>OZ024891.1:22693300-23393300 GCA_964017195.1 Siderastrea radians | reverse complement strand
ACTCTACACCCAAGCTTGATGATTTATATTTGGAAGAAACAAGTCTAAAAGTCACAAGTAAGAGAAAAAAAAACAACTTGTGAAATCGGGGTGAGCTGAGATTATGGTAGTGAACGAAACAAAGGATGTATTAAATGTCGGTTCTGTCATATATCTGCCGGCTAATACTACCACTTAGGAGAGGTTATATTGACTCTTATTACATAGACAGCCCTGGATATGAGCGACTGCGCGGTCTGTCTGGGATCCTACTTACATGCTCTAAGCTCATATCCTATGGTTGCGCAAAACGAAAGACGAAAAAAACTCTTCTTTTAACAGAAAAGTTTCTTTGGCAAGTCGGGGACATTCCTCACAATCCTGTCTAACAACTTTTCCACTTAACCTCAAAGCAATTGTTCGTTCTGTTGAGTTAGCCGCATAGACTATTATGGTAGCTTCATGCGCACTATTTCCGTCAAAATATGAAGGCAATTTGTCTTATCATTGTTAATTTAAGTTATCCGAGGCAACAGGTAGCGCTCTGAGAAAGGATGGAGTAACGGTCCCTGCTCAGCGTTGTGCCGTGTACGCACATCGAACTCAAATCTCAGTTTAAGGTAAATCGAGACGTGAGCAGATCGGGTGGTGGTGTCTGTCAGTGTTTTGGAGTCGTCAGCCGATCGCGACTAGGTCATTCTAGCCATGGAGAGACCCTTGGCTGAATGCTTTCAGCTAACAGCAGTAAACATGAAATGCCAATGAAATCATTGTCAAATAAAGGTGAATCAAACATTTCCAGACCACGGTCTTTGACAAAGTGATCTTAACGTGATTGCTGTCTGCAGGGCACCGTTACCAGTTCTTTTCAGTTTTCATTAACATTTTTTTTCGTTGTTTTCTTTTCAAACCATAATTAGAAACCTTATTTTAAGATCGATTATAACGTATAAGAATCAGTCCCTAAAATAAGGCGACGCAGCTTTTAGTCCCGAGAAATATTTCAGAGAAAATAGTTCATTCCCTCTTTTTCTGAAGGTAAATATTGACCACACGGACAGTCTTGTAGTGCCCCGATTCGGTGGTCCCATTTTTAGTAAAAACTTACAAATGCTCTTTGTAGCAGCAAAAAATATAGCTATTTATTGAGGAGCAAACCTAGCTAAATTATCGCAGTAGTTATTGCAGAGTTAATTATTTCTGAAATTCATTCTGTCGCTGTTGGGGTTTTTCCTAAGGCGAAAAAAAAAACATAGCAAACAAACACTGGCTTTAAGAAAGTATCCCGTTAACTTACAAAACTACTTTTACATTAGAGTACTATACTTGTAATGTGAATTCTTGTGCTAATGAGAGCTTCAAGGGATATAAATATAAAATCTTCGATTTATGAGCATTCAATCCGTTACCTCTACATGATGAAATGCTGTGCTCCTTTGCAATCTACACCAGCAGCAGAATTAACATCCCCCTTCCCTCCCCCAATCCGATCACTTTTATTGAGTGTAATGGACCGCATGCCTACAGAACCAATGCGTATACCAAGGCCCTAAGCTTTGAAATGCCCCAGATAATACCACATAACGTCTGTAAATGATGCAGACCACTTCCTCTCATGAGTAAAAATATATTGGAGGAAGGCACACATAACGGAATTTGAGGTAACCCAGTTTTAAAAGCCGATCCCTGAGGGCCGGTCTCACTCCGGTTAACCATCACTGTCAACCAATAAATGACATTTCTTTTGCACCGTCAGTCGTCAAACTGACGAAATTTTTTTATCATCGATCGACAAATACCGTCAACCAACAAATGACCATTGAGGGTAGTTTTCACCATCAACTGACAAATGAGGGGAGTTTTTACCGTCAACTGTGTACGACTGGCGTGGGTGGGTTTAACCAACTGGGATCCTGTGATTGGAAATTTGACTGTCACCGTCAAAATGTATGGTAGCTAGCGGTATTGTCTGTACGCGAAGGCAAAGGTTTGGCGGCAGGACAGCCATGAGCGGCGTAAACCGCGAGAAAGTTCAAATCGCTTCTCCTCATTCCCTTCGCGGCTTCGCCTCTCTTGTCGCCCTTCCACCGCTCAAACTTCGCGCAAACAATCCCGCCAACTACGCAGGCTACATTTCTCAGTAGCATAGTAGGGATAGAATTAACCTCTTTTTGGCGGGGGAATCATTAATTTGCGGGGGAATACATTGACGTCGATGACGCCATAGGCTATTGTCTTTATCTCGAATAAAATGCGGAGGAATCTCATCGAAGTAGAATGATGACATGTTCTATTTTTAGCTTACCAACAGGTTTGACCGGATTGTCAGGTTTATCAATGACGTTCTGTTTTTAATCTATGGCGGTCATGGTTGGAATAACTGGGTTTGACAGGTTTTAAACTCGTTTGGATGAAGCATTAGGGTTGACTGCCGTAGTTTGTATTGTTTGAAGCACATAAAAACTTTATTTACTTACAAGCGCCAACTCGCTTCTCATTTGTGATACAAAATCATCGAACCGTGACGTTCTTGTGCAACCCTCCATTTTCTTCCGGTTAACAAACCAGCCAAACCTGTTTGTAAGCTAAAAATAAAACATGTCATCATCCTACTTTTATGAGACCTTTTGCACTTTATTCACGAGATAAAGGAAAAGCCTATGACGTCATTCACGTTAGTGTATTCCCCCGCAAATGAATGCGATTACCTCGCAAAAAAGAGGTTAATTCCTACCCTACTATACTACTTTTCTCATTCAGGAAATTGACAAGAGAAAACTACTGGAAACATTTACCAGTGCGTTTCCTCGGTTGGGTAGGGATGGAGCCAGTGAAAGGGACCAAACCGAAAGCTAAAATACTGTGATCGAGGACACCCGACCGTTTGAGACACCAGAAACAGAGCTTTATTGAATGGCGATAGAATCCAATATTAACTATATAATATCCAGAAATATAGAACTAATTACAATATTTTTAAAATTTGATATTAAAAGTAAAGAGATAATTCTAAAACTGCAGTAAAAATGTATTAATATATTAAAATGTAGCTACGATAGCTTATAATAGCAGCGAAGATACACAGGAATACATTAATCCCGACACCAAAATAATTCAATTTTGAAAACTGATCATTTTTCTTTGGGACAATTTTCAAATAATTTATAAAATTATTTAATTTATTATTTGCATATTTTTCGCTTTTACCCTACAAGTTATAATGAATGCGAACTTTGTCAACTAGACATGAAAAAGACTTTGTCCTGCTGTGCAGAAGAGAAAGAAAAAACTTCCCGTCACATTCATGATTATATAACACTACTGTGCTACTGTATGCACCTCCACAGCGCTAAAACGCAAAAAGCAATGTCAAGTTCGTATGAAAGCGATGTAAAAAATGTCCCGGCAAACCGCATTTCACGCCGATAAAACTTGTGGATGACAGTTACTTCATTTTAAATTCACTTTCAACTAAAAGCTCAAGTTTTCAGAAACGGCGAAACGTTTCGCGGTTAATGTGAAATTTTTAACATTTGTATTTTTATTAGCAAAATTATGACGGGAACTGCGCACGCGTCGTACCTTTGACCGCTGTGATCCACTCTGCACCAACGAATTAGAAACAAAATTTCATTCAGATGTTTTGACATCCGGCCTGATCAATTGTAACTTTGAACAAAGGTCATTACATCGTGGATGCATTTCTTTCCAAAAGCTGTTAATACCTTCCTGACGAAGATTCCCCGTTCCAAAGCATTTGTAAACCACAGAATGAATCTGTGGGTCTGTAAGGAATGTACATCCAGTCTGGCCGGAAGCAGGGGTCCAGCCTTGAATATCAACAATTATCAGCTGTCCATTGGACGCTTGATATGTGAAATGGCTGAATGCAAGTACAAGGTCGGACACTCTGCCCTCTTTTCTCACAAAATTTAGGTTGTTGGTAAGCTTGACAAATTCTCCGGCCATGTAGCGTTCAACGTTGTACACGCCACTTAAGGAGCCATCCTCATTAACCAGCTGAAGTAAGACTACAGGAAGGAACTGAATGTGGTCCACGTTTAAACCTACAAATACAACAGAATGGAAAATGTTACAGCAGTTTTCAATTTAGTGTCGAAAGTAATGTGTTTGCTTGGTATTACTACGCTCTCTGATTGGTTAAAAAAAAGCTCGCACCACTTTCTCAACCAATCAGATCAAAAACCAAAAATGCAATTTCCGTACTTGGCGCCAACTACTTGTATTTGCTTCGACTTATGATTGGTTTATTGTGTAATTTCTTCCTGTTGTGATTGGCTAGAGTAATTACTTTGGTTTTGGTTTTACAACACTCATTTGAAAACCGCTCTAGCCAATTGTAAATAAATCAAGTTAAACATCCATTCATCTCAATCCACTAACTGTTTCTAGGGTGATCTATTAAGGACCTCCTTCTCTGTGGTCTTGTGCCGTAGCTATAAACTACGGTAACCAGCCCGGTGACAGTCTACACAAGGTACTGTAACTTTACCTGCATGATACAGCTGCTGGTTAAAAAGTGTAGCATAGTAACGCGCTGTCATCTGGCAAATGACATCTTGTTGATACTGCTTCACATTCTTAGACCTCTTATAACACTTGGCTACGTAGCTGAAATGACAGCACAAATGAATTACAGCAACACACATTGAGGTAGGTAGGTAGGTAGGTAGGTAGGTACTTTATTAAAATACTTTGCAGCTCATAGAGCTGAATTGCGTATTCTACATTATGATACAAATTTACAAAATTTAAAATTTCAATTTATAATGTCTAAAATCTAAAAATAATAATAATAGTTATAAATTATTATAACTGACAATTGTTCGCACTTTTAAATTACTGCCATATCCCTGTTCATCATCATTTTCCAGCTGGTGGAAAACGGTGCTGATTTTGCTTAATACTTCAAATTAGTCAGGGGCACCCAACTAGAAACTTTTTGCAAAATACTTGAAATGTCACTTCTGGTTTCTTAGATTGTCTCCGAGCTTTTTAAAGGTATATTTGTTTAAGGCGCAAAAAAGTTTTGGAAACGGAATCCTATCCGCCGAATTTCAGAGCTGCTAATGTCTTTCCGAAAATGCTAGCTGACCTTATTTTACCCTCCAAACGACATATTTGTCCCTCCAAAAATAACAGGAATTAATCAGTCACCTTTTTACGAAAGTCTGAGGCGATGTTTCGCCAAAAAAATCTCTAGCTTTCACTGCAATTAAATCAGAATATCTCAGGCGATTTAGGTCTGCCGAACAGGTATTCCGCTGAAACGACGCTGATTAGTTAATTGAAAACCATCAAGTTTCAGCACGCAGGTTTGCTTAATGTTTTGTTTTGAGAGGTTCAACACTGATATTGCAACGACCAGTGAAAACCACATACAGAAGTTTTCTTTTCTACAACTCGACCAATCCAATCTTTTGCATATAAACAAATACATGAATAATTAAAACAAATTATTTCTTGGTTGTTTCTAAGTTTGTTATTCCGTTGCATGTGTAAACACCTTGAAAGGAATATAAAATGTGAATTATGCAAAGAAATTTAAAAATATAATTAAATGGGACAAAATCCCCGTATACTCTGTTACCAGGGCCCACGAATGTAAGAAAACAATGCGATGACAATGAAAATAACCGTTAACTAAGACACTCTACACGGTATACTCGTCGGAGCTTATTCGAGGTTACTGCAGTGTAAAGAGACTTGGAAAATATACGTTATCCCCAGCACTGCAAGTCTGGCTCCCAACATTTTGTTGGCAAAACGTTGAGAGCTCTGGAGTCTGCAAAGTTCAAAGTTCCACCTGGTCTTTAACTCTTCCGTCTTATACTAGAGATGACAGCAAAAGAAGCGTCTTTTAAGTCACAGTCAGGGATACATGACGATTATTGTCATCATACAGTAATTAGTAATGGCTTACTTTGCAAAAGGATCGTCTTGATTGATGAACTCAACCATGAAAGCATTCCTTTGAGCTCCTTCTTTGCCCTTTTCTAATTCCAGCAGATCTCCAACATAAGCCAAAGTCTTGTCACCCCTCCATTCATTACGTGAGGAATCAAATCTCCACACAATGGCACCTTCAACCAAACAAAATACATCCACGCTACAGTGTACAGTGATGTCCCTATTTACAGTAACACTAATAAAACTGTGAATCAGAATGCCACTAACCCATTCACTCCCACCCGTTTTCAAATAAACCACCATTTTAAAGTGCTACTGTGATCAAAAAATCACTTTTATTTTTTCTTCGGATTTCAAAACTATGTTTATTAAACACTCCCCAAGCGAAATTATAAGCCTTAATTTTGAGAAGAAGACCGTTAATTTAAACTGCAATTTTCCGTTTTAATGGTCCGCCATTATTACACCAGAAAGGATACAATGACGTCATACACTCAAGAGATGTAGAATGCAGTGTGTGTGAAAGTGCCTTATTTAGTATGCAGCACGGGAGTTTTGAGCTTTCACACTCTCAAACTCGTGTTTTGCATAATTTGTAAGCCGCGTTCACACACTACATTTTACAGCTCTTGCGTGTATGACGTCATTGTATCCTTTCTGGTGTAATAATGGCGGACCATTAAACCGGAAAATTGCAGTTTAAATTAACGGTCTTCTTCTCAAAATTAACGCTTATAATTTCGCTTGGGGAGTGTTTAACAAACATAGTTTCGAAATCCGAAGAAAAAATAAAAGTGATTTTTTGATCATAGTAGCACTTTAAGGCAATGACACCGTAATTTAGCTCCTGTCTACTCAAATCCCAGTCCAAACGTCCGATCCTGTTGTTTTTGGTTCTCAATTCGATTGGTTTTGAGTTTGAAGCCCATTTGATGGTATTTCCTTGGATAAGAAAAGATTTAAACTAAACTTTCAGGAACGAGGAGATTTTTAACTAGAAGTGTCAACCAGTGCCAAGGCCAAGTTTTGCACCAATTTCACAAGGAAACTTTTCTCCTTTTTCTTTGTGTAACTCTGGTCTATTTAAAGTGAGCGCTTCAGTATCGAGGCCCTTTTTGTTAGAAGTGTGCCGGGTGCATCAATAAGAATTGGTTATCAAAAACATCTGCTGTCACTCAAAGTGATGACATCACAAACCGAACAAGGACTATGGCCCTTTACAGGCGGGTTTGGGTGGCACGGGAGTCAATGGGTTTATATTTCTAGCATGTAGATTGTAACCGAAACACATGCAAGATTGCAACAATTTTCATTTGAGCATGATTGGTCAAACGTGATCATGGAGTAACATTTCAAGAATTTCCAGTTTTAACTAGCCACAATGTCAAGACAATGCAACTGTTCTTGGAGAATTATTATGACTACTGCTCAGTATTGCATATATTGCCAAGATGAGTACACTCTCGTAGAAATCCTACACAGGATCCCACCGGATATAGCAGGATACCGACTGTACAGGATCCTGTAGGACAAGAAAATTATAAGAACCTACAAGAGCCTGCTCAGGATCCTATAGGACCTTACAGAATCCTGCACAAAAACGTATTTAAGATCCTATAGATCCACAAGATCTTAAATATGATCCTATAAGATCTTACATGGAATCTTACAGCATCATAAGTGGGATCGTTTCTTCCTTTTTTGGGATCCTTTAAAAGGACCAAAATAAGACCGTGTGTAGCATTTCTACCGGGGCATCAGCAAACGCGATACACTCAACATTGAAATTCAGGATGACAGCTTATTCGTAATTTGCTCCGAAGCAACAGAGGTGAAAGAAAATGACCGTTCTAGTGTCTGAAATGCAGTGGTAACATCTTGTCAAGGGTGCCATGGAATATGTCTATATTAGTAGTAGTAAAATTCCTCAGTAAAATAATTTTAAGTGACACTACCTTGCACTCTTTGACTTGAATCCAGGTTAAAGCTGTGGAGTTGCGGTTGAATGGTGGCAGCTTTTGGAGGCAAGAATCTGTCACACAGCAAAGGCACTGTCTCCTGCTCCAAATTCTGAGTGACAACACTACGATCTACAGTTTCCATAGTAACAGCAGTGCCACAGTACCGATCAACCGTCAAACCACTGTCACTTCTGTTCTTCTCTCGCTGTGATTCATCTGAGGAAACAGAGAGGCTGCTGCTGGTAATCAGCGCAGAAAGAACTTCAGTGCTGTCACTGGTCATGCATTCCCGTGTTTCCTTCAACTTATCCGTAACCGACTGCCCCTCACTGCGCACTCTCAAAACAACCTCATGGTTAGCAAAAGCGAACTCTTCATTCACATCATCAACACTTGCTTGCACCCCATTCACTGGGCGGTCTGCTATAGACATCTCCCAAGATGAGCAAGTCGTCTTGACATCCAGTTTTTCCATGACTAAGGAACTGCCATCATGGAGGACTGCCAACCGTTCAGTGTGAGGAAGATCCTTATCAGTGCCACTTGATACCACACCTAACGCGTTGCTTGGTCTCCTGTCATCAACAACCTCTGTCAACCCTTCAGTGTTAGATGGCCCCTCGTCACAAAACTGGTTCAGTTGCAAAATATTGAGACAGTGAGTGATCAACTTGGTGATCTCCTCATCCAAAAGGATCACTCCAGTAAACGAGCAATAGTGCTCATACAGCAACATTGATATTTTACCAATGTACTCTCCTTGTTGAATGCAGCCTTGTTCTGCCATTTCCTGGTAAGCAATACTGAGTTTGTACACTGCACAAACAAACACAAAGAACTGCTCACGGCTGGTCAGGGACTTCACTTCCTTGTGAGCTTGAATACTGTCTTTGAAATCTTCAATGGCAATTCTTAAATGTTCCTTCCTTTGAGCTTCATTAGAAATCAGACGCGAGTAATGCAACATGAACTCAGCTGCATGACACTGTAATCAAAGTAGAATGAAACTCATCCAGGACTGATACTCATCCAGGACTGATACACAACTGGATTTTGCCTAACATTTACCTACATTTGGATTATTTGTTTCACATCTCCCTAACAAAACCCTTATTGGGAATGGTCAATTTAGTAATGCACGCTTAAACCATGTGCAGGTAACTCAAGCTCACTGTCCAAAATTTCAGCTGCCTCTTTGCCCAGTAAACCCCTTTGGAAGAAGGCGAGAGAGAAGTCTGAATTTCACGCATTGTAATGCTGTCCATTGATGTCACAAACTAGTTGATGGCCTCAAATGTGTTTCCGAGTATTTTTTCTGTCCCAAAACGTTCACCTCTCATTTCTGTTTGTTGTGAATTAAGATCAACAATTACAGCCCATATTTTTGTGACATGTTTTCTCCTCAGTACATCATATCAAATAATGATCTTTCTTCACCACTCAGATCTGCAGCAGATATTATTGTTGGTTTCACTGGCACTATTGAAGCAATTTTAGTTCTCCTTGTTTTCAAATGGGGCATAATATGTTTAGGGGTCCTCCCAGTGAAAGTGGAAAGAAATTAGCAAATGTGACAAGAAATTCTAATTAGGGTTACACAGGTGCTAACGAGTAAACAGTGAATGGATGTCTCTGTTCTTTGGTTTGCCCAAGGTTGAAATGATCTGACGTTTGAGAAAACTTTGTTCCTTTAGCTTTTTAGCAACATGTCAAGCTTGCAAAAGTCTGTTCAGGGTACCAAAGAAAAGTTAATTTAAGGGAATAGTGAGCTTGCTGGGAGTATGGGAGTGTGTCCAGCCAGTTGGGTATTTTTTTATTTTTTATTTATTTTTTATCAGAACTGGTTACTGGTAACTCTGCTGCTTACAGAGTCTACTCTACAGGGCCCGGTTGCATAAAGCCACTCAAGATTAACTGGGAATTTCTGCATTTGTTCCCTGTTTTCCTGAGGAGTTTTTCGCACCATCTTGTGTTTTGTATACTCTTTAATCCACCTTCAACCGATTTATCCATAATAGCGCACAAGAAAATCCTCCGGAATGCAGGGAATTGTCATAGAAATTCCCACTTAATCTTAAGTTGCTTTATGCAACTGGGCCCAGGTCTCTATACATGTACAATACTGGCTATCTGAGTATGCTCTTTCTTTCTTCAGTGTTTCTTTTTAATTCAATGAACAGAAATGATTGCCACACCAAGACTGTGTGATAATTATACGTTTCTATTCAATCTTAGCTCATCCTTGATAACAACCTGTATCCAGACACATAAGGGAAGGTACGTTTTTTCTTGGGGGGGGGGAGGGCTGGGGCCTCAGAGGGGAGGGTCATCAGTGAAAGTGAGCACCAAAAGGGGAGGGCCATACCTCATGTGAGCTATTCAAGGGAGGGTCACACATCTTTTCCAGAATTTTTAATGAGAATTTTTTTGATGTTGCTTTCCATTTTTCTTACAGATTAAGTTTTTCTTTTCACCTACTTTGATTTAATTTGGTGTTTTATTATAGGTACTAGGTTACATTTTTACATGTATATTATGCCATGGCACAAAGTTTCTCGGAGGACTCATGTCCTTTTCCGTCCGTATCGAGAAGTACTTGACTCAGGTATCGTTTCTTCAGCTTCTTGCTGTTGGCTATCTGCTGCCTGATCTCCTGAGTCGTTTAGTTCTGCAGAGTTACTAGTAGATCCAACAATGCGCTCTACCCTGTCGGAAATGTCGGAAATATTTGTTTTTGAGAGGCAGATTTCGCATGCGAAACAACTATTAAACCTTTCTGTTAAAATAACCAACAGCAATGCCGGCTAGTCGGAGAAAGAAGCGCTTGTATTTTCCCTTAGATATTTTATGTTCAAAACTTTTATAATACTCAAATACTTCCATATTCAAACTTCAGCTATAAAACGTAAATACCCACACTGACTGTTCGCATTTTCCTTGTTTCAGCACGCACACATTCAATATCGAGATATATTCAGATTCAAACACTTTGCATTCACAAGCGAAATGTTCTGAGGTTTCTACAGCATGGAACATACCATGTTGTAGTGAGGGGAGGGTCGCACTTTTGTCAGTCACCTAAAGGTGGGGGGTCAGGCGTTTTTTTATTAAAACGCAAGGGAGGGCCAACACTTTTTTGGGAAAAAATATCAAAGTACCCCAGCCCTCCCCCCCCAAGAAAAAACGTACCTTCCCTAAAGGGTAGATTTATTTGAAGGATACATTTGCCATGACAGGCAAAGCTCCTTAACACGTTCTTTTTATATATTTTCAGGCTTTAAAAACAATGCAACAGGTTAATGACACAGCTATATGCATATGCTTCAAGTTAATTACACCTCACTTACATATGACACCAATAAGACAACTTCATTGCTGCATTGAGTAAAGGTCTTTTGTAAATGATGTAAAGAAAGCTTAAGTCAGTGATATCGCAGGACTCACCTTATGTCTGGCATAAAACAGTGGAGTATATTGTGATCTCATGGCAGACTCATATGAGCAGTAGTAGGCTTGCAGAAGAGGATGGGAGGCAGTAAGTCCATACATCTGAGCTAAAGGAACATACTCACTCACACTCATTTGCTCCAGGCAATTTGCTAGAATTGCCAGGCTGGAGGAGATACCCTTTGTATCTGGAATGGGAAGTGTGCTAGTTTGAAACAAAGAAAAGAAATTATAGAAATTATTACTACATGTAATCAAATAAGAAACATGTCTGTTTTTTTTGGCACCTTTTGTTGCAGTTTTTATTCCATTACCAAGCACATGGTAAACTGTTTTGTCTGCCTTCTTTCCCAAACTGAATCCATGCTTATTTAAACATCTCCAGTAAATAGCCACTTTGAGTGACACCTGGCCAAAAAACTGTTAAAACCATTTGTGAAATTGTCTGAATAAATATAGCAATAAAATTGATATCATTGCTTTACATTACTCAAAATAAAACCTTAAAATATTTGGCTATCATACCTGAATAAAATCAGAGATTCAAGTAGAAGCTTTGCTCCTTGCAGCCACTGTCCAAGGTTGTACTGAATGTCACCTTTTATTTGTATACAGACTGCACTAACAAGCTGGTGATCATGCTTCTCTTTGTAAACCCATTCACCAACATGACTCTTCTTGACAAGGAGTTCATCAAGAGCTTGCTCTGCACCTAAAAATATTAGAATCAGTTTGGTTATTAGTACTGAAGGTATAACTAAGGGGACTTTTATGCCATACCATCACAAAGGACAATATGGAGAAATGTTTATGCTCAGAATGGCACTAAGACTTGGTTTCAGTCACATTTAAAAACGCTGTGTATTTGTAGTGACTGTGTCAAAATTTTAATTTTACTCCAATTTAAAATACTAAAATAAGAATCTTCCCTTCTCTTTCATATACAAGGGTAAAAAAAGGCACCCCTTTTGGATAGAGCCCCCAAAGGAGGCATATTAGGAGTATTACTACCACACTGATTCCCCTGGCTAGTCTGTGTAGATGTGAGGTTAGTCATGAATTCATAATTTCATACTCACAGCACATTGTTAGGTCCCATGATTCACCCCCACCCACTTAAACAACAATTGAAAGTGGATACAATATATCTTCGCTCTTAATTATATGTTAATACCTTGTAAGTCTCCCGTATTTTTCATAACTCTGACTTTTCTAATGAGCAGCTGAGGTGCAATAGGTGTGCTGGGACTATTAGCTTTCAAGTATTCAACAAGCTGCAGAGTCGCATGGGAACTTCCTTGCCAGTAAGTGAATCTGTCCATGACCAGCACTAGTGCTGCGACAATACTGTACATCTTCCCTTTCACTGCTTGAAACAAACACTCCTTTAAGGAAACATAAATTCATTTTACATAATGCAACACTTAAATTCGGGAATAGAACCTGAGTTTTTAAATTTCTAGGAACTCTCTTGGTTTTTTTATTTATTATTTTTTTTTTTTGCAACATACTACGTGCTCATTGAATGGCATACAGTTTTCATTTTCAACTGAACATTCATGCTGCATTAGCACTTCAGGTCCTTTGACTGAAACAAGTCAAATACAAAGCAAAATGAAAACCTGTTAGCACCAACCTCAGTTGAAAATCTGGCTGAGCATAAAAAAACTATGAACAGACCAAGAACGGTTGGGGAAGTTTTTTGTTTACTGGGATACATCAACCTCACCCTGCTATGATGGTAAAAAAGGTTCAGTTCCCAATCAAACAACAAAATGTTTACAAGCTCAATATCTGAATAAAAATATATTATAACTTTAAAAATGTTTTAACTTGTGATACTAATCTATTAAAAGTAAACATGCATACACCATGCCTGCCTTGCCTGCCCATGAGAGGAATTAAAGATGCTTGTGACAATGAAGACAATTATATTTCATGCTCTGCAATTATTTGACAGCACCAAGCCACTGACAGCCACACCTGTGGCCTCTTCTGCAAGACCTTTTCTGTTTTTTGGTTGCTTTTGTTTTAATTTGTTTTGTTTTACTTTGTTTTGCTTAGTTTTACCTTTTGTAGAAGAAAAGGCAGGCTTTTAAGGTCTATGGGGGAGGGCACATAATGGGGCTTTTATGTTGTCCTCATTTTCCCTGGCAAGAAAAGTTCAGTAGGTTTTTGCACTTAGGCCTGTGGCTATTATCCACTCTATTTTTTTTCCAATGTGCACGACACTCTTTTGGAACACCTGAACCTTAATGCACCAGTGTAATTTCCTTGGATTCAATTTTAATAAGTACTGAACACTAAGAAAGCACGGCCAGTGCATAAGGACTTCCAAGGTCTTCTAACACCAAACTCATCACGTGGCAGTGCAGGTCCCAGCGGGGTACTCAGGTATATATCAGTGACGAGGAGGTGTGAAGGCCTTTTTTGGGTTTGGAGGGTGCAGAAATTTCATGGTGAACTTTGTTTGGATAGAAAGATTTTGCCAGACTTTTTTCAGGTTGATAACATACATACAGTTTAATTTACAAACTTGATCTAACTAGATGTTGCAGAAAGGTGGAAGCATAAAACGTCTTGGACTCTCTGCATTTTCTTTATCAGTGAGGATTAACAGAACTTTTTTAGGTTACCTTTTGGTCAAAGATCTTGGGCTGTTGGCATGGATTTGTCAAGGTTCAGATTTAGACTTAAAACAGCACCTTTTTTGGGTATAAAAATTTGGCTTCTAATTGCACCTCCCTGTCACCAAATTAAATACACCTAAGTACCCCCCCCCCCCCACTTCCGGGGTACAAGTCATGTGCTAGTCTACAGGTAATACATTTTTAAAATAAAAAAGTCCCAAAAGCTTTCTCCAATCTTGAATTATCACAAAATGTTCCTCACTGGTCACTGGTTTTCCTGAGAGACCATTAACTGGCCTGCCGTCTTTAAAGCTGCAGCACATTTTGTTCATTTAATTTGTTTGCTTCTAACAATAAAATGGCAAGTAAACAACACTGGAGACTCTTGTGACAAGGAATCAGAGACGGAGACCATTAGCATGGAGGGACAATAGATTTAGGTGGAACTGGATTTCAAAAGTTCCAAAAGTTTCAAATCTATACATTTTGAAAATATTAATTTTTGGTGGTGATGCTCCCAGAGCCTTGCTGAAACTGCTGCAACTAGCACCCATGTTTAAACCTCTGGATTTGAATGATCCTGGAGATTTAGATCAATTAACTAGCTCACAGGTTCAAATTTAACTAGCAAATACACACCTCCAAGATTTGCTGCTCAGTTAAATAGGGTACAACAGAGTTCTTAGCTGTAATCAGCTCTCTGATATTGTACCTTTCTTCAGCACCAGCATTGGAAATATATTGCCTATAACAGATTGAAATCGTATTCAGCGATTGAGAGTTCAAGGAAAATTTGAAGTACCTGCAGTTGGACAGTGTTTTACAACAATAACACATGAAAAAATATATATGTTATCCACTCAAGTGAGTCACAACAATGTGATGGATGTTTTACAACAATGCTAGTGCGTTTGACAATAATTCGTAGCACTGTGCAATTCTAGACAAATGTACCAAATGCCCCCAAATTATTAGTATTTAAGGTTTCGGTTCAACAAAGCACCCAGACACTAAATTTCAAAGACACTAAACATATTAATTTTGCACTTTTTATGCTGTTTGATAATTGAGCTGATGAGCTGCCTCTAGATAAATTAACAAACAAACACATACACTAACAATTAAACTTGTAAACAAAGAGTTTGTAATGGACTGGATTTGTTACCTGAGTGTCGGCTGGAAAATATAGATCACTCACAAAACAACCAGAAGCTAAGGAGTGTACACGTCCAAACTCACTTTGGAAAAATATTTATTGTACTAACTAATTATGTTCTCACCCACTTACATTTATCACTTTATATACTTCTAATAAAAGTTTTAAAAGTTAGTTTTTGTAACTCCACTTAATATATCATAGGGGAATTGAAATCTCATTATAACTTGAAAGTTAGAAAAGCAAAGAATGGATAAACAAAGACCTCTTACCACTTTTCAGGGACAAATGGCCAAGCATTCCCTTCTGCATCACTTATGAGCTTACGGAGTTTTTCCGAAAGAAGTGTATACCATACATGAAAGGCACTGAAATGAACCTTAACTTCACAACAGTGCTGGCTACTGTCAACAGAGGTGCAAGTGAGTTGCAATGAACTCAACTGAACACACGAGGCTACTGAGACACAATAGATGACATCATGTACTCTGCTGTCTACACTGACAACTTCTTTTTCTACCAAGCCAAGCCTCACAAGTTTTTCCACCTCTTCTGACACATTGGCCAGAGGAACAGCTTCTCGTAACTGACAAAGCTGACCAAAGACTTGTTTCTCACAAGCTGTCAGGTTTTCAAATGAAAACTGAAGAGCTCTGAGAACACTGTTTGATTCTTGTTCATTATGCTCATCCTGCACGCATGACAGGACACACGACAAGCAACTGTTGTTAAGACTTTCTGGTGGAAGTTTAAATTCACGGACAACATTAACAAAGATCTTTAGTGCTGTAGGGTTACCATTCAACAAAGAGCAAATCTTCAACTGCTGTTCTTTACTTAAGCTCCAGTTGGGAAGTTCATGATCAAGGGATTTCTTGAAGGAATCCACACTAAAACCTTTTATTTCCACAGGCAGAACTGTCTGCTCTCCCAGTGTTGCTTGGAGCAAATGACTGTCCTTTCTTGAGCAGACAACAATAACACAGATTTTTGTTTCACGCAACAAGTGTGAAAGGTGTGACCATATAACCCCACCATCTGAACATGCATCATCAACACAGACCAACTTGAAGTTGGATGAGATGAAAGCTTGTCCTGCCTTGTACTTCTTGCTCAATTTGGCAGTTGATTGTGTGAGTAATGAGGCAGTGTCTTTGTCTTGTTTTTTCTTGCATATCTCGCTCAAAAAATTCCACAACGACTCCACAGAGCATCCTGCTTGTACTCTTACACCAAGTATTTCACAGTCTACAAGTGTGTTTCCAAGGAGTGCGTCATGGATCTGAAGCAGAAGTGTTGTCCGACCACAGCCAGGTTCACCATAAAGAAAAACACAAAATGGCTCATTTAACTTGGTTTTTTCCTTCACGTCTTTGACAATTGATTCCACTGAATGTGACAGTTGAATATTTGAATTTTGATGTCTCCTTTGAAGCTCGTCATGAAATAAGATTGGTTTAAGTGACGTGTAAAGCATTGCCATTTGGAGGTAGATAATTTACCTTTAAAAAAAAAGAAATCTTAAATTAGTTGCCATTTAATATTAAACAAATCTACATTCATATACAACTGGTCCATCTGTAGCAGGGTCTTTTGCAAACCCGTGGGGCTACTCAATAAAGTTTTGTATGGGGAGGCTCCGCCCGGAGGTTCAAACCCTTACCCTTCAATATACAAATTTTTACCAAAATGGTACCCCTTTAACATATGTAGAGCAAAATTGCACCCCTTTCTTATACCTCAAGGACAAGCCAAAAGCAATAGAATTTTCTGTAATCGCCCAGGTTTTTCCCAGGTTTCCAGTCGTTCTGATTCAGTTGCATAGTCATTTCTGCCAAAGTGTGGCGCCCTTTGATACACTTCGCTTTAGCCACCATTTCTTCCACTTTGCAGCTGATTTTGTGACCCTTTCATATACTAAAATGGCAATTTTCCCTACTCTTTTATATCCTGCGACCTTAAAAAAGGCACCCCTTTCGGGCGGAGCCTTCCTGTATAGCCCACTATAGGGGGTACCCCTGGGTCAAAACAATCACAGGGTGCCTAACACTGAATACTTTCAAGATAAGTGTTAACATCAATTTTTAATGCAGCATAATATTGTTATTTCAGGACTCAGTTACCATAGTGGGGGGACTTCTTAGTGAAAAGGGTGAAGATGTTTGTGGTATCAGTCTTTTAAGGATCCTGAGTGGGATCCTGAGTGGGATCCTATAAAACATGATTAGGATTATTGCCATTTAGGATCCCAGATAGAATCCTGTGTGAACTTACAGGATCCTAGGAAATCCTTAGGATCCTGCATAGGATTTTTAATGTGCACACGAAATCCATTAGTAACAGACAAGTTACACAGGATGGTTTTTAGCGCAGTAAATCGTGTGGAAACTTTAGACTGGTGTCCAGGTAACATGGTTCCATTTTGTAAACAAAAAGATGGGGGTAAATAGCAGGTTTCTTTTACAGAGCCTTTAAAGGTCACATTCCACAGGCAACCTGTACAGGTCACTGTGTTACTGATAAATAAACAAGCTTAACAGTGTCCCCTAGCCCTACATCAGGCTAACACATCACCCAGTATGCCAGGGGACACTGCGCAATGGGTAAATATGTCAGCAACACAGTTACCTGTGGAATGTGACCTGTCAAATATATACCTCTCCAGCGGTCAAGGAAGGGAAATGGCAGAGAGCCGTTGTTCCAGTGCTGCTTTTAGGAGAGAATTTTGAGGGCAATGACCATGAAGGAGCAAAGAAGAGGAGGATCAAGTTGTTTGGGCAAGGAATTTGCTACAAAGATGAGAAGACAGAGTTGCAGTCCACTACCTTGTGCATAAACTTGAGTTTGAAGTTGACATGCCATTTACGGAATACAACCCCAGGGGGGTACTCCAGATTTCAAGTGTCTGGGATGATCGCACGGGGGCAAAAATCAAAATCCAAAAAATCCTTAGGGCTACAATCCTAACAAAACCCCAAAATATCCCTGGACCAAAAACTGACCCCCAAAAAATCCCAAGCCAAATTTTCGAGACTTAAAAATTTCCAAAAAGGATTAAAATGATATAACACGAAACTGGAAAAAAAAAACATTTATTTAGAAATTGAATGTTTGTGTTTGTTTATTCATCATACCATCTGAATTTCTGTTTTCCTTATCTGGTAGTCATTCTAACAATACTAGAGACACCCAAGAATATCTTCTGTTTCAACAATAACATCATAAATGACAACTCTAGACAAGACAACCCCGCCGAACTACATGGCCAGGCTACGCGGGCACGACCACGAATCTGCAGATGGTTTTGAATACCCCCAAAAATCCCTACTTAAATCAAGCCACCCTTAAAAATATTTGCCAGATTTTCCTCCCCAAAAAACCCCTGAATCGAAAATGTCAAACCCCAAAAAACCCTTCAGTCATCCGACGCTTGAAATCCGGAATATCCTCCCTGGGGACACAACCCAAGTTTAAAGAAACACAAGGGGTCCACACAAACTGCGTGACCATTTGTAGTTTCAAAATTATTAGGCAATGTATGGGAAAACTAAAAGATTTCTAATAATGTCAAATATTGCGGGGAACATTATATTTAAGTTGACCGCATCGTAAAACCCTCGAAATCCCTAATATTCGACATTTAGAGGCACACTGACAACAAAACACTGCAACTGAGGTAAGATTACCTTTATTTTGAACTTAAATGCAAATCTTCCTCACAATATTTCAAGTTATTAGAAACCTGTCGGTTTTCCCATACATTTCCTAATAATTTTGAAACTACTAATGGTCACACAGTTTGTGTGGGCCCCGTGTGAGAAAAACCCAATAATGTGGTTTCCTGACCAGCCGTGTTTGTTTCTCTTGTAGTTTCATCTTGCATCTGTTGTTTGCGACCCGGTGACATACCAGCATATTGTGTGTCTCGTCTAGATGAACAACACTTGTGTGTTGACAAAACGTGTGTAAAATTGACCAATCAGAGGGTATACCAGAATCTGGTAAACTGGAATGAGCCCACTTGCAGTAGCCTGGAACTGGCTACACTGGAATTCAACAGTTTTTATCGTATCTGGCCTGGGGTTCAGTAGTAAAATCCATCTGCTATTTTAAAATTAGATTATTGAACTGAGGGGATCTTCTCAGAAAAGCTCAACAAAGCTTGCTAAGATCTCCTGCCATTCTGATACTTGGCAGATATGAAGCAAATAAAGGTGCATTTGGTTCACTTCCTGCATACAGTGCGGCTTCTAAACATGCCTTTTTTCGTGTAAGGTTTTATCGGACTTATTTGTATCAGGTGACTAACTGGTTGATATAAATAAACTTGATTTCACATTGAATGTCTAGTGTGCTGGGACAAAATTTAGGGACTTGACACTTTGTGTTTGAGATACTGTTTCCGTCTACAGTGTAGTCCATTGTTTAGCCTTTTGTCCTTTTTCTCGTGTTTCAATACACCTGAAGAGAGCCAGATAAAGAGTCATCATTTTCGCTGTCACTCCAGAATAAAGTGTGGAAGTAAAAAAGGGAAAGAGAGCTGAAAATAGCTAATAATAAAAGAGGAGAATTTCTCCTCGAGCAGCTTTAAGTCACATTCTGGATGACCGGAAGATCTTATTGGGCCATTGAAAATCGATCATGAGATTAATACTTGTGTTATTCTGATCTCTAGAAACTGAAGTTTATTAAGCATACCTTACCCACAGAAGAACGGAGAATCTTACCAACATGCAGCTCAACCTCAGCTCGCAAAATCACCATTGATAATGCATCACCATTGATAATGCTGGAACGCTAGCACGCCCCAAAGAGCCTGGGGACAAGTGGTTTTAGTGGGTCGCTTGAGGGAAGTGTGGGGCGGGGAGCGGGGGGGGGGGGGTTTACTCAAGGTTACTCTTGATTTTAAGTGGCGGGGAGATGTGAATGAACACAAAAATAAAACCCAAAAAAAGTTGTTGGGCTTGAAGCGAGACCCCCAAAAATCACCTGAACCAAAATGAAACCCCCAAAATTTTGGAGCCTTACGAGAATGCAGAAGGGATTGAATGACAACAACGAAGAACGATGGTCAAGTTTGTTTGTTTATATATGGTACACACGGTTTGTGTACTCCGAAAGGAAAATTCTGTAGATTGTAGTTTTTCTACTGTTTGTTTGCTTGACTACCTCAACCCCGAGCCTTACCATTCACATAATTTCCAAACAAACTAAATTTCTGAATTTTTTTCGTGTACATGGTAAACACTCTCTATCTCCAGCAAGTCTTGATGATAATGACTTTTTAACAGTAGAAAAAGATATCAATCACCACGCATCACCGTTCCTACTATTTAGGAGCCCGAAACAGGATAAGAAATTATGTGCAATCAGGATGTGCAATGCAATTCAAAAGAATCACTTCAAGAGTTGTAGTATGGCCATAAGCCATATTTACCACAATTCAGACCGAAATCACTGTTAAACATTTTATTTTTTAAAACACTAAAAATACACATCAAATGTCATCACAATGTGCGGTTCAAGAAAATATCCATACCAACCCTTCAAAGCCAAAGAAGGTATGAAGCTAAAGTGGAATTTTCTTCCATGGGGGTATGAATGTTTCCTGGAACAACACATAATTTACTAATGCGTAGACTTGAAAAAGATCATGTTAAATTCATATAACTCCTAACAACACCACTTAATGAAGTTAGAAAATTGTTACAGTTGAATCTATCATTGCGTGCAAACCCAGGGTTTTCAAATATAATTTTAGGTCAGCTTTGTATCCCCAGTGCCAGAGGCATTTCTCACAATGCTGCATCTGGCCCTTGGGTCTACTGTGACAGAAAAGGGCAAAGGATACCCTCTGGTATACAGGGTACCCACTTTTTTTCTCTTTCCCTGCTCTTAGTACAATCATGACCATTAATTATGGTTGAGCTGAACCCTTTTCTAGGTATGATTGTCATTACACATGATATTGGTAATAAAACATATTTGTGGACTGAAAGCTATGTGTTTTTTGTGTTTTCTAGGAGTCTGTACCTGAGTCATCAACATGCAAGTTATAATTAACTTTATTAAAACACTTTCAGCAGATGTGAAAGTATTACTATATCAATATTAACTTGATTGCCTCAAGAGCACACTTGCAGTAGGCCTACTAATTAAGAACTGTTGCATGTGTACAGATCCAGACAGGATTTGTGACTACCCACCTTAATCAAAAGAGATCAAGACATCTGATTCAGAAGCTAAGTGTAAGGGCTGCTGCACATTGCAGATCAGACTTAAATTTACAGCAATAATTCTCTGGTGATGGATGAAAAAGGAATAATAACTTGCTAACCTTGTGCAACTTACACCTAGAGTAAAATATCAATTATTGAACAAAACATGACTTCTCTGACTTCTGAGTGCCTAGCCAGGAACCCTTAATGAACATTCAAAACTTACATTACATGTATCACAACTAAAAAGAACAGGGGGTACAAGGCTCTTTAGAACCTTACTTTCATTGGACCTTGTTACCACAAAGTTCTATTGTTTTCAGGGCAAGCATCATTGTTGCTGTTGTTTGTTTATTGTTTTCTCATTCAAACGTGTGAAGCATTCTGAGAGTTTTATGATGCCCAAAAAAGAATGCTGAAAGACATGAGGGCCCAATTACCAGACACTGTTAGAGAGACAACCTGTGCACTTTTTTCCAAGGCAAAACATACACTGGTCTTGAGAAGGCAAAATGGAAATTAAGCCTATGTCAAATCATAGAGTGATATGACATTGTGCTGGAGCAAAGCTCAGCCCTTCTTTTCCTCACACTCTGCACAGAGTGCTGAAATAAAAGTACAAAATGACCATGTTGCAGCAGAAATCATCAGTCTCCTCCGAAGCTACATATTAAATTTACGGCTAACTTCAATACCTTTTACCTGTGGGCAAAGGACAGTTTTGTAGTTTACTGGTAAATCATGCACTAGAAATACAATCAAAACTAAATTCTCCACTGACTCAGTACGGTGGAGCCTTAAAGTTATCACCATTAGTGTCTTCCACTGGAGCATTGTCAGCTGGAGGTTCAGAGAAAGGTTTGGCTTGGTACGGATCCCCTTGGTCTTGAGAGGTGGGGAAGGAAGCATATGGTGAGGAGTAGGTATCACCTGACAGATTATCCCTGGAATACTCAAACTCAGTCAGAAGGCGACGGTACTTAGAGAATGCCATCACACTCAGCCCAGCCTGAAAATAACCACAGCAAAGCAATCAGTACAAACAGACTGGAATATCCACGACAGGAAAGAATGCCCTGAGTGATTTATTGACTCCTTTGCTAAATGACATAAAATACAATTTTGACTTTCCTTGAATTTCTGGGTGAAAAGGCTGGATGAAAGCTGCTACTGGTGATCAACAAAAAGTGCATGAGAAAAAAACAGAGTGACCAAAACCAGACAAAAAGTCCAACAACAAAATGCTGTTTTATAAAATCTAACAAATGGGATGTGAATGGTCATTATGAGAAACAGATGTTTCTACTCCTTTAGGCAGACATTCATCTGAATGGAGTCTGCGATGAGCCCCAAATAACATAAGCAAGGGCGGCTACATCATGATTAAATACTAAATTAGCAAAAACTGGAAACCAAGCATTGAAGTAGAATCCAGTAGCGATGAAACCAACAATCCTAGTTGATTCAGTTTCGAAAACTGAATGGGATATAAGTCATGCAAGCAACAGTTTGATAGATCTAGATCTGTGGGTTTCAAGAGTAGCAAGTTGAGTTATGTATCACTGCAGCTGCATAACAATGTTCAACAAACTTACCCATGTTATAATGGAGAAAAATGAGAAAGCAATAGCTGCTTGGCAATTGTTGACCTCTGACGTTTCGAGGATGCGTGTGTTCATTCTTCTCCACATATCCGCAAGATAGCAAAAACAAATAAACCAAAGGAAGCACCACAATGCAGAAAATCCTAGATCAGCCAAGGTGATGTATTTCTTTGTGTCAGGATTGTCAATGGTGTCAAACTGCACCTCGATGGCGAGAAACGCAACGCAGGCCAGGAAGGCAATCACACCAATGCCGACACCATAGTGACATGCACCAGCTTTTTCATTAAATAAACAATTGCCATTTTTACCATAGCCAACAGCAGAAATACAGCCAAACACAACTATGGCAAAGATCTGAAAAAGGAACCATATTTCAATAAACCTGCAAAAGCATTTTAATACACTAAATTCCATAAGCACGCCAGATGTCTGACTGCACCCAGCGTATTTTCACAAACTAGTAAAAAATCATAATTTAATCTTTCTAGTTTAAAAAGAGACTCAGGAAATTCTGGATGGTAGAGCAAAGACGGTGAGTTGTGAAAAGTGCCAAAAAACTTCTAGCGCTAATTACCCTTTGTGGTAGTTTATGAAAACATAAATGAGGTTTATTGTATACTCAATTATGAGCTTAAAAGCTTTTATTTTCACAAAATTAATTAACAACCACTATATACAGATAGCTTAAACTAACCACAGAGATCATAAATAGAGAAAATCATGATCAGTCAAAGGGAAGGGCATAGATAACTTTATATAGTTTTTGTTCATTAGCTTTGCCATAATTAAGAATAGGAAAACTGCCATAACATTAACGGATGTGGTATGTGTAGCGTGTTGCTTTGCCAGAAAAAAAGGAGGAACAAAAAAAAAAGAATGAAAAGAAAAGGGAAAATGTCACCAATGGAAATTGAACCCTACTGAGCCTGCCTGATTTAATTAAGTTAAGTAAAAATCTCTGTATCATTGCGCATTAAGCCAGCACTTGTTCCATGAAAGCAAATACGTCAGCTTGCAGGTTAAAGCTAAATATAAAACTGTCGACCAGCAAGTTGTACTAATGTGGTATATGCCATGACTATCAAAATCAACTTGCACAAAAGATTTTTTTTCATTTCACAACAAAGGAAATGCCTTGGGAAGGGATTATAATAATTATTATTGATTTTGAAATAAACTGATACATCTAATTTGAGGGAAGATGATCAAGAAGACCCAAACATCATGCAAGACTTCAAAGGAAATTAGGAATTTGTTGTATTTGCATTTAGAAATTCCCGCCTTGTTCCCATGTTTTTGTAAATGATCCCAAATTGGTCTTAAAATACAGTTTAGTTTCTAAAAAATTGAGCCTTTTTAACACGAATAATTTGGCCAGAAATGAAACTGAACTTCGTACAAATATTCAGACAAAGTGGTTTACCTATTTGTGAAGGTCAGCGCAATATCCAGTCAATAACTAAACACAATATTGCAAAATTTAAAGCTACAATAATACAAAATCTTCCGATACAAACAACTAATTATACCAGCAATGAGCATATATGTTATTTTAAGACCAAGCTTACGTTGCAATTTGCGAGGAGATGGGAATGTAAGCTTATTTTACCTAGATTTTAAATGATAGTGCTACTTCTTTTCCATTTAAAACGATGCAAGACAACTGAGTACTTACAATGGAAATAAACCTGAGAATTGTCTGTGGCTTCTGTACAAAACTTGTAACCCTGTCCACGCTGTCACCGTCCATCTTGTGATCACCTCAACAATGAAGGAAGGGGTGGCTACCAAGCCAAAGAAGCCTTACAAGCTGGGGGAGAGGGGAGGGGACACAACGTTGGTTGTTTTTTGTTTTTTTTGCATTGTTTTCTCTGACTCATTCTAAGCTCCCGGTACAAATTATTCCGCGTCAAACGGCGAGCAAGTAAAGAGACAGCTAGCCTAGTTCAAAACTCCAAATCTGAAGCTGGCTTAAGTAACGAGCCGTCATTTTGCAACGAGGGGAGGTCCCTGGGGACGGAAGAGTTCCGCCTTCTCCACCAGGTTTTCCGCGAAGGGGACGAAGGGAGAACTGGTGTATTATTTGGTTTTCACCTATTTTTACGAAAGAAGAACTCTCGTGCGGAAAACTTTGTTAACGTTTCACAGGTTCCTCGAAGGGGTAACATTCGTACAGAATACCTCGTGAACTTTTCACTGAACGTTTTGGAAACAGAATAGGTAGGAAATGCATTGTTTATTCCCCTAAATTAATACTGAACAACGTACGAAGGATGTACTAAAATTGGTGGTGATGACATGTTCAGGTTTGCGTGCAGCTGACTACTTGATTTCAAATTCCGTCATCTTTGAAGTTCTGTTGCAGCCAGATAACAGGAGCAACAAGTAGTGTTTCAGTTTCTGACCAAAAGCGCCTTGCCTCCATGGCCGTGTTCAAAATTAAACAGACTAAGATATAAGATTTACCTGGGGATATATTATAAGCTTACTACAAAACACGAACAAGGTTACTTTTATTATGTCTGTATTCTCAGTATGGGAGGTAAACCCAGACATTTTCTGGATGCTGTTAGTGGATTTGTGCATCCTCACTGCACGTAATTACCTTCATCCTAATTGCCATGCACTGACATGTATTCACAACTTGGCGAGTTTACTCAGAGAACCCAGACTCTCTACAATACACCCTCATTACAGTGGAACCCAGACATAACGAAGTGCCAAGGGAATGGGAAAATGTGTTCGTTTTAACAGAGGTTTGTTATAAACAAAACTCCGTTATAACGAATTTGTGGGAGAACAACCAGAATCTTCATTATAATGGAGTTTGGTTAAATAAAAATTAAAATTATATTATACTGCAGTTTTGTTACATACAGTGGCCCAAAGAGGACATACCACCAGCATTTTATTTTTCTAATTATCGTGCGATAATGGAAATTATTATATGGAGGAGAGTGTTTTACTGGGAACTAAACCACTCGTAGATTCCATACGCCACTCCATCCGGGACCCGAGTGGCGTATTTTCCGTATGTCACGCTTTTGAGTGTCATATCGTTCAATGACGTCACGATTCCCGCCTTTTCTACTTTGTTTAATGAACTGAATGCGTCGTTGCCTCAGTGTTGTTTAGAATTATGGCGGTGGCAAGCAGGTTTGTTTTACTAAACGATGAACAAGTGAAAGAGTTTTCCGAAAGCTTCGACAACGAAAACACAAAAAAGAAGACCTTGTACGATTTGAAGGTTTTCAAAGAATTTCTCGACACTTGCGACGAGAAGAGAATAAAAATGGGCAATTTCAGATATTTTGTCTCCATATAATAAAAAGAACATTACACGTTGGCTCGAAGATATGAATTTTATGTTCTCGTGGCAAACACAATATCTCACTCGTTCGCTGCGCTCACTCGTGAGATATTGTGTTTGCCACTCGAACATAAAATTCATATCTTCTCGCCACCGTGTAATATCCTCTATATATCGTGCGATAAATGAAAATTATCTCGAAATGAAAATTATTGCACAATGATTTTCATTTATCGTGCGATAATTTTCATTTTATTGTGCGATAACTTTAATTATCGTGCTATATTTTCCATTATCACACAATGTTTAGAAAAATAAAATGTTGGTTGTATGTCCTCTATGGGCTGCTTTACGTAACCAAACTGCAGATTTTGGTTGTTCTCCTACAAATTCGTTGTAACAGAGTTTTTTAATAAGCTGTATGAACACAGCTTATTAATTATGCAAAATACGAGTTTGAGAGTCTGAATGCTCAAAACTCCTGTGCTGCATACTAAAGAAGCCACTTTCACACATGCTGCATAACTAATAAACTGTATTTACACACTGCATTCTAAAGCTCGTGAGTTAATGACACCATTACATCCTTCCTGGTGTAATAATGGCGGGCCATAAAATCGGAAAATTGCTGTTTAAATAAACAGTCTTCTTCTCAAAATCAAGGCTTAAAATTTTGCCTGGGGCGTGTTTCGAACTCCAAAGGAAAAATGAAAGTGATTTTTTATTGTAGTACCACTTTAACTGGGATGGGATCCTGGCTTCTTATGTAGAATTTCAACCAGGGAACACACAGTGGTGAATTTTCTTTATTTATTTATTAAACTTGAACACAGTCTCCAAAACTTCATGTCTGGCATATTTAACAACCATATTACATAAATTGAATTGTTGGACTAATTAAGAAATTGGTTTTAAAATTGTTACTACTTTTTATCATTTTTGTTGACGTTGCTGTTGTGGTTGGTTTGAGTCAAGCAGTGGTGGAGGCAGCAGGCTTGGGGTCCCCTGTACTAACTTAAGATTGTAGATTTGCTTCATTTCTAAACAGAGAAAATTAACCTGACACTGTATTGTAGCAAATAGCAAGGTCATGCTATGATTGCACACAACAGAAACTCCTTTGATGTCCTGAACATGTAGTTTAAAATATTAATATACAAGATCATTAACATCAGATACAAGGATTATTACCTTTTTCAAGTACATGAGCCACACATCAAGAATTAGATATTATGCATACTTGGTAATTCGTCATAATATCCCATGTACTGTTGTCCAAAATACTGACTGCATTTTAGTGAATTTTGGTTGTTTGTCTTTCCATCAATTAGTCATGTAGGGAGCCAGGGTAGCATGTAGTCATCATTGAGCAAAATAAATGGTTGACTAATGTCCTAAATGAGTATAAATATAGTGACTTGTCTTTTCTTTTGCTAGATGTAAGCTGTGACAAACCATCCCCTTTCCGCTTTGAGTTCCATGAGTTCAAACAATTTATTTCTGAAAATAAATTTTTACTGTAAGAATTCCTAGTATTCATGGGAAAGCTTTTACTGTTAAATTGTAATTGTGTAGGTTGTCAACTCCAAGGTCTACAGTTCTCAAACACTGTAAAAAAACAGATTGCTTACAATATATTTTCTTAATAGGCCTCTCAATTTTCTTGTGGCTGACAAGGAACCAGTATCAGTAACAAAGAGTGAAACACTATTCTTTTCTCACAGACACTTGTTTTCTTACCTGGAACAAAATGGATGAAGTTGATAGAGATGCTGGCACAAAGGAGCTAGAGGAAAACGACGATAAGGGAACAGTAGATAGAGAATGTGTCACTGTAGAGTCTGCAAACTCAAATGGTACGGAATGTTTATTTAGGCTTATGAATGACATTTTTAAAGGGAATGCAGGGGATTGCAACTTCTACTAACAAAAGCCTGAAGCAGACAACAAGTATTGTAAATAGTGCAGACTTGTCACTCTGTAGCCTCTGTACTCACAACTGTAGTGATTAATTAAAAATAAATTGAGGGACTTCATGGGAAAATGTTGCAAGTAACTTAAGGTTTTGGCTGAAAATGCACAAAATTGTCAAAAATTGGGGTACGTTCTTATTTTGTGAGTTTAGCATCAATCCATGTCTTTTTCTCTGAAGTCTAAATTTCTACCATTTTCACCACGTAGCAGTGGCCAGGGCTTCAAGGAAACAAAAAAAGGCTGTTACTATGGCAAACCTAAGATAACTTTTAGTCCCCAACTAATATGGATCAAAATAAGCTTACATAAGCAAGCCTGTACATGCTAACTTTCTAGAGTTTTTGGCCACAATCCTTGTCTATTTTTCATGATTTATTCTCCATTTGTCATAGGTATAGCTAACAGGGACAAGGAAACTGTATCCAGCCCACCCAAAATTATATTCTCTGTAGTTCAACCTGCAGCAGACCACAGTGCACTTCTTAAAGGAATTCCAAGTGAGCCTATACATCAACGCCTGGACCAGCAAGTTTCCTTTGGACGTGGTCGTGGAGTAGGAGTTTTCTTGAATGACGAAACAGCTTCACGAGAACACATGACACTTTTCATGCAAACAAACCCAGCTACTGGTGAAAATGTGTTTGTTGTGAACAATGTAAGTGCTACCAAGCCAGTTTATATTAATGGAAATCTCCTACACAAGCAAGCTGGGGTGAGAGTCTTGCAAAACAATGACAGACTTAAAATCGGACAGCTGGAATTCATTGTTACTTTTATACCAGGGGATTCAATGGAGTTTTACCAAGTTGAATTTACCAAGACAAGTGGAGTTGATCATCAGCAGCCCAATTTGCAGCAACTGAATACTCCTCAGGCTAGAGGTGGGATCAACTCAGAGCAGATTATCATGGCAAACCAGCTTGGTGCTGTTATTGTTCCAAATAACTTTGGAGTACCTGCAAATCCAGCATTTAACATGAGCATTTCAACTGGTGGTGGGATGACACAGTTTGGCCCCATAGCAGCACCGTTTCACGCAATGCCTGCTGCTCCTTCTTTCCAGCCAATGCCAGTTAATGCTGGAATGGGTCAGCCTTTCTTTCAGCATCAGCCAACACATCCTAGATTTCAAAGTACCCCCTCTTATTTTCAGCCCCAGCAAGAGTCTTCGTATTCAGGAAATATGTACACTCCACATTATCATCAGCCAGAGCATCCATCAGCAGAAGACAGAAGACAAATGTTTCACACTAAACAGCCATCAGAGCAAAGTGAGAATCCTAAAGAAAATGGACTTGATGATGGCTCCCACTTTTCTATACAGGAGACTGGGAGTGGCCCACAAAAAAATCTGTAACAGTAGATCAAAACTTTACCGTTACTAACCTCTGGCTACCAGGCTGTTTAAGAAGTCGAACCCTGGTCCTCAAAATTTTCCAAGTGGTGCTGATGTGGTCCAGTGCTTAGCACATGGGTTTTTTTATCCAAGAAGTTCAGTGGAGTAAGCTCGTCTTATCCACTGTGTGGTTTCCTTGGACAAGAAACTTTACTCCAAAACAGCAAAATGCCTCAGGAGCTTTTGGAGACATGCCTATCATGTAATTAGGTCAATTTTCCTAAACTTTCTCGTAAACTCTAGTGGCATCCATATAGGAAATTCAGGTGCCCTTCTAGCTAAAGCATAACCCCCACTGGTACCCTCCCCAATCTAACTGCTTGATTGTCCGGATGGGAGTAGTAATTCTTCTTTACCGTCACTTCATGATACAGAAACTGGTGCTAAGTGACAGCTTCACTAAGCCATTTGGCTTATTTAGTGCGTAAGACTGAATGCAGACTTAATTACGGTAACTATAAGAAAAAGTGTTTAGAGTTGTTTTACTAAGAGGAACTCACACTGTCCTGCCTGATATATCATATTTTATTAAGTGTGGCCAGGGGCTATAAATGTGATAGGAAAATCGTTTTTTTTTTAACATGTGTGTGTTTGGCTAATAGACATTGACTTAGTCATTGCCTTTGATTTCATGGGTGAAGAGAAAGAACTCCAACTAGTATTTAAACTAATGAACTTTTTATTTTACATTGCAAATCAGAATGGTGAAGACTTGGAATTGACATCACCATGCAAATTGTCTTACTGCTATCAGAAGCGAGATCAAACCACAAGGATTATTACTGTTACCTTAGCCTGAATAATGATTATTTTCAGTTGTCTTATCTGACCACTCACTCCTGAGAGAGTCTCTGTCGGGAGTGAGTGACAAGAGGAGATGGTTGAAATTCAGGGTATAGTTGTCCCTAGAGCTTTGCACTACTCCCAAATGATAAGATGAAAAATTACAATATGTTAAGAAAATAAATAGCATATAAATTAGTTACAATGATTTGAATATCATTTAAGAAACCCACAAAAAAAGACAGATAGTTCTAAAAGGCAATCCTTATTACAGTGAATCTTGAAAGGCTAGTCTAAATAGCTTGTACGTTTATTACTACTGCTTAAATAAATTGATATTGAATGCACCCTATGTTGATGTGAAAGGTCATCCTACAGTCTTGGAGCAGCTGCAGCAAACACCCTATCACCGTCCCTATCACGACAGTCTTAGGCTATGTTTTTGTGGGAGAACCTGAAATCGGATTCGTGATCCAGATCAGTAGTAATGTAGGCCCACTAGCGTAAAATTCCCACGTTAATTTGCATACACACCCCCTGTTCTGGTTTGTGATTGGTCGAGAGGTTGTTATGGAAACCTTGGGGCCAGAGGGGATTATGGGGTAGATGGAAGTCATGTGACCGGAACCGGAAGTGAGGTCACCGGAACCGGAAGTCACGTGATTTGGGGTAGGAAACCGCTGATCAGTCAAAAATAGATCGTGGGCTCAGGGGACCGGAAGTCACGTGATTTGAACGGGAAAACCGCTGACCAACGCGGGCTCAGAGTCCAAAGTCCAATTCAGGCACCGGGGGGAGGTCCTTACTGGAAACAGACAAAGAAACAATACAGGAAAATGCCATGGAACATGCTTTATTGGTTTTTCATTCCTATTTTTGACAAGTGGGAAAAAACGAGTCCAAAGTCCAAACTGGACACCGCATGGGGTCCTTTATAAGAAGCTCAAACAGGTTTTCATACGTGGAATGACTTGGCTTTTGGTGTGACCCAGAAAGTAGAGGGTTTTGCGGTTAGCATCATACGGATCTCGGAGTTCTCCCCAGAATCCTTCTAGACCCTCATCGTTGTTTTCATAACAAATGCCATACCATAAAGGATTGTCTTTCCAAACGTCCTTGACTTGCTGCACAAACTCCAGGTCTTCTTTCCATTGTTGAAGAGGGTTGACTTGAAGTACGGAAAGAGGAACGACGTGTTGGCAGCTAGGACATATGAGGGTCTGACGTTGCTTTCGGCATTCGTTGGCACAGGAGGCATGACAAGGTTGACCACAGCACCTCAGCGTGGCATAATTGGTGACAGGTGTCAAACAGATCACACATGGTTTGGATTGAGCCATCAGGCTAAAGGATCAAAGAGTGGATTGGTCAAGAGCTGAAATTCGGCGTTGGTGATGATGCCTTCGAGGCGGAGTCGACACAATTCTTGGTAAGTGACTTGGTAACGTAAGGGTTGTATCAGGTCTAGGATTTGCTTTTGGATGTCTCCTAAACGTTGTAGGATTTGCACGGCTTCAGGACTGATCTTGTCGGCTTTAGGACTGACCTTGTCAGCTTTAGGACTGACCTTGTCGCCCATTCACCACTGGTAGAAGTTTTTCAAGGTTAATAAACACAATTCGTTGCGACTGAGGTGTTTTTCACTGTGAAGGCGAAGCAGTTCAAAATAAGAAGCTTTGAAGCGGATCTCCTCCAAGTCTTTTTCGAGTTGACCCAATAAGGTTCGTAGACGATCAATCACTTGTTGGGCTTCTGGACTGATGACTGGATCATCCATGGATTGAAAGTGAAACATGGAATGGGATGGTGTTTTTTTTTTGTATAGAGAAACAAAGGGTCACGTGAGAGGGTAACGAACCAATCACCAAGCAGGGCACAGGGTGCCCCTGGGAGGAGTGGGAAGGGGGTGGGGGGACCCCTACCCCCTCCCTAGTTGGGCCCCATGATGCTTTACGTGGATCAGGGTATATAGGTCGGGCGAGGCCCCAGGACGTCACTCCTAGCTTTGAGTTGGTGCTGTGTGAAGTTTTGTGAGTTGCTGCGGTGAGATGGTTAAAACGAGAAGGCCCTTGGGCTTGCTAGCCAGCTGTGTTAATGGGAAGGAGAAGAGGCTTTGAGGAGGAGAGTGGCGCCGGAGACAACCCCTGTGCAACGCCATACCATGAGAATGTATGAACGACGCGAGGAAGCGTGGAGGCCACTGAACAAACAACGCGTGGCCGCTTTCATACGATTGTTTATGCTGTGCTTTGTGGAGGTGGAGAACGGGGTGAGTTTACAACGAGACACCTACCGCATGCTGAAGAAGACGCTCGTCCAAAAATTCATCCCATGGATCTATAATCGCCTGGTCTTCACCATGGATGAAATGTACTGGCCGATTACGTTGGCAGATTTTAGAGAACTCGATGGCTACTTGGTGGACCACTTGCCGCGCATCCAGAAGGAAGATCAATGGGACACCGTCGCTTTTTTTTCCGAGAAATGCTTAGGCAAAGGGAGGAATACCAACGACTGGAAGACATGGAGAAAGAAGTGATGGAGGCTGTTCGCCGATGTTTAGAACATTGAATATTTTATTCATGTTGAGTTTTTTTTATTGTGAGTCAAGGCTACTGTGAGTCAAGAGACATTATTTATGACCATGGTGCAAACTCAGTGTTGTGATCTTTTTAGTGAATTGTTTTAATTAAAAAAAAAAGAGTTGATGCTTTTTACAAATGGTTGTCCGTGTCCATCTCTTGCCACGCGGGTGGGACGCTCCTTGGAAAAAACTAAAAACTGGAAAAATAAAAGCTATGTACAATGGAAAAAAATAAAAACTAAAAAATTGGAAAAGCTATGTACAGATTGAAAATTAAAAACTAAAAACTGAAAAAAGCTATGTACAATTACAAATGAAAGTCTTCGAGCTCCAGGCGTAATTGATCAATGTTCTCGGGTAGACAGAACGTGCGATTGAATAAGGCTTGAATTTCTTCTCGGGTTTTGCCGTCCAAATCACGGGATCCCACGATAGCACTGCTTTGATGAAGGGTCGGCTTTTTGGGACCCCAAGGGACAAATTGACTGCCAGTGACCAGGGTGGCTGCATTCTCGTTGACTTGGTAGTAATGGTCCGAGCGGTACCACGATTGACTGGGGATGTCAAAGAGATAGACGGGTTTGCCTTGATCCATGGCCAATTGCACGGTCCAACCTGTGCCTCCTTTCACGCGTTTTTTATCCTGTTCCAAAATGCCAAAAGCATAGAGGGTATGTGCTTTTCTGGCAATTTGATAATTGCGTTGCAACAATTACAGGGTGTAAAAATGGCTGGGCATTCGTTTTCCTAGTTTCTCAGCCGCCTGGTGAAGATGTGGGTTGGCTAGCATCAAGACTTCCACGGTGGAAGGGGTGATGAAGGTGGCTCGAGGATGGTTAGGAGGGACCAGGACTTCCACTTGCATCCCAAACTGTTTGGCCATTTGTTCGACGAGTTCATCGGTGCCTTTGGCTCCCCCGGTGTAGACCACATGTCCATGGCCAATTTGGAGTTCCAAGGCCTCGACATCGTGTTCTCCGATCATGTCAATGTCTGGGGGCATCCGTTGGGAAATACGTACCCGGTGTCAGGACCTACAATAGGTAGAATGTCGGCTTGAGCCAACCCTAACGCCAAACCCAAATCAATGAGTTGATGATCTTTCCACTGTCGGAACGTGAATCCGGCAGCGATAGCTCGTTTGAGACGTTCGAACAGATAGTCGTCGTTGGAAGCAAAGTCGTCCCGGTTGAGATCTTTGTAGTAGTCCATCTACTTGGAATGACGACCCAGGGAACGAGGGGACGTCTTAAATAGGGAAAGCTGACCAATGGGAAGACAAGAGGTCCTTATTTGGATAGGAAAAAGCTGACCAATGGGAAGACGAGAGGTCCTTATATGGATTGAATAAGCTGACCAATCCCATGAAGGGGTCCAGGGTATAAAAAGGCATGGGCGGTGCAGGGGTTGAAAACAACCTTGAGCAGGATGTCCATCGATTTGAGCTATGGCAATGTCTCTCCAGCGCGTTAACCTGGTCGGAAGAGAAAATCAACCAAAAGCGCTCACCCTGCGGGGAAGAAGAAGAAGGAGAAAGAGAATGTGGTGACACCCGAGGACTGTGATCCTGTGGTACGCGAGGTAGTGGAAGACACCCGAGCTGCGGTGGAAGATATGATGAAAGAATTGAATGACATGGTGGAGCAATCTACACCACCACCTCAATTCACCCTGACGACGGTGTATGACAATGAGGAGGACTATGTTCAAGCGAAAGCCAACAGTGAAAGAAAGGTCCCCCTAGCTAGTTCGGTGGACTATATGGTATGCCCTTGCCATGACGTGCGTTTGGAGGCCCGTCAATCTCAAAAGGGATGGCCTTATGTGAAATGTCCCATGCAACCGTGTTTGCTGTTTTGTGGGCAAGATCAAGCTCTGGAGTATATGAAAGCGGTGTGTAAGTCAACCTCATCCAGAAGTGTTGGACATGTGGTGTTGTTTGCAATGCTTTTGCCGTGAACCAGCTACGCTTCAACAGAGCCATTCCACCCAGAACCCCGATCGCTTGTTTCTGAATTGTTCCAAGAAAAAGTGTGGCTTCTTTCGGTGGGCCGATCAACCGTTGGGTCCCAAGTACTGGAGTTGGTTTCATGACAACCCCCGCAAAAAAGCCGATCCACTCGCTGAACCGCCGTTGTCCACCCGTGATGCTCAAGGATATCCCAAACGTGGGGTAGACATCCCAGGCCCTCCACCTCGAGTCAGAAGGAAAGAGGACGTGGATCGGCCCCTGACAGACTATGAGAAACAATTGTTGCGAGAAATTCAAGATCTCAAGAACCGTCAAGAAATGATGGTAGCACCAGCTCCACCGCCCCCTAAGTATAGTGACAGTGTCGAGAACTGGCAGAAAAGCCTAGAGACGGTCGCTTATGACATGCCAGAAAGTGCAAAGAACTGGTATGACCGTACTGGTCTCTTTTAATGTGTAAAGGAGAACGAATAAAATTTTTTATCAGTGTGACCATGGAGTCTGTGTGGATGTGTTATGCGTGGGAGGGTCTCTTGTCCCTGGTGCAATGGCAATGTCATCAACCCTTTGCCAAGTGTTATATGATCACCAACCCGGCGAACCCATCCCCATTCCCCCTTGTCCCGAGGACACGCATCATCTTCACGTCTTTGAAGAAACCCACGTAGACCACAACCTGTATGGATGGGTGGTGTTTGTCTTATGGTTAAAAGCCCACCCGAACGCGTGGCGATGGTATCGAATCATTCAAAAGGCGCATCCCGACACCGTGCCTTCCATACCGACCTTATTGGATGAATGCCAGAACGTATGGCACCTCGAAAGAAAAAGGATGTCTCGCAAGCATGGTTGAGTCGTTACCACGATCCTCGAGCCCCGGGGAGTTTAGGAGGCGTGCAACGGTTTGCCAACACCCACCATCTCCCCTTGAAAAAAGCCCAACGGGTGTTGGAACGGGATTTGGCCTACACCTTGCATAAACCTCGTCGTCGTCGTTTTCCCACGGTGCCCGTGATCGTAGGAGGCTTAGATGATCAATGGGTAGCGGATTTAGTGGAAGTGCAACCGTTGGCCAAGTATAATCGGGGGATTCGGTATTTACTGACGGTGTTGGATGTGTTGTCCAAGTACGCGTCGGTGCTACCCTTGAAAGACAAAACCAGGGTGGCCTTGGTCCATGCCTTTGACAAGATTTTGAAAGGACGACGTCAACCCAATCGATTGCAAACGGATCGAGGGAAGGAATTTTACAACCGGACATTTCAACGATGGCTTGACGAGCAAGGGATTCAACATTTTTCGACTGAAGGGGATGCCAAAGCCAGTGTGGTGGAACGATTTAACCGGACCTTGAAAGAACGGTTGTACCGCTATTTTACGGCCGCCAACACATTGAAATTTGACGATGTGTTACCCGAGTTGGTGCAAGGCTACAATGCCACTCGTCATCGAAGTATTGGCATGGCCCCTCACGACGTGACGTGGGACAACGAAGAAGCCGTGTGGAAACGATTGTACGGTCCACGGTTGAAAGGAAAGAAAAAACCCCAATTCAAAGTAGGGGATCGTGTACGTCTCAATAAGATTCACCGACCATTTGAAAAAGGCTATCTACCCGGTTGGACCGAAGAAGTGTTTGTGGTGCATCGTGTGGTCCCGGGACCCGTGCCCACTTATAAGATTCGTGAATGGGATGACACCCCCGTCCAAGGCACGTTTTATGAGGAGGATTTACAAAAAGTCCATGTGTCCGACGTGTTTCGCATCGAAAAGGTACTTAAGCGACAAAAAGATCGATGGTTGGTCAAGTGGAAAGGGTGGCCGGACAAGTGCAATAGTTGGATTGCTAGCCAAGACGTAACGTCCCTGCGACCACCCAAGAGGAAAAAGACCCAAGAGACCCAAAAGAAGACGACGCGACTAGACAGGCATGACGTTCGTCCCCAACTCTTCGTTTTACGTGACGTTGATGAGTCATGCTAGTACCAAGGAGTTTCCTGGGAACAAGAGCCATCATTTCAGAAACCGGTTGCCCAAACCCATCCGATTTGTCGGACGAGGATGGATGGTGGGCATGGTGAGTTTATCCTTACCCAGCATTCCGGTGGTCGAGCAACAGTGGGTTGGTGATTCCCATCCTCTGTTGTACGTACGATGGCACGAACGCGTGCATGACAAAGACGATCAAGGGGACGATGTGTGGTGGCATCAACGTCGCGAACTCTTTGTCTACGGTCGAGATATGAGAGACCAATTGCTCTCGTCGACGGGATCGCACTTTTTTCATCAACTGGGTATCGTTACGAGCAGGCCCGTGCTAAACAAACCCAACCCCTAAACAAATGGGCGGAGAACAATGGCGTCAAATTGTACCCGACCTTTGAATGGACCTCAGAAGGGGATTTGTTGTTGAATATCGTCAATGTGGATTACAAAGTTCAAGTGGCACGCGTGTTATGGGGCAAAACCTTGGCCCTGAAAATGGGATGGATTGAACAAGTGTCGACGGGCGTGTATCGATTGGGTCCCAATCTCTTGGAAGAATTTCATTCGGACACGATTCCTACGCCGTCCGATATCCGCGATGGCAGCAACAAGCCCGCCTTTTGGAAAGTCGATGGGGATTATATGGAATTGAGTATGACATGTAATTGGCGGTTTGTGAATTTGAGCAACACATTTCGTCCCTCGTCGGAATTTTCCCTCGACGCGTCCTTTGCACGTGTATTGCGATGTAGGGACCAGCAGCATGGTGGGTGGTCGCATCACAGATCTCTTACGAGAAATCAAGTACCATCCTCAAAACACCACGCACTTTGAACCTCGACACATTCAATATGTCCCGGTACGCAATGAGGTAGTGGAAATCGTGGAAACGCAGATGGCCGAAATCAATGGGGATCTGGTGCAATTTGGCGAAGGGCATGCTCTCCTAACCCTCCACTTTAAAAGGGAAGTGGTGGTGTGAAGAAAAAGAAGAAGACAAGATGTCATTCTACGTGACGCTACCCAGTCATGCCAACCGACATGAATTTCCCAACAACCAAGCCAATTCCTTCAAGATTCGTTTACCTCAACCGTTACGGTTTCCCGGGGGTTCATGGCAAGTGGGTTTGAGTGCCATTTCGTTGCCGGACACGGGGGTCAACATTTTTAATCTGTTGCCATCGGATCAGTTCGTGTTTGGCACCTCTTGTTATCGATTGACCTCCTCCGCGGGACGTAAGGTCTTAAGCTTCAATATGAAAATGGACGATTTGAAAGAGGATGATTCCATTGTGGATGGCGTGACCTTCATGAAAGCCTTTTTGCATTGGGTGAGACAACGTATGAACTATGGTTACATGAACTACCATGGCGCACCGAATACGGAGAATGGACAAAAGACGTGTACGACCTTTGAGTGGGACGGCGAGGATTTGGTGATGAACAATCGCAATGTCTCACGGTACAAGTACGTGCTTCCATACAAAGACAACGCGACGATGTTCGTCCCTCACTTTAGCATTCATCATCTCATGGCCGAAAAAATGGGATGGTTTGAAAAAAACGACCGAAGACAATATGTATTGGGACCCAACTTGAACATGGAATTCCGTGATGAACAGGTTCCCGACAATAAAAACATTGAATTAAGAAATAACAAAAACGACCCGGAGTATTATCAAGTGACCACGGATGGTGGTGGGACCACATGGATTTGGTTGAGTTTCAGCGTGAATTGGTGTTTCACCAACTTGAATGTGGCGTTTCGTACCGTGGTGGGTGACCCCACGCGAACACTGCACGTGTACTCGGACGTGGCAGGTAGCAGTGTGGTGGGCAATCGCGTGACCGATTTGTTGCGTGAAATCCAGTACAAGCGAGAAGGACGCGACACCATGTACTTTGAACCGTTGCACATTCAATACCTACCTCTTCGTAACGAGGTGGTGGAAATCATTCACATTCAAGTGGCCGAAACGATTGGTACCGGAGGAGACTTGGTCAAGTTTGGTGAAGGCCATACCATTGTCACGTTACACTTCAAAAAGACATAAAAAGGGGAGACTTGACAAGGAGAGTGTCCAATCACAACAAAGATTCCCAAGACAAGAGTGCGTCGAACGAGACGAAGAAAGAGACGTCAACGAGGGGGTTTATTCCCACTCGCTGCCCTCATTCCAGCCTTGATCGCTGGAGGGAAAGCCTTGGCGTTGGGCGCAGCAGGTGGTGCGGCGAGTTACGGTGCCAAAAAAGGGTTGGAAGCAGCTTTTCGGAAAAGAAGACGATGACGGTATAAAAAGAGACGAGTCCTGTGACAAAAACAAAACGTGATCCTTGGTAACGCGTGAAGACGGCACGATGCGAGGGGGAAGTTTGACACGATTTCGTACGGATGAGTGGTATGATCAACACGGCAAAGGGTTGATGACGGATCTCTTGCGTGGGGGTTTCAAAGGCCTTAAAAGGACCCGGAATCCTTTAAAACTGCCTAGTAATATAAAGAGAGGATTGGAAACGGGCTTCACATGAGGTGTCAAACGCAAAGCCGAAGACGTCATCAAAAAAGAAATTACCAAACGAGCCAAGAAAGCCTTGAGCAACAAGAACGTGAAAGAAGCCGTGCGGGTGGCCAGGCTTTGTTTCCCAAACAAACCAAACGTGCGCGAGATATTTTTGGAGTGTGAACATGGAACCCGTGCATTCACGACCTCGACGGATTCGTAGTGATCGAGGTTTGTCTCAATGGGGAGGGTTGTTTCCTTTTTGGAACTCATGCGACGACAACGTGGAGGCTGGTTGAGTCCCGAGGTGATGAGAGTGCCCGGGTTTGATTTGAGACAACGCTTAGCACGACGACGACGACGCTATAAAAACCCCTCACGACGACGGGGTACCACCACTCGACGACGACGACGACGTTAAACATGCCTGACGTGAGTACGCAAACCGCACCGGCTCACGCGCGTTCCGAAGGGACCGTCAACCCAGCGTTACGGATTTTCAAGGTGCCACCGACCGACATTAGCATCAATGCCTATCGCATGGTCACCATCCAACCCACCACCACCGGCATCAATCCCATGGAATTCATTGTGCCAGGGTTGGACGATTTTGTGGATTTGGGACGCAGTTACTTTACCATGGAATTGAGTTTGAAAAAGGATGATAACGGGAACTTGGTGGCCAATGAAACATTGTGGCCCGTCAACAATTTGGCCCATTCCATCATCAAACAAATTGACTTGCAGTTGAATGGCACGTTGATCAGTCCTTAATCCGACACCTATCATTACAGAGCTTACCTAGAAACCTTGCTGAATTATGACCGAGAAGATGGCAAGACCGTATTGGGACCCCAAGGATGGTTCAATCGGCTGGATTTCCCGCCCCAATGGACTGCCAACAACACCGACACCGCAGCGAATGGTGGTGCCGGACATTTAGATTACCAGCGTCTCCCTGCCAATCACAAAGGGGCCTTGGCCGCCATGGTAGCTGAAGTGGCCAAGTATGCTGGAGGCGTCACCCACAGTCTGGTGTTTACCCCACACTTGGAAGTGTTTCACACCGGCAAACTGTTGGTGCCAGGCATAGAAATCAAGATGAAATTTCATTTCAATAGCCCGAACCTGTTTTTGAATGGAGTGGGTGAAGCTGGTCGATTGATGGAAGGTGATGTGAAACTACGGTTTCATCTATGTCAACTGCGTTTGAATGACGCCATCTACACGAGTTTGTCTGCCCAAAGACACAATGAATGAAAAATCGCTGCTTACCCGACCGTCCGCAGTGAAATCCGGACCTTCAGTATGCAAAACAACCTGACCCGCTTTGACATTCCCAACCTGTTTCAAAACAGAATACCTGACCGATTGATCGTGGGGTTACTGGACAGCCGCACCTTCAATGGAGATGTGACCCGAGATCCCTTCTGCTTCCAGAAATTTGGTCTGACTTCCATTAAACAGATTGTCAAAGGAGAAGAATACCCTTATGAAACCCTGCACTTGGTGCGCAATAATGGCAGCCGAGATAATCTAGGCTACTTCCGTTTTCTGCAAGCCAGTGGTGCCTGGTGTAAAAAGAAAGGCAATATGGTGGAACTGCTCGATTGGGGCCAAGGGAAAAATTGTACCTTGTTCATGTTTGACAATGTGGCCAATGGATGTGCGGACAGTCGAAACCTCAACCCCAAGCAAACTGGAGATTTACAACTCGTCTTGGAATTTGGAGCCGCACCCGGTACCAATATAACCGTACTCGTGTATGGGGAATTTGAGAACTTGTTGGAGATTGACAAGAACGGAGCCGTGTTGTATAACATTTACCAGCACTGATGGAACACGTGGCCTTGAATAATGTACAGTTGGATTATTTAGCCCATGACGACCCGCAATTGAAACCTGTCTTTTATGGGACGGTGGCCTGTGATCGTTTACCCAAGAGTCCTGTCAAGACCCAACCCCAAGGGTACATTGTGAACACCGACCCGCACGATGAACCGGGACAACATTGGTTAGCGGTCTGGACTGATGGAAACGTGTGTGAAGTGTTGGACAGTTATGCCTTGCCATTGGACACGTACGTGCAAGCCACCCCGTTACGAGATTGGATCGTGAAACATTGGAAGTACGTGGTGACCAATGGCAAGTCCCTACAAGCCATCTCAAGCAAGAGTTGTGGCGATTACGCCTTGTTGTACTTGAAAGCCAAAGCCCGTGGACGGACCTTGCAAGACTTTTTAAATGAGTTTTCTGATCAGGATTATGTAAGCAATGACCATCAAGCCGGTCAACGCCTTCAACAATTAATTGTAGGCCAAGAAGAGAGATGGTATCAAATCTGTTGTCACCCGTATCATCAATGTAATTGTTAAATAAAACATGTTGGAAAAAAACAGTTGTTTTTGTTGTGTCCTATCCAAAACGGAGTCGTAGCTCAGTCGGTAGAGCCTTGGATCCCCGAAAAAACAGGGGTCGTGCGTGGGTTCGAGTCCCACCAACTCCATAAAAAAGGTGCCTTTTTTTTCATGGGTATTAGTCCTCATCATGCAAACGGGGGAACCGTTTCGTTTTCATACCCCATCCAGTATTTTGGTAGTGGGTCCTTCGGGATGTGGCAAAACCGTGTTTACGGAAAAACTCTTCTTAGAGAACTCGGACTTGTTTGAAACTCCACCGACCCAAGTGCATTATTGTTATGGCGCCTGGCAAGATCGATTTCAAGTCATGCAAGATCAAGGGGTGGTGTTTCACGAAGGCATTCCCGATCATGACCCCTTGCTCCAATGGTTTCCTCCAGGGCAAAAAGGGGTGCTGGTGTTGGATGATTTAATGGACGAAGGGAGTCATGGTAAACGCGTGTTGGATTTATTCACCAAACATTCGCATCATCAAGGTGTGACAGTGTTGTACTTGTGCCAAGACATGTTTCCCGTGGGTCGATATGCCAAAAGTATATCCCGCAATGCCCATTACATTGTGGCGTTCAAGAACCCCCGAGATCAATTAGATGTACGCAATGTCTTGCTTCAATCGTTTCCTACCACTTGGAAAGACACGTTGGAGACGTTTCATCAGGCCACCACACGACCTTATGGCTATTTGGTCTTGGATTTACACCCAGCGTCGTCCGATCAACAACGCTTGTTGAGTCACCTGTTAAAAGACGAAGGATGGACCCACACCTATCAAAAACGTCTATAAAGGGACGACACCCCTTTGAACAGGAAAAAGAGCAACCATGGCCGATGATGACCGTCAACCTCCGCAAGGTACGATACCGTGGCCCCCGCGGGCGTCGGTGCGACCAGCAGCAATCAAGTGTCCCCAGGGGCCTTCCAAGATCTGTATTTCACGGGAGACCAAGGCCTTCTCGACGTCGCCGTGGAGGAAATGCCAGCCGATGCCCTCCATGCCTTTTTGGATTCCCTCCCCTCTCCCAACACAGTCGCGGGCTGGCCCGATGTGGGGACTGCGCCCCCTTTACAGGCCTCTTTCCCCGCAGGGGTAGGAAGTCAAGCATCACATTCACCCTCATTCCGTAGCATACACACCACCCCCGAGTCTTCCCCTGCAACCCCACTTAGTAGGGGAAGCGCAAGCTTGTTGCCTACTTCTCGAACAGCGGCAGGTGCCGGTGCTCGAGCAGCAGCGGGTGCCGGGGGTGATGGTGATGGTGGGGGACGTCGTGGTCCAAGGATTATGCGTAATGCGTAATGTTACAACGTATGGATTCCTTGTATGCCTTTTACCACCAACAATGGTGGTGTTATCGCAAAATGTTGAATCATTTCAAGTGTGTCAATGCCTTGTTCAATGGCATGGCGTTACTCCTGATGGCCGCCGGCATGATTGCTGGACCCCTTTTGGAAAACAGTACGTTGGTGGCGTGTTTGGCGGCGGTAGGTACGGTGGTCAAAGGATGGAGCGATTTTAAACAATACCGATTTAAAGTGACCATGAGCCGGTTTGCGTTTACCACCTATGCTAAAGCCTTGACCGAATTGAAAACCTATGTGCGTGGTGTTCCCTTGGAGGATCTGGAAAAGCTTTTGATCAAGATGCAAACCTTGGATGATACCATTGTGGATTTCACCCCTCAGTTACCCAAACGATGCGTCCAAGATTACCATCGTCATTTTGTGTACCAACCCGTGGAAGCGCCATGCTATGTGGACGGATGTCCTCGTCCCTTGAGACCCAAAGCCTATTGGACGGAAAAGGATAAAAAGGACATGTCTCCCGGTCCCACGCTCTTAGAACCATGGCCGTCCGAAGAAGACGGAGAAAACGAAAAAGAAGAACCCAGCAAGGAGAAGGCATACCTTGGTTCGTCGACGTGAAAAAGGGGTATGAAGTCACAAGTGATTTGGTCAGGGCCTTGAAAAAAACGCAAATGAGTGCTGCCGAAGGGAGAAAGATGATATCGGGGGTACCAATTATGCGTAGGGGGTACCAAAGGGTACAACAGTTGGTTGATCGACAAAGGCTATGCCAAAAAACCCAACAAGTGTTGTATCCAATGAAATGTCTAGGACGTCAATTACCGTTTTTACGGTCCATGTTACAACAAGCCAATCGCACCAAACGTCAAGATTTGTTACAACATGCCAATGCCAATCAAATCAATGCTGTGAGTGAACTGGTCTTGAACTTGTTAAAAAACAAGATTCCTGTGACCCCACCCATCCTGGCCAAGCTTCGACCCTATAAAAAGGTGCTACGTGACTTGGGACGTCGTCGACATTCCGTGAAAAAACGTCGTGCGTGGTTGGTCCAACAAAAAGGACGCGGGTTGTTTCAATGGCTTCACCACGTCTTATGTCAATGTGTTCGTTAACGCTTCCCACGTGGATGCGTCTGCTACAAGACTCCAATCGAGAAACAGACAAGTGGAAAGACGAATGTTCTTATTGGAAGCATAAATATCGCCTGTTGTATCGAGAGTACATGCATATCTTAAAGTCCCGTCTTTGTGAGAGCTGTCGTGAATTGGAGCACGGGGAACTTTGCCCCGACTGTAGTCAACCATGGACGAGGTCTACATGATTCCCCACAAGGATTTGGAACAACTCATTCAATATTACAAAGGAGAACTCACCGAAAATGCCTTGTTGAACAAAGCCGCCACGTTAGCCGCCAAAAAACATGTCTTGTTAGCCAACCCTCAATTGCCCCCGGCCCTGATCAATGCTCAAACCAAACCGTTGCGTCAAGAATTAACCAAGTTAACCAAACGCATCCGTCAATGTCCCGGAGGGGTTGGTGTCGGTGCACCGGGTGGCCCGCCAGGCGAGGAAGAGGCCGGGGATTTGGTGACGGGACCCGTGGAACAATGGTTGAAGCGCATGATAAAAGGCAGCCCGTCCACCCCCAAACCCTCCATTACACCGGTGACCCCGAAAGGCAAAACTACCAGTAAGATTCCCATTGTCAAGAAAGGGAGCCCCTCCACCAGTCGAGGAGACGATATAAGTCGTTGTTTAGAAGCCATTCGAGAACGTCGCAAGACCTTGGCAAAAAAGTTAGCTGAGAGTTCCTGGGGCAAAGGGAAAGGCAAAGGCAAAGCACCCGCCCGAGAAGTGGAACGATTGAAACCCTTACCCGGTTGGGAAGATTGGTACCGAGGCAAAAAGTTACGACGTCGATTGGATTACGACAGTGACTAAGCCATGACCACCAAGAGAAAACGAACCTCCCAGAGGAGAAGGGGTATCAAAAGGAAACGCACCCAACGAGGAGGGGCAGTGGATGTACAAAAATGGATCGCTAAAACCGGCAAAGAATTTCATTGGCCTGGCTATCAGTACATGGGCCCTGGCACACATTTAGCCAAACGTCTGAAACGTGGGGATCCCGGTATCAATCGCTTGGACCAGATTGCCAAACAACACGACATTGATTACCGCCGTGCCAAGAATTTGCAAGACAAATGGAAAGCCGATACCAAGATGATCCAAGCCATTGATCGATTACCCGGCAAGAAAACCAAGACGGAACGCGTGGTCAAAAAAATCATGCAAGCCAAGAAACGTTTGAAATTGTAATTTAATGGCACACTCTTTTCAGAACCCATTGTGATGTAGACAAAATGATCTAAAGTGTTCATGTTTTTTTTTGATGAAATAAAACAATAAAAATGTCAAAGCACTGTCTTTTTTTTTTACGAAACAAAGTCATCCAAATCAAAGCAAGAGTCCTGCGGGGTCCATTCGTCCGACGACAAGTCACAAAGCTCCTCTAGTAGATTGTCCAAAAATCCCCTCCCATCGTCCCACATGTCACAAGAAGAAAGGGACGGTTCGTCGCATGCAGAATGATCCAGGGGATGAAGGTCCCCAGAATCCATGTCCGTTATAGTCATGGCATCCGAGGCACAAGGTTGATCTTTGTCCATATTGTCCTCTGGGGTGGGTGAGAGGGAGTCATTAAAGTCCCGCATGAAATCCTCCAGCCTCACCGTAAGTTTCAGGGGCCCTAAAGCTTGCGGTTTCTCCGCCGTTCTTTCTGCCTCTCGTGTCGTTTACCATCGTTGTCTCGCTAAGACGGCGGCCTGTCGCTGTTTGGCTCGATATTGTGCCCTCCACCGCCGACCTTCTTCCGTTTGGCGACGTTCTCTTTGATAGGCCCGGAGCTGTTCTGCATGGATGTCATAGTACCATTTCTGGTACCCAGGATATTTCGCCCGATGCCGTTCTTGCGTGGCGGCTATTACTTCGGGATGCCTGGCCCGGTACCTGGCTTCGGTGGCCCGTCGCCGCGCTTGTATCGCCCGGAGATCTGCCAGTTCGGCGTCGTCGTCGTCGTCGCTTACTGGGTTGGTCTTACGACGTTTTGCCCGATACCGTTGTTTCGCGGCGGCTACTCGGTCCGGATGTCTGGCCCGGTACCTGGCCCTGGCAGCCCGTCGCCGCGCTTCTTTCGCCCGGAGATCTGCCAGTTCGTCGTCAACGTCGTCGTCGTTTGGTAGGTACGTCGTGGTGGTGGTGGTGGTGGTGGTCGTGTGGTGGCACGTTCAACGGCAGCATTGTTTTACGCGTTTTACGTGAGGCATCGGGAGATGGCGGCGGTGCTGGCGGTGGCGTGAGAGGGCGCTTGAATTCGTATTTCCAATAGGGGCAACAGAAATCAAGGCCCTCTATAAACCAGGCTGTTGTCAACTGCGGATAATGACCCGGGGTCCAATGCTGACGTACGTAGGTGGCTCGTGCCGCCTGGGCTGCCTGGGCTGCCTATTGCAATCGATTTCTCTCCTCCTCCAACAGCTCCCCAAACTCACTGACTCCTGGGTCAGGCACCCACTCCTTCTTGATTTCCGCTAAAATTTCCTCCACTTGGAATTCTTCGAATTTTTCCAAAAGTTTCTCTGGACAAGAGGCCATGTTGAGATGCCCCAGCCTGGTGATCGATTTCCTTTTATAGTCTCTTCATCGTTCCCCGCGATGCATGGTGGGAATAACTAGGGAGGGGGGGAGGGGGTCCCCCCACCCCTTCCCACCCCTCCCTAGGCACCCCTGTGCCCTCTTTGGTGATTGGTTCATGCCCTTCTCCCACGTGACCTTTTTTCTCTATAAAAAACGAGCACCGACCTCCAGCTGGTTCATCTGATCATGACCTCTCAGCCAGACGAACCAGGTCCGAGTGGACTGACCACTGAAGAGATTTTGGCCTTGCTATACCTGACCACCTCGGACTCTGAGAAAGAAGAGACGGCAGCGAATTCCTCTGATGAACCTTTGTTATGCTCCAAAGAGATGGGAGACAGCGAGGAGGATGAAATCTGTCAAGATGCCTTGGATCGCTTCGAACGGCAACGTGCGTTTCAAACCAACCTCCTTGAACAAAGTGGAGGAGGTTTGGATACCTCGGTGGGAACCTTTGACTTTGAACTCCAACCCTTTGTGGATCATTTGAGTAGCCGTATGGGCGTCCGAGAACGGCATTTCAATACCCGTTTACGTCAAAGGGGGAACTTCATCGAACAAACCAATATATCTCAAGCACTTCAAGACGGGTTACGTCGAGCGGTGAATCAAGTGTTAGACACCACTCCCAACCTGCACGATCAAGATCGACTCTATTTCACCCTCAGTTCCAACCGACTCACGAACAACTTTCAAGGATGGGGTTTACGTGCTGGAGAATGGCGTGAAGGAGGTGCTCGTTTGGATGCCCTGTTCGATCGGTTGGCCCAAGCCCTCAACAGCAATGAACAATTTCAAATGGACGATTCCTTTCAATTGTCCATCACCCAAGTCCAGCATCCCCCTCAGGGAACCGGCAAACCGTGCCGTGGCAAACCGGACCATGCTACACTTCAAGCAATAACCAAGCATTCCCGCTCGGTCATCCGCATCCAAAATGTCAATGCCCTCTGTTGTGCTAGAGCCCTCGTGGTCGCCAAAGCTCGCCTGGACCAACACCGGAAATGGGAATCGATTCGAAAAGGAGACAAACTGCAAAGGGAACTCGCGTTGCGGCTCCATGACGAAGCTCGCGTCCCTCCAGGTCCTTGCAGCTACGATGCCTTAACCAAGTTCAGTATCGCCCCATCCCTCGCCAATTACCAGATCATCCTGGTGGATGCTGACCGGTCTTTCCATGTCACCACGTTTGGAGGCACTCAAGACAAACAATTGATCCTGTTGCACGAGAAAGGCCATTACGATGTCATTACCCGTTTGCCCGGGTTTTTCGGGTCCAGTTACGTGTGTGCCCACTGTTGGAAACCTTATAACACAGAGGGACGTCATCGATGCCCCAAACGAAAAGAACATTGCCGGGCCTGTTGCCAAAAAGAGTGCCCCGATTTTCTTCATGCTTACCCCCGAGGTCTGAAAGCCACACGACGTTGCCAACAATGTCATCGGGACTTTTTCGGAGACACTTGTTTCCAAACGCATCTCGTCAAGGACCAGGCTGGCAAACCAGCCGCCAACCCACAGTCCACCGTGTGCTTTCATCGCCGTCGCTGTTCAACATGTCGCAAGCAGGACGTAGGATTAGAAAAGATTGAAAGGCATCGCTGCTGGCACATGGATTGTCCTTCTTGCCGCGAGTACGTGGACGGTCAGACCCACCGTTGTCTTATTCAAAGAGCCCCAAAGCCTCAAGAGCAGAAAAAGAAGATGAAGAGGAAATGTCAAGGAGGTCCTCGCGCCAAACGAGGGGCCACCGCCGCCGCGGGGTCCAATCAAATGGAGCCGGAGGATGAAGATAACGGCGGAGGCGGTGGCGGTCCACCACCCCTGCACGTGTTTTTTGACATTGAAGCCATGCAACCCCACGAACAGCACATTGCTAATCTCGTCGTGGCCGAAACCGAAGACGACGACAACCCCGTGTGTTTCCCAGGCGAGCATTGTATTCGAGATTTTCTCGAATGGCTGGATACCTTAACAAACAATGACACCCGACAAGTCAATGTCCTAGCTCATAATTTCCAGGAATACGATGGGTACTTTGTGATTCATCAATACTACAGTGACAACCGTATCGTCGAGCAGTTCCGGAACGGGTGTAAACTGTTGCAAGTCCAACACGACCGTATCCGTTTCATCGATTCTCTCAGTTTCTTCCAGATGCCTCTGTCGGCCTTTCCCAAAACCTTTGGATTAACGGAACTGAAAAAAGGTTACTTCCCACACAAGTTCAACCGTTCAGAACATCAAACGTACGTGGACATCATCCCGGCCCTCGATTACTACATGCCAGAAACCATGTCTCCCGAAGGCAAGCAAGAATTGGAAAAGTGACATCAAGAGCAACGCGATAAGGAGGTGGTCTTTGACTTCCGAAAAGAATTGTTCGCCTACTGCAAATCGGATGTGCGTCTCTTGAAACAAGGTTGTTTGACTTTCAAACGGTTGTTTGAAACCCTAACGGGCTTCAATCCATTCGACCACATCACCATTGCCTCCGCTTGTAACCGAGATCTACGCATGAACCGAATGATCCTCAATAGTATTGCCAGTGAACCCATCCGTGGTTGGAGGAACCACATCAATCAGTCGGACGTGGCCCTGGAATGGCTATCCTGGTGCCATCACCAACATTCCTCGAGCATTCAACATGTGAAAAATGCCGGCGAGTATCGCATCCCCGGTACCAACTTCCATGTGGACGGTTACTGCCACGACACCCAGACCGTGTACGAATTCCAAGGTTGTTTCACCCATGGATGTCCCCGCTGTTATCCCAACCGTCACGAAACACGTGTACGCCACTATGATCGGACCATGCAAGATGTCTACGAGACCACGCAACAAGAGATCCAACAACTTAGAGAGCAAGGGTACACTGTAGTGGAAATGTGGGAATGTGATTGGAGACGTCTCAAAGACACCTCACCTGACATCCGTACGTTTGTGGCTAACCTTCAATTCACAGAACCTCTCATTCCACGCGACGCTTTCTGTGGAGGTCGAACCAATGCCGTCAAACTGTACCATCGTATCACCCCCAGCCAAAAGATCCATTACATCGATGTCACCTCCTTGTACCCTTGGGTCAACAAAACCTGTGTGTACCCCAAAGGACATCCTCGTTTCATTTCCCAACCGGGTCACACGGACATCAGTCAGTACTTTGGTTTCATCCAATGCAAAGTTCTCCCTCCACGTCACCTCTACCATCCCGTACTACCTTACCGCCATGAGGGGAAACTCCTTTTTCCCCTCTGTGCCGTCTGTGTGAAACAAGAAATGCCTAAACCCCTTCTGGAGAGATCATGTCAGTGCAATCCCAGAGACGAACAACGCGTCCTGACCGAGACATGGTGTACCCCGGAACTACACAAAGCCGTCGAGGTGGGGTACGAGGTCCAATACGTCTATGAGGTGTGGCATTTTGACGAAACCTGTGAGGGCCTGTTCCGAGACTACGTCAACACCTGGTTAAAAATCAAGCAAGAAGCCAGTGGGTGGCCATCCTGGGTCGGGGACGACGAAACCAAACGTCAACAGTACCTCCGAGAGTACTTTGAGCATGAAGGCATCCAATTGGAGTACGAGAAGATCAAGAAGAATCCTGGTCTGCGCACCCTAACCAAAATGATGCTCAATTCCATGTGGGGCAACTTTGGACAACGTCTCAACAAGACCCAAGTCCAAGCCTTTGATGATCCCCAAGCCTTTCATCGTTTCCTAGACACGGATACCATGGATGTACGTCACGTGTCCGTTATCAATGACCAAATAGTGGAGGTGCATTACCGGTACCAAGACCAAGACATCCCCGTCTCACCCAACCTGAACATCTTTGTAGCCTGTTTCACCACCTGTTGGGCTCGGCTACGTCTCTACGCAGCCTTAGAGTTACTGGGGGAACGTGTCTTTTACTACGACACAGACTCCGTCATCTTCCTGGAAGAGGAAGGTCAACCCAACCCAGTCTTGGGGGATTACCTCGGCGAGTTTACGAGTGAATTGGATCCCGATGATTTCATTCTCGAATTTGTATCGGGCGGCCCCAAGAATTATGGCTACCAAACCAAGAATGGACACGTGGAATGCAAAGTGAGAGGATTCCGTCTGAACAGTGAAGGCAAAACCCAATTGAATTACAGTGTCATGCGCCAAAACGTCCTGAACAAAATCCAACAGCCACTCCAGAAACCGCGCCAAACCCAAGTCATCAAAACACATCACATTGTCCCGGATCCTAAAACCTATCAACTGTACACCTTCCCCGATTACAAACGTTACCAATTGGTGTACGACAAGAGAGTCGTGGATCCAATCAGCTTCCACACCTATCCGTATGGATACCAGTGAGAGACGGGTGTGGCCTCGTTTTCATGGGAACCGGAAGTCACGTGACTGGAAGTCATGTGCTTTCCTAAGAGTACGCCATGCTGACCTTGTCTTCTTCTTCGTTGCCTTCATGCTTTTCATACTCCTGGATTTACTGTTGATGTTCAACCTCCTCCTCCATGAGAACTTTGTCCATCAAAAAGGCTGACTGCGATCCGTAGGCGTTGCTTGCCTCGTCTTGGTAGAATGCCTGATTGGTCGAGAGCAGTGTCATGGCAACCAACCGCAGGCCGGGGCCTACGGTCTTCTGCACCGATACAAATTCGACAATGACCTCGTTGGCCAAACCTCGCTCCATGAGAACTTTGGCCATCATAAACAAATGCAACCCATAAAAAAAAGGAACATTCATTTAAAGGAACACTCATCAAAACGAAAATGATGAACCATCAAAAAAAAGGTTAACTGCAATCTGTGGCTGTTGCTTGCTTGCTTGGTTGCCTGTTTGTCGTCTTCTTTTTCCGAGTCGGACATCTCCAGACCTAGCAAACCCAACTGGTCTTGTACGGACAGGCCACTTGGCCCCGCTTCGACGGGCAACTCATCAAAAAGAAATGGAACCCTCAAATTTTCAAAAGGAACACTCATATTAAAAAAGGAAATGGAACTCAGAAACCAACGGGCTGTTGAAGGAGCACTTATCAAAAGGAACTCATTAATAGGAACACTCATCATGGAATAGGAGCACTTATATCAAAAGGATTGTCTAGGCATGTTTTTCCAACATGGCACCAACGAACATGGGGAAAAAAAGGATCGCGGGCTCCTTGTCCATTGACAAAGGCTCCCTCAGCCTCATCCAAGACACCTTGACGACTTTATATCTTTGCTGCTGCTGTGTTAAACTCTCATCAAAAGCAAAATGGAACTCATATTAAAAGGACAACTCATCAAAATGGAAGTCCTTCTTCATTAAATGACTTGTCGAGCTGTTCAAAATGTCTGGGATTAAAACACCATTTTTTTCCAACATGGCGTCTTTCTTTTCAGTGAAGGACCTCCCCCCAGTGCCTCAATTGGACTTTGGACTCTGAGCCCGCGTTGGTCAGCGGTTTTCCCGTTCAAATCACGTGACTTCCGTTCCCCTGAGCCTGCGATCCATTTCCCCGACTGGTCAGCGGTTTCCTACCCCCAAATTATCACGCGACTTCCGGTTCCGGTGACCTCACTTCCGGTTCCTGTCACATGTCTTCCGGTCACGTGACTTCCATCTACCCCATAATCCCCTCTGGCCCCAAGGTTTCCATAACAACCTCTCAACCAATCACAAACCAGAACAGGGGGTGTGTATGCAAATTAACGTGGGAATTTTACCCTAGTGGGCCTACATTACTACTCAGATCAAGCGGAGCTCCAGCGCGGGAAGCACGCCAGCAGAGGACCATGGGTAAGAAAGTCTGGTAATCTATCTATGCAAGAAATTTTGGTTGTCTAAGCAGAGGAGTCAGGCAAGGATGCCCCTTTTCTGGTATCTTGTTTGTGATAGGCGTAGAAATATTAAGCAATGCCATTAAGCGCTCTCACGAAATAAAAGGCATCCAGATTAGCCAGGATAATATTGTAAAAATCACCCAATATGCTGACAATACAACTGTTTTCGTCCAAGATATTCAGTCAGTACACAATCTTTTCAACCGTCTGCGAGAATTTGAAAGCTGTTCTGGGCTTCGAATAAACCAAACCAAATCAGAACTGCTTTGGCTAGGTTCATTATGCAATAGAAAGGATTCAGTTTTAAACCTAAAGATAAACGATGATGCAATTTACGCCTTAGGGATATACTTGATATACAATGAAGAAATGGCAACTAAAAAGAATTTTTTCGACAAACTAATACCACTAAAAAAACTACTCAACATCTGGTCTTCAAGACACATCAATATACGTTAGGATCAACATCGTTAAAACACTTGCAATATCTAAACTGACGTTTGTCTGCAGTGTGCTGGACGCTCCGAACGGTTTCTCTGCCGAAGAAAATGGTCTAATTTTTAAATATATATGAGGGAAGTAACAGAATCCAAAACTGAAAAAAACAACTATCACGAAAAGTAAGAATGAAGGTGGACTCAATATGATTGATTTTATATTATTTGATAAAGCGGTAAAAATAACCTGGGTAAAACGCCTGTGCTCCGATGACAACAGGCCATGGAAACTCATTCCCCTATCCTTACTTTCCAAACCTGGAGGTAAAGTTCTTTTTCACTGCATCTATAACGTCAAATATTTACCCATAAATGAGCACTTGCCAAAGTTCTACCAAGATATAATCTCCTATTGGCAAGAAATAAATAGCACTACCCCCGAAGTTAAAGACGAAATCATGAACCAAATAATCTGGAACAATCGATTTATTCGGATAAACAAAAATTCTATTTTCTTCCCAAACTGGAACAAGGCTGGTACTGAAAAACTGTCCTGTTTGGTTAATGAAGCGAGAAACAGCTTCATTTCGTTTAATTCTTTCCTGCAAAAATATAAAGTACAATGCAACTTTCCACAATATTACGGTCTCCTATCAGCAATACCACAAAACTGGAAAAATATCTTAAAGTAGAGGCAGCTACAGCATGGTTCAACGAACACAGCACCTGAAATTGAAAAGCTTACATGCAAAGCAGTTTACAATACACTGATTACCTCGCAATGTTTTCCGCCTCCAACCGCAGAGAAAAGGCTTATAGAACACGATTTTGACATGCAAGAAAGGAAAAATATATATTCCCTCCCATTTCTCATGACAAAAGAAGTAAGGCTATCCATTTTTCAATACAAAACAGTTCATAGCATCCTGTATACAAACAAAATCTTGCACAAAATGAAGAAAAAAGACAACCCGTACTGCCCTTTTTGCACAGGTGTTGAACGTACAATCACTCACTTATTTTTTTCATGCTCAGTTGCTGTATCTTTCTGGACCGAGTTCTCGTGCTGGTACCATGCGGTGTGCAGAAATAAGCCTGTTCTTACAAAAAAAAGAAATCATTTACGGTGTGCTAACTGACTCGCCGTCTTGTTTAACCCTGAATCATTTGATCTTAAGTGGAAAATACTTGCTTTACATTAATGCACTAGTGGATAAGAAGTACCAGTTTACAGATTTTATTACTCTTGTAAAAGAAAAAATTGATATAGAAAAATATATTGCTGTAATGAGCAACAATCGCACTGCCTTTGAAAAAAAATGGTCACTCTTCATTACGTGAAATATTCTCTCTTTTATAATTCTTTTCAGGTCGTAATATGGTAATGTTAAAATTTTGTGGGTTTTCTGTAGTGTCTAGTGTTAGTTGTGAGTAATTCTTCTCTCTTGTTGTGTAACTGTAACACCAGGTTTTGTTAAGCATTGTAAAGTTTAGTTCAGAAAATTTTTGTCAGCTTCCTGTTGTAACTAGTGTTATTTGTAAGTAATTCTTCTTTCTCGTTTTGTAACTGTAACATGTTATGTTAAGCATTAGTAGTAAAGGGCGCTCATATGGCAGCTAATGCTGGCTTCTGATTGGTTCTCGTGGTTGCTAACGGGAAAGACAACCGTTGACCATGTGGTTGCTAAGGGCTTGTGGGCTCAACCGGAAATGACGTCACCGGAACCGGAAGTGACCGGAAATATGGAGGTCATGTGATTTTTGGTGGAAAACCGCTGACCAGGTGGGAAAAAGGGATCGCGGGCTCAGATGAAGAAAAGAGAGGACATGTCATGACGCGGACATGACGTATCCTCTGAGTAGAGTGGAAACCGCTGACCAGTTGGGAAAATGGGATGGCGGGCTCAGGATGGGGCAAAACCGCTGAGGAAGGCGGGCTCAAAGTCCAAAGTCCAATTCAGGTCTTTTTAATATGAGTTCCATTTTGCTTTTGATGAGAGTTGAACACAGCAGCAGCAAAGATATGAAGTCGTCAAGGTGTCTTGGCTGAGGCTGAGGGCGCCTTTGTCCCGCATGGGGCTTGGATCCAAGGTCTATGTTATGTGGGTGTTGGAATTACAGGAAGGTGTTAATTGATGAACTCTGACCTTCATCAAAGCAGTGCAATCGTGGGATCCCGTAATCTCGTGTTGGAAAACATGTCGATATGAGTGTTCCTTTTCTCCGTTTCTGCAAAGCCTTGCACTAATTCTTTGACACGGACAAACTCGACGTACGTGAAAATGTCAATCGAAGGTAAGTGACAGTTGAACTATAATGTCGTGCGTCAAAACGTCCTCGACTGAGTGTTTCATTTTCATAAGCGCTACAATGAGTGTTCCATTTTGATGAATTCCTTTTGAGGAGTGTTCCTTTTTTTTTTGATAAGTTTCTTTTTAATGAGTTCCATTTTGATGAGTGTTCCTTTTCGATGAGTGTGTTTCTCACAGGTATCCATACGGATAAGTCTGGAAGCTGATTGGATCTACCACTCTCTTGTCGTACACCAGCTGGTACCGTTTGTAATCGGGGAAGGTGTAGAGCTGATAGGTTTTAGGGTCCCGCACGATCTGATACGTTTTGACGACTTGGGTTTGGCGCGGTTTCTGGAGTGGCTTCTGGATTTCATCCAATACGTTTTGACGCATGACGCTGTAATTGAGTTGACTCTTGCCCTCGCTGTTGAGGCGAAAACCCCTCACTTTGCATTCCACTTTGCCTTTCTTGGTTTTATACCCATAATTCTTGGGACCACCCGACACAAATTCCACTATGTAGTCGTCGTGGTCCAATTCACTTGTAAACTCGCCAAGGTAATCCCCCAAGACCGGGTTGGACTGACCCGCGTCTTCCAGGAAGATGACAGAGTCCGTGTCATAGTACAGGACACGTTCCTGCAATTGTTCCAAGGCGGCATAGAGCCTGAGGCGGGCCCAACAGGTGGTGAAACAGGCGACGAAGATGTTGAGGTTGGGTGAGACGGGGATATCTTGGTCTTGGTATTGATAATGCACTTCAACCATGTCGTCGTTGATGACGGACACATGCCTGACATCCATGGTATCGGTATCCAAGAATTGATGAAAGGGCTGAGGATCATCAAAGGTTTGGACTTGGGTTTTGTTAAGACGTTGTCCAAACTTCCCCCACATGGAATTGAGCATCATTTTGGCTAATGTTCGCAACCCAGGATTCTTCTTGATGTTAGCGCATTCCAGCTGGATGCCTTCATGCTCGTACTACTGTTGAATGTACTCTTGACGTTTGGTTTCATCTTCCCCGACCCACTGTGGCCACCCACTCGCTTCTTGCTTGATTTTCAACCAGGTGTTGACGTAGTCTTTGAACAGTCCTTCACAGGTTTCGTTAAAATGCCAGACTTCATAGGTGTATTGGACTTCGTACCCCAGCTCGACGGCTTTGTTCAATTCCGGGCTGCACCATGTACCAGTCAGGACGCGTTGCTCGTCGGTGTGGACGCATTCAGCTGTTCTTTCCCAGGGTCGTTTGGGCATTTCGTCTTGCACACACGTTGCACAGAGGGGAAAGGTGAGTTTGCCCTCATGGCGGTAAGGCAGTACGGGATGGTAGAGGTGACGTGGAGGCAGGACTTTGCATTGGATGAGCCCAAAGTAGGGGCTGATGTCGGTGTGACCCGGATGTGAGAAGAAGGTAGGATGACCTTTGGGGTAGACACAGGTTTTGTTGACCCAAGGGTACAAGGAGGTGACATCGATGTAATGGATCTTTTGACTGGATGTGACATGGTGGTACAGCTTGACAGCATTGGTACGACCTCCACAGAAAGCGTCGCGGGGATTCAGTGGTTCTGTGAATTGAAGGTTAGTCACAAACGTACGGATGTCGGGTGAGGTGTCTTTGAGACGTCTCCAATCGCATTCCCACATTTCCACGACCGTGTACCCTTGCTCTCTAAGTTGTTGGATCCTTTGTTGGGTGGTTTCGTACACATCTTGCATGGTCCGATCATAGTGCCGCACATGTGTTTCGTGACGGTTAGGGTATCAGCGGGGACATCCGTGCCAGAAACAGCCGTGAAATTCGTACACAGTGTTTGTAGTGAAATCGAAACCGTCCACATGGAAGTTGGTGTCGGGGATGCGATACTCACCGGCATTGCCGGCATGTTGTATGTTCTGTTGTTGGCACCAGGTTAACCATTCCAGGGCTACGTTTGACTGATTCACCCGGTTCTTCCAACCACGGACGGGTTCACTGGCAATACTGTTAAGGATCATTCGGTTCATGCGTAAATCCCGGTTACAGGCAGATGCAATGGTGATGTGGTCGAATGGATTGAACCCTGCTTGAGCTTCAAACAACCGTTTGAAAGTCAGGCATCCTTCTTTCAAGAGCCGTACATCCGATTTGCAGTAGACCACCAATTCTTTTTGGAAGTTAAAGACCACCTCCTTATCGCGTTGCTCTTGATGCCACTTTTCCAAGGCTTGCTTGCCTTCGGGAGACATGGTTTCGGGCATGTAGTAATCGAGGGCCGAGACGATGTCCACGTAGTTTTGATGCTCGGGGATATTAAACTTGTGTGGAAAGTAACCTTTGCAGAGTTCTGTCAATCCAAAGGTTTTGGGAAACGCTGATAGAGGCATCTGGAAGAAACTGAGAGAATCGATGAATCGGATGCGATCGTGTTTGACTTCCAAGAGTTTACACCCGTTCCGGAGCTGCTCGACGATCCGATTGTCACCATAGTATTGATGAATCACAAAGTAGCCATCGTATCCTTGGAAATTATGAGCTAAGACATTGACTTGTCTAGTGTTATTGTTTGTCAAGGTATCCAGCCATTCGAGAAAATCTGGGATGCAATGGTCTCGTTGGAAACACATGGGGCGGTCATCCTCGTCAGTTTCGGCCACGACGAGATTAGCGATGTGCTGTTCGCGGGGTTGCATGGCTTCAATGTCAAAAAACCCGTGCAAGGGTGGCAGGTCGTCCACATCTTCCTCCTCCTCCGGCAACATTTGATTGGACCCCGCGGCCGCTCCTCGTTTAGCACGAGGACCTCCTTGACGTTTCCTCTTTCTCTTCTTTTCTTGAGGTTTTGGGGCTCTTTGAATAAAACATCGATGAGTCTGGGCTTCCACGTACTCATGGCAAGACGGGCAATCTATATACCAGCATTGGTGCCTTTCAAGGGCTTGGGGTCCCACTTCTTGCTTGCGACAGGAGGGGCATCGACGGCGATGAAAACAGATGGTGGACTGTGGGTTGCTGGCGGGTTTGCCCGCGTGGTCCTTGACGAGATGCATTTGGAAACAAGTGTCTCCAAAAAAGTCCCGATGACATTGTTGGCAACATCGGGTGGCTTTCTGGCCTCGGGGGTAAGCAGCCAGGAAATCGGGACACTCTTTTTGACGACAGGCCCCGCATTGCTTTTTCTTGTTGCATCGATGCTTTTCCTCATGGTCATAGGGTTTCCAACAGTGAGCACATACATAACTGGACCCGAAAAACCCTGGTAAACGGGTAATGACATCGTAATGGCCATGGTGGTGCAACAAGATCAATTGTTTGTCTTGAGTACCTCCAAAGGTGGTTATGTGAAAAGACCGGTTTCCATCCACCAGGATGATTTGATAGCCGGTCAGGGACGGGGCGGCACTGAAAGCCGTCAAGGCATCGTAGCTGCAAGGGCCCAACGGCACCTTGGCTTCGTGTTGGAGCTCTAGAGCCAGGGTTCTCTGCAGCGGGCCCTCCCCTCGCTGAATGGCTCTCTGTTTCGGGTGTTGGTCCAGGCGAGCTTTGGCGACGACGAGGGCTCTGGCACAACAGAGTTCATCTCTATTGTTAATCCTGATGACGCTTCGTTTCTGGCTCGTCAATAGTTGCATGGTAGGGTGGCCTGGTTTGCCACGGCGCGGTCTGCCGGTTCCCTGAGGGGCATGATGGACTTGAGTGATGGACAATTGAAACGAGTCGTCCATTTCAAATTGTTCATTGCTGTTAAGGGCTTGGGCCAATCGATCGAAGAGGGCATCCATACGTTCACCTCCTTCACGCCATTCTCCGGCTCGTAATCCCCAGCCCTGAAAGTTATTATGGAGGCGGTTTGAACCGATCGTGAAGTAGAGGCGATCTTGATCGTGCAGGTCGGGTGTGGTGGCTAACACTTGATTCACCGATCGACGTAAGCCATCTTGAAGTGCTTGAGTAATGTTTTCATTGGGAATGAAGTTCCCCGTTTGGCGTAAACGGGTGTTGAAATGACGTTCACGAACACCCATTCTTGTGCTCAAACGATCGACATAGGGTTGGAGTTCAAAGTCAAAGGTTCCCGTAGAGGCATCCAAACCTCCCGCTCCACTTTGTTGAAGGAGGTGGGTTTGAAACTGATGTTGCCGTTCGAAACGATCCAACGTCTCTTGACAGACTTCATCCTCGTCACTGCAAGCCATCTCTTCAGGAGATAACAGGTTTGTCTCTTCTTCTTGCTCGGAATCGGATATGTCAAGCCCTAGTAAAGCTAGCATCTCATTGCGGGCGAGGCCGCTGGGCCCCGCCTCCTGCTCTTGGCGAGAGGACATGATCAGATGAACCAGCTGGAGGTCGATGGTCGGCTTTTATAAGGAAAAAGTCACTCCTCGCAAAGTATTGTGGGCCAACGAGGTTGGGGGAACCCCCCTCCCCCCTCCTTAGTTGGGGCCCATGGTGCATCACGGGAACGAATGAGACACTATAAAAGAGATCGAACCTCGGAGGTGAGTCATCTCAACATGGCCTCTTATCAAGAAAAGCTGTTGAAAGAGTTTGAAGAGTTTGACGTGGATCTTGAGGTGGAGCATATCTTGAAGAAGATGAAGGAGGAGTGTGTGCTCGACCGGGGGGTGACACAGTTTGGCGAGCAGTTGAAGCTGAGGGAGGAGCAGAAACGGGCCGCCCAGGCAGCACGAGAGACATTAGTGGAAGAACAGTGGACCTCCGGCCATTACCCCCAGTTAACGACAGACTGGTTTATTGAGGGGCTTGACTACTGCTGCGGCTACTGGCGCTATCAGTTCAAGCGCCCTCTAACACCCCCGCCAGCACCGCCACCATCGCCCGATGCCTCCACGCCGCTGCAGCAACCGTCGCAGACCCCCAGTCAGTTACCGACAAAGCGCCGACGTTGACGACGACGACTATGACCCCCACGACGACGACTATGACCCCCACGACGACGACTATGACCCCCACGACGTTGACTACGAACTGGCAGACCTTAGGGCTAAACAAGCACGGCGACAGGCTTCCCAAGCCAGGTACCGGGTCAGGCATCCCACCCGAGTAGCCGCCTCGCAAGAACGGTATCTGGCGAAACGTAAGAGCAAGGCACGCAACATGAGGGCCAAATGTGCACGGTACCGGGCCGAACACCCAGAGAAAGTGGCCGCCTACAAAAAATCGTACCGAGAAATGCATCGAGACGTCAGGGCGGAGGCCCAAAGGCGCTACCGGCAAAGGCATCGAGCCCGCGTGGGGGAGAGCAGAAACCGCTACCAGGAAAGGTATCCAGACCGCGTGGCGGAGTCCAATAAGCGCTACCGGGAAAATAATCGAGCCCGCTTGGTGGAGGCCCAAAGGCTCTACCGGAAAAAACATCGAGCCCAGCTGGCGAAAACCCAAAAGCGCTACCGGGAAAACAATTGGGAACGGCACCTGGCGTATGACCAACAATATCGGGAGACCCATCGAGACCTGTTGAGGGAGAAAGAGAGGCGTCGTCGAGCCCGCCTGGTGGAGAAAAAGAGAACTCTAGAGAAATTGAATGCATTAGGACCTTTGACACTAAGCATCCCCCTTACGGATTATTTGAAATCGCCTTCGGGGCACACACCTGTGACGACGTATGTCAAAGCATTTTGTGACTCGCTCGAATCTGTGGATACAAACGTACCGCCCGCGGAGAATGACTCTCATACTCTGATTGATTTGGATTCGGGGACCATGCAAGTCGTGGAACCCCCTGAATGTGCCTTGGACGACCTTTCCTTTTTGCAGGACTTATTGAAAGACATGTCACCCGACGATTGGGAGCAGGTCATGGACGATGTCGAGGATTCTTCCTTTGATTTGGAGGCATTGGTGCCCCCTGAAGGCATTGTTGATTTGGAGGACATGTCGCCCGACGAGGGCGTCGATTTGCTGTATGATTTGGTGTCTTAACCCTCGTCTCAGTATTTGGCAGAACATTTAATCGTCTCAGTATTTTGGCAGAACATTTAATCGTCTCAGTATTTGGCAGAACATTTAATCGTCTCAGTATTTGGCAGAACATTTAATCGTCTCAGTATTTGGCAGAACATTTAATCGTCTCAGTATTTTGGCAGAACATTTAATCGTCTCAGTATTTGGCAGAACATTTAATCGTCTCAGTATTTGGCAGAACATTTAATCGTCTCAGTATTTTGGCAGAACATTGTGGTAGAACTTTTCCAAGACAACTCATGAACAAATGAGACAGTGACATTTTCATTTTTATTTTTTACTCAACATGTAACGGTTTGGGGTGTCATTAAATTTACAATTTTAAACGTTTCTTGGCTTGCATGATTTTTTTGACCACACGTTCCGTCTTGGTTTTCTTGCCGGGTAATCGATCAATGGCTTGGATCATCTTAGTATCGGCTTTCCATTTCTCTTGCAAATTCTTGGCACGGCTGTAATCAATGTCATGTTGTTTAGCAATCTGGTCCAAGCGATTGATCCCGGGATCCCCACGTTTCAGACGTTTGGCCAAATGGGTGCCAGGGCCCATATACTGATAGCCAGGCCAATGAAATTCTTTGCCGGTTTTAGCGATCCATTTTTGTACATCCACTGCCCCACCAGATTGACGGCGTTTCCATTTGATACCCCTTCTCCTCCTCTGCGAGGTCCGTTTTCTCTTGGTGGTCATCTTTAGTCACTGTCGTCGTAATCCAATCGACGTCGTAACTTTTTGCCTTGGTACCAATCTTCCCAACCGGGTAAGGGTTTTAATTGTTCTACTTCTCGGGCGGGTCCTTTGCCTTTGCCTTTGCCTTTCGCGAAACCACTTTCGGCTAAATGTTTTTCCCAAGTCTTGCGACGTTCTCGTACGGCTTCTAAACGCGACCGGATATCCCCTCGACTGGTGGAAGGGGCCTCTTTCTTGAGAATGGGAATCTTACTGGTGGTGGCTGCTCCTTTGCCTTTCTTGGTTGCAGGGGTAATGGGAGGTTTGGGGGTGGACGGGCTGCCTTTTATCATGCGCTTCAGCCATTGTTCCACGGGTCCCGTCACCAAATCCCCGGCCTCTTCCTCGCCTTCTTCGCCTGGCGGACCACCCGGTGCGCCGACACCCACGCCTCCGGGAAATCGACGAATGCGTTTGGTTAACTTGGTTAATTCTTGACTCAATGGTTTGGTTTGAGCATTGACCAGGGCTGGGGGCAATTGGGGGTTGGCTAACAAGACATGTTTTTTGGCGGCTAACGTGGCGGCTTTGTTTAACAAGGCATTTTAGGTGAGTTCTCCTTTGTAATATTGAATGAGTTGCTCCAAGTCCTGGTGGGGAATCATGTAGACCTCATCCATGGTTCACTACAGTCGGGGCAAAGTTCCCCGTCTTCTTGCTCACGACAGCTCTCACAAAGACGGGACTTTAAGATATGCATGGCCTCTCGATACAACAGGTGATATTTATGCTTCCAATAAGAACATGCGTCTTTCCACTTGTCTGTTTCTCGATTGGCGTCTTGTAACAGACGCATCCACGTGGCAAGCGTTAACGAACACATTGACATAACACGTGATGCAGTCCTTGAAACAACCCTCGTCCTTTTTGTTGAACTAACCACGCACGACGCTTTTTCACGGAATGTCGACGACGTCCCAAGTCACGTAGTACCTTTTTATAGGGTCGAAGTTTGGCCATGATGGGTGGTGTGACGGGAATCTTGTTTTTTAAGAAGTTTAAGACCAGTTCACTCACAGCGTTGATTTGATCGGCATTGGCATGTTGTAACAAATCTTGACGTTTGAAACCATTGGCTTCTTGTAACATGGACCGTAAAAACGGTAATTGACGTCGAAGACGTTGCATCTTTACCGACGATGGCGACGACGATACCGTTGGTTGGCTTTTTGGATGGTGCGTTTTATCCGTTTATCCGTTTCCAATGCCACGGCTTTCCCCAATCCCGCCATGGCCGGGACCAATAGATTTAAAAAACCTCCTCGTTGAAGACGTCGTCGTCGTCGTCTTCTCCTCAAGGATACCATGGACGCGTGGGGTGTGACAACAGACGCTGAAGGGCTTTGTTTTGTTTGATCACGTCCCGCGACTCTTTATAGCCTTGACGGGTATTGCGTTTCAAATCTTGCCACCAACCCCCACCTCGTTGTCGGTAATGTTGTACATTGTCGGTGATGCCTTTCAAGGCTTGACCGCCTAATTTGCCTAAAGCGAGTCCAAACCCAGGCGCTGGGCCTGATAGAAACATACTCATGCCATGCGCTATTTTATCCACCAAACGGGGTTTGCGGCGCATTAAAGCCCCTCCTCTTTGACGTCGTTTTCTTTTTCGTCGTCTTCGTTGGACGGCCATGGTTCTAAGAGTGTGGGGCTGGGAGGGAGCGGTTTTTTATCTATCCAATAGTCTTTGGGTCTCAAGGGACGAGGACATCCGTCCACATAGCATGGCGCTTCCACGGGTTGGTACACAAAATGATGATGGTAATCTTGAAGACATCGTTTGGGTAACGGAGGGGTGAAATCCACAATGGTATCATCCAAGGTTTGCATCTTGATTAAAAACCTTTCCAGATCCTCCAAGGGAACACCACGCACATGGGTTTTCAATTCGGTCAAGGCTTTAGCATAGGTGGTAAACGCAAACCGACTCATGGTCACTTTAAATCGGTATTGTTTAAAATCGTTCCATCCTTTGACCACCGTCCCCACCCCCGCCAAACACGCCACCAACGTACTGTTTTCCAAAAGGGGACAGGCAATCATGCCTGCGGCCATCAGGAGTAACGCCATGCCATTGAAGAAGGCATTGATACACTTGAAATGATTCAACATTTTGCGATAACACCACCATTGTTGGTGGTAAAAGGCATACAAGGAATCCATGCATTGTAACAATTCTGGTGGGAATTGAATGCCATGATGTTTCGATCCATTCAATAACGACACGACGGTTTTCATCACGGCGAAACCCGGGACGAAGAGGTTTGCACGCTCGGTGCTCCTCCCTGTTTATAACTGGTCACAATGCTATTGGTCATGGTGACATTGGCAATTTCACGTCCTTGTGCCAATTGTTCTTGATCTTGTAACATCATCCGTAAACGTCGTTGTAAATCTGCTTGACGCAAGGTACTACCATTTGCGAGCTACCGTGAACGGCTAACTTTTTTCCGCGTTTGTTCATGCGTAAAACATCTCAGTTTGTCTAGACAAACTGTCGCGTTTGTCACATGAACCAATTAACGTTTAGACCGTGAACCTGACAAGTTTTGACAGCTCCGCCTTTGTGTTTCTGCACGTGCTACGCAGGCTTAGAAAACATCGCATCAAGTTTTGTTTCGAAATGGCGCTCGTTCAAATCAAAGTCGTATATTCCTATTACTCTACAGAAAGGGTAACTCCCATTTTTGTCAGCGAAGAAGAGTTGCTAGATTTAAATTATGATGCGTTTAAGTGGAAGATCGTAAAGGAAATACCGCATTTGGGAAAGATAACGGACACGACAGCGTTGCGCCTTACAGTATTGGATCAAGGCTACCAAGTAGATATATCGCCAGCTTACTTTCAGCATCAAATAAAAGGAGTTTTGGAGAAGAACTCCACGAAAGCAATTGAAGTCAAGGCTGTGGTGTTTGATTCTCCTGGTGTTGCATCTCCGCCAAGAAAAAAGGTTAACAATGTCACAATATCAAGCCCAGTATCAAAGAAGAAACTAGCTTTTACCCGCGCTTTTACAACCACGCACGCGACACCGGACTTTGAGCCTAATGAGCCAGGTAAACTTGAGGAACAGGATAAATGCAATACTCCTTTTGAGAGATATACGAAAAAGGCGGAGAGTGATATTGCGAGGAAGAAGAGCGAGCTCCGTAAACTTGAACTGGAGGACCAAGAAATCTCGCTTAAAATACTGAAAGTGAAATCTCATACATCAGATGGCAACATGTGTCGAAATTGTCACCTACGACTTGGGCATACGGCCCGAAATTGTACTTACGGAAAGTGCATGTCCGTATTTCATTGCGGTGAGGAGAAATTACATCCTGGAGAACTTAACAACAGGGAGCGGCGAATTGCCATTAACAAACTAACATCTGAAATTTCAAAGATGGAAAGAGAAATACAACTTAAAAAAGACACTGCACAAAAAATTAACGAGTCGTTATCTCAACAAATAGAACAAACAATTTTGAAGGAAAATTCCAGTGCATACACTACACCTGGAGGTTTACGGAACTGGGCACTGTTGCGCAAACACGTGTTCATTGTTTAGAATTATTGTAAAGTAAATTATGGAGGAAAACTTCCACCAAAGCACAAACTATCCCATGTCTTGATGCAGGCACTTGAAGAAAACAGAAATGTGACAACTGAGCCACTCAAACAAGCCAAATCTAGGAAAAACCCAGCAAAAGGTCTTCTTGAAAATCATGGCATTGTTTTCCCGCAAGCAGCTAATACGAACAAAAATTGTTCTGATCTGGTTTTCCGTTGCAGTCCAGCGACGAAGGAAGAGGAGGAAGAGCAGTTAAAAATGGTTTTAAATCAGAGCATGTTCGAAAGTGGCAGGGCCGCACCGGAGGCAACAGCCAGTCTTTCATGTTTCCACGGAGCATACATGCCCTTCACGCCGGAAATGGCAATGGTTCCACCATCTGGGTTTTACTCAATCAATGATCAGTCGCACGTAAATCCTTCACCACAAGAGGGTAGCTTTACGCATTGCACACCTCAACCACCTACTCAGTGTTTTGAGTCTTCTGCTGGAACAGATACATGTAACAGTATCATTCGTACCGCAGCAGAACCTGAAACGCCGGCGGAGGATGAACCAGCAAGGGAAACCGCTCGTTTGTTGCTTTCTCTGAACTCTTTTCATAACAAAGATTTGCAACTGTAAACTGACCTTGCAAGTTCGCACCAGTTTTTACACGTAAACTGTCTAGCTCTTCAATTTCTTCAGTTGCGTTAGCCATTCGTTGTGTGAGTTTGCATTGGACAATTCCACTGGATTTGAATTTTCAATATGTATTACAGCGTAAAGTTGTGTTGTCTGCGTGACAGCTGTAGAGAAACCAGAAATGAGCACCAATTTTAGTGCTACGTGCACTGCGAGATACAGTACACTTTCGCATGTTTAGTGGGTGCACAATTTACAGCTGTATGGTTACGTGTTGAGTTATTTTCAAGACCTTGTTTGAATTTGTCGAAAGTGTGACTCACTTTTATTTAAAAAAATGCTAGCAGGTAACACCGAGGAAAGTCGGTTTGTAGCGTAACATCGAGCAATACTAAGAAGTCAACCAAAGGATGTTACCTATAACATCTCTTTACTCTGTTTATTTTTGGGAAATGCGCAGAAGGAACACGTCAAACAGAGCGGTAGAGATTTCTGTGACTTTCGAGTTGATATTATATTAAATTCAAATAAACAATATCTTGTATTCTGAGTTATTTCAAGATTTCCTCCCGGGTAACAGGGAAATGAATACTTAACATGCAGGCCACGAAGCGTATCATGTACAACAACAACAACAATTTATTTCTTAGTTTTAAAAACTAAAAATACAAAGACACTACTGTTACTGTTGCATATAATAGTCTTTAAAACCATTCAAAACATGACGCAATTAAGCTGCAATCTTTCAGTGTTCTGGAAAACTAAACATCGGGAAACAGATACGAAGTTGTCGAGTAAAAATTTCTCGCGTCTTCGCTGGAAACGGATTCGACAGCTTCTCCTACTGCAACCTTCAGATTTTCATTCACATTGTCTGCTAGCCTTCCATTCAGCAAACATTTCACTTTGTTAAAACTTAACTCTGTAGGGTTCAAATCTGGTGAATAAATGGGGGTAAAAATAAGTTCTATACCCATGTCAGCTAGGTATTCTTCCAATACGTCGCCCCCATCGTAATGGTGTACAGCCAAGTTATCCATAACAACAATATCACCTACTTCTAAAACCGGTCTCCCGGTTGTTATATTTGCTGCGTTCGCTGCCTCTTCGAAGAAGTTCCAGAATTCAATAGTGTTGGTAGGTCCATCGATTATGTTATAATACTCCGCTCCATTGAGAGAAAGAAGTAAATTCAGTGTATAATTTGGCGATTGAACCTTTCTTGAAACCTCTATGCAGCGTTCCCCGACAGGCGAATTACCGTAAAGGCGAGTGCCGCAATCTGGTGTTTTTATTCCGGCCTCATCGAAGAACTTAATCTTGGCGGGGTCTTTAGAAGAAAGATAATTGATAAAAAGCTGTGTATAGACCATGTTTTCATACGTAAATCGCTCTTTTGCTACATGTGTTATTTTCTTTCTGGAATATTTCTTTCCTGAAAGTAACTTGGATTTGATTGCCCTCGATAAGGCTGATAGAGAAATGTCTCTCACGTCGCCAATATCAGCGAGCACAGCATACAATTCTCTCAGCGATGTAGATCCTCTAATTGTTTTCAGTACCTCGATCAGTTCAAGATCTCCCGCAGAAAGCTTACTGCAGAAATCGCCGCCCTTCGATACTGGGGTTGTAGTACGTGTCATGCAAAATTGGTTCCAAATCTTTCTTACTGTGTTGGTCACAACTCCAGTTTCTTGTGCTACAGTGTTAAACGCAACAGGCAAATAAGAGCTTGCTGGATCGCCTCCATGCTCTAAGCACTTTGACAAAATAAGCCATCGAAGATCGCTGTCGCAGGATTTACCAGAAATGTAAAGCCGCCCTTTGTTGTTGACATTCATCGCGAAATAAAACAAAACTTGATGCGATGTTTTCTAAACCTGCGTAGCACGTGCAGAAACACAAAGGCGGAGCTGTCAAAACTTGTCAGGTTCACGGTCTAAACGTTAATTGGTTCATGTGACAAACGCGACAGTTTGTCTAGACAAACTGAGATGTTTTACGCATGAACAAACGCGGAAAAAAGTTAGCCGTTCACGGTAGCTCGCAAATGGTAGTACGAGGTGGTGGACTCCCAGAAGTCCAAGATCCTCGAGGGGTGGCTGGATTGGAGCCAGGTGTCAAAGGTGAAGTGGGGGGTCCTCGTCGTCGTCGTCCTCGTATTCGTCTTGGTCGTCGTCCACGACGGCCACCACCACCACCACCACCACCAGCACCACCAGCACCACCAGCACCCCCACCACCACCACCAGCAGCACCACCACCACCACCAGCACCATCAGCACCACCAGCACCACCACCACCACGTCCACCACGTCCACCGCCACCACCGCCACGTCCACCACCACGTCCACCACGTCCACCACGTCCACCACGTCCACCACCACCACGTCCACCACGTCCACCACGTCCCCCATCACCATCACCCCCGGCACCCGCCGCTGTTCGAGCACCCGCCGCCAAGGGCACGCTAATATGACTCACAGGGCTTGCAGGGGTTCGAGCACCGGAAGACTCCGGGCTGGTCTGTATGCTACGGAATGATTGACTTCCTGGACTTCCAACCCCAGCGGGGGAAGAGGCCTGTAAAGGGGGTGCACCATCCACATCGGGCCAGCCCGCAATTACATCGGCAGGGGGGAGGGATTCCATAAACCGATAGAGGGCATCGGCTGCCATTTCCTCCATGGCGACGTCGAGAAGGCCTTGGTCTCCCGTCAAATACAGATCTTGCCAGGCCCTTGGGGACATTTGATTGCTGCTGGCCGCCCCAACGCCCGCGGGGGCCACGGTATCGTACGCTTGCGGAGGTTGACGGTCATCAGACGCCATGGTCGCTCTTTTTCCTGTTCAAGGGGGTGTCGTCCCTTTATAGACGTTTTTGATAGGTGCGAGTCCATCCTTCGTCTTTTAACAGGTGACTCAACAAACGTTGTTGATCGGACGACGCCGGATGTAAATCCAAGACCAAATAGCCATACGGGCGTGTGGTGGCCTGATGAAACGTCTCTAAACTGTCTTTCCAGGTGGTAGGAAACGATTGCAGCAACACGTTGCGTACCCCTAATTGATCTCGGGGGTTCTTGAACGCCACGATGTAATGGGCATTGCGGGAAATACTTTTGGCATATCGACCCACGGGAAACATGTCTTGGCACAAGTACAGGACCGTCACCCCTTGATGATGCGAATGTTTGGTGAATAAATCCAACACCCGTTTATCGTGACTCCCTTCGTCCATTAAATCATCCAAGACCATCAACCCTTTATGTCCCGGAGGAAACCATTGCACCAACGCGTCATGATCGGGAATCCCTTCGTGAAACACCACCCCTTGATCTTGCATGCCTCGAAATCGATCTTGCCAGGCACCATAACAATAATGCACTTGGGTCGGTGGGGTTTCAAACAAGTCCGGGTTCTCTAACAAGAGTTTTTCCGTAAACACGGTTTTGCCACATCCCGAGGGCCCCACTACCAAAATACTGGATGGGGTATGAAAACGAAACGGTTTCCCCGTTTGCATGATGAGGACTAATACCCATGAAAAAAAAGGCACCTTTTTATTGGAGTCGGTGGGACTCGAACCCACGCACGACCTCCTATTTTTTCGGGGATCCAAAGGCTCTACCGACTGAGTTACGACTCCAACACAGTTTTTCCAACATGTTTTTATTTAACAATTACATTGATGATACGGGTGACAACAGATTTGATACCATCTCTCTTCTTGACCTACAATGAGTTGTTGAAGGCGTTGACCGGCTTGATGGTCATTGCTTACATAATCATGATCAGAAAACTCATTTAAAAACTCTTGCAAGGTCCGTCCGCGCGCTTTGGCTTTCAAGTACAACAAGGCGTAATCGCCACAACTCTTGCTTGAGATGGCTTGGAGGGACTTGCCATTGGTCACCACATACTTCCAATGTTTCACGATCCAATCTCGTAACGGGGTGGCTTGCACGTACGTGTCCAATGGCAAGGCATAACTGTTGAGAACTTCACACACGTTTCTATCAGTCCAGACCGCTAACCAATGTTGTCCCGGTTGATCATGTGGGTCGGTGTTCACAATGTACCCTTGGGGTTGGGTCTTGACAGGACTCTTGGGTAAACGATCACAGGCCACCGTCCCGTAAAAGATAGGTTTCAATGTCGGGTCGTCGCGGGCTAAATAATCCAATTGCACATTATTCAAGGCCACGTGTTCCATCAGTGCTGGTAAATGTTATACAACACGGCTCCGTTGCGGTCAATCTCCAGCAAGTTCTCAAATTCTCCATAGACGAGAACAGTTATATTGGTATTGGGTGGGGCTCCAAATTCCAAGACGAGTTGTAAATCTCCACTTTGCTTGGGGTTGAGGGTTTGACTGTCAGCACATCCATTGGCTACATTGTCAAACATGTACAAGGTACAATTTTTAGCTTGGCCCCAATCGAGCAGTTGTACCATATTGCCTTTCTTTTTACACCAGGCTCCACTGGCTTGCAGAAAACGGAAGTAGCCTAGATTATCTCGGGTGCCATTGTCGCGCACTAAGTGCAGGGTTTCATAAGGGTATTCTTCTCCTTTGACAATCTGTCGAATGGACGTCAGACCAAATTTCTGGAAGCAGAAGGGATCTCGGGTCACATCTTCACTGAAGGCGCGGCTGTCCAACAACCCCACAATCAATCGGTCAGGTATTCTGTTTTGAAACAGGCTGGGGATATCAAAACGGGTCAGATTGCCTTGCATGCTGAAGGTCCGGATTTCACTGCGGACGGTCGGGTAAGCAGCCACTTGGCCTTCATTGTGTCTTTTGCTTGACAAACTCCTGTAGATGGCGTCATTCAAACGCAGTTGACATAGATGAAACCGTAGTTTCACATCGCCTTCCATCAATCGGCCAGCTAGAGCCACTCCATTCAAAAACAGGTTCGGCCCATTGAAATGAAATTTCATCTTGATTTCTATGCCTGGCACTAACAGTTTGCCGGTGTGAAACACTTCCAAGTGTGGGGTAAACACCAGACTGTGGGTGACCCCTCCAGCATACTTGGCGGTTTCGGCTACCATGGCGGCCAAGGCTTCTTTGTGATTGGCACTGAGATTCCTGTAGTCTGCATGCGGTGTGGTACTGTTGGTATTGTTGTTGGTCCATTGGGGTGGGGAATCCACTTGATTGAACCAGCCTTGGGGTCCCAACACGGTGTTGCCATCTTCTCGCTCATAATTCAACAAGGTTTCTAGGTAGGCTTTGTAATGATAGGTGTCGGATTGAGGACTGATCAACGTGCCATTCAACTGCAAGTCAATTTGTTTGATGATGGAATGGGCCAGATTGTTGACGGGCCACAATTTTTCATTGGCCACCAAGTTCCCGTTATCATCCTTTTTCAATCTCAATTCCATGGTAAAGTAACTGCGTCCCAAATCCTCAAAATCGTCCAACCCTGGCACAATGAATTCCATGGGATTGATACCCGTGGTGGTGGGTTGAATGGTGACCATGCGATAGGCATTGATGCTAATGTCGGTCGGTGGCACCTTGAAAATCCGTAACGCGGGGTTGACGGTCCCTTCGGAACGCGGATGCGCTGGGGCTGCTTCGGCCATTTTAGCGTCGTCGTCGTCGTCGTCGAGTGGTGGTACGTCGTCGTCGTGAGGGGTTTTTATAGCGTCGTCGTCGCGTTATGCGTTGTCTCAAATCAAACCCGGGTACTCTCATCACCTCGGGACTCAACCAGCCTCCACGTTGTCGTCGCATGAGTTTCCAAAAAGCATCTCCCCATTGAGACAACCCTCGATCACTACGAATTCGTCGAGGTCATGAATGCACGGGTTCCATTACACTCCAAAAATATCTCGCGCACGTTTGGTTTGTTTGGGAAACAAGGCACTGGCCACACGCACGGCGTCTTTCACGTTCTTATTGCTCAAGGCTTTCTTGGCTCGTTTACTGATTTCCTTTTCAATGACGTCTTCGGCTTTGCGTTTGACACCTCGGGATAACCCGGCTTTTAAACCACGCACGGTATTAATAGGCAGTTTCAATGGGTTTCGAGTCCTTTTAAGGCCTTGGAGACCCCCACGCATGACCTCCCTCATCAACCCGCTGCCGTATTGATCATGCCACTCGTCTGTCCGAAATCGTGTCAAACTTCCCCCACGCATGGTTGTCTTCTTTGCTCTTTCAACAATGTTTGTACTTCATGTGGCCCCTTTGTCTTTTTATACCCCTCTTTTCATCGGCCTTTCTTTTTCTTCCGAGTGGTTGCCGCTTCGATGGCTTTTTTGCCACCGTAACCCGCCGCGCCACCCACTGCTCCCAACGCCGCAGCCTTTCCCACGGCCATCAAGGCTGGCACGAGAGCAGCGAGTGGTAAGAGACCCCCTCGTTGCCTTCTTCTTCTTCGACGCGCTCTTGTCTTTGGCATCTTTGATGGACTATCCCCTTTTTCCCTTTGCTTTTTATGCCTTTTTGAAGTGCAAGGTGACCAGGGTGTTGCCTTTGCCAAACCTGACCAACTTATCCTCGGTGCCGGACGTTTCGGTGACTTGCATTTGAATTATTTCCACGACTTCATTGCGAAGCGGTAGGTAATGAATGTGTAACGGTTCAAAGTACATGGTGCCTCTGCCTTCCCGCTTGTAGTGAATTTCACGCAACAAATCGGTCACGCGATTGCCGACCATCGTGCTGCCTGCCACGTCCGAGTACACGTGCAACGATCGCGAGGGATCTCCCACCACCGAACGAAACGCCACATGCAAGTTGGTGAAACGCCTACTACAACTCATACTCAATTGTAAATGATCCGGTAAAAAAGAACGCACCGTCCAAAAGACCGGGTTGTTCTGATCGTCTTTCACATCCTTCCAATCGCTGTTCTTTTTCATGTCGGGGATTTGATCGCCCATGAATTCTTGCTGTAAGTTTGGGCCCAAAATCAAACCACTGCTAATTTTACGTAACCATCCCATCTTGATAGCCAATTTGGTGTAGATGGACAGGCCCGGTGACTCGTCGGCGTTGGCACAATGACACACATTCGTGTTGTCGATGAGCAGATCGTCGCCTTCCCAACGAAACTTGACGTAGGTGTGTTTGCCTTGATCATTGGTAAAACGACCTCCTTGAATCGCCGTTTCCTTGCGTCGTTGTTCCAAGTGGGTAATGGTGGCTTTCATGAAACTCACCCCATCCACCACCCAATCCCAATGTTGGATGTCATTGATGAGGGTTTGAGCCGTGCCTCGGCGACCAGCCATGGTGCCATCGCTTTTACCCGGTGCGGGATAGGTTTGGTCCCAGGACGTCCACATAATGTACCCATCTTTTTGCACCAAATCGTACAAATTGACGTGCGTATCCGGTAAGGAAATGGCACTCAAACCCACTTGCCATGAACCCCCGGGTAACCGTAACGGTTGAGGTAAACGAATCTTGAAGGAATTGGCTTGGTTGTTGGGAAATTCATGTCGATTGGCATGACTCGGTAACGTCACGTAGAACGACATTTTCTTTTTTCTTCACACCACCACTTCCCTTTTAAAGTGGAGGGTCAGGATGGTATGTCCTTCGCCAAACTTGACCAGATCCCCATTGGTTTCGGCCATCTGCGTTTCCACGATTTCTACCACTTCATTACGTATCGGGACATATTGAATGTGTCGAGGTTCAAAGTGCGTGGTTTCTTGGGGATGGTATTTGATTTCTCGTAAGAGATCCGTGATGCGATTGCCTACCATGCTACTGGTGCCCACATTGCAATACACATGCAAAGGACGCGTCGAAGGAAATTCCAACGAGAGACGAAACTTGTCGTTGACATTCACAAACCACCAAGGGCACGATAGACTCAACTTCACATACTCCCCATCCACTTTCCAAAAGATGGGCTTGTTGCCGGCATCGCGGACATCCGTCGGGGTGGGAATGGTGGACATGCCTTGAAATTCTGGCAAGAGACTCGGGCCCAATCGATAGGTCCCGGGAGACACTTGTTCGATCCATCCCATTTTCAGGGCCAAGCTTTTGCCCCATGACACGTGCGCCACTTGTCGTTTGTAATCCACTTGCTTGGTATTCAACAACAAATCCCCTTCCGAAGTCCATTCAAAGGTTGGGTACAACTTGAGGCCATCGTTCTCTGTCCATTTGTTTTTGGGTTGGGTTCGTTTAGCACGTTCTTGCTCGTAACGGCAGACCACTTGATGAAAAAAGTGCCATCCCGTCGGCGACGAGGCCATCTCCTTTTTCATGTCTTGACCCCTTAAGGTGAGTTCGCGCCGTTCATGGAACCACACGTCGTCCCCTTTATCGTCTTTGTCATACACCCGTTCGTGCCATCGTACGTACAGCAGAGGCTCAGCGTTGCCGACAAAATCTTCCCCCACGGTGGGAATGGAAGGTAAGGATAAACTCACTATGCCTACCATCCATCCTCGTCCGACAAATCGGATGGGCCTAGGCAACCGGTTTCTGAACTGATGGGGTTTGTTCCCAGGAAACTCTTTGGTACTCGCATGACTCATCAACGTCACGTAAAACGAGGAGTTGGGGACGAACGTCATGCCTGCCAACCAATTAGTCGCGTCGTCGTCTTTTGGGTGGGCTCTCTTGGGTCTTGGGTTGTCTTGGTCGTTTAGGTTGTCGGAGGAGGGACGTCACGTCTCCCCGGGCAATCCAACTATTGTACTTGTCTGGCCACCCTTTCCACTTGACCAACCAACGGTCTTTTTGACGCTTAAGTACCTTTTCGATGCGAAACACGTCGGACACATGGACTTTTTGTAAATCCTCTTCATAAAACGTGCCTTGCACCGGGGTGTCATCCCATTCGCGAATCTTATACGTGGGCACCGGGCCCGGGACCACACGATGCACGACAAACACTTCTTCGGTCCAACCGGGTAGATAGCCTTTCGCAAACGTACGATGAATCTTATTGAGACGTACACGATCCCCGATTTTGAATTTGGGTTTTTTCTTGCCTTTCAACTGTGGGCCGTACAATCGTTTCCACACAGCTTCTTCGTTGTCCCATGTCACGTCTTGAGGGGCCATACCAATACTTCGATGACGAGTGGCATTGTACCCTTGCACCAACTCGGGTAAGACATCATCAAATTTCAATGTGTTGGCGGCGGTAAAATAACGGTACAACCGTTCTTTCAAGGTGCGGTTAAATCGTTCCACCACACTGGCTTTAGCATCCCCTTCGGTCGAAAAATGTTTGATCCCTTGCTCGTCAAGCCATCGTTGAAAGGTCCGGTTGTAAAATTCCTTCCCTCGATCCGTTTGCAATCGATTAGGGTGACGTCGTTGTCCTTTCAAAATCTTGTCAAAGGCATGGACCAACGCCACCCCGGTTTTGTCTTTCAACGGTTGTACCCACGCGTACTTGGACAACACATCCAACACCGTCAACAAGTATCGTATGCCTCGATTATACTTGGCCAAGGGTTGCACTTCCACCAAATCTGCCACCCATTGATCGTCTAAACCTCCCACGATCACGGGTACGGGGGGAAAACGACGACGCCGCGGTTTATGTAACGTGTAGGCCAAATCCCGTTCCAAAACATGTTGAGCTTTTTTCAAGGGGAGACGATGGGCTTTGGCAAACCGTTGCACGCCTCCTAAACTGCCGGGGGCTCGAAGATCGTGGTAACGATTCAACCATGATTGCGAGACATCGAGCTTTTTCTTTCGAGGGGCCATACGTTCTGGCATTCATCCCATAAGGTCGGTATGGTGGGTACAGTGTCGGGATGCGCCTTTTGAATGATTCGATACCATCGCCATGCGTTCGGGTGGGCTTTTAACCATAAGACAAACACCACCCATAGATACAAGTTGCGGTGCACGTGGGTTTCTTCAAAGATCTGGAGAGGATGCGTGTCCTCGGGACAAGGGGGAATAGGGATTTTGGCACCGGGTTGGTGATCATATAAGACTTGGCAAAGGGTTTGATGACATTGCCATTGCACCAGGGACAAGAGACCCCCATAACACATCCACACAGACTCCATGGTCACATTGATAAAAAACAATTTTATTCGTTCTCCTTTATACATTAGAAGAGACGTCCACAGGTGATCGTCTCTAGACCTTTCTGCCAGTTCTCAACACTGTCACTATACTTAGGGGGCGGTGGAGCTGGTGCTACCATCATTTCTTGACGGTTCTTGAGATCTTGAATTTCTCGCAACAATTGTTTCTCATAATCTGTCAAGGGCCGACCCTCTTTGCTTCTCACAGGAGGTGGCGGGCCAGGGATGTCCACTCCACGTTTGGGATATCCTTGAGCATCACGGGTAGACAACGGAGGTTCAGCGAGTGGATCGGCTTTTTTGGGGGGATGGTCATGAAACCAACTCCAGTACTTGGGACCCAACGGTTGATCGGCCCACCGGAAGAAGCCACACTTTTTCTTGGAACAATTCAGAAACAATCGATCGGGATTCTGGGTCGAATGGCTCTGTTGAAGCGTGGCGGGTTCACGGCAAAAGCATTGTAAACAACACCACATGTCCAACACTTCTGGATGAGGTTGACTATACACCACTTTCATATAGTCTGGGTTTGATCTTGACCACAAAACAGCAAACACGGTTGCATAGGACATTTCACATAAGGCCATCCTTTTTGAGATTGACGGGCCTCCAAACGCACATCATGGCAAGGGCATACCATATGGTCCACCGACTTTCTTTCACTGTCCTCCGCATTGTCATACACAGTCGTCAGGGTGAATTGAGGTGGTGTCGATTGCTCCACCATGTCATTCAATTCTTTCATCATGTCTTCCACCGCGGCTCGGGTGTCTTCCACCACTTCGCGTACCACAGGATCGCAGTCCACATTCTCTTTCTTTTTCTTCTTCCCTGCAGGGTGTACACTTTGCTTTCTCTTCCGATCGACGGACATCGTGGTCAAGGTTGTTTTCTTCACCCACCCATGCCTTTTTTATACCCACGACCCTTGGCTTTCATTGGTCAGCTTGTCATGACCCTATAAGGACTTCTCGTCTTCCCATTGGTCAGCTTTTTCCTATCCAAATAAGGACCTCTTGTCTTCCCTTGGTCAGTTGTCCCTATTTAAGGAGCTCCCTTGGTCTCTAGATCTTCATTCTCAAAGTATGCCCCCCCGACATCGACATGATCGGAGAACAAGATCTCGATGCCTTGGAACTGCAAATTGGCCATGGACATGTGGTCTACACCGGGGGAGCCAGAGGCACTGACGAACTCGTCGAACAACTGGGTAAACAGTTTGGGATGCAAGTGGAAGTCCTTGTCTCCCCTAATCATCCTCGAGCCACCTTCATCACCCCTTCCACCGTGGAAGTCCTCATGCTGGCCAACCCGCATCTTCACCAGGCGGCTGAGAAACTAGGGAAACGAATGCCCAGTCATTTTTACACCCTGCAATTGTTGCAACGCAATTAACAATTGCCAAAAAAGCACATACCCTCTATGCCTTTGGCATTTTGGAACAGGATCAAAAACGCGTGAAAGGAGGCACCGGTTGGACCGTGCAATTGGCCATGGATCAAGGCAAACCCGTCTATCTCTTTGACATCCCCAGTCAATCATGGTACCGCTCGGACCATTACTACCAAGTCAACGAGAATGCCGCCACCCTGGTCACTGGCAGTCAATTTGTCCCTTGGGGCCCCAAAAAGCCGACCCTTCATCAAAGCAGTGCTATCGTGGGATCCCGTGATTTGGACAGTCCAACCCGAGCAAAAATTCAAGCCTTATTCAATCGCACGTTCTGTCTACCCGAGAACATTGATCAATTACGCCTGGAGCTCGAAGACTTTCATTTGTAATTTTTAGTTTTTATTTTTCCAATTGTACATAGCTTTTTTTAGTTTTTATTTTTCAATCTGTACATAGTTTTTTATTTTTCCAATTGTACATAGCTTTCTTTTTCAATTTTTTACTTTTTTGAATTGTACATAGCTTTTCCAATTTGTAAATAGGCACGCCCCACCCGCGTGGCAAGAGATGGACACGGACAACCATTTGTAAAAACATCAACTCTTTTTTTAATTAAAAACAATTCAATATAAAGATCACAACACTGAGTTTGCACGTGGATTATAAATACTTTGTCTTGACTCACATGCGTCTTGACTCACAATAAAAACAATCTCAACATAAATAAAATGTTCAAAGTGTTCATCGTCCCAAACACCGACGCACAGCCTCCATCGCCTCCCTTTCCATGTCTTCCAATCTTTTGAGCTCATCCCTTCGCTTCACCGTTTCATTGAAAAAATATCGAATGGTGTCCCAGTCGTCCTCTCTGCGGACCATGGGCATATGGTCTGCCTAGTACTGGTCCAGAACTCTAAAATGTACCAAGCTAATGGGCCAGTACCTTTCCTCCATGGTGTACACTAATCTGTTGTAGATCCATGGTATGATCCGCTTGCACAGCTTCTTCTTTAACAACTTGTAGGTCACTCGTTGTAAAGGTAGGCCATTCTCCGTCTCGACGAAGCACAGTACAAACAAATGGATGAATGCGGCCACGCGCTGTTTGTTCAGGGGGCGCCATGCTTCCTCTCTCCGTTCATACATGAGCCTCGTGTGCCGTTGCACAGGCGATTCCTCCGCACCCGCTCTCCTCCTCAAGCTCTCTTCTCCTCCCACATTCCTCTCGCTGGCTAGACAGCCCAAGGGCCTTCTCGTTTTGACCATTTTCGCACCAACTGACAAAAGTCAACACAGCATCAACTCAAAGCTAGGAGTGACGTCCTGGGGCCTCGCTCGACCTATATACCCCGATCGGCGCAATGCATCATGGACCATCCAAGGAGGGGGGAGGGGGGTCCCCCCACCCCTTCCCCTTCCAAAGCACCATGGGGCCTTTCTCTCATTGGTTCCTTACCCTCTCACGTGACCCTTTGTTTCTCTATAAAAAAACCACCGTCCCATTCCATCTTTCAAACCCATCGATGATCCAGTCCTCAGTCCAGAAGCCCAACAAGTGATTGATCGTCTACGAATCTTGTTGTCTCAACTCGAAAAAGACTTGGAGGAGATCCGTTTCAAAGCTTCTTATTTTGAACTGCTTCGCCTTCACAGTCAAAACACCTCAGTCGTAACGAATTGTGTTTATTAACCTTGAAAAACTTCTACCAGTGGTGAATGGGCGACAAAGTCAGTCCAAAAGCCGACAAGATCAGTCCTGAAGCCGTGCAAATCCTACAACGTTTGGGAGACACCCGAAAACAAATCCTAGACCTGGTCCAACCCTTGCGTTACCAACTCACTTACCAAGAATTGTGCCGACTCCGCCTCGAAGGCATCATCACCCACACCGAATTTCAGCTCTTGACCAATCCACTCTTTGATCCTTTCGCCTGATGGCTCAATCCAAACCATGTGTGATCTGTTTGACACCTGTCACTAATTATGCCACCTTGAGGTGCTGTGGTCAACCTTGTCATGCCGCCTGTGCCAACGAATGCCGACAGAAACGTCAGACCCTCATATGTCCTAGCTGCCAACACGTCGTTCCTCTTTCCCTCCTTGAAGTCACCCCTCTTCAACAATGGAAAGAAGACCCTGAGTTTGTCCAACAAGTCAAGGAGGTTTGGAAAGACAACCCTCTATGGTATGGCATTTGTTATGAAAACAACAATGAGGGTCTGGAAGGATTATGGGGAGAACTCCGAGATCCGTATGATGCTAACCGCAAAACCCTGTACTCTCTGGGTCACACCAAAAGCCAAGTCATTCCACGCATGAAAACCTGTTTAAGCTTCTTGTAAAAGGACATTGGACTCATTTTTCCATTTGTTGTCAAAAATACGAATGACCAATAAAGCATGTTCCATGACACTTTGTTGTGATCTTTATTAAATGATTCACTTTCTCTACATAACAGTAAGGACCCCCAACGCAATCGACTGTTCATCTTCGTTGACTTTTTCTGGAGAGTTGAAGAGTGAGGATAGTTCTGCCTTGTTTGAAAGGAGCTGGCTGTCCGTCGGCTGTTTGAATGTCAATGGCAATGCTGTCAAAGATGGTTTTGCCAAGAGGAAAATACATCCGTTGCGTGGTATCAAATTGATGATCAGTATTGCCGGCATCCAAGGTACGTAGCAATCCTTTTTCTTGATTTCCCACAATGCTCGGTGCGACGAGATCCGTGTATATCATCAATTGTTGTTGTCCTTGTTGCGGTTTCACCGTTTGCGTGGTGGGAAATGGTTGTCGGCTCAGATTCGGACCCAAGAATAAGTAATAGTTGAACTCGGGATCAGTAAAAGTGACGGACACATGACCCAAAGGTGGATATTTATCAACAGGACCGAGGGTTGGTGTCCATTTGTGTCGATCGTCGTAATCCACAATATTTTTCACCAGATAATTTTTTTCTTGGACGATGCGTTCACTTGGCGTTCCATCTTTCACAAGTCCCATCAGTCCAGCGAATTTCCATTCCATTTCAAATTCCATGTTGGCTGGAATGAGTACATACAGGGAATCTAATTCGGGGGCGATGCCTGTATTGGTGATTTTCACGTAGGGTTGAGCCAGGTTGAGAGCGGCTAGATGTTGTCGTTTAGCATAATCGATCACACCCATTTTGGCTATATCCATCATGACTTCCATGTGTTGTTTTTCCATTTCGTACGCAATGGCAATCCATGCTTCTTTCAAATTGTAGTAATACCCTGGGGGTAAATGGATTTGTTTGGTGACTTGAATGGGAGCCGTTCCCTCAGCACATTTTGGCATGTATTTGATATCTGTTTTCATCCAATGTTTTTGACTATCTTCTTGCCTCCAATTCTGCTTGGTTTGATCTTCCAATTGTTGATTAAAACCAGGGTGTGAGCTATGAACCAAAGCCGCTTCCCAATCATCTTCGACCAGATAGTGTGAACGAGGAAGTCTAGCAGTAAATTTTTGTCTCGTGCCTTGCGCTTGATCACTAAGGAGCGTGATGTAGAAACTCATGGTGACAACAACCACCTCACTCTTCTGGTTGCTTTTTATACCTACCCACGATGCCTGAAATGGATTTTGGACTCTGCGCCTGCGTTCCTCAGCGGTTTTCCCCATCCTGAGCCCGCGATCCCTTTTTCCCCACTGGTCAGCGGTTTCCCCTCCAAATCACGTGACCTCCGTATTTCCGGTCACTTCCGGTTCCGGTGATGTCATTTCCGGTTGAGCCCACAAGCCCTTAGCAACCACATGGTCAGTGGTTGCCTTTCCCGTTAGCAACCACGAGAACCAATCAGAAGCCAGCATTAGCTGCCATATGAGCGCCCTTTACTACTAGCATTGTTAAGTGTATAGCCAGTAAGTACATGTATTAGGTAAAGTAGTCTATAGTGCTTGTTTGATAAAAACCGTGAAAAAATAAAAATAAAAAAAGTAAATTTTGGTTGTGACGTCAGCGTCCGTCCGTCCATACAGACTCTGGGGGAGGGGGAGGGGAGTTTCAAGGCAACCCGACGGAGGAGGAGAATGCCATCTTTCTCGGCAGGAAATCTCACGGTGCTTTTGGGCAACTAGCTTTTTTCTTGGCGAGAAATTGCATGACCATTGTCGCTTTTGAAAAACAGGTTTTTTTTAAAGCTTAAGCTTATTTAGCAAAACGATTGTTCGACAGTACTGAAATTTTTTAACTTGAGAAAAAAATCTCATATCTTAAATGGAAAAAACAAGTTCGAAAGAATGCTTAGTTGTCTCTTTGTGCAATTGTCTATTTTCTTGTCCTAGAAGTTTTCAATAGTAATAATCTTGCGAGTGAAGCAGTTGTTGGTTTAACGCTATTTTATCCGAAAAGCTTTGTGCGTTCCTCAAAGCGCTCAAATTTATATACTTCGCAGCCGTAAAACTTATGCCATAGTTTAAAGGATTTTTGGTGTTTGTTTTGTTTCCAATCTCGATGGTCTCTAGTTAGAGAAGGAAATAGAAAAGTTATTTAAGAAACTATAAGAGAAGCAGTTGTCGGTTTAAAGCTATTTTATCCGAAAAGCTTCCGAAAACAGTTCTGTGCATTTCTCAAAGTGCCCGCGAATTTATACACCTCGCGGCCGCAAAACTTATATCTTAGGCCGTGTTCTATTGGGATCAACCGTTTCTGGTTGGTTTGTTTGGTTGAGTTTTTTCGTGTTCTATTGGGAGGAAACCGTTTTCGGTTGGTTTGTTTGTTCAACTTTTTCAACCAGCTCTGACCTTGGTTGAAACGGTTGAAAACGATGGGTAGGGTCCGCTGACTTGTTAGCGAGCATCAGTTTTCATGCTTTGCATCATTGTTTTTGTGCGTAAACTGCTCAAATGTGCTTGTCGTCACGGTGAAATTGTCAACTAACAACGATGACGCTCTTTTTAAACGACGATTTCAGAACCTTGATATGAGAGTCTTTTCTCGCTTAATACAACCACACACATGACCAAAACATGTTGCTAAATATTCTGATTCATTAACCGATTCACAATGCGGCAGAACCAATTCTTTTACCAGTTCTTGAGAGGCAACTGAAGCAACAAGTCGGCCTTTCGCCATCTTGCCAACCTTGGCAAAAGAAGTTGAGGAAGTCTGAAAATGACTATGTCCAGTCACAACCGCATGTCAACCAAAAACCGTTGAGAAAGTGTTCTATTCGGGAACCTTAACTGTTTCAACCAAATCCGGTTTTGGTTGAAATGGTTGATCCCAATAAAACACGACCTTGGTTTTCAGCATGTTTTGGTTGGTTTTGTTTTCACTCTCGATGGTCTCTAGTTAGATATCGAAATAAAAATTAGTTAAGTAACTATAAGCGAAGCAGTTTTCGGTTTAAAGTTATTTTATCCGAAAAGCTTTCGAAAACTGTTCTGCGTGTTCCTCAAAGCGGCCGAATTTATACACTTCGCGACCGCTAATTTGATGATATACAGGTGCTTAGCAGCTCTCAAAAACCTTTCTTTCAGGGCAATTTTTCCAGTAAAATGCTAGTGAATTGCCATGCCGTATAAATTTTTGACTATACTTTTGGTGGAAATTCGTGTTTAACATCCGAACACAATGAAAACCCAGAACGATAACTTATTTACTTCAGAGTATTCAAAGCATATTTTTTTGTTGTAAATAAGCGAAGTTTCAAGTTCATTCAAGCGAACAGCCAAGAATCCGGGGAGCCGATGATAAGCCTTGACAATTAAATGACAGGATATGGAAACATTGCAAAAACCAAGCAAGACGGCTCGTGAGTAAACTATGTGTTCAGTCTGATGCCCCCCAAAAAATAAAGCTGTGCTCTAGAGTGACCTTTCGAGCTCGGATTCACAGAACTGATCCCAGAATATTGGAGGACAATTCGGAACACTTTCGGGCTTTTTGAGAAACACTTTGTGACAGAGAACGAGCCCAAACTAAAGCCCCGAAGTATATTTGGGACCGAAAAGTTTCAGGACTACTTTTGAGAAACGAACAAGAGCTTATCCCTTGGGAGCTCCGCTTTTAGGCTTGGCTAAATCTATATATTATGAATACCTCACTATCAAAAAACCCGAGAAATCCAAAAAAGTTCATCTGCCATGACATTGCAGGATGGTGGGCTACAGGACTGTACGAAACGAAGAACATTTCTCCAGTAATGTCCCGAAATGAATTACAAATATCAGGAAACACATCATCCTGACCATCTCAGCTAGTTAGTTCGTTGGTAAAAAGGCTGATTTCAGTCAAATCAGCCCCAAACGTAGAATGGTACTACAAAATCGTGACTAACAATGGTTTTGTCTGTACTTCAAGAGACATTTTCTAAATATAGAGCAATGAATTTTGGTTACACTTGTCAGATATACCCTTTTAGAATCCTTTCTCAGGAAACGCTCAGATCATGAGGTTTTAAATTCCGGATTTAGAAATTATGGATCACGGTGTACGATGATCCAGTTTTGGATTTCAGTAAAAATAAAAGCAAAATCTGTGTTGGGTTCTAAAATCCGGTTTGGATATTCCCCCAAGAAACACAGCCTTAGATTTGGGCACAACTAAAATCTCCTGGGATCAAGATTGTAGTGAACATACACAGGTTCAGAGATAAACCCTTTAAGCCCCAAAAGTGATCAGCATCAAACTTCTCCTCATCATATCAGTGCATTATAACACATACAGGTCATGAGAATAAAGAACATGATTACGAAAGATATATTGTCCTGATGTTTAAAGACGTTCTACGAATAACCAGGCAACAAAATGTATGGACACCAGAAAGGAAAATTTGTATAATGATATTGGGGCTTATAGGGGCCAGCGCAAAACAATGGAGCTGATCCCCTGACAAGGACAACAGGAATCCCAGGGCCACAGGCTTGTTACCCTTGCGCCTGTTGAGTGACACTCTCATCAAAGTCAATTTACTATTAATTTTTTAACTCGTTTCAGTAACTCGACATTTATTCAATTTAGTAATTTTAGTTGAAGAGTTTTTAATGCAAAGAAAAAGACAACTGCTTCTTAATCAAGAAATATCCAGTATATACCAAACCAGTGGATAGTGTTTTTCGCGCGCTCTGATTGGCTGCGCAAACTGGGTATAGCTGACAATTGTTCACCGAAGTGGAGGTGAATATGGATATTTGCTGAGCCGCCAAATAGCAAACCAGTGCCAGGATAGCCAGCACCAAATAGTTCCTTCTTTTACGAGAAATGAGGAAAACCTCGCGCGTGAAATCCAGAAAAATACAGGGAGGTGAATGGCAGATACTATCTTGAATCAGAGCGCGCGAAAAACACTATCCACTGGTTTGGTATGTACTTAAATATCTGCTAGTCACCTCCCAGCATTTTTCTGGATTTCGCACGCGAGTTTTCTCTCATTTCTCAGAAAAAAGGAATGATTTGGTGCTGGCTATCCACTGGTTTGGTATATCCTAAAACAATTATTCACCTCAGTGCCGGTGAAGTGTCGTAGATATTTACCTGGCCGCTTCGCGGCTGGGCAAATATCCACCACCACTTCGGTATTATTTGGATATACATGTATTTACAAGCCAATGAGCAAACTGCTCACAGAGATGCTTCTAGGATCTTTTAATAATTATTTTATGTTATACAGTGGAACCACGATATAAAGAAGTGCCAAGGTGCTTGGACCATGAGGGTTTCCGTAAGAATGGGTATCATCTGGTTAAAGTGGCAAGGCCTTTTCTCGAACGAAGAAACAACGGAAGAGCTGCACGGGCAGTCACAAGGAAGGAAAATATTTTACTTTTCTTTAAAATGGATAAACTATCTAACCAAGTTACAAAAACTTTATTGCACTGATCAAAAAGAGCGTCTGTTTGTTCGTCGGTGTGTCACTTTTCAGGCAGCACAAAGCACACAAGGTTAAAAACGTCGTACATTCGCAGCTACTTTGTGGAGATCATAACACGAAGATATAGCTTCTAGGAGGCTAGAGGTATGGTTTGGTTTCCTGATAGCTATTTCTCTGTTTTGATCGAAAAGACAACATCGTCTTGAAGTTAAAATGCTTATAAGCCTACGCTTCTCGCTGTAACAGTGTTGTAGTCGAGGATTCAAAGTCATTAAGTCGGAAACCGGCAAAGTCAACCAGACGGTTCCACACATGCTCTGTAACTCTAGTGCACTCTCGTTGAGTTGGGATTTCGCAAATTTTCACAAGAATAGCCGAGAGTCTAAACTGTCTCTCATTGTTAATTGATTGCTCTTTCACTTCAATATCATGCAGACATTGCAAGGCTTGAACCCTGTAAAACAGTGGAACTCGTCTAACTTTCAGTTTGTGATGCATGCCTGCGAAGACCTCACATTGCACTGATTGCAAGCGCTGGTAAAAAGACAAGAGATTAGAGTTCGCTATTCTTATCTTCACGCATCGCTTTTCCTTCTCTTCCACTATCTGCATGCGAGCCTGGAAAAAGCTAATTGAAGTTTGGTTTTGACATTACAAGTCAACAGAAAAACTACAATAGCCTCCTGCAGAGACATTCTTTCCTTCGCAGTAAAGGAACACGTGCACGCCGAGCCAAGCAACGACTGCGGAGGAGGAGGCTGTAGAAAACCTGACTATTATATTGGTAGTAATGCAAAAAACAATCTGGATTTACATATAATGGCAAATAAAACTAATAAAAAAAATTACTTGCATTTGAATCGAAAGTTGTTAGACTTATTATTACGCCCCAGAAAATGGCGAATTAAATTACCTTACGCAGACGAATCATTGCAGACTACGCAGCCACCGAAATGTTCAAAATGTTGACATCACCTGGGTTTTCGTCGCTTTACTGTGGACGCAGGACGCAAACGCACAGGCGACTGAGAACGCATCAAAAATGAACGTGCGAAACGATGCACGAAAACGCATAGGCTTGGATATGAGCGCGGTGCAACAATTCTAGATCGAGATTACAGCGTGAGTGCTTCACGGTACCTATTGCAAAGAAAAATTCCGAAACAGAATCAGGGATATGGAAACGTTATTATTACACGAAGTATCTGCACCTTCAGTGTAACGGGACCTCTGCATTTATTTGGTCAATCATGAGTCGAGAAGAAGGTCAGATACACAAATGTAACAGAGGAGTGTCGTTTTGATAAAGAGGATCAAAACTGAATTTCACCTTCACTCGAAGATGAGGGATGGGGCTGGATGGGCCGTAGCTTTAGCTTCTCCAAGGTAACTTGCACAAACAACTTTCGTGATTTCGATTTTTTGCCATAATACATGTGTTGCTTACTCAATAATTCTCTCTGTGAAGTAGTACGCAGTACCCCGGCGCAGTACAGAGTAGATGTTTTTCTTGCTGGGCGTGATCATTTTGAACACTGCCATCACACCTTGAATCCTTTTTACTAGATAGCAGTCTGAAAATTCCCAAATGTAATTATTAGTCTCACTGACATGGGAAACTGAGCAGATTCACATGAAAACCAAGCGATTAAAAATTTAGTAATACGTTTATTTTTCATGGAGATACCACCAAGTGACGGTCTGGTCAATGGATAACTCGCTCATACAGATGGCAGTTGGAACTTTGAAGTTTCTCTGTGAATATAAATCATTATACTCCATCTTTCCATGTTTCTGGAAGTTCGCGTTTGACAGCTATTGTCAAGTAGACTCAGTAACGTTATCCTTTCTGACCGAGATTAGCGGTGAACTGTTCAAATCTTTCTAGATCTTCTTCTGTTACCGTGCGAGTGTTGCGTGTCAAGACGTTAAGAAAATCTTCAAGTGTCACGGGGCGAGGTTGAATCTGCGGAACAAAAGCAAATCGAAAGGTCTTTCCACTTCAAAAGCATTTCTCCAGCAGAACATGGACTAAGTTATAACCAAACAGCAAAAATGTACAGTTGCTTGAAAAACTGTAACCTCCTATATTAGGTACATACACGAAGAGTTAAAACAATTTTCTGCTCTTCTTGGAAACTAAGGAAGCTTTCCTTCTGGAATACTGTCAAGTGCAAAGTCACTTTACAAAGAACGTAAAAGGAAAAACTAAGTATAATGATACCTCAGTAGTTAATGGTACCAATTCCAATTCTAATTAATCCCAACTGCAGACATCATTAGTTGTTGTTATCAATTTCTATGTTTCAGTGGTTTCCCCTCCCTGGCCACAAGCCTAACCAAAAAGTAGCTTCAGTAACTGTCTAAGTAAGATCCTTGCAGCTTATAACAATGATAGCGATTTTACGTCTGTCGTGATGCCATTAGAAGGGTAATAATTGTGCCTATTATAAATAACACGTCAACGACCACAATAGTGAGAACTTTGAACGTCAACGTACCTTTTCTGATGGGAGATCTTTCAAAGATGAGTATATGCAATTCGTTTCGTTTTCTGAACAAGGTCCATAGAACATATCTGCAAAAAGTTAACAAAAAACAAAATGCTGAACGCTATTATCCCGGCCACAAACCTCTGAAACCTTGACATTTTTGTAAAATCAGATTTAGCTCCCCCTTCCCCTTTTCATGGAGTCAACTGAACACTGAATGGGGGAGTCGGGAGGTCATTGTGACCTAGCTTCCCATGATTGTACAAACCACTCTTTCCCATTGGACAGTTTTAGAGTTGAAAACAAAAGGAACATTGTTCTTCTATGAACTATCGACGAGTTCACAGTCTGAACTGATAATTAAATCAGCAAGTGCTTGAGGCGCATGATATGAACGATCATGTACAAGTTTTTGGTGTTTTGCAAAAACTTTAATTTTCCTTCCATTTGGGAAATCCTGAGAACTGTGGCTTAAAACTGTAATTGTAGGTAAAGCTGAGAACTGTAGCTTCTCTTCAGGTTGATTTCGAACCGTAGTCGAAATCAACCTGAGAACTGTGGCTTAAAACTGTAGTTGTAGGTAAAGCTGAGAACTGTAGCTTCTCTTCAGGTTGATTTCGACTACGGTTCGAAAATGAGTATTGATGTAACATGAATGTCTATTTCGTATTTGGCTTTGGTTTTAATAGAGTGTTCATTCAGTCTTCTCAGTGCAGCAAGATCCTTGTACCTTGGTTGAGTTTCCAGTGAGTGTTGCTCTCCAGTTCACGGACCGGTTCAAACATGGCATCTGAAGTACAGTTAGACAAATCACTACCCGAGAAACCTTCTGTTCTCTCACCCAACAGAGACCAGTCTTCTCTGGACAGCGGTGCAGGAGTGGTTGCTAAGTGCATCTTTAACAAAGCGATCCTTGCGTCTCTACACAAGAAACAACGACAACCACTATAAGGCAACCAATACTACACCAATGCTTTTATTTAGTTCTAAAAGACATTTTTATCAAAAATAACCTACGCTTTGTCAAAGATGGGCCCTATTAAGCTACAATCAATGACAGAACTCTTTAGTCAATCACTTTTAAGAGTAAACAAGAGCACTAAAAAAACTGAGCCTCGTCGCAGGCTACTCCAAATTTCACTTGCATTTACGACAGTTGTACGCAAGACCTAGACCACAACCTCGTTCCCAGGGTCTCTCTTCTTCCCGTCCCCTGGAGCAAGAGAGACGGGAAGAGGTGAGACCCTGGGAACGAGGTTGCCAAGACCACTGATCTTACATTATTAATTACCAAACTCTCCCCAAAGCCTGCGTAGCAGTCGTTTCCATTTCCTTTTAGCCAAGCGGGATACGCGCGAGCACATGGGGCGCACGGATCTTTTCGCTCCTTTTCGCCCCATGCCCTCGTGCGTATCCTGCTTGGTTTACGCTTCTTCCGCTTGGCTAAAAGGAAATGGAAACAACTGCTATGCAGGCTAGGGTGGAAACAATGTTTGCTGGGAAAGCGAATACTGGATCAGATTAATGTTCACCGCCCAAGATGTTCTTTTTCAATAACTTCCATGATCTGGGATGTAGCTCTGCCTTCACCTTCTCGAAAGGTGACGTGAACTGGGCATTCTGTGCAAATGGACTCCACCGATCTCACTCCATGTATGACAACAAGTTTCAACAAAGAAATAGAAAATTTAAGAACTAGGTGTTTGTTGCCTGGACTTTAATCAGTTCGCACCGCGTTTGTAAATAACACTGATTAAATTGCACTTACTTGTCTGGCAGAGGAATGTAAATCCGTTTCTGAAATCTTCTGAGGAAGGCAGTGTCTAGTTCCCAGGGACAATTTGTAGCACATAACAGAATGAAGTGTTGAAGTGATGAGTTGTGATCAGCTCCTTCCATCTAAAACACAGCAACACGTCAATACTTACTGCAATGACGGTGCCATGGAACAGGATCGAAACACTAAACTTACAGAAAACACAATAATGGAATACATTACAAAGAAAGTCAACATTGCTCCCCTCTTTTACTTCTGTACAATTTTACTACATAAAATCAGTAGAAAACAAAAACAAAAAAAACAAAACAAAAAAAAAAACGCAAAATGTGCCACGTTTTTGCACTGAAGTATTCCAGATTGACATATTCACAACCAAGTGTACTAGCTTCTGTCAACACTTGGTTTGATACAGGGAAAATGAAGTGGAATAGTATATACATGTACCTTATTAAATGGTTATGCAGAAAATACGTATGGACATTTTATTCACAGTTTGCAACTCGTAAAATAACTGTGCATGTCATCTGTAGTACCATCAAATGATAAGGAGTAACCTCCTGTGAGTGTGAAAATAATCTGTACCAAAACAAATATTCCCAAATTTTCCCCAGACTTAAAAGTAAGAACCACCTTCTAGAGTAACATAAACAGTACTAAAGGAAAGTATTGCCAGGTTTAATAATAATAATAATTTCAACCACGCGCGTACTTTGCGTTAAAAGTTTGAACTGGTTTAGGTCATCATGACTTTACTCTGCGAGGGAAGAATTTGTCACTGTAGTCACCCTTCTCCAGCTCACAGGAGCTTACGTTTTACAATAAAACGATTAAAATATAGTGTTAGCCATTCATTTAATTGTACTCAACGGTAAACAACTACACATTCTGCTAACCTGTTTGAGTAATTCAGTCTTTATTCTTCGTGTGTATTCTTCTTCCTGCATACTTCTCTTTCTACAGATACTGTCAATTTCATCTATAAAAACTACCTGCACAAAACACAATGTTATTAACCTTGTTAATGACACAGCAAGTCAGGTTCGGCTCTTCATCTCATACAGCCTTTTTAGTCTAGCGAGCTTGTTTAAGTCTTGAAAACCGACTTCATCGCCGAGTAATATATATTTGCATATCAAATCCTGCTCGCTCACGATTTCATCTCATCACTGTTCTGTGTTATTCTTTTTCTACATGACTTTCACATGTTTCAGCAGCAATTTTATAATCAGTACAAACAAAATTATCACTATCAAGTACAGAATGCAGAGAATATGTCAACGCTTTTTAAGAATCTCCACTGATGTGACGTTTTGGTTTTAGGAAGTATTTCCTGTAACATTAAGGTGAAGAAAAGCAAAATATGCTCACCGATTGACCTTTTTGACCTCTTGCATTTTGAAAAAGTTCTTTGATAAGCCTGAATATAGAAGAGTAAAGTGTCTGAAATTAACAGTTACTCACAAAGAGACTACTACTTTTAGTAGCGTCACCAAGTGATCATGTATAAGCTGCACTGGTAGATAAACGGCACCCTGGCGGAATTTGGGAAGTTTCTCCCCTGTTGAGAACTGTGATGCTGTGTTTATTTCAGATATTATCGACTGCTAAGATGAAATCAAACCTTCCTTAAGGCTTGATAAGCTTGTTCGAGGTTTCATGAGAGTTGTTTCAACTGTGGCTCTCTGGTAGACTGGTAGATAAGCTTAGACACCAGTTTTCACAGTAGGTGTAGTCATCACCATAATCCATCACAAGATTACCCTAAGCATTTTGAAGCATTCATTTCCCTAACAAATTATTGGCCAGCACCAAATAGATATTTAACAGTAGGCCGAGTATTGGCACTCTTGTTTATTCCATGAGAGATTGTTCCCTATAGAGTTCCATGGAGTTATGGCATGGGGTTGATCAATTATTGATCCCTATAGTTCCAGTTCCATGGAGTTCTGGAATAGGGTTGATCAATGATTGATCCCTATAATTACAGTTCCATGGAGTTATGGCATGGGGTTGATCAATGATTGATCCCTATAATTACAGCTCCATGGATTAATGACGTGGGGTTGATCAACGATTGATCCCTATAGTTACAGTTCGAATGGAGTTATGGTGTGGGGTTGATGAATGAGTGATCCCTATAGTTACAGTTCCAATGGAGTTATGGCATGGAGTTGAACAATGATTGATCCCTTCAGTTACAGTTCCAATGGAGTTATGGCATGGGGTTGGTCCATGATTGATCCCTATAGTTACAGTTCCATGGAGGTATGGCATGGAGTTGATCAATTATTGATTCCTATAGCTACAGTTCCAATGGAGTTATGGCATAGGTTGAACAATGATTGATCCATATAGTTGTTACAGTTCCATGGAGTTAAGTCATGGGATTGATCAATGCTTTTTTTCCAACCCATTTTAAATAGGCGTTCAGCAAGGGACAAACACTTGTCATACATACTTTTCACTCTCTCCCACCCAGCTGGAGACTAAATCAGAACTGGACACACTGTAGAAGACTGAGTTGATCTCTGATGCCACTGCTTGGGCTAGCCTTGTCTTCCCTGTAACAATTATAAATTACGATATTTTATTGTCTACTTTCAGAGGAGGCTACTCAGTCATAAAATGACTATACTAAAATTGGTCATAATGCAATAATTATGAAATACAAATTTAAAAAAATAACTCATTTAAGAATTGACACAAGAGCCCAATGTTTGGTTGGGGTCCTTAACATTTTGTGGCCTGACCTGTTGGCTCCTTAGAATTTCTCTAAGGCAACTACCTAATTCTGACTTTTGATCAGAGGTTCCCCCTTGTGTTCAGTTCCTTGTTTTAGAGTCATTAAGTCGTAACCTTATGACTGGCCCACTCCTTTCAAACCCTGGTATTATATCTTTGAAGAGTATCATAGTCTTTTTGCTTGGAAACAAATAATTTATTATTATTTATTATTATTATTATTTATTATTAAGGCACCTGTTCCAGGTGGACCATACAATAGTATCCTGCGCCAAGGTTGTCGACCTCCTGTAATAGGAAAAACACAAAATTCATAACTACAGTGCAACTAACCTTACAAACAACCTGCTGATACAGCCACACTTTGTTGGCCCAAACAGAAAAGCTCCAGCAGGTCAATTTCTTATCTGATTACTCACTAATCTAACCATCCCGTTACCAAGATCACATTTTTATGGCCTACTACAAATTTCCCTACCAACCCTCTATTCTTACCTCCTCCCAGCCCTGTTATCATACATTTGTCACCCACCCACCAGTGATATTCTGTCATGTAATAAAATGGAATAACCATTTTACAAATATTTGGCTTTGATCTCAGGCCTCAAAATAATTTTTTTTTCTCAGGAGCAGTCCAAAATTTTAGGAGCAAATTTGGAGCAGAAAATGTATTTATTATGAAAACGAGCCAAACGCTGAAGGACCAAATTTGCTTCTAAGTTATTTTTTTAGGAGCAAATGTCCTCAAACCAGTCGCAAATTGCACATTTGCGACTGTAAATTTCAAGCCCTGTTTGATCTTTCGACTTTTATATATATATATTTTAATTTACTCCATTTTAAAAATTTTTTTGTGGGGGTTGGGGGACAGGGAAAGTCCCAACTTCCCATTTCCTGTACCCTTTAATCCCAGTTCCCGTCCCATTTTTGCTGGTTTTCACCTGTTTGGCCTTTTTGGATTGTGAAATGTAATTTGTCCATTTTTTCCCTATTTCTTCTGCTAGCCAAGAGTTCGGGGATACCAATTCTGGGTACGATAATGCACTATGCATCATATAAATAAAGAAGTTTCTAAGTATCAAACTTTCCTATAAGTTGTACATTTCTTACCTTAAAGAAATGTTAAAATAACAGCTTTGTAGAAATATGAGAGGATTATATCTTTATAAATGGCTTTTTGGGACCAAAATGTTTTCAGGGCTTTCGAGAAATGTGCCCCTGCCCTCTCTTTTCCTGCTTTCTGTACACTTCTCACCCTTAACGTGAGTATCAGGCTTTTAGACTTTTTGGGTGGGGGAAGAGAGAAAAGGAAAAATAGAGGAAAGGTAAAGGGTTTCTCTCCTTTCTCCACCCTCCCTCCCCTTCATTTTTTTCTTTCGCTCCCTAGGGAAGGCCTGATTCTCAGGTTATCCCACCCCCTGCCCTCTTGTTCCTACCAAACAAATTAAAATCATTCATCATTCTATCATTTACTACCAAGAAGAAAATTATCATCAGAGGCCCATGCACGTCTCACCTGTAAATAGATGTGGAAACTGTAGTGGCATGATGATTGCTTCCTTTAATGCCTGCTTTGCATTTTTGAGTCCCACAACATCACAAAACTTCACACTACCTTTCTGTATAATTGTGTCTTCAATAGCAATCTTTCGCCTAAAGATAACCATTAGTAACAAAAAGATCTTTAAAAAAAACTGAAAACTCAGGAAATCTATGTTAATTTTAAAATCAATTTAATTAATTAACTTATTGGTATATACCCTGTTAGCAGAGGCCCTTTGATCTTCCCAGATAAGTCGAAGGGCCTCTGCTTGCAGGGTAATTGATATATATACTAACTGAATTCAAAATATAAAGAAAAACCACACCTTTTACTCTGATTGTCTTCACTTTTTATTGATTCCATTTCTAGGAAGTAGAAAGCCAAATTATATCTTTCAACATTTTTTATTGGCATAACTAGAAAGGTTGAGTAGTTCATACAAAGGCTTCCAGCAACAGCAAAGGCTTTGCTCGTTAGTGCTGGTCTTGGTCTTACTAGTAGGGTTTTGGGGGATCAAGTTTCACTGGATGCATGCTTGTCATTAAATGAAACCTTATGAACATTATTACGATATTACAGAGAAGAACTAATAATCACTTCCCCAAGCAAGTTACTAAAAGTTCTTTATTTTGATACAAACCTTACCACATTTTGTATGTGAATTGTGTTATTTTGTATTTCTGAGATGTTTCTGATCACCATCATTTGCACACAAAAAGCAAGAACATTTGTAACAAAAAAGTCAATTCCAGCATCCTAAATGCTTCCACTCAATAACCCAGGTTCTGAGCACACAACTGTAAAATGGGCTAAACTACGAAATGCTGGAGGCATCTACTTACATACCTGGTTCAGTGGTGTTTCCTCCATCAAGCTGCCTTTTCTTGTTATAAAGAGTGCTGAGGAAACTCTCCAGTGAGACAGATAATTCATTAAGAGCCCTCTAGGAATAAAATTAGCCAGCAGTATGGAAAGCAATCTAACTTAATAAGCTCATTATTCTGATCTGCCTTATAATTAAGCTAAGATGCATAATTTAGTGAAAATAAGTTAAGTACAAAGGAAACTCACTCTGGATCTGCTATATTCATCACAAAATGCTTAATATCCACAAAAATGAGGAAGATGACCAAGCAGAAGTGCAGGAAGAGAAGCATGTGAAAATGGCACTAACCCTAGGATAGCTCAAACATGCTTTGAATAATTACTGGGAAATCCCTAAACCTCAGTCATTATTAGTCCTGTTCATTGAATTTAAGAGAATGCAACTTAGAAATATGTGGGAAAAAACTCCATTTTTTAAAGTTAATCTCAGTAAATAAATACTTGTACTAACCAGCCTAAGTGAATCTTGTTCTATTGGTAGAAGCATCTGAACACAGTGGAATGTGTTTTTACAGTTTCTGATTAACAGGTTTAGATCTACATTATCTGTTTTCTCACTTTCAGAAACAGCTTCCTCAAGCCTGTGAATAATAATTTATACAACAGAACATCATAATTTCCTAATTCATAATTACTGCAGCTTTTCTCTGGGGCATTTTCTCTCATAATTTTACAGTAAAAGGCAAACCACACAAAAACATAGGCACGCAATGCGCGCAGAGCCAATGACGTTTTTTTTTTCACAATATGGTGAAAATTCTCCTGACAACCTATGGGACTTTACACCTCCGGTAAGTCCCACCCTAACCCCTCAGCCCCCCCCCCCTCCACCACCACCACCAAAAAGATCTTGTGGTTATCCACTATAAAACCTGGTAATGATTCAGCAGCGTGACTACGCGGAGTAAAAAAAAACGCAGAAAGCTCTTTGTTTCACGCTTCTTCAAAGAACACAGACAAAAACAAGTAAACTTCAACTTAAACTCACCGTCGAAAAATATTGCATACATAATTTAGGCAAAGATCAGTGGAAAGTTAACAATTTTACTTCAGAAATAAATGCAAGTTGCAGTTGAACCTTTTAATTTCTTACTTCTACCGGCGAATATCCAATACTTTTCAGTGCTCATAAACGGTCAACTTTCTAAAGGGTGCCGTTTTGACGCTCTGCATGATTTGCGTGACACGCGACTTGCTTTACTTTGTTTAATTTGTAAGGTTTCAGACGTTTCAGGCAACCACTTACATTCTTAGTACATTGTATTGTCAAAACAGGAGTCTGCCATCAAACGGCATTTCTTGTATCCACAATATTTTCGTTCGAAATCGGTTTGAACTAGCGTTTCTAAACACGACTGAAATAGTTTTGCAACTATATTTATTTCCCCTGTTAATTGAAGTTGCTTGCTTTGTAATCAAGTCAGCTATAATAATTTTCGTCTTTTTGCTTCACAAATCGACCAAAGTATGTTTACATTTGTAACTTTCCCACGGTACAAAGTTATTTTTAGCTCAGGTGTTTATTTTGAGTCTCAACCTACAGCCGAATAAATTTCGTTTGCTTTGCCTTCGGACAGTACGAAAATGTTCAAATTCAGCTCGCTTTCCAGTAGATCCAACAGGTCTCTATTAGAATGCTTTGTCACATATCTGTTGTTGTTAATCTTTCGGTACTGTTTCGGTCAGTTCGAGATGTTTTAAGTGTTGCGTTACATTCCTTATAAGGCTGAAATTACAGCTGTCAACTATGCAAATTTGCTCAGCATACGCTTTACACTTTGAGCTATGAATAACCCCAAAATAACGTTTAGTATCTTGTTAAGATTTTACTACATCCATCCTCTAATTCCTTGATCACCACTGTGACTTGGATTTTAATACTAGTGTCATTCAAGTTTTTCAGTTTTAAGAATAGCTAGCAACAAGTCGCGCAATTTCCGATTTAGTTTTAAATGGGTTCATGTTTTATAACACGCACTCAAAAATGACACTGCAAATTTTAGATTCGCTGTTACCGAGAGATAGTCCCGAAAAATTTTATGCTGTTTTACTCTAGTCTTTTCACTATCGTTATAAACTTGGGCTTTAAATATTGTTTCTTTCACTGTTAATTAGGGATCGATGTAACGTTAATTTCCACGTTCTGTTCATACAACATCCCAAATTGGCAAGTCCGTCTTGTATTTGCTGCTGTGGAAATTTGTACTTCAGCTAAGTAAACACAGGACTACAACACGAATAAAATCCTGCCAGACCTCACGTACACAAAGCAGGCATTCGAAGTAGATCCACACTTGCGAATGCAAAACACTTCAAAGCCCGGGGCCTTACTCCCATAACATTAGCTGTATGGGTTTGTGCCGCTGATAAGGTAAGAGTTTCAGTGTCCCAGTACACACCCCCACCCATTGTCTCACAGAATATCACCCCAGCCTCACAAATCGTAAGACAAACACGACACTGTTCTCGTCTATCGTTGATTTTTAGGCTCTGACAGTAGCCATATGACGTCACTAACGTGACGTCATTGGCTAAAAATTGGAACAACAATGGCACACAAAAGAAGGTAAATTTAATCACTTTTAAGTTTTCCTACAGATGATTATTTCCTGTTTACTTCACATCGTATTTAAATAATAATAATAATAATAATAATAATAATAATAACTTAAACAATTAGACTGAGGAAGCTAACATAATAATATTAGGATGCTAAATTGATTTATTGACAGAGACAGCTAAACTCATAAAATGGAAAATATTAGCACCATAGTATTTGACTTTGGATGGTACAAATAAGTACTGGTTGTACAACCAACACCATCACTTGATAAAGATTCCACGACGGAGTCAAAAGCTTGTGACTTAGCTAAATTTTTGGATCCTGAGAAAGAAAATTTGTTTTGTTTTGACTTATTATGATGGGATCAAGCATCAATTTTTTCCGTAATAGGTTGTACACAGTTAAAAAAGGAACAACAAACCACATGGACACTCGTGAAAGATCATAACCTTGACAAATGGCACAACTGGAGGCATTGTAAGTATGTGGCAAACAAAAACTATTTACACCTACCAGCTCACTGCATCTTTGAGATGATGCCAGTTCATGCAAAACAATGAAGATATCATGTCATTATTTTCAACAAAACAACCAAACACTAGAATTAATAGCCTCCTCCACAGCCACCTCTAAAAAGACCAAAAGGGAATTGGGAAAAGCAACTGGGATAAGGAAAGGACTCGCGGACTCTGACAGTCACCTTCAAGATTTTTGTTTCTTTTTCCCTTCTTTTGAGTTGCCTACAGAAGGAAGCTGTGTTTAAATGTACTTCACACATATGTCACCAAATAAGACGAAATTGTGAATTTGTAACTAATGCTAATCCTTTAGCAACAGACCTGGTAGTTAGTGTTACCATGTACGTTCAGGTTTTAAAAATGTTCAATTTAAACTTTTTTTTTATCATAATTACAATAAATATGAAGGGTCTCTTTCGTTCAATTCAGTTTAGATTCATGCAAAAAGAGAGAAGAAGGCAGTATGACAAGATTAGAATGTAGTTAGAGCATGGGCAATAAACAGCGCATCTTGAAAGCAGAATGCCATAGCCTTATGATGACGATGACGAGGGTGACAATGATGATGATGAGAATGACAAAGGAATTTGTAGGACTGAAGTCATAGGAGCTGAAACCCAAAGGATGGGCGGGGGGTGGAAGGAGTTACTTGGGCTTCAAAGTGACCCTGCTAGTTCTTTGGGCTTTGCAAGGTATTGTTTTTGCAATTTGAGATAAAAGTTAACTGGCTATTTTAAGATATAAAATGTAATGTATTTTTGGGGGTTAGATATTGGTTGATGGATCTCTTTGGGGAGATTAGTCTTAATCCCTGGGGTATTTTGTGTACATTCTTAAAGCTTCATGTGCACTTTCCAGTGCTAGTACTGCAGGCCCATAGCAAGGCTGAAATAACTGGGGGGGGGGGGGCGAGCAAATTGGCCTTGTCAAAGACTCCCCCACCAAAAACACTGCTATTAACAAATAGGTCATAAGGCATACAAAAATTCATGTCAGATAGATACTAACGCTGTTCACAATGCCACAATTTGTGTCGATTTTTATGGGGGCATCGTTCGTTGAAAATTTGCCAAAAACCTGCTTCCTGCTTGCTCGTTGTTCACAGTCTTAAGCTATACTGCCAGGGTCAAGGTGATATGGGAAAAGAAAGACATTGATTAAAGAACCTGGACGACTGAAATGTGCGGTGGGCTAGTAGATTTTTGAAGTCCACTTGCCTGGTGGCTAGTGACTCAACTCAACAGATTTCGAACCCTGTTAAAGGTTGTGATAAAAGGCACTTTTAGCATCAGCATTCAAGACTGATTGTTGCACATTAATTTGCTTTCATTATATATGTTTTGGCACAGCCCCCCCCCCCCCTGCCCCTCCCCCTGCTATGGGCCTGGTACTCCAGCTAGGAACCAAACGGCAACAATTTTTGACGAAAATGGAGAGTTCACATGAAGGGAAAACGCTTTGCCCTAGAGACAAGTCCCCTTGCAACTTATTAGTTTGAATCATGGGTGTCTTTGATGTTGAGGATTTTCCAATCAAAATATTGTTAAGATTGTTAATTAACTTTCCCACAAAAACGTTGTTTCGCTGACGGCCATTAGATCTCTAACCTTAAGATGACTAAGATTTCTTGGTTGTCATGAGCCTAAGCACTTTAATAAACACAATCTTAAGGTTTCGTCATTCTTGTGTTTTAACGCTCAGCTTCTTTTAGAAGCTTTAAGGCTTATACAAGAAGCTTACAAAATTTTAGGCTTTCGTATAAACAAACCTCTTACCTGCATAAAAGTCTAGTCTGTTCATCATATTACTTTTTACTGTTTCCAGTGTCAAAACAAACGAACGAGGACGAGAAAGATTCGCCCGTCAGTGCTGCTGATTAAATCCATTCTTTCAAAACGGCACTACAAACTTTGAGAGAACTTGCCGGTCTCCCGCCATCTTCTCCGAGGCATCATGGGAAGTATTTGACATAAGATTGCGTGACGATTTGACGTGACAGTCTGAAGGACTTATCAAACAATTAGCTACAATTATTTTGCCATGGCCAGTTTACAACAAGTTTCTGAGCTACACCAGTTTGACTTGATACTGTTATGCGAACCACCATTTTTCTTCCATTTTGAAAAATTACAGTCGGACGAATGTGTATGTGGGGCAAAAGGTTTGCCCAAACTATATTTCCGTAGACTAAGAGGCGATAAACTAGCTAAGTGATATGTTCCTGCTTATGAGTGACATAGAGTCAACAGACTTTTTTGTGGAGGGTAACCCTTTCTGCTACAGCTGGTTTATGGCCACTGAATTGAAGGAAATTTTTTTTTTTTTTTTTTTTTTTGCTGAATCGCTAACTTTTAATGTTGCATTCATTTCTATTCACCAAAGAATAAACGGAAACCTTTCTTTTTTAGCGGTTGTTATAGTTCCAGAGCCTGCCCTGTTTTGATTTTTCCCGTTCTGGGCGTTAAAACTCGGTACAAAAAGGGCAAATAAGCATTTTGTACCGTTTATATAAAACAAGACAGAACAAAACCTTTCTTGATAGGCATGCCCGGTTGGCATGTTAGTTTTGGCATGGCAAGAATACCTGTTTTGGTCATTAGCTATTTGCATCCCTTCTGTCAATTTAAAGGTGCAAGGCCTTGAACCAATAATTAACTCCAAAACGGGGAAAATGTTCAGAGACATTTTGCCAACCATTCTGAACTGCAGCAAACTGTCCGGAAATAACAGTAGACTTTTTTTACAAAAGTCGTGGTTATAGACATATAACTTCCTGGATTAGGCAACCGAGTATTTTTTTTTTCTGCGGAAACTGAAAGATGTAGGCAAAGGAACATCTAAAAAACGAACGGTTGTCAATTTTTTCTTTTCTTTTCTTTTCCTTTCACCTTTTGGTGATCAGCTTGTTTTAAATATCGGTGCAATATCAAACGGGAAGCTGGAGAACACGTTGTAGAATTTACAAACCCTTCTTGTACGTTTTCTTTCCCATTCTTGTTTGATATTGCCCCACGTAAAATGACTCAGACGTCAAACTTTAACTTCCTCCGGAAGTGATAATCTTAATCGTCATCGATCTCATACCCAGTACGCACACTCAAGCGTGAGCCTCGCGGGGGGTAATCTGTTATGTTCGACAGTTCGAGGCGTTGGAAGAGTTCGCCATCTTGAAAGATTTCTGGAAATTGGACTGTTTCAAACTTCAGAGCTTGTTAATTGCACTTTTCCATAGCTTGTGGAACAACATATTTTAAGCTCAAACATGTCCGTAAGGCGCCAGTTAAAGAACGTGGTAAACAATTACTCTAACGCCGAAGTAAAGGTTCGCGAAGCAACCTCAAATGATCCGTGGGGACCTTCAAGTTCTGTAATGACTGAAATCGCTGATGCTACTTACAACGTGGTTGCCTTTTCGGAAATTATGGGAATGATTTGGAAAAGACTTAATGACCATGGAAAAAACTGGAGGCACGTGTACAAATCGTTGGTTGTTTTGGATTATATTATAAAGACCGGCTCTGAAAGGGTCGCTCAGCAGTGCCGGGAGAACTTGTACGCCATTCAAACTTTGAAGGATTTTCAGTTTATTGATAAGGACGGTAAAGATCAGGGAATGAACGTGCGAGAGAAAGCGAAACAACTTGTTGCATTGTTGAAAGACGAAGATCGGCTGAAGAGCGAAAGAGCTCGCGCTTTGAAGGCCAAGGAAAGATTTGCACAGGCGAGTTCAGGCATTGGAAGCGATTCATTGAAATCGGGTAGCTTCAAAGATCTACACAGCGACAGTTCGAGTTCAGCAGCAACAACTACAGCACCTACAAGCCGCTCGTGGGAACCAGAAAGGAAAGTCATGGGTAGTGATATGGAAAACTGTCGTCCATCAAATTCTAATGAAGAAGAACTACAGCTGCAACTTGCTTTGGCACTTAGCAAACAAGAGGCAGAAGAGAAGGAGAAAATGCAAGAAAGAGAGGATCAGCGTCTACAGATAGCTATCAGCCAAAGTCAGAATGAAGCTCCTTCAGCTCAGGAGCCATCGCTGTTGGATCTTGCCACTGGAGGAGTTCCACCGCCGCATCCTCAGGATACTTTTGACCCATGGGGCTCTACCCCATCAGCAGCCCCTCCACCTGCTATGCCGCAACCTGATCCATGGGGCAGTGGTGTCACTTCCAGTACCAGCAGCACTTCCAGCCCGTGGGATGCAAGTCCAACACCTCCTCAAATGCCTGTGAGCACAACCCAGAATTTGTTTGCAGCATCTAATGGGACGGCAGGCATAGGAGCCATGCCTAACACAGATCCATGGGGAGGACCACCGGCACAACCTGCTCCAACTGTGGCCCCTGTTGCTAGTGACCCTTGGGGTGGAGGTAACTCTTTCCCTGCAGCGGTGGCACCTCCAACACAAGCCCCATGGGGACCTCCCCCAAGTCAAAGTTTCAACGCCTTTAACCAAAGTGGCCCTGCTAGTGGATTCTCAAGCCAAACACCATTAGTGCCACTCAGTATGCCAGAAAACAACCAAGTGCCACAAAATACAAAACCCCAGCTTCTGGATAATAATCTTACTAATCTAGTCAACTTAGATTCACTTACTCAGAAGCCTGACGCTGTCAAGAACCCTTTCTTATCCAGCCAGCCTTCAGTGCCCAAGTCAAAGAATCCATTTGTACAAGAAAAACCTCAAGCACCAACATTGAACCAGCTGCGTGAACCACCAGCGGCAACACTAAGCAGTATGCCTAGTATGGGTGGAGATGTCCTGTTACCTGCACCTCTTATTCCTGATTCTGATCCAAGACCACAACAGACAATCCAAAACAATCCTTTCTTATGAGAGAGAAGGAGAATATCTCAACAAAAATGAGTAAGTGTGCTTGATTTTGTCTTCCTGTACTGGTTTATTTTTTTTCCCTTTTATCCATTTAAATAGCTGAAAGACTGTTGAAACATGTGTTTTGGTGGAAGCAGTGTTCTCCTTATCAGGCGGTAACCGGTAAAATTTACTGCTTGTAGCACTGCTTGTTACCGGTTAGAACCACATGCATATGCTAAGGCCTGGATTACAAATATCCAAAAGATTTGATATAGATATACTATTGGATTGAATTGTGAAAGGATTTCTCGACATTTCTCCATACGTTTCTACGTTTATAAGATGTTAATCCTATCTTTTCATTGTTTTTTAGTACGTTCCTAAGGTATTAGTCTTCTGGGCGTTTCCGTACGTTAGTACGTTCATCAGATGTTAGCCTTTTCTTCTCGACGTATCTCTGTACGTTAAAATCAGTTCCAAAAATGTTAGTGTTATCTTTTCGCCGTTTGTCGGAAGGTGTTGTTAGTTTTATCTCCTTGACATTTCTCTGTAAGTTAGCGCGTTCGTACAGTATTAGTGTTATCTTCTCGACTTTTATCCATAAGTTGGCATGTTCATAAGTGTTGATATAGCATTATCTTCTCCCCGGAGATCTTCGTTGGTGTCTTTCGTGAGGTGTTAACTTCTCTTCTTGTCGTTTCTCCGTATGTTAGTACATTCATAAGTTGTTCAGTGTTAAGCGTTTTCTTCTCGACGTTTATCTGTACGGTTTTTGAAACCTGTTTGAGCGGCTAGTTTCATGGGTAACATTCTCGCTCTTATGACAGCACTTCGACTTCAGGGTGGAAAAGGATTTTCAAACGGGCTGCTTTACTGGTCTGGAAAACTGGTTTACCTGTTGCCCTGAAAATTGGGGAGAACACTGGGTGGAAGACATGAAAAGTAAACTAAAACTACTGACTTCAAGTGGCTGAAGAAGAGTGTTCACCATGCTCTGCTCCCAGTTTACAGAATAATTCGATTTAACTAAGCATACTTGATTAACTCTTGTCCATGACCTCTGGTAGAATTGGGCTGCTTTGTTCTTGAGGCATAAACGTGCATGACAGAACTTTGCATTCACAAAATGACTTCTTGATATTCCCCACCTTAAAATTTGAGCTACACCATAAAGAAAATAGTTGTGCTCAACTTAGTGTGCGTGGCAGTTGCCAGAGGGGGAGGGAAATGGGGAATTGTGTGTGTGAAGCGTGAGTCGCGATCACAGAGTGCATGAAGAAGGAGAGGGGCGCCTGCTACCATGCTATCATTTTCTAATTAGCAACCAAAAAGCGGGCTGTCTGCGAAACTTCTGGCGGTCAAATTATCCAATCAGAGTATTGCTCACTTAACCTGACAACAATTGCTGTTTCATGCCTGCTGGTCAGAAATCAGAGTAAGGAGTTACACAGTTATTGCTTCTCCTAACTTTTCACTACCTTTGTACCATGTATGTGAAAAATTAGAAAAATAAGGACTGTTCACAGTCTGCGAACTTGTTAGCCAGGCTTAAAACAAAGAAAAGATCTCAAGAGCATATAATCTCTCATTCAAGTCGAGTAGAGCATGCATCGTTGACTGCACAATTAAACCACTATTCCATAATTAACACATCTTGCAGTCTCCTACATGTATGCAGCTGTTATTCAGCTTGTCACGTGTCAAGCCAAAAACAACTGCATAAGTGACTGTCTTAAGTGCCAGCTGATTGGAAAATTGTCTTCTGTATTTCTAGCTACCTGCGAACTGATACCGAAAATTCCCTCCTCCTGTAGTTGATCAAATGTTCTCTGTTTAGCAACTGGAAGATAAATTTTAATCATTGCCTCTACCTCTGTAACCTGCGATCAGGCTGAATTTAATCATCACTGTCATATTTTCTTGCGTTGGTCACTCGCTGAAATTGGGCCTGATACAATCTCTCACAGGACTTTGTGCCAGCGGCCAAATTTTGGCTGCGCGAATCTCGCAGTCTGATTGGCCCTTTAACAATAGAGCTGTCAACAGAAGTAAATTGTCTACGAGACTTGCTCACAATTTTGATCCGACGGACAAGTCTGCCGAGGTAATGTGTCGTTCTAAGATATTCTCATCGTTCTAGGAGAATTGTCATCATTTCTTTCTCTCCTGAGAATGGCGTTCGGTTTGACACAAGCTGTCTCTCACTTGGAGCAGAGAAGTACAGCAACAGTGAAGTATGTATCCCATTTCATCGCATCATGTCTCGAAATTTTCATTTGAAGGCCTCCAGCTAGTATTGAAAATGTAAACAGAGTAGTGGTTGTTTCCACGTTTTACGTAACAAAACGAACAGCAGGGAGACTAGTATCTTTCTCCAAGAATGATCAACTAGTCAACCGATAATTTGGTAAACTTAACGGTAAACTGATGTTTAGCAAGAGCCGCAATCAGCGAGATGCTGTATTTGTTTCTACCTAAGTAATAAAGATTTTCAGGTTATTCATTCAGTGTTACTAATGTTGTTTTATTGATCTCTGACATTGATATCAAAGTATCTGACTACTTTTGTAATAAATGTTCTTCGTTTTAAAATTTGCTGCCCTTTAGAGATAAAATTCGCTGCTAATCTCAAATATTTATCACTTCTGGAACTATAAAATTATAAATAACAAAATACTCGTTTGTTTACATTTCAGGGTTCAAAATGAAATCATAACTTTCAGCCTGAATTCGACGGCTTTTTTTCTCAAGGCTGATTTTTATCCGGCTGTCAAAAAGAGTGATCAAGCACCTATCCTAAGTATGGAATTAAGTGTTGACAGGCCAAACGCGGCTCATATGCTTGTGCTAATGTGTTGGTATATTTCTCTTAGCAATGGTTGATTTTTAATCAGTGCCATTTGCTCATAAGGATATTCTTAAGAACGTTGTTACGAAAGGCAGAATTTTTTCCTCATTGTCTCTCTTTGTTGAAGTGCTGACTTCCTTTCACTGAATTTGACTTCGGACGTTATTCTTTCTACTAGACTGTTGGGTAGTCTCTCACACAGAGGCGTGTTTTGAATTGAGTGATATTTATTCTCAACGAAAGATTTCGCTAAAGAGTTTCTTATAAGAAGGCGTAGGGCTTCGCCTTTGATAAACCTTTTTCTAACTCTTGGTGGGTGGCAGGAAGATAAGTGAGTGTACTGGAGTGTAGAACATAAACTACTGTTTGACTGAGCATGTAGCGTTATGCTAAACCTGATCAGTGTCTCCCTTTGACCTACATTTATGATATTTCACTCCTCGCAACTTATCATTGTTGCATTCAACGCGGCGATAATGAAACTTGTTAAGTGCACCTATTTTCGCTAGGCCTCTCTCTTTATGGAGTGTATTTCTGTCTTAAACTCCTCGCATAGCGCGAGTCTCTTGGGCATGTGCCCTTTTCTGCGTGGGCCTGAAGTTTAACTAACGATGTTTCTGACTGCTCGATTTTTCTCTTGAGCATGAAAATCTTGTTGACCGCGGACTGGCAGGGCCGCTTGCTGGCGTTTCACAAATTACAGTTGTAGTTCAGGCCTTTCAAAATGATAAATGCCGCAACAGTGACACTGATTTTCAGCGCGCGGTACATTTCCTTTGGTCTCCAGCAAATTAAATTGGACGAGAAGGCGAAAGCACACGAAAAAAGCGACAAGGTGTTAAGTGGAACAGGATTGAAGACGCATTGGTAACAAAGAAATCGGGAATGAAAATTTGCCCGGTTCCTAAAAGAGAACTGAATTGCTGCGGCACTGCTACCTTGTGTCTGGGCTATCTCCTCAAAAGTCACCTTGTTGATCACGTATGAAACCACGCCAGAGCAAAAAGAGTGCCGGCAAATAGAGATAATCTCTAGAGCGAAGACTTGATTTACAAGAATCGAGATAGTAATTGTTAACGTTCTGTAATTTGTTGTTGCTGTTTTAGAAAGCTTTTAAAATGTCATCCATTTCACTTTTGGTATGTGTGTGTGTGTGTTTCATGGCTGCATTACTTTCTGATTTGAAATGCTTACTATGCTGATCAAGGGATGGGATGTCATTTTTCTATTTCTTGGATGAAAAATCGCGGGCAAGAGTGTCGCTGGCAGCCGGCTGCTATTTTGAACCATGCATTTGTTTATGAACGGTTTTATTTATATCTTTAGTCCAAAGAATGAAACTGAAGGTATTTCTCTTAATTTACCAACGTTTTTTACGCAGAAAATCGGTGACAAATGCGTAGATAACACCTGAAATGAGAGAGGATTGAAGCATGCACCATATTTTGGTACATGACCACCTCATCGTGTTCTGAATTTTCATTTAGTTTTGGCTCAGACAGAGCAACCATTTACATTACACAAAAAACATTACATTTATTACACAAAAAAAAAAAATGTAAATGCGCCCAAGATGGCTGCAACACGTTTCTTTGCTCCCGCGATTTTTTCGATCTTTATTTGTTTTTCATTTCACCTTTGTTTGCCTGACATCAATCTTCGTTTTTCTAAAATCACTCTTATCTTATCTTCGAAGTTTTATGGTCTTCCACGGATCGTTACAACTCTGCGGACAGTAAGATCAAACTTGCACGCTCGATTTGTACATGGCACAAACGAGGTCATCTTTCGATTGCCGTGCCTTCGACAATGGACCTGACGATCCACATGGATGTCGAATCTAATCCTGGTCTGACTCCTTCTTTGACTGAAGGAATACAAGGATACAGGTCTTCGATGTTTTCTACCTTAAAGATGACGAATCATGTCTATTACAACTCTACACTTGCTTCGCCATCAGTGCAATTTGTTTTGAGCCCTCTTTGGAACTGTTCACGAAATTTGCATTTTCAAGGCAATGTCCGTCAAAGAAGATTTAGGGGATCTAGAGCTGGAAGGAAGGTTCAGGAGAAAAGAATGCGCTACTCATATAATATTCAAACTTTGGTTTCTCATCCAAGTTCCCGATCAAAATCTGCATATTCCAGAAAGAATTCTAGTTGCTCAAACCACAGCAACTTAACAACAATACCGCGTAAACCGTTGGATAAAGGAAATACATCGGCGACTCGCCCTGTAAATTTCTGCCTTCTAAACGCTCGTTCAGTAAACAACAAGACTCTTATCATCAAAGACTTTGTTGCTGAACATTGCATTGATCTACTTGCTGTCACGGAAACATGGTTGCAATCAGAAACTGATAATGAATTTATTATTCGCGATCTATGTCCTACAGGCTATTCATTTCATCATGTTCCAAGATCTGGCCCTGTTCGTGGTGGTGGAGTTGGCTTGTTGTTTCGATCATGCTTTAATATCAAGCTACAGCCATACAGGAAATTTATTTCGTTCGAATACATCGAATTATTATTGAACTCGGTTGATAAAAGTATAAGAATTGTCATTGTTTATCGTCCACCCCCTTCGAATACTAATGGTTTTACACCTGCTATATTCCTGGATGAATTCTTCACGTTCTTGGAACAATACGTTACTATTCCTGGTAGCTTATTAATAGTTGGCGATTTCAACTTTCATGTTGATACTTGTGACTCTGAACACGTAGCCGCATTCCTTCAGTTGTTGGATGTTTTCAATCTTAATCAGCACACAATTGGATCTACACATAAAGAAGGTCACACCTTGGATCTTGTTATCACTAGATCGGATGACCACATTGTTTCAAATCTGTCAATTGATTCCCCTTTTGTTATATCTGATCATGCCGCCGTTCACTTTCACCTGATGCTTAAAAAGCCAGTGTTTGACAAGAAGCTTATCACATTTAGAAAACTTCGCTCCATTGACTTTGATAGTTTTAGTTCTGATGTCATGAATTCTAGTCTTTCGAGTCTCTTTGCCACACCGCTTCCATGCCTTGATGATCTAATCAGTCAGTATAACGATGTTCTAAGTTCCATACTTGATATCCACGCTCCTGTTAAAACCAAAACAATTACTCTGTGTCCGGCTGCACCTTGGTATTCTGAAGAAATAAACAACTTGAAGAAAGATCGCAGGAGACTGGAGCGGCGTTGGCAAAGGACCAAACTTCCAGTCGATCGCCAGTTGTTTATTGATCAATGCCGTGCCGTCAACTCCTTAATTTGTTCTTCCAAGAGAACTTACTACACTAAACTAATCAGTGATAATCAGTCGGACTATAAACTACTTTTCAAGACAATTGACAGTCTATTACATAGAAAGTGTGATACACCGTATCCGCCCTGCAACTCGCCTTTGGATCTCGCAAATAAGTTCGTCGAGTTCTTTTCCGATAAGATCACCAAAATACGGGTCGACTTAGATAATGCAGCTCTCATCCACCAAGTTCCCGAAGTCAACCGGGTCTGTCCTTATACGTTTAATGAGTTCAGTTTGGTAAATGTTGATGAAGTCCGCAAATGTGTTGTGAAAATATCTTCCAAGTCATGTGATCTTGATCCTCTTCCTGGCTATGTCACAAGAAACGCTCTGAGCACACTGCTTCCATTTATCACCAAGATTATTAATACTTCGCTGCAATCTGGCCAAATGCCCTCTCAATTAAAAGTTGCTAAGCTACGTCCTCTCCTTAAGAAGCCTTCCCTGGATCACACGCAGTTTTCAAACTATCGTCCTGTTTCGAATCTTACCTTTCTCAGCAAAGCAATTGAGAAGTTGGTTGCTAACCAACTGATCTCCTATATTAACAAAAACAATCTGAATGAGTCATTTCAGTCTGCCTACAAACAGTATCACAGCACAGAAACGGCTCTCATTCGCGTGCATAATGACATCCTCACAGCCATTGATAATCGTAGAACGGTAATTTTATTACTTCTGGACCTCTCTGCTGCTTTCGATACTGTTGACCACGATATTCTCCTCTTTCGTCTACAACAGCGCTTTGGAGTTACCGGCATGGCGTTATTATGGTTTAAATCTTATCTGTCCAATCGCATGCAGTATGTGTCCGTGGATGGCGGGGCTTCCTTGAATCATGCTCTTCAGTGTGGTGTTCCACAAGGATCAGTGTTGGGACCCATTTTGTACCTGCTTTACACTTCACCCCTTTCTGACATTGTTAAGAAATTCAACTTGAGTTATCATTTTTATGCTGATGATTCACAACTTTATCTGTCCTTTCAGCCAACTATACCCGGTGATAGGGATTTAGCTGTGTCCAACATTGAGCGCTGTGTACACAAGATTGATCACTGGATGTTGGTTAATCGTCTTAAACTGAACAAAGATAAGACTGAACTTCTAGTGATCTCCGCTAAACATCTACCGAGACCAATCCTTCAAGAAATCTCTGTCGTCAATGAGACCATCCGCTCCTCGCAGAAAGCAAGAAATATTGGTGTCATTTTTGACCATCATTTTCGTTTCAATGAGCATATTGCAAGTATTTGCAAATCATCTTTTTATCATCTCCGTAATATCAGCAATATAAGAAAGTACCTGTCATCCACCACTACTGAAATACTTGTTCATGCGTTTGTATCTTCAAAATTGGATCACTGCAATTCTTTACTCTATGGCTTACCAAACTGTCTAATAAAAAAGTTACAGCACGTCCAGAATGCCGCCGCTCGTCTCATTACCCTCTCAAGAAAACACGAACACATCACACCTATTTTGTTAAATCTCCACTGGCTTCCTGTTAATTATCGCATCATCTTTAAAATTCTACTCATCACGTACAAGGCTCTAAACGATCTGGCACCTACATACGTTCGCGATCTTCTTACTCCTTACACTCCACCTCGTCAGCTACGTTCATCTTCAAAAGACCTTCTTTCAATTCCGCATTTCAATTTGAAAACATATGGCGTAAGATCTTTCTCCGTGGCAGCTCCTACACTCTGGAATACTCTGCCTTCTGACATCAAGAACAGCTCCTCAGTGTCCCGTTTTAAACATAAACTTAAAACTTTCCTTTTTAAAAAAGCATTTTTATAACTTTTTAGCAACATTTTTTATTAGTCTTAAGTTTTTAAGGATTTTTTTTGTAACTTTTTAACTATTTTTATATTTATTTTTTTTAATAGTGTTTTTAATATTTTTAACGTTACTTCTGTAAAGCGCTTTTGAACTTTTAGGATATTGGCGCTATATAAATATTTTATTATTATTATTATTATTATTATTATTACCGGAACGAGTACCTTCAGGTTAGCAATCGTGTAAATTTGAACGCTAGTGCCTAGCAGATGTATTGTAGCCTGTGATTTTCTTATTTTTGCCGACATTTGTGGGACTTTTTGCAAATCGCTGTTATGGGAGCATACCAAGGACCGAGGATCGTGCAAGCAGAAGGAATTTTGATTGGCTGTTTTGTGGAATGTCAATCAATCACAAAAGTGGGTGGTAGACGTTCCATAGAAGAGTTGTATCAGGCTCTGTTTTTTGTTTCGCCCTTCCTGCCTGAAAGTTTCACCTAGCGAAACAAAAATAGAGCCTGATCGCAGGTTACTACCTCTGCGACTTTCTTCCAATATGAAAGATGGTGATCGTCAAAGCAATGTTGTGTGGATGATTTGTGAAAAATCGGCAACGGAGCATGAGAAAATCTGGCTACTGTTTCAAATAAAGTAATCGGTTAAGTACTTAAATTACATGTACTCTCAATTACTTCTGAACAACATTTCAAGCACCGTAAACACTGGCGTATAAGCCGCACTCGCAGATAAGCCGCACCCCAAGTTTAGAAGCTCAAGATTTGTCAAAAATTCATAGCCGAGTCATTTCATTCAATGAACATGTTGGCTGAAGTGAAGTTCTTTTCACTACGGATCGGTGATTCAACTCGTAGTCTTATTAAGACTCAAACACACATTTTAATCCTTATAACAATTATAATCCTTATAACATTTTTGAGCACAAGAACGTTTTCCCCAATGAACTTTTGCCCAGAATTTTTCCAGTTAAAGCTATCCAAGTCTGAAAATTTGTGAGTAAGTTCGTTCGGCTGTTCGGTTGCATAGCTTGGCTTAGTAGCCAGGCATTTGATGAGAAGAGAGAAAACTGGTGACAAGTGTTGTCGCTTCGTCCATTCGCAAAGCAAACTGAAATAGAGGTTTTAACGATTTCTTTCAGCTGTTCGTGGTTTCCATGTTTACAAGGATATTTGGGAGCCATCCATCGGTGACAAACTTGCCTTGAAAGGGAGTTAATTGTCAGCAACGGAGAAATAGTGGGCCATTTACCATGCAAGTTCTCAAAGATAGCGTAGTACCGTTTTGACTTTATTTTGGTGTTTTGGAGATGATTCATGGAAAATTATAGATTTTTTTCCAGATGTTCTTGCAGATAAGCCGCACCCCCCAATTTTGAGCGAAGTTTTAGGGCAAAAAGGTGCACCGGTGTTTACAGTAGTTGATTGACCAAAAAAATCATTTCAGACCAATCATGATTTTTAGTCTGCCAGCCAAACCTGAAAAACAGTAAAAAAAATGGTAGCAGGCAATACATTTTCCCTTCCTTCATGTTCTGCACTCGCGTCTCGTTCTTTTTAATCCCCCATCTCTGTTCTTTTTGCACCTGCCATGCAGGCTACGTTTACCTTAGGCCGATTTACACTACCAGAAATTTTTGGCTCGGCTCGGATAAAAATGGAACGCGTACCCAAAAAATTGGTTCAGCTCGGATAAATTTTGCGGTGTAAATGACTTTCCCTGTGCCAAATTTCTTCTGTACCGAACCAAATTTTACCCATGCTTGGACTGTCTGAAAAGGTGGTCCGAGCACAGATAAAATTGGTACGCGTACCAAAAAAATCGGCCCGGCTCGGATAAAATGTGCAGTGTAAATGATTAACCAGGCCGAGCCAATTTTTTTCTTTACCATTATCACGTCTTTATTCCTTTGGCCAGCTCCATTTTCTCAAGCTTATGCACAATTTTAACTCAAGACAACGTGGAAGTGACAAAGCGAAAGTTCTCAAGAAAATCGTGTGCTCTTTTTCTTTTAATAGTTTTCTCAAATTAACGTGACTGAGAAATTAGCGGAGGAAAATTAAATACATGCGAGTATTGCTGCATCTTTATAAACAGGCTGCATCTTCACTTCTTACTTCTAGAAAGTAGTTGATATGTCTCTTTTATTTTATCACGAGATGCCTTGGCTTGACTTGAGATAAGATGGAACACCTGCCATGTTTGAATGAAAGCATCTGCATGCGTATTAGGTAAAAATTGAGCACGCTGGCCCAAAACGTGAGCCGGGTACCTGTACCAAAACGTTATTTTACAGTGTTTTAAGCACGGTAGAAAATAGGATGTGTAAAGGTTACCGTGCTACATTTTGTGGCACGCATGCCATTTTTATCCGAGCCGTGCCAAAAGGTTTTGGTAGTGTAAATCGGCCTTTAAATGCTATGCATGTGACTCTGAAAATGGATCTAATTTCATTTTCTTGAAAAATCAAGGTGACATTTTGCCAGGAGTGGAAACTTAGAGGCAAATTTTGCAAACCTGAAAACTGCTCATACAGAGCCTAGCTAAGTTAAAGTCTTATGTTATCTATTGACGGAAATATTTTTCTTTCCTTTTTCCAGTCAGGATGGTCTCCAAGAGGATGAGAGAATTGGGTGACAAAATCACAGTGATGTAAATAGACTTCAACATAGGTTAGTTTTAGTGAAAACTGCTAATCTGTAGTATGTAGCAAGCTGGGAACAATTACAGTATATAGAGTTCTCCTTTTTGTATATTTGCTTATTTCAATTAACATGGCTGTCAACCTTGCAAACATCATGGCAAGTGCAGCACCTTGCTTCGCTGTTCAAAGTTTAAGGGGCTGTATCATTTATTTTTAAGAAAGCTTTAAAACACCAGAAGACACAATAATGGCCCAAGTTTGTTAAAAATAGCTGTATTAGTGAACTAAAACTATTGATAAGTGTTTTTCACTCTGGATTGCCAAGATGGAAATGGATTGTGATTGGAAAAAATGTGGGCCAAGTTTTTTAGTTTCTTTCCATCAATGTGTATTGGAAAAATCATAGAAAACACACATGTATTATGATTTGTTCTTCCTTTAAGAATTCCCTCGACTTCTCTGTCTTGGTGTTCAAAAAGCGTTTTGCATCTGAGCAAAGCTGCATTTTCTCAATTTTAGCAGTGGTTTGACCAAACACAGCAAAATCCCCTTTAACCCTTTCAATCCCAAGAGCACCAAAAATCAAATTTCATTTTGTAAATACTTAAATATAAATAGTACCACGTGAAAGTACTGCTGACATGGTTTCATTTGAATGGTCACACCATAGGATTTCATCCACAGTCTCAGAAGTTAGAGTCGCATTAATGTCTCCATAACTGAATCTGTGAGTGAAAGGGTTAAGGTCATGAGTATTGGTCCAACTATAAATCCACCCTTGGCCTCCTCCCATGCAAACTGATGCTTTACTTTCTGAGTACCACACATGGCTCTTTATGAAAAAAACCTAGAAGAAACAACTACCTGTAACAGCTCCCTGAAAAAGCTACCGATAAACTGTCAGCTGAAGGACAGGCAGCAGTTCAAATTCTGTCAGGCAATAGATGGCCAACATTTAACTAGTCATGAGTCAGCCAAGAAATTGCTCACAGTCAATCTACATTTCTGTAAGCTTTTATTATAAGTGATGGCAGATGGTTAGTAAACTTTTAGCTGTAGGTGATCTATCAGCTAGTTATCCGTGGGTTCTCGGTGAGATTCCTGTTCAAAATATTGTAAATATCCTTGTAAATACCCTTTTGTATATTCTGTGAGTGAGACAACAGTAACAAATTTATTTTGAAAGTAATGTTAAGACCTTTTACCAAAGATTTCAAGATAGGGCTTGGGCCTTGTTTAACGCCATTAGAGGTTTCTGCTTTCTGAAAGAATTTGAGGCCATCATGTGAAAATTCTCTATTATTTTATCTTGCTAACTTTTGTCCTGTCAAACCCATTGAATAAATGAAACAATACTGTAACTGTTCTCAGCATCAAACACCTTGCATGGATATTAGATGTGCAATCATTAAGAAATGTTTTAACTTAGGTTTGTCTCAGACAGAGTAAACCATATATTTTCATGATTACCCAGAAGCTCTGATTGTTATGCAGTTTTGCTGGTGAAATAAATTGCTTTCATGTTACTGCAGTTGGCAAATTGAATAGCAATTTGTTAAGAATTTTTCTTGCAAGAGAAATGTCTTGTGTACTGACATGTGTAAGCCTCACTTGTTTCCTTAGCAGGGTACATCAAGTTCCACTGATTTCTGTGGCCTGCAAAAGCAGCTACTATTTTATTTTTATTATATTATTATTTTTTTGCTGCTGGTATAGCACAACAGGTAAAACCCTGTTTCACAAGCTACGGTTTGTGTGTTAAATTTAGTGATGTTTATTATGTAGGTTCAGTTGTTGGCATATTCAGTATATGTGTATCATTAAGTTCTGTATTTGAGGGTGACTAGAATTTGCAATGCTTATGGGCCAATGTATCTGACTAAAATCACAACAAAAATAAAAACCTACAGACAATATAAAACTGTAAAAGTAAGTTTGTTTGTGCTTTGGTGCTGAGTTTACTGTACAAAATAGAAGAGATTAGTCTTTGTCCTGTTAGTTTATCTTGCAGTCTAAATTATTTATCATATACCCTTCATACCTGAAATGACTGTAATAATAATATTTAGTCATCCACACGGAAACTCAAAAGAGTGTTAAGTTTGGTATCAGTTGATTACTTTGAGAGGTCATGGCTTTTGGAACTTACAGGCAGTAAGAAGGGTTCACAATTTGAAATCAATTTGAGGGGTTGCTTGTTACTGTTGGAACTTGATGCTTTTACATGTAGATGTAATGAAGTTTATAGAATTGTATCATCACTGCAAAGAATCCTAAACTGTCACCCAAATTTTCAAAAGTACAGTTGAGATAATTATGTTAAAATATCAGGTGAAAAAAAAAACAGCCTTGGTGAAAAAAAACCAGCCTCTTTGGTATTAAAGTGTGACTGCAAATGAGCTCTGAAATGCTTAAAACCAATTGCATAGGAGAATGGAAACGAATTTCATTCAACTTCAACTACTGGAGTGAAACATCTTTTATTTTGTAAAGCTGTCATTGAATTAAAACCCAAACTGACTGACATTGAAAGATAACAGGTGGAGTTTGGTTTCCACAAGTAATCTGGAAAAAAGTAGGCCATATTTCCATCTCAGTGTTGAAGCCAGGCAGAAAAATGGCAGAGCATAAAGTTTACTGGACATACAATTTAACCAAATTCTCCATTAATGTAACTTCATATTTGCATGATAAAGACAGGGTACACAGAAAAGAGATAGGTTGTTCCATCCTGCTATTTTGACCTTGATACAACAGTTTTTTAAAATGATTTTTTATTTGCTTTTCAGTTGCAAATGTTTTGAAAAGCAAATTGAAAAGTGACCTTGCTACAGCACTGCTCATGCAATCACATTCCTCCTTGCCTGTGTTAGGAAAAGCATGAAAACTGGCCTTGCAAAATGGATGAAAATTTAGCCTTAGAATTTTGAATAACAGAAGTTTCACCCAGCTTTGCATAATTAGCTATTTGCATGATTAATAAATAGCTCATGAATAAGTAGAGGGTATATGGAAGCAAACACAGTAACAGTTATGTCTTAAGGTTGCCAAGGCAGAGACAGGCCATGAGAAACAAAAATAAATTGGTCAATAGTTGCTTAAATGAAGTTCAAGTTAGACCTTAAGCTAAGTTGGACTCCATGAACCACATCTAAGCAGGTAAAAATCGTGTTGTCAGAACTATACAGAGTCAAACAAGTTGTGCTTATCACACAGACTGTGTTTATCAGTGGTTTAAGCCATGGCTTTCTTAAACCCTGTCTAAACTCAGTTTAACCCTTCAAGCCCTGATGTGAAAATTCATATTCTCTTTACTCTTCTAAAGTACATTTGTATGGAACTAGTAAGGAGGATTTGTCTAAATATCAGGACATCTTATCCTCAAGGTGATTGTTTCCTTTATTCCCTTCACTTGAATGTTTGAACAAGCAGTGATCATGTAAGGAGAAATTTCATTTTTGTCACTGTTAGGGCTTAAAGGGTTAAAGAATCGATCCTCTATAGTGTCTTTTGCAACCATTTCGAATGCTATAAGGTTACTATTTGTAATGGCTATTTTGTTTAGTTCTTTTTTTTTGTCTTCTTCATCTTCCTCTTAAAAGCGTCGAGCAATGCTCCTCTGGTTTTTAAATGATTTTTGACCAAAATTTTAAAAAATCACTCATTATTGGTGATTTGTAGCCACTAAAAATTGTAACCTTTGTGGGTATCTAATGATTTATATTGTTTTATATACAAAACTTTAAACTTCCAAGGATGTTGTGGGTATGGTGTCTCTGCCAGCATGTGAAACCAGTAGCTTCCGCAAGTGATAATTACAAGGCTGTTGTAACTGGAACCACATTGCAGAATAAAAATAAAGCAATTTATGGTAAGCTAGAGTAGTTTTCAATTGAGTGTCTTGAAACCAGAGCCTATTGTTATTCTGTCCAGTCATTTCAGGTGCAAGCAACACATTGAACCAACTTGAAGGAAATACATGCAGCTAGTGTCAGCATAGGAAAACTTGTACAAGCAAGCAACAGTTGATTTCGGTTTTACTTCTGCTTGGCTGAGTAATGGCAAACATAGTTTAGTACAAGTAAGCTCTAAACATCCCTGGTGGAACACTAAACACAGCGTCCAAAGATCTGTCTTGAACTGTCACTGGTTAATAGTAGCCGCAGATAAAGTTCTTTGGAAGTGACAATACCATGTATTAACAGGGTCACCTTTAAGGGCCATGCCCTGTAACACCTTTTATCTAACAGGATCTTTACCTTATAGCAACACGGGGGAGAAATGTTTTAAGTCGCCTGTGCTACCTTTATAACTGTACACACAAACTCCTGGTTGCACAGATGCCCAACCAGAAATGCAGCTTTGTCTAACAAACCTGTCAGTAAGTTTCGAGACACTTGTCGCATTGAACTACACCCCGTAACCAGTCGCATATCCACACCTTTCCACAAGGTGGGGACCCAAAGCTAAAAAGAGAGGGCGACGGGGGGCAAAAAGCAAGATAATCTAAAGAAATTTTGGCTGTCTGGGTGTTACTTTCTTTTACAAAAAGAAGGGAGGGATATCAATATTCCAGATCTGTCTCTGATGATGAACTCAAGTAAAGAGAACCGATAATAATTGACATCATCCATTACATAACAATTCCACTTCAGCCATAAATGTGTTTTTCAATAACACGGTGACCAAGCACAAGGGGGGACAAAGGGAATGACGTTTGGGTCTGTCCTGTGCCAGAGAGGGCCACTCACAGTGCATGACATTCTCAGTAACTGGTAACAGGAAAGGAATGCAGTTTACTTAATTACACGATTGAACTCCACTTTTTATCTTTACTTAGCACTGTGTTTTGTCATTAACCTGCCATCTTTGCTAGAAGAAGCTGGGAAGGTGAAAAGATAGGCTATTTCTAGAATGAATGTTCAAAAACATTTCCAAATAGCCGTTGTGAGCGTTTCAATGCCTGGCCCACTCCCACCACCTTTGTAGGCCACTTCATTTGACACTGAACAAACATTGAGATGAGGGGGGGAGAGGCAGATTTAGTGACCCTTCCATCACTTCTGGTGAGGGTTTTGCCCTGCCACGGGTTCTCCCAGTAGCTCAGTTATTAGAGTATTATTTTGACCAATGTGCCGAGGGTCATGGGTATAACTCCCTTTAGAACTTTTTTTTGTAGTCCTATAAGTACATGAAAGAGTTCTCCACACTACCCATCATTCCCTTTATAAGGAATAAATTTGATAAACAAGAACCAACCCTGCCCTTCCCCACCCTCCCATAAATAGACAGTCCTGTAAATATCCAGCCAATCTTGTACCCGGAGTCCTCAGCCTTCTTGGTCAGCGGGTGGTCGCTAGGAGAGACTCTGGGGTAAAGGAATTGTTACTGCTGGAATCCTGCAGTTAACAGTTCTTAGTTTTGTTACAGTGAACGGCCAGTCAAAAAAAACTTTTTTCCTTTTACCCCAGAGTCTCTCCTGGCGACCACCCGCTGACCAAGAAGCCTGAGGACTCTGGGTAAGAGAATGACTCCCCGGTGTCCTGTTGGTTGGTCTTAAAACCCCAAACTGCTGACAAAAGAGAGCTCGTACCAAGGCTTTTCAAGGAAAGTTGAGCGAACGAAACCATGATCCAAGCGCCTAGGTCAAACGGATTCTACATCATCCAATATTGTCAAATACAACTCTGTTGTATGAATGTTTGATGGTAATCAAACTTTGTTGAACACCATTCAACCTTGTTCAACATTCCTCATAATCACGTTTAATCACCTTCTCAGACCTAAATGTTAGATCTTCAATTTTACTCGGTGACCTCGGTTGGGACTGTCTGGAGCGAAGGCGTTCAAAGCAACTAGCAATTAATCTGTTTAAGGCTCTCCACAATCTTTCTCCGATTCGTTTAACAAGCATCTTTAAAACTACATCCAGTGTTCACTCACATAACCTACGAAATTCAAAATATAACCTCTTTGTCCCTAGACCGAGCACTGAAGCAGGAAAACGAAGCTTTCAATATCGTGGTTCTGTTCTCTGAAACAGCTTGCCTTTGAGCGCTAAGACACAGCCCACTCTCGGCTCTTTTAAATCGTCTCTATGTCATTAAATAATAGTTAATAAAGATAATCTTGTACAGATAGGTAATTTAGTTGGATATTTAATTAGTTAATTGGTTAATTTAGACACGGCTGGATGGAAGAGCATGTAACATGAATGGATTCCGTGTATAAATAAAGTTTTACCTACCTACCTACCATCACTGAACATCATATTTCAAAAGGGTGCCCAAATGCATTTACTAAAAATTGCCTAATTTAGCATTGTTGAACGGTTTTGAATGAAAGCGTTGAATGTGTTTGGCCGGGGCCTAAGGCTCACCAAACCCCCCTCCAGATCCAAATGGTGAAAAGGAACGAGGGCTCTTTACCATTTACTCCAAAATTCTGGAAATTCAGTTGGAATGTAAATGGGAGATGGTTTTTGGAAGAAAAATTTCCAGGAAAACAGAAGGATTTTTGGAAAGGTTGTCCAAACTTAACATGTGGAAAATGTTCACACCATTTACTTCTTTCTACCATTCACCAAAATTAACCCATACGTGTGCTTCTCAACATGGTTTCAGGCTTAACGAGTACATTCTGGTGAACAGAACACAACAAATTTTCACCTTCCGGAGATCTAGTGTCTCGTTTACACAAACTGTAAACCAACGGGCTTGCTCACGTAAATGGTAAACAACTAAGGCCTTCAGCCCTCAGGAGTCTGACCTGAATGTGAGCCAGTGGTCTCATAATTCAGGGTGGGGTAGGGGGCTGGCGGTAGAGATTATTAAGACTACACAACGAATTTTTCACCTTTCTAGAGTGCAGTTTGTTGCTTTTCACCAAGGGTGGTTGGCACCCGTTATAAGTGCAGCCGATCACTGCAAAAGGACTGCGGGTTTAACAGCACAAGTGCCCTGGCACCTCCACCATGGTTAACATTCTCTAAAAACCTCAGCAGTAGGTTTTTAACCCATTGCATACTAAGGGGGGTGGGGGTTATTTTACAGGAATACAAGACCTATGACTTCTTCTAAGGTAAAAATATTATATATAAACCTTACAAAACCATATATATTTATAAAGAGCATACCATTCTTTTTCATATGAGATAAAATTGTGGGATATATGAAAACATGCAACATCGTGGAATGCATAATTTGCATAATTATGGACATTAAGATATCAGAGATATTAAAGGACATTAAGATATCAGAGGTTTAGAAGACAAAATTTCACATCTATATTTCACAACAATAAATCTTATTCAAGTTAAAATTCAAAAGATGAAAGGTTGCAAAGGTATTTTTCTAGTAAAAGTTTGCAACTCAGGACTTCAGTGAAGGTGCACAGTTGCCTCTGTAAGGGAAAAAAACATAAAAAGATTTTGACAAGAAATAGTTTATGTCAATCTCAATCAAATCAGCCATTCTATATACTATTTTGCAAGTTTCATTTGAGCACACAGCAGTAGACCCTAACAAAGTTTAACTTCACCGTGATCTCCCCCTGCCCCTTCAAAAAGGCCTCCCTTGTCCTTCTTTCAGTCGTCTGGGACCATTGTAGCGGTCATCATCAAAGTAGTAATTCTGTAATGTGTGGTATCTTCTGAAACAAGGCTCTGGGCAAATTCTTACCCCACAAATAGCACAGCTGTATATAGTCTTCACTTCTTGTATGTGGACCTTGCATGTAGATTTAGTTTCCTGACTCACTAGGTGATGGCAGTGGTCACGGTTGAATCTGATGTCAGGGATAGGAACTGGGATCTGTGTCCCTCCTAACCTGCGATCAGGCTCTATTTTCGTACATTCAGGCGGGACGGTAGTCTCCTTCGCAGCCGCTCGGGCCGAAGTCACGCAACGCTCGACGACCTTAAAAACGGCTGCGAAGGAGACTAGCCGGACGGGCGAAACGAAAAAATAGAGCCAGATACAATTCTTCTACGGAACGTCTACTTTTTTTGATTGATTGACATTCAACAGAACAGCCAATCAAAATTTCTTCTGCTTGCACGATCCTCGGTATGCAAATTTCCCATGACGGGAATTCGCAAAAAGTCACGCAAATGTCGGGAAAATAAGAAAATCATAGGCTACGATATATCATCTAGGCTCAAGCACTCAAATTTACACGATTGCTAACTTGAGGGTTCCGGTATTGCACATGGTTGCTCTGTCTGAGCTGAAACTGAATGAAAATTCAAAACACGACGAAGTTGTCATGTACCAAAATATGCACTGTATGCATGCTTGAATCCTTACCCATTTCGGGTGGTATTCGGAAATATTCTCTTCGCATTTGTCACCGATTTTCTGCGTAAAAAACCTTGGGCAATTAAGAGAAATATCTTCAGTTTCATTCTTTAGAATAAAGATATAAATAAAACCGTTTATAAACAAAGGAGTATTTTGTAATTTAATTTAGTTCCAGAAGTGATAAATATTTGAGATTAGCAGCGAATTTTATCTCTAAGCAGCAGCGAATTTTAAAACGAAGAACATTTATTTTAAAACTAGTCAGATGCTTTGATGTCAATGTCAGAGATCAATAAAACGACATAAGTATTAAACAATGAATGAATAAACTGAAAATCGTTATTGCGACTTGACTGCGGTTCTCGCCAAACATCAGTTAACCGTTAAGTTTACCGAATTATCGGTTGACTTGTTGATCATTTTTGGCGAAAGATACTTGCTCGTCTGCTGTTCGTTTTGTTTCGTAAAACGCGGAAACAACCACTACTCTGTTCATGTTATTAATACTAGCTGAAAGCCGTCAAATGAAAATTCCGAGACACGATGCGATAAAAGGGAATACATAACTTGCTTCACTGTCGCAGTACTTCTCTGCTCCAGGTGAGAGACAGCTTGCGTCAAACCGAACGTCATTCTCAGGGGAGAAAGAAATGGTGACAATTCTCCTAGAACGACGAGAATTTATAAGAGCAACACATTTTACTTCGGCAGACTTGTTCCTTGGTTGTTCCTTGGCGATGGCGGTCGGATCGAAATTGTGGAGCGAGTCTCGTAGACAATTTACTTCCGTTGACAACTCTATTGTTAAAGGGCCGATCGGATTGCGAGATTCCCGCGGCCAAAATTTGGCCGCCGACACGAACTCCTGTGAGAGATTGTATCAGGCCCTATTTTAGCGAGTGACCAACATAAGAGAATATGAGAGCGATGCTAAAATTCGGCCTGATCGCAGGTTATGTCCCTCCCGAAGCATTTGCCTTGAACTAATGCCTTAATCACTGACTTCCTGAACTCTAGACTTGTAATGGTGGCATGATCAGGGCATCTACAGTGGAAAATATACGCATTTGATACACACAGTTCCACCATGTAGAAGAAACCCTTGTAATACCAGACCACTCCCCTCACGAGTCGGGCATATGCAACAGCCCTTTGGTCTGACACATCTACACCACCCATATAAGTGTTAGATAGGTCAGTTACACCCTGGCTGAGCAAAGTCTCTCTTTTCCCAAGTTCCAGTTGTACTTGTGGGAGTTGGGTAGCCAAAACACTAACTGGTTTTTGGTCACGCCATGTCACGCATGTGACATTTCCTTTCTGCCTATACAAAGACTCTACCCTTTTGACCTGTTTCACTTTCTGTTCTTTTAAACCAAAAATTTCTTTTAGTAGGTCTACCCTGTTCGATCTCACTGTCCACTGACATGCAAGAGTTTTCCTTACTTCGAGATCCTCGAATAGTTGGACTGATGTATAATAATTGTCCATGATAAAAACTAATCCAAGCCTTCATTTCATCTTTAGTGACAGGGTACCACACAGAACGTTCTTCAGGCCCCCTTTTCTGTTCTGCATATAAATTAGCTTGTTCTACTAACAGCTGCCATACCTCTTCGGTAAAAAACAGTAAAGAAATCGAAGCAAGATTGAAGGTTTTCAGAATCAACATTTACTCCATCCTTTCCTTGAAATCCTACATCTTCCCTACGTTTGATCTCCTCAGACCATTCTCCGTCCTCCATTTCTTCATCCGTATCCTCGTTAGCTGACTGTTTATCTGAATCGTCTTGGCTAGATCCCGACTCATCCGAGTATAAAAACATCGATGCTCCATAACATAAGCCAAAGGCAACTCGTCTTCATCAACCACAGGCAGACCACCCTATGTGTTCGTGGTTAATAATTGTTCACATAAGACGATGTTGAAATCAATGGCGCGTATAGAAGAAATATAGAGAAACATTACGTCGGCTTCGATTTACTATAAAATATAAAATTTACTCTAAATGATTCAATAAAAGTTAAAATGAAATGTTGACTGAGTCTTGTGTCATATTTTTTTGCCGTCCCGAGCCGTTTAAGGCGTTATTTTGCAAGGTCATTTATCGACCGGTAGAAAGAGAGAGAGAAGGGAGAACAAGGCAGGCAGCAAAACAGCCGGCGGCCGCGACCTTGTACAATTCAAGCTAGAACTGGCGCCAAACCATCAAAATTCTCACCTCAAAAAAAACCAGCATCCGATCGACTAGATATTTGTTCGTCGCTGGGCCGAATTAGAGCTTCATCCTTCCAATATTTTCCGAGAAAAGCAATCCCGAACTCTCAAAAGTAGCTTGCTCAACATGATCCTGGAAGATCCCAACCTCGTTCCCAGGGTCTCTCTCTCCCCGCCCCCAGAGCGAGAGAAGAGACCCTGGTTGGGTCTGGTCACGTGCCCCCCAGAATTTGGGGGGTGACAAAAAAATCGTTGATGGGAGGGGCGGCTTAGAGTGTTTTTGTCAATACTAAGCCTACGTGAGAGCGTAAAGTGTTGCCACCAAAATAAACGCATATTTCACGTGGTTCCGGTATGTTGCATTACGGCCATGTCGCAGTGCAATCCAGTGGAAACGCCGAAAAAAATTTATCAATCGTCCAGTAACAGAAATCCAAGTTGTTGCAGGTTGTGTGGATTTGTTAAAGACGTGAATTATTGCAAAAATCTCTTTGCGGAAGCCAACAAGCAATTGCTTGCCGTGGCCGAGGAGGTTTACGGAAGGCCTCTGCTTCGCAAAGTAAACGAAGAATTAAGACCACATCTATTAAGTAGGCCTTGTGAAAGAAGGTTGAAGAACTTTAAAGAATTTAAGGGCATCATATCTGAAAGTCAACGCTACTTCGAGAGAAGCGACCGGGTGAAGCGTTGTATCGATGTGTCGCCGTCTGCGCCCCGGACTTTGAAGACCGCGAAGGATCAGAAAACGAGTCGTCGCGGACTGAGTTTTCCTGCCGTTGCCGCCGAAGAGCAGTTAAGCGTCGAGTCTTGTACAGAAAAGGAGGTTAGAACAGGAAAATGATTTTATATTGCTCCGGTATTGAATATTTTACGCGAACGTCGGCAGTCCGCGCGTTATGTTTTTTCATGTTGTTGACAAAATTTAGACAACTCAAATTTTCTCGCTCTTTCATTTAGGATGACCTTGAGGTGCTGCAGATTTCCCAACCCTGGAATCTGCAGGAAAGTGAAGCTCAGCCAAAGGTAAATGTATTTTAAAGCTTGTTTTCATTCATTCAATTCGCTAGTAATTTGGCTCTAGACTTGTGAAATAAAATCAGAATTTATACTGACGTGTAAGCTTACCGTATGTGTATTCGCTCTACCCGTTCGTTGTTTATTTCTTCATCGTTTACTATGATATTTCTTTTTCTGTAGATTGACCAACCAGAGCCGCTGGAAAATCTTCAGGCCAGCAATCGGCAGGAACGTTTTTTTGAACCAAAGGTACATTTATTTTTAGGAATGCTTTCAATTATTCAGTTCGCTTAGGTCAGCTACTTGTGAAATAAATATAGAATTGCGGCCGTGTTTTGGATGGCGTTGTTTATTTCATTATTCGTGTTGATTTCTTTTTCTGTAGATCCAGCCGCTATCCGAAGAAGAAGTTCTTAAAAAAGTTCTCGCTGAAGTAGAAAAGGAGTTGATAGAGGTGGCGCGAAGAGTGACTAAATCTGTACTCAGGGAGCGTGGATTTACCGGAATGAGCACTCTAAATTTCGAGGAAGTGGTCAAAGAAGTACGGAGTCAGTGCGTTTACAAGATACTATCTCGAGACAAACCACTTGCTTGACTTTGAAATTTATGTTCAAATAGATGCTATTCGAAACGGCCGCCTGAAGACTGCTGTAAAACATGACACATTTAATGGCGGTCGGAGCGCGCGAGTGATAGCCTTGTTTTGAAATCGACAAACGACAACGCGACAAAATACTTGACTTTTGAGGACCCCTCCCTTATGTTCCAATTTGTCCAGGAGGCACGTGACCAGACCCAACCAGGGTCTCTCTTCTCTCGCTCTGGGGGCGGGGAGAGAGAGACCCTGGGAACGAGGTTGGGAAGATCCTCGACCAAAGGAATTTGAAGAATGCCAGTCCATTCGAATCTACCAATCAGCGCGTCTCGACCGTGGGCTTTGACCATTTCTGGGGTCAAAATCTAACGAAACATTTCCAGCAGCCGCCATTTTAAAACACCCACTTACAAGCTATGCTAACAAAAAAACCTCGATAATTTCGTGAAAAAACAGCCAAAATCGACCAAATCTTTGATATTCCAGAAAAATAACTTGTGTAAGCTACCATGAAATGAACTATTCGTTTCCAGGCCCTAAAAAATAAATTTGACGCTCACCGGAAGTTAGCTGTATTTATCTGGATATATACACGGGGGCGAAGCGCGAGTACACTTCAGGTATAGATTCCGCAGAGAGATCAATTCCCCACTCTTGAGAGCCTGTTCTGTTCTAGACTCACTTTACTTTTGCATTGTATATTACAGTCGAAGCTCTCGAAAGCAACCACCTTGGGAATTCAGAAAAGTGGTCGCAACAGTAGAGCTGGTCGCTTACGAGGATGAGCTCTCGTAAGCGACGGCGTGATGAAACGATATACGGTGGTCGCTTACACTTTTAGCATAAAGCTTGGCATGTGTTAATGGTCACCAAAAGCATTGCAGTATTGCTTATCACAGATTGAAGAGGTTCGCGAATGTAAAAGTCAGCGAACCACTAACGCTTGTGTTATGTATTACGCTAAATTTGACCAAGAAGTGAATGCTTGATTTAAGTGTTGACTGAGTGGTCGCTTACGAGAACTTAAAACAAAGGAAGAAAACCAGTCGATAATTCACAAATATGGTCGCGGTCGCGGAGCTTTTTTAAAATTACAAAGTTTAAGGGACATTCAAACGTGGTTTCACGGTACTGGTCGTAACTAGAGCTGGTCGTTTACGAGAGTGGTCGCAAGGAGAGCTTCGACTGTACGCAGAAAGTGTAAGACGTTTCAGTTCTTATCTTCTATTATAGTGTCGATTAAAGATTTTAAAAAGCTGTGTTTACGAAATTAACCTTTTAATTAATCTGCATTGTCGTCGGCCGCAGGTAAAAACCCAAGTCCCACATAGAAGTGTTCCTACACTGCCCGAATAGATACACTGCAATCTCGCCCTTGAACCTCGCCTGATGAATCTCGAACCAAATACAGTTTATCCTTCTTCATTTTATTACAGTAATTCCCACCCCACCCCCTACCCCACTTATAGCAGTCTTTCTTCCTAGCTAGCGTTGGTGACCAAGCACGGTGTCTGGCGGATACAAATATAAATTTAGCTGAAAAAATGACCCGTGGCTAAGCCCAATTTTAGCAGCACTCTTGTATTTTAGTATGTGTCCTCGCTATTTTTCGTTTTGCCTGTTCCCGCCTGAATCAATATTTTCCAACGAAACGAAAATAGAGCCTGATCACGCGTTATCTTGAAAATCAAGCGCGATGCCGGGATACAAAAGTGAGCACTGCATTGGTCACGGGTATGAGTCTAGACACGCTTTTGTTGAGAGCTCAGGCACATTGTCTATAGACTCTTGTTCTTGTTTTTCACTACTAAAACCCACAAATCCATCTGAACCACCCACATTTGCATGCCTGTACCAGGGCACTGTGCCCAGGCAACAAGTGTGAACGCTATTTTAGTTACATTCTCGTGGAATTTGAGTTCACATGGCAGTGCATATTTGTTGTCCAGCCTGATGCATGCTGGTATCTGGTGATACATTCATCTTGCAACTCCAGTTCATAAACGCAGTGTTTCTTTAGCTGTGGTTCCACGTGAAGACCCAGCAACCCTGCACATAGCTTGCCCAGTCCATTGCCCAGAGTCAGTAATCCTAAAGCGAATTCTCTCTGCTTTGGATGAATCACTACCTCAGAAACGGTATAAGCTGAGTTCACGTACATGGACCCAGCGACAAATCCTTCAGTGAAACAAAGAATAAGTATAATAGACACGTGTGGAACGAAGCGGAACCACGAAGCAAAGAAGAAGAAAAGGAGGTGCGCTATTTCTATCAAAGCCAAGATCCAGGTTTTCTTAACGTGCACATAGGGGATTAGTTTGGAACAAGTACAGGAGAGGAGAAAAATATGCGATCTCCCAAGGAACTTGCCCAGGTGATAGCATACAATGTAATATTGATAATGATCCCTTGGGCTAAACGACGAGTTGGAAAATGCTAGAGTGGTGATGATACCCTGGTTAGAGAGATATTCTGCAAAGTATGTAAGAAACAAAAAGGTGATATACGGCAAAATCTGCTTGGCTACTGAGAACTTCTGTTTCCAAGTCAAGTCGTTTTGCAGAGAGGAATCAGGATTGTCAGAGTCAGTCGGCAGTTTGCTGTACTTGACACCTTTGCTTTGCTTTTCCTCTGGACTGGCGTATTCGTCTTTCTTTTCCAAAACGGCATAAAGGAATAAAACGAGGAAGGGCCAAGGTAAGGTTGTTAAAATTGTTGTTCTTGGAGGTAAACACAGCCAGGTTGTGAGAGCTATGAGGCAACAACACAAATGGTCAGTTTACCTAGTAAAACGAGTAACATCTTATGAATCTCATTTCTGCCTTGAGTTTTTACGTTATGTATGAATGTCGATCGAAAAAAATGGGAAGTTCAGCTCGACCTTTTAAAATTTTTCCTTGCGTAATTTGTGTGCAAAGACCAATTATTTTATAGGTTAACTGGGAAAAGCAGTCTGTGGGAAGTGTGTGCTCAGTTATTGCATAGAACATCTGACTATATGACAAGTCGCGCCCTTTTGTTGGTTCCCTGTTACTACAAGGAAACATTGGCAAAACGAAACGAGCTGTTTCCTTCGGAATTTAAGCTCTCTCGATAGAACTACTTTTTCCCAGAGCTGGGACGTCTTTTTTTCGGACTGATTCCCTTTCTAACTTCGCCCGGGGTCCCCACTGTCTGAGAGCCTTGGACAGGCTAACCTCAAGAAGTCACTCTCCTCATTACTTATTCACTTCAGTTAAAAATGACTGCCATTAGGCGGTCAGACCTACGAAGTCCAAATGAGTTAAATTTTGCTGTTTTACCCGTGCAACTGTCCCTTTTTGCAATAAAACCGTAAAACTATACATTAAATAAAGTTACTCCTGCTAATGAAATTTCATAATGTTGTTTTCACAACTCATACAATGCTTTGTGGCTTAATTTGCCTAGTCTTCCTCCACCAAATTCGTCTTCGCCAGAGCCATATTAAAAGACATGGACTACTACAGCGGGAGAGTTATCCATTCCCTGTGACCATGTAATTTTCTGTCAGTCCAAGAGGACATCTCAGCCAACAATCAGCACACTAGATGAGCTATTGACACTCCTTGGGGCTCGTTTCTCTCTAAACTCCGGATAACTTACCAGGCCCGAGAGAAATTTTATGTGGACAATTTTTCAGTTTTACAGAGACTCAATTTTTATTAATTTCAAAAGCTAATTTTTCTTTATTCTAACAATTTAATGGAAACCATTGACAAGTTTGAAGTAATGATTCCCACCAGGCGATAAAAAACTCACAGTGATTATATTATTTCTCAGACCCTGTACTCGGGAGTTTCGAGAAAAACGGGCGCCTGGGTTCGAACCAACTGCTTACATAGTTTGTATGCTCGAAAATATCGACTGCCGCCGCTAAATAAACTAAGAGAGTCATACGTATGTACAGTTTGAGTAGCATGACAGTTGATAATAACAGTTACGGTAAAATGAATAATGAATACCAAAATAACTAAACGAATAAGTGGATGAATTGCAGAATAATAAGAATCCTCTGTTGTAGTTACGTATACACGTAGTGAAGTGGTCCTGGCAAAGGAATAAATGATAAATATGGCAATAACAACACGAATAAGTGGATTGACTGTACAACGACAAAACTCAGTGGTGCTAGCCGAGAGGAATAAATAATAAATAACGAAATAAATGCATACGAATTAGAGGATAAGTGGATAAACTGTTCATTGACAAACCTCACCTGTATAGTACAGTGGTCCCAGCAGCGAGGCAACACCGATGCCAGCCACAAACGCGCTGACTGTGACTTCTTGATAAGCGGCAGTCAGAGCAAGGAATGTTATCTCACTGAAGCTTACCCCTGATTCAATTATGCTGATCCCGAGAAGCCGCCAGTGGACCTTCTCAACAGATACAATCACGATCAATCCAGCGAGAAGCAACAGTACAACTATACACGACTTATACAGGTATGAGCATTTCTGAAGAAACCACGGCGCCGAAGTCTTCACTACGAGGACTGGTAAAGCAATAGCAACTATTACATTGGTAGTGGCAATTTTACTGCCTGATAGGACATCTTCGGCGGCCGCCAGGCTTATTTCATCATAGACTAGCGACAAAACTCCAAGCGCAAAGAAGCATATAATATTTCTTGCTTTCTCTTTGGGAACTGTGCTTTTGTCATCTGCGGTATCCATCGTGTTTAGTAGAGAAACTGTCGTCTTTGTAATGTTTAGGAAGTTTATATTATCGCCTACTGAAGTCTAGATTAGCTTTTGGTTAACTGATCTATGATGTCGCCAGAGCCTCCTCTTCACAGAATTTATTCAGCATTTTTTCCATATGCAAATACTGCTGCTCAGGGAAGCGATAACTTTATTATCATGCAATATCAGAATAAATTAAGATGCCCTTGGTGAAGAAAACAAATATAGTTTGAGCTCGTTTGTGCAGTACTAAAAATAATACGAGCTTAGGAAAAGTCGAAGTAAAAGACGCATTCAGATGACCGTTTTGCGTCAATAATTGAACTCGAAAATAGATGATAACATCGAATTGCACGTCAATGAAACCTCGGCAACGCAACACATATAAGAGCTATTTATGACCCTATTGTTTAGAGGGGTAAAGGGAGGAATGACGTATTAGAGGTTAACGTAGGAATAGCATAATAAAGCCTCTATTTAATGACCTTATCGTTAGAGGCTAAAGGGAGGAATAACAGTGGAAAGACAGATAGACATAACGGCTTAGTTTAAGAAATTTATGCAAATGATTCATGACCAATACAACTGGACAAAAAAAGAGTTCTGAAACACTGAGGGAACCTTATTATAAACAGTTATTTGTGACTCTCCCGGAACTTTAGCCTGCTTACTTTTAATAAAGCTATCTATCTATCTATCTAGCTACTCACTAGCGACGCAACAAGCAGAGGGGCATACATTAGATTAAGAGCCAATCCAAAACCTCGTTCCAGGGTCCTCTCTCTTTGTAAGGGATCGTTGGATGAGAAAAACACGCGAACACGCGCGAAATTCGGCTGCCGCGTGGAGGCTTGATGCCTGTTAATTACGTTTCCCCACGGCAGTCGAATTTGTAGGCTCAGTCTCCAGCCGTGAGTGGAGACACCCACGGCTGGAGACTGAGCCTACCGACTCTTGCGCGCGTTCGCATGTTTTCTTGCGTGACTATCCGTAAGCACAAGGACGGACTGCTCGTAGTCTACGAAAACACAAGCTTGTTAAACACCTATGTCAACATGAAAACAGGATCGACGCAAGTATAAGCGCAAGGATTCTATGATAATAACTCCTTTCCTCGTGCTTATGCTTATCCTTATGTAGCAGTGTAGCCTGTTCCAGGCTCTCAGATAGTAGGGACGGCACGAAAATTAGAAAGGGAACGCGAAAATAAGACGCGTGGGATGGGAAAAGGGGGCGGTGGAGTTTTTGCACTCGTTTTTTCAAATCGGAACAGGCTGGTAGCAGTGATTCCTCCGAGTAAAAGCCAGATAAGAACGAATGTCTTTTTCTTTTTGTGTTCATGCTTATGCTTTCGCTTTTGCAGCTAAAAGAAACTAGTTTTATGGAAACGGAAGCACATAAAAATAAAAATCATAAAACATTCGTGCCAAAGTGAAAGCCAATCCTGTTCCCAGGGTTCCTTCTCTTCGTCCCTCGAGAAAGGTACCTGGTTTTCTCTTGGCCATGTACGATTTTACGATCGCTGCAACTCATATAATACGGTGCGCCGTCCCTAAATCCAATCACTTGGCCCTTAAAATCTAAATCTAAGGCGCATCGGCCCTTCGTCTTCTTGACAGTTGCCTCAACAACCTTCAGCCAAATCGCTCAAACCATTGTTTTCAAGACGATTAACAAATTTCCCTTCATATTCAAGGCGGATCTTTGAAATTTTTCATTTGGGGCATGCCTATACCTTAATATTGCGGGCACGGTGGCGTAGTGGACGCGTTGGAGTTCAGATCTGAAGGTCGCTGGTTCGACGCCCAGTCCCTGCCATCGTGTTGTTTCCTTAGATAAGAAACTTTACCCCACATTCTCTCTCTCCACCCAGGTGTATAAATGGGTACCGGCGACATGCTGCTGGAGGTAACCCTGCGATGGACGAACATCCCATCCTGGGGGGAGTAGCAATACTCTCAGTTGCTTCATGCTACACTGAACCAGGGTAAGTGCCGGCCGTGTGGGCCTCCTTGGCTCGTGTACGACTTAGACTTTCATACCTTAATATACCTATGTACTATGTATTTTTAGTTAGCCACGTTGTGAATTTTCTATTTTCTATTTCGCTCTGGTCTGTTGCCGTTCTGTCTTTTTTCTTCCCGCTGGGTATAAGGTTCTCACCTAACCGCTGAGAATAAATGAATTTTTTAACAACACGTAGCACCAATCGGTAGGGAGCCAAATTTCTTGTCGATTTTGCAAAAGAAACATAACGCGAGAGTTCCACCCGGATCCCCGATTTCTTCGAGGTCTCCAAAGTGTCCATGAGTCACCTCCTCAGCTTAAAAATATTTGGTGCTGGCTTGGTACAGGTGCGACAGTACTGAAATTTCTTTTGTTAGCGCACAAACTACAACCACCTTTATTGTCGATCTTTGACACACCTTTATTCTTTCAATTAATTGCATTCTCTCTGTCGTACACCTTAACACTAACAGAACGCCACAAAAATTACGAATATCACTGGAAAGATGGAGTCGCTCACTGATTTTCACAATTAGACTTTACACAAAGTAAATTAAACCGAATAAATGGAGACAAAATACAAACATTGGCTTCCTAACTTCACCTCTCCCCACAGGGCCGCTATACTGGAGTAGGCGAACATTACAAGAGAGATCGCCCCTTCCGCTTCTCCCCACAGGGCCGCTATACTGGAGTAGGCGAACATTACAAGAGAGTTCGCCCCTTCCGCCTCTCCGTTGTCATTCAACCCCTTTCTACTGATTAAACAAAATGTTTACATCAAAAAGAATACAATACAATATATAAAATAAACTCAAACGTTGCAGAATGATCCAAAATTTACCTCAAGAAAAAAAGTCAGAACAAACAACATGACAATGATAATGTCAGTAAGAATGTGTTTTAGGGGGTTTTTAAATTCGCGTCCTTATTTTTCTTCGTTTTCACCAAATTGAGACGCTTTCCATTGAGTGTCGAACGTTATTGCGTAACTGCTTCCATCGATAAAACCAACTCGGTTCCGGTTTCAAAACTTAAGCACGGCATATCCCAAGTCTGTTACAAAATGACGTAGCTGTTAGCTATACATGTACCCGAATTCGGGTTTTAGAAACAAGTACCTTGCATATGCCGTAACGTGTTGTTCGGATTGATTTGTTTTCCTAAAAACGGCTGCGTGGGAGACTAAAAATAACACTGGTCAAAGTTAAAAAAAGAACAATGGTAAAATAATATCCAATTTCCAAAATCTCTAAGATGTCAAATGTAAGCGGTCAAAACACCGTGCACTTGTTTGGAATTAATTAATGTTAGTGTCCCTTCATGTGAGTGAATTCTTGATCAAAGATCAGATTTTGCATAAGTGCTAATTTGTTCTGTTGTAATTCCTGTTCAGGCGAATAGTCTAGCCGGTGTTCTCAGAAATGGCCAATTACACGACGTTTGTTAGATGCTTCTTACATCCTTCGATTGTTTCACAGGGGTTGTTGTATTACACTCAACAAAAAACCCAAAGCTCTAGATAGTGTACTCCATAGCTCAGCTATTATTTGATACTCCTTTCTCATCTTTAGAATCACTTTGTTCTAGTTGTTCTTGATATGGACCGTGTTGTTCTGGTTGCTGTTGATTTTTAGGAGCCTGTTTTTCTGGTTGGTAAAGATTAGGAGCCTGTTTTTCTACGTGGTGTTGATTAAGACGCTGCTGTTTTAACTGGTCTTGGAGAGGAGGCTGTTTTTGTAGCTGGTCAAGGTTAGGATCCTGTTGCTCTGGCGGCTTTTCATTACTTGCTTGCTGTTCTACTTGTTCCTGATTAGGGCCATTTTGTTTCAGTTGCTCTTCATTAAGCGCCTCTTGTTCTAGCTGGTCTTGATTAGCGTTCAAACTCGTACTCTCTTTAGTTTCACGCAAGTCATCAGTTATGTTTTTAACCATCTGCGACGAAACCTCGCTATTATCTTGTTCATCGTCATCAATGTTTTGCGCAGGCGATTCACAAGTTCTCTCATCATGTACTTGATGTATTTGAACGTGCTGCTGTAAGTCTAGACAAGCTTTACCTACATCACTATTGTCACCAACCAAGTGCTCAGACCTGTTGTCTTTTTCCGTAGACAGTTTTTCGTTGCCAGTGATGCGTTCAGATTTCTCCCCTTCGTGCTCTTCTAAATCGCCAAACAAGTACAAGCACTTATCGTGACAGCTGCACTGAATCTCGGGTAATGGAGCGCTGTCCCAGACCCCTGGCCCAGACAGCAGCCCACGCAGCGAGCAAGGTATCCCGGGTAACTGGCGAAACTTTAACAAAAGCTGGCGAGCGATACGTAATACTCTTGTGCCGTCCATCTTCATGGACAGATCAGTGAAAAACTGTAACATGTCATCTGCTGTCATGTCTTGTTGGACAACTGTCTTACCATACTCCTGAACCATGGCAACACATAAGAAGATGTGAAAATAGTCAGTTTGATAGCGAGACCAACATGCTTCCCACATTTTTAAAACTTCTTCATTGAAGAACTCTCGTTTGAAAGAAAGAAGCAGCCAGCGATGACAAAAAAGCATGTCCATGGCGGCATCTTGTAGTAGGAGGTGTGCATAGAAGTCGGGTGCCATCATGCGCAACAACTCACGGAAATATGTCTGAAAAAAGGACATCACTAGTTTTATTGTTTGACCGTATACACAGAAAACGTACACAAAAGACGTTGGTCAAACTTTCGTTGACAGACAGTGGTGGATTACAGTAGCCTAGGGTAACCGGCCCACAGTTCCTATCGCACCACTCAAGGGGCAGTGCATTGACAGAAAAACAAACGCTGTTGAATAAGATGCTTGTTGGGAAATCTTTGGGAAATGAATTACAACCTCTTCATTTAATCCCAAAAGAAACAACCGTTCAAGGTGGGTGGGGGAGGGCAGGGGAGGGGAGGGGAGGGGAGGAGTCAAAACTCTTTCTGTGTGCGGGATGTTTGATCTAACTTTTTGCTCATTGATATGTTGAAGAGATTCCGTCGTGCAAGGTGTTGTTCACACTTGAGACAGAGTGCCTGCCAAATGCAAATCTACAAGGCAGATCCCTTTCAACACCTTCTAAGCAGGCTACACGAGAGGTGGCAATCAGCTTCACATGAGTATAACTATGAGTTACGAGCTGGGGAGCAGGGCAAAACGCGGGCTATACCACTACATGAAAGAAATCCGCTGGAGCTTTCATTTCAAGTTACACTTGAGGGATTTCATCCATAAAATGAAAGTCAGAACCCATTTACACTTAGGGAGTGTCAGTGCTTATTAAACATCACATTAAATTTTTTATGTTTGTTCTCACCAGCTGTCTGTCCATTACATCATCTTTGGGTGATGTGACGAACACACTTCCTTCCATCAAACCAACAAAGCACCAGAATGCATCAACCTCATCCTGAACTATTGCCAGCACGGAAGCCAGAAGATCCGACATACCCTGGTTGTACCCAACCTCATGATTATAGGTTGCATAATTCAGGAGAATGTTCCTATTAGGAAGGATAATGAAAAAAACAAAACAAAACAAAACAAAAAACAAACAAGATTAACAACAAATTTACAGCAGAGTTTTAAATAAATGGGGCAGTATGCAGCTCTTATAAGGTCTTCTCTGATTTGCTGAGAAAACAATATAACAAACAACAAAACAATGGACCCTATCCATGAAAACAATAGAGCTGCGTGATACTAAGGTCCAATGAAATTAGAGGTTGTTAAGAGCTGCGTGTTTTCTGAAATAAATAGCTGAAGGGAGGACACCCTTGACATGACACACCCCTCACTCATTGCTTGTTATGATATTTCAAGTTCTATTTGTTTACATTTGGCAACTGGGGAAAACCCTTTCATGCTCATGAAGTCCAACCACAAGTTACAAACTTTCACCAGTTCATGATCTCTCATTTATATGACTTAAACCGAATTTAGTCTGATGAAGCTGAAATTCACAATCAAGTTTGGGTATTCAACATCAAGTTGATGGAAACTGATCCTATTATTTGTCACTTTGGTGTGATTGGGTGCATGATGCCACACTGGAACACTGGAACAGTTTTTTGCAACTTCTACAAAGCTTGAGTATACTTGTGAGTCCATTTGACCATCCAATGCAAGTATGTAAGCAAGCTGGCGACTCTGTTCAGTTGCACCTCTGTCTGGCCAAGGTTTTAAGACAATTGAACAATGAAGAGTAACATTTCACACTGACAAGACATCACAACTGAGACCTCAGTAGCAACAGGTCATGAGAATGGACTGTTGCAACTCACTGCTCAGATGTCAGCTTTTTCATTGAGAATCACAATGGCAATCACAGTTCCACTTTAAGCAATACATGGACTCAAGGGAAAAGAATACAACATGGGGAATGGCTGTGCTCTTTAAAATAAAATGTTCAACTTTTTCTCAAGATGGAGATTTCAAGTTCATATGGGAAGAGAAAATCCATCTATCAAAGCAACCACATATTACTTCACTCGCTATACACAGAACACTAATTATGAATACTTTCTAAAGGTTTCAAAAGTTAATAAAAGATTGTGGAAGGTTACTGGAGTTTTCCAAAGAAGACACAAAGGTGTTTTGACAGTTGTTATTTATCTATTAAATATCATTTTGCTCGGGGGAAAAAATGTTATCGTAAGTGACATAGTCAATATTTTTAAAGTGCATTGGAAGAAATCACTAAATTTTATTACATAATAAAAAGACATATTTTCGTTATTAGGGAGCATTAAATCTGCATTGGTGTCAGTACCTCATGATACCAACATTAGGATTATCATCACCAGCGAAGTACGGATGTGACCTGTCAGTACGGACAACATCTTTGTCAACAGTGCACTGAACAGCCTTCCAAAATTTATGTTTTTCTTCTTCACTTTTGTTTTTTCTACAAAGCAAAATAAGAAAGCCTATAATTGAGCATTCCAACTGGGCCACTTGCATGGGTTGCATTTAGACTACAGAAAAGATGCCATGTCACAAGTAAAGTGGCATGTCTTTCAACACACAGTAATATGACATGATGAACACGACAGGACATAGCACAGAGAAAACCAGAAGTTTAGGGCGAGTGGTAAAACTGGATGTCTGACTAATGTGGCAACTGCAGTGCATGCTGTTTTGCCCGAGCGAAATGCAGTCAATGACTAAGGAAAGTTGCACCCAAGGAATCCTGATTAACAAATGACAGCTAGTCTGATGAGTACGGAGAGAGATGGTGGCTCCCACCTTTTTGCACAGTCTATTTCTGTTAGAAAATATTTTACAGTGTTGCCAAATTTTTTCCTATTTTTCCCACTTTCCCCCAGCTGCTACGCCACTTCCCTCACTTCCCTGCTTCTCCCTTTTATCTGCCCAACTATTGATTGCGTAAACAACACTAGAATTGTTGTTGTCTGAGTGTTTGTGAACTCCCAGCCACCTTGTCATTACAAATGTCCCACAATTATGGAAACAATAACGATGAAGGAGTTGAAGAGAGTAGTTTCCTACTTGTACAGACTCTCACTCTTACAGACTTACAAAACCTTCATTTGTTCCTAACAAAAAATACTTGCACTTTTGTACTTTTAGGGTAATCCACTCAAATTTCAACTGAACTTTGAAAATGCCTGAAATTTATTACTAAGATGTTGTCAAAATACAACACTGAGGTTTAAAAAAGGTTTTACCAAAAAGATGTACCTCAAGTGATCTATTTCCATGTATTCTTGTTCTTTGTGCTTTTGCAGCAGCTCTCTCTGTTTGTAAGTGGAACCAAATGGAAAGTATTGCAACAAGAATTTCCAGGCTTCCTTTCTAACTTCAGGGCTCAGACCACCAAAGAATGTTGCCTGGTGATTAATACAAAAGGATAAAAACGTTTTTGTCTTAGCAAAGGGAAACAACAAACAGACTCTAAAAAAATTGATTGAAATTCACCAATCAAAAACCATGGATGTATACAGGGTTCAAAATAGCAGCCGGCTGCCAGCGATAGCAGGCACTTTGGCCACTCTTGCCAGCGATTTTTCACCCAAGGAATAGAAAAAAACAGCATCCCATCCCTTGATCGGCAAAATCAACGTCCCTGAAATGTCATAGTAAACGTTTCATATCAGAAAGTAATGTAGCCATGAAACACTTACACACATACCAAAAGTGAATTGGATGACGTTTCTAAAGCTTTCTAAATAAAAAAAAAATCAACAAATTGCAGAACGTTAACAATTATTGTCTTGATTCTTGTAAATCAAGTCTTCATTCTAGCGACTATCTCTATTTGCCGACTCTCTTTTTTTTCCGGCGTGGTTTCATATGTGATCAACAATGCGACTTTTGAGGAAACAGGCCAGACATGGGGTAGCAGTGCCGCAGCAATTCAGTTCTCTCTTAGGAACCGGGCAAATTTTCATTCATGATTTCTTTGTTACCAATACATGTTCTATCCTGTTTCACTTAGCACCCTGTCGCTTTCGCCTTCTCGTCCAATTTAATTTGCTGGAGACCAAAGGAAATGTACCGTCGCGCTGAAAATCAGTGTCACTGTTGAGGCATTTATCATTTTCAAAGGCCTGATCTAATTTGTGAAACGCCAGCAAGCAACCTGGCCAGTCTGCTGTTGACGAGATTTCCAGGCTCAAGAGAAAAATCGAGCAGTCAGAACATCGATAGTTAAACTTCAGGCCCACACTGAAAAGGGCACAAGTCCAAGAGACTTGAGCTATGTCGCAAAAGCAAACATCACTCCTGATGAGGAGTTTAAGACAGAAATACACTCCATAAAGAGAGAGGTCGAGCAAAAATTCATAGGCGTACTAACCAAGTTTCATTATCGCCACGTTGAACCCAACAATGATAAGTTGTGAAGAGCGAAATCTGATAAATCTAGATCAAAGAGAGACACTGATCGGGCTTAGCATATCGCCACATGCTCAGTCAAACTGTTGTACAAATGTTGTAGTACACTCTTCTACCACTTGAGTGGAAAAGATACATTGATGACATATTCTCGCTGTGGAATGTTGACCAAAAGGAGATAGAAGAGTTTACTGTCCTAGCAAACAGTCACCACCCGACAATGAAATTTACAGCTGAAATCCCAGACAAAGAAATAAACTTCCTGGATGCCAAAGGCAAAAGATTTAACAAGCAAGCAATCCTTGCTATCCACACACATTTGAATCCCACAGAAACTTTCCAGTACACTCACCTCTCTTCCTGCCACCCACCAGGGGTTAGAAAAGGGTTTATCAAGGGTGAAGCCCTACGACTTTTAAGAACAAACTCTTCAGCGAAATGGTTCGATGAAAATATCACCCAGTTCAAAACATGCCTCCATGCGAGAGACTACCCCAACAATCTAGTAGAATGAATGACGTCCGAAGTCAAATTCAGTGAAAGGAAGTCGGCACTTCAACAAAGAGAGACAGTGCGGAAAAAATTCTGCCTTTCGTGAAAAGGTACCACCCAGCTGTGCCTAATTTTAAGAACATCCTTATGAGCAAATGGAACTTAATTAGAAATCAACCATTGCTAAGAGAAATATACAATCACATTAATTCTGGAAATTCTGAGGGGGAGGGGGGTCTTAAAGACTTAAATTTTTAAAGGAAAGTATAAGCCTAAACTAAAATTTCCAGGGGGGGGATTCAAACCAAAAAACCTCTCCGTGGGGGGAGTATGGATATTTTCGGGAACAACACAATGTTTCAAACTGTGTGCTAAGAGGCAATTCTGAACTTGAATTATTGCACACGATGACATTTTGTTTTTAAAATAAACCAGTTGGAATATACCAAACAAAGCTAATATTACTATTAACTAACAGCTATCAAGCTAATATCACTATTAGCTAAGGATAGGATTCCGAATTTATACTATTCGGATTTCTTTAGACATGACATCAGAACTTTCTGTTGCATTCACTTGGTCTTTTGATGTGTATTTCTGTTTTCATGTTACACTAGCTACTCTTCTGCTCATAGCCAATCAGATGAACTGATCGCTCAGGTGTAAATACTAACAATGGTCTTATTAAACATTAATTAAATCTAAAAATCAGCAGTACATTTCATGCCCAATTATTACACAAAAATACTGCTGATTCTACAGGTTATTAAAAACAAATTTTAGTGTACTTGAATGAAGCACATAAGTTATAATATCAGACCTAATAACCTTAACAAATTAATGTAAATTCGAACACAACCTCTTACCTTGCGGAAATTTGCCACGTCTTCAATCTGACCAACGTCATTTAAAAAAGTTTTCCATGTTTGCATAGGCATTGGGTCAAATCTGCCTTCCTCTGGATGAAATCCTTGTTTTGGGTTCCTTTTGGAAATTACAGTAAAAGTTTTTCTTCGAAGTTCCTGTTTATCCAAAGGTTCAATGTCTTCTGAACACCAATTCCACTGCTCTAAAATCTGAGTGATGCGATCAAGACCACCGTGGTGAAAATGGAACACTTTGTAGTGATTTTCATAGTTTCCGATCACCAGGTGCCCACAGGTCGTATCGTCCTGTTCGTAAAATATCCTTAAAGTTTTCATTTCACTGAGATCCACATTGAAAGTTTCTAGAGACCCACTTGAAATGAGCAATCCGTGACACTCCATATCACCACTGAAGAAAGAGTTCGGAGTCCATGTAACCAACATTCGTTCATGGCCACTTTGACGAGTCTTAGAGGTTAACTTGAAGTATCCCGGAGCGTGAGAATCATCCACATGAACACAGACATTGTTCTTGCAGAACAGAAGCTCCTCGCTTTCGTCTGGATCATCCTCCGAGTCCACGTAAAAGGAACTTGCGAAGGAGGAATCGAATACAGCCGCCCCTTCCACCGCAAACTTGATAAGGTTACTTAGCATTTCAGTGAAACGAAAAAACTATAATTCTTGTAGAACTATCAATCTTTGACCAAATCTTGTGACCACTGATCAGCTGTGATGCTTGGAAACGAACATCAACGAAGTCAGATCACGAGACGAGACGAACCGAGAAAAATTTCCTGTTGCCGACGCCTAATTAAAATTCGGTTTTAGAATACGAGGAAAACATTAAATGGTATAAAATTGACGGTAAATCCCCTTTTCCTTGTTTGCCCATCGCATCATATCACAAAATTCAACTTGTTTTTCATTTTGGACAAATCAAATAACTGTTCGGTGAATGATCGAAAGATCTCGACCTCGGAGAGTATTTGTTCGTGACTTGGTCTCAGACCTCCGCGTCCAAGATCTTGTAAACTTTCTTTGTGCTCGGATTTTTTGTTTGTTTGTTTGTTTGCTTGTTTTTGAGGCTCACTCGTCTCTTCTCTAGCATTAAAAGACACTACCAGTCTAAACTGTGGAGGTAGAAAAATTATTTCAACGAAACACCCAAATTTTAAGTGGCATTCTCGCTAAAAGCGGTCCACTCGATTTCGCGACCAAAAATAGTTTTCCTTTATTTTTTGTTTGTGAAAAGGGTTTGGTACACATGTATCAAAACCACTTTGTTTATTTTCCAATTCTTTATTTTCGCTTTGCTACAAGCCAAAAACCAATTTTGCCCGCAACAGGGTTTCCGGCGGTGATCAAAAGGCTGAAATGTATGGATTTTGAGAGGCGGGTTACGGCCAATTAAATGTAGCTTACGAAATTTTGCTTTGACCTAGCATCTAAGATACACCGACCAAGTTCACAGACAAAATGTGGAAAAAGTTGATACATTTTTGAGCACGTCAGGTGAAGTTAAAGACAACCTACTCTGAAGCCTATAATGAGATCCCAAAAATGGACCAAATACAACAAACAATTTCGTATCGTTTGCGGCCTAAATTGGGTTAAAAAACAACATCACAGCAAATTTCTTACCTTATTTAATCAATTTGTAAGCTCAAACGTGCGGGTATCTCCCTGGATCACAAGCGAAAACAGGTTAGAACTCCGCCATTGACAGCGTGTTAACGTAAATATCGCTCGTGTCAAAGGTCACTTACATCACCCTAGAACTTGGCAAAAATACTCTAGTCGGGGATCCTAACCCGTTGCTGTCCACCAAAATAAATGTCTATAGCTTCCTTTAATGCTCGTACATCCAATTTTGATCCAGAACAGGATAAAAGTTGCGTTAAGTTGATAAACATTCATGGCGGGTGACGCTCAACAAAGTAAACAACGTCGGGTATCGTAGTTGATCCAGGTTTCTGTTCCGGTAAGGAATACAAAACATTTTCAAGATCCCTAGAAGAAGAAAAGAAGTTATGTAGTTGACCTCTAACAATGAATTTAGACTGTTCAACACCTCCTGCAACTTGGACGCGGTCAAGGCAGAAAAATATAATTTGAAAACTTGCAACGAAAAATTGTGCTAGTTGTCCAGACTCACCTGGGAACTGGCCCGCCAGAAGGTGAAATGAAATTATTTTCGGCTAAGTCGCTTGAGTTTCCGTTTTAGCCTTGGGTCTAGTCGTTCGGTAATGGACTGTAGGAATCTTCTTTTCAGTATGAAGTGAAATTGTGAAGTTCGCAGTAGTTGCGTGATTACTCATCTCAGAAGACTTGGGACGACCCCGACGTTTGCTTACGTCACAATTTGTCACACAATCTTATCAATGTCGTGCGACTAACTTAGTAGCAAGCGAAAAGAGAAATTTTAAAAAAATCCTTCGCGATTTAGGCCCTGTGCACTTTATGATAATTTATGGAAAGTGGGGAACAGGTTTCATCTAGCAAATGAGAGAAAAAAAGTGCGAGCCTGACGCGGCACATTGGCGTTGACCCAAAACATATAGAGGATATTACACGGCGGCGCGAAGATAGGAATTTTATTTTCGAGTGCTAAGATATTGTCTTTTACCACGAGAAAATAAAATTCATAAAGTCAAGCCACCATGTAATATTCTTTTTATTATATAGAGAAGAGTATTTTTGCACATGAGTGAGAGAATAAGAGAGTGTAAGAGCGGAAAATGACGTCATCGATATCCTCACTAGTGAGGATATGGATAATACGCCACTTCGAGTCCCAGATGTAGTCTCGTGTGAACTTTACGAGTGGTCTACTTTCCACTAAAACATTCTTGTTGATATCATAAAGAGAAATACGTGACAACCGGCAGGGTAAAAAGTCGGAAATATGATTAGGAAATATCGAATATAGTAGGAAACGTGAGTTGTTTTCAAACTGAGCAGTTGAGAGAGAGAACGTTTCTATACTTACGACTAGTTACGTAAAAGAAATCAATCATTAAATAAATATTCATTCCAACGCTGAGTAATCACCGGACTGGGGACCACTACCAAACTAAGATATCCTCAGTGCCACTTCAAATATTGGACGAGGTGGGGGTGTTGAAAGAGAGCATATAACAAAAATCAACGACTGCGAGCCAACAATTGCATAGGTGTGGCTGAACGTTTATTCAATCCAGATAATAATGACAATATATGAAAAGATAGACGCTTTCTTGACATCTTTATCACTCCGTGACTCGCTTGACCAGACTGCGTTTTCTAATAAACGCAGTGACACTTTTTTACATTGTCAAAGAAAGTTAACGAACATTAGTTCTTCACCACTTTGGCCAGGGCAACAAAACCGAGTCACAAAGATCCTGAAGGTTCCAATCAAGACGCTCTGTTTGAATGCTAGGAGCCAGGATGCTTGTGTGAGTTCTCCACATGAGAGGGACCTCAAAACCACATCCACTTTGGGCAGCACGACAAGACAGCAACCGTCGGAAGGTTTGTATGAAACACGTGACTGGGCATCCACGTTTTCATCACTGGCACTAGAATCCAAGCTATCAGCAGGGGGAGGCTCCGCCCTTAGGCTCAAACCCTTACCCTTTAATATACCAGTTTTTTATCCAAATTGCACTCTTTTCATAACCTAGAGTAAGAATGTAGCCCTTTCTTATACACATGTTTATATCTCAAGGATAAGCCAAAAAAGTGGAATATCTTATTGTCGCGACGTTTGTATCTGGGCTTTCAGTCGCCCTGAGTCGGTTACTAAAGGCCCTCAGCTTTCCTGTGTTCCGCGTCATTTTTGCCAGAATCTGGCACCTTTTTATATACTTCGGACTTCGGAGACGGTTAAAGAGCACCCTACAACGCAATTTCATATTGGCGAGGAAAGACTGCGAATAGCTGATTCAGTCAGGAGTCAGGGTTATGGGCTCCTGATTCAGTACAGGTGTCAGGGGACATAAGAAAGGCCAGAGAAACAGTTGGAGAGAGAAGATGTGAGACAAGTGAATGGCTGACAAAGGCTCAGATGTAACCGACGATTTTTTCAAGATTGACATCAAGCTGAAGACTATGGATATTACCTGAATTTGATAAAGATGATGAAAGCCTCATGGAAGATGGATTAAATTACCTAGATGAGAAGGAAAGGCAGAATACTATAGATGAGGTTATAATCCAGGTGGGACTCAGTCATTTAATAACTTTTGATGGTTATGACGTGTGCGAGCAAGTCAGGCTCAGCCCATTATCTAAATTCCACGTCACCCTGCTTAAGGCCATGTGTTCGCATTTTGAACTTCCCTATAAAACCAGGGAAGTGAAGGCCTCTTTATTAAATAAGCCAAGAAACATGGTAGAAGAATGTTCAACAACCCCCACCCCGCCCAATATTTGAAGTAGCGGTGAAGATATCTTAGTTTGTTAGTGCTCCCCAGTCCCGTGATTCCTCGGCATTGGAATAAATATTTATTTAATCATTGATTGATTTTACACAACTACTCGTAAGTATTGAAACGTTTTCTCTCGCAACTGCTCAGTTTGAGAAAAAATCGCGTTTCGTGCTATATTTGATATTTCCTATTCATATTTGCCATTCATATTTGACTTTGTACCGTGCGTTGTGATTTATTGCTCTTAGGCAAGAGTGTTTTAGTGGAAAGTAGACCACTCGTAAAGTTCACACGAAACTACATCTGGGACTCGAAGTGGCGTATTTTCCATATCCTCACTTGTGAGGATATCAATGACGTCATTTTCCGCTCTTACACTCTCTTATTCTCTCACTCATGTGCAAAAATACTCTTCTTTATATAATAAAAAGAATATTACATGGTGGCTTGACTATATGAACTTTATTTTCTCTTGGTAAAAGACAATATTTTAGCACTCGAAAATAAAATTCCTATCTTCGCGCCGCCGTGTAATATCCTCTATATGTTTTGGGTCAACGCCAATGTGCCGCGTCAGGCTCGCACTTTTTTCTCTCATTTGCTAGATGAAACCTGTTCCCCACTTTCCATAAATTATCATAAAGTGCACAGGGCCTAAATCGCGAAGGATTTTTTTTTAAATTTCTCTTTTCGCTTGCTACTAAGTTAGTCGCACGACATTGATAAGATTGTGTGACAAATTGTGACGTAGGCAAACGTCGGGGTCGTCTCAAGTCTTCTGAGATGAGTAATCACGCAACTACTGCGAACTTCACAATTTCTCGTTACACTGAAAGGAAGATTCCTACAGTCCATTACTGAACGACTAGATGCAAAGCTAAAACGGAAACTCAAGCGACTTAGTCAAAAATAATTTCATTTCACCTTCTGGCGGGCCAGTTCCCAGGTGAGTCTGGACAACTAGCACGATTTTCGTTGCAAGTTTTCAAATTATATTTTTCTGCCTCGACCGCGTCCAAGTTGCAGGAGGTGTAGAACAGTCTAAATTCATTGTTAGAGGTCAACTACATAACTTCTTTTCTTCTTCTAGGGATCTTGAAAATGTTTTGTATTCCTTACCGGAGCAGAAACCTGGATCAACTACGATACCCGACGTTGTTTACTTTGTTGAGCGTCACCCGCCATGAATGTTTATCAACTTAACGCAACTTTCATGCTGTTCTGGATCAAAATTGGATGTACGAGCATTAAAGGAAGCTATAGACATTTATTTTGGTGGACAGCAACGGGTTAGGATCCCCGACTAAAGTATTTTTGCCAACTTCTACGGTGATGTAAGTGACCTTTGACACGAGCGATATTTACGTTAACACGCTGTCAATGGCGGAGTTCTAACCTGTTTTCGCTTGTGATCCAGGGAGATACCCGCACGTTTGAGCTTACAAATTGATTAAATAAGGTAAGAAATTTGCTGTGATGTTGTTTTTTAACCCAATTTAGGCCGCAAACGATACGAAATTGTTTGTTGTATTTGGTCCATTTTTGGGATCTCATTAGAGGCTTCAGAGTAGGTTGTCTTTAACTTCACCTGACGTCGCTAAAAATTTATCAACTTTTTCCACATTTTGTCTGTGAACTTGGTCGGTGTATCTTAGATGCTAGGTCAAAGCAAAATTTCGTAAGCTACATTTAATTGGCCGTAACCCGCCTCTCAAAATCCATACATTTCAGCCTTTTGATCACCGCCGGAAACCCTGTTGCGGGCAAAATTGGTTTTTGGCTTGTAGCAAAGCGAAAATAAAGAATTGGAAAATAAATAAAGTGGTTTTGATACATGTGTACCAAACCCTTTTCACAAACAAAAAATAAAGGAAAACTATTTTTGGTCGCGAAATCGAGTGGACCGCTTTTAGCGAGAATGCCACTTAAATAATTTCCTATCTGCTATAATGACTGCCTGTTTCACAGAGTGTTGTTGGAAGGTGGTGGCGGAGGTAGGTTTCATCTGTTTACTGTGCATGGTGAACGCTAGGTTACTTTTAAGTCACGGATGAGAAAAGGTATTAAACTGTTCTCTGATTAGAAACATCTGGGATACGTTAAATAACTTTTTCAATGTATGCGCTTTCTTTTATTTGGCATGTGGTTTGGCTGTGAGCAAAGTAAAGAAACAAAGTATCAAGTGCAATATTACTTTTTCAAGGAACATGGTTTCAAAATGTAATTTAATCATGACAACAATATAACCTACTAAACAAAGGAAATAATAAAAAGCCCTATTTTATTCCTTTTTTCTGATTTTGTTTTTGTTTGTTTGTTTGTTTGTTTTTTCAAATACAAGACGGAATTTTATTGTTTGGCATAAGCGGGAAAAGACACTTGTTTTCAGCGTCTTTCTATTTTCAAGATGGCGGCGGTGTGAGAAATCCCGCGGGTCTGTCCCCCGGGATCCTTTAAAAAAAATTGCAAAGGTGACCTAATCCCCCTATCCCAGGCTCAAAATTATAAACAAACAAAATCCCACACCATGTCCGTGTATGTCTCCGTGGTGCACCGCCCCCCCCTCCCCCCTCCACCTTCTCCAGGATGGCCACTGATAAGTGCATTATTACGAAATTACAGTCGAAATACTCAGCGCGTTCCGCTTATTATTTGGCAATGACTTTCATTAATGGGAAACGGATTGCATTATCGGAAACAAAATTCCACTTTCAAATTGAATATTGTAATGTTCCAACGGTAGCCTTGCTATAAAGGAATGTCTGGGAATGCCGATTGGTTTATTATTGACACCAGACGAACGTTCACGTGCAAGTAGGGGCGTAGCGTGGGATTTTGAAGCTGCAAGCACGATCCGAAGAGAATATTTCGAGCGCCGGAGGCGCTTCCCTGTAGGGGGTGTGGGGGCATGCTCCCCCAGAAAAATTTGAAATTTAGGGTCTCGGAAATGCCATATCTTAGTTTTCTGGGGGTCATTTTCAATAAATAAATACGTAGTAAAACGCAATAGTGAGTTGTTTATTTTAGTTATCTGTCAGCCAACGTAACTGGATTAGTGTTTTCGGTAAGGCTACAGTATGACAAAAAAAATGGTGAGGCCATCGTTGACAATTCACAAGCAAAGGGCGAGAGGTCTACCCTTCAAACGGGTAAACTCTGTTATTACACCGTCAATGTCAACGTCCTTGTGCTTATGGATGTGCAAAATTGCAAGGGAGTTCAATCTCTCGTAACTCATGGTACTTCGAAGAGGAGTTTTCTGCCTCTTACTACTACTAAAGCTACGTTCAACAGTGCATGTTGAGACAGGTTACGTTAACAATGTTACAAGGGCAACATTTTCTCCGGGATAAAACTGGGGGTTTGTGTGATCACTTTGAAGTAATCTGGAATAATCTTTTTTGATTTTCGAGCGTTACAAATTCACAGTGCTGTGCGTCACGTTGTAATAAGTGTAAACACAAGCCAGTAATTACACTCTTTCTGGCAGTTTCTCGGCGCCCTTAGTCCTCTTGGGCTTCACACTGACTTCAAATACATTACATATTCATATATTCCTAATCTCAGTTGAGGGCAATTGGTTTCTGAAGCCATACGGCGTGGTAACCTCTCCTTCATAGAGGGAGGGGGACACTAAGGGAGAGTGTACGTGACGCGTTTATTGACAGTGTTTCTTTCTATTCATAATGGGATAATAGAAACTTTTACATAACATCGCATCACTATAATACGAAAAGATATACCAAATCAGCCAGTTTAATGATAAAAACGCCTTCAGGCAATAGGAACATATTTTCCCCCGATTTCAGCTGTGCGCCCCTGGGCCCCGCCAATTACCTGACCTGATCTGCGTTCGCTCGACAAAATATTAATCACAAGTACTAAAGCACTCTGCTGCAAGTGTGTTGTCACTGTACAAGAAATGTTCCTGAAAAAGAAAAATTCCCTGTATTTTAAAATGTCAAACCGTCTGAAACGAACAGCCGCCAACGGTTTCGTATTTCCCTAGCATGCGTAGCAGGCGTAAACGGGGAAGGGGAAAGGAAGCGAGGACGTGGGAGAAAAGTGGGGGTCCCTCGTCCCTATCCTCCAATACCACATTTTCTCGCGCGTTCTCGCTCCCCTTCCCTTCCCCGTTTACGCCTGCTACACAGGCTAGTATTTCCCGTGTGAACTTTTGGTTTATGTAAGTATAAACAATTCGATCAACATTCCTTACGTCGAATGAGTCTACCGTTGGAAGACTACAATCTTCAATTTGAAAATGGAATTTTGATTCCAATAATACAATCCGTTCCCGATTAAAGGCGCAGTAATACGGGCAACATTTTCGTGCAACTTGTCGCGCAAAAATGTTGCGTTGCAAGTTGAGATTGTTTGTTGCGTGTATCACCACCTTCTCGCGCAGCAAATGTTTATGTTGCAGAAAGTAAAAGCGACATCTACTTTCTGCAACATGAAAATTTTTTGCGTGAGAAGGTGGTAATACGCGCCCGGAACAGGCTCTGGAAGGGTATTCTCGGGACCCGGGATTTCACCAAAATACGGTGCGGGATTCGGGAAAACGAAAAATATCTTGACGGGATTCGGGATTTGACTGCTACCACTGGGAAGCAGGATTGACCAAAATTTGGGCACGGGATGCGGATTTTGTTGTCTGTCTGTCGGGAATTCGGGGAATCGTCACGACCCACCCCCCCTTCTTTGCCTTACTTTTGGTTCTGGAAACAACAATAATAATAATAATAATAATAATAATAATAATAATGGTTTAATAACACTCCAAAAATTAATTGGCTCTTCTATGTTACATAAATATCTAAATAATTATAATATATACATTACTATTACTATAATGTAGACATAGTATGGATGTGAATTTTGCGAGTTTCGAGAGGTGAGCGAATAAACTATAGAGAGCTCATTAAATATGCGGGTTCGTCTCCAACACCGATGGAAAACAGTCTGAAGCCTGTGTTCGATAGCCCTTAACCAGGCCCTTCATTACTGATGCAAAGGCACAACAATTACAACTGTATAACGTTCTGAAAGTTTCATATATATTCTTCTTTAACTAACCTATAAAGAAGCAGTTGGAAGACTGCCAGTTGGTAAAATTCCAAAAACATTTAGGGTTTTAGTTACAGTGTTACAAAAAGGATTGAGAAAAATGTTTTGATCAACAGCAAATACCACAAAATTGGCAGTTAGTCCTCGTAATTACTCAAGCTTTAGCCTTCTCTCGGTTCCCGTATCCAGTGTTTTTGAATTGACCACAACTCCTCTGTTTCTCAGTACTTCAAGAATTCATGTAACGCTCGCAGCAACTGTTTCTTCTGAAAAAATAATCTGAACTGCAAGAGGAAATCGCTCAGTGCAACTAAACAAACATGGAGCAAACACGATCGAATTCCGGGAAATATATTTTCTTTTTGCCGACCGCACAAAAAAATCGTCCGCCAGCGCTTCCCTTCCCTTCTCTGTTTTCTTATTCGTCTTATCTCGTTGTACATGTGCAGTAGCGATTAGCTAGGAAACTAGCTAAAATTACGAGCATGCGCAGACAATTGTCCCTGCACCCTCTCTCTGCGAGAGCGGAGCGTTGCGTGACAGAGAGAGGGGCCAGAACTGGACTAATTAACCAGGTGAGCGCAAAATATGCAATCTACATCTTAAGTTTATTAGCTTTTGCAGAAATTAGTCTTTTTAAATGTATTTCTAAGAAAAAAAGAAACGAAATTCGGGATAGCGATGAAAAAAGTGCGGGATGCGGGATTCTAGTGAAAAAGGAGCGGGAATGCGGGATCAGGACCCCGCCTTCCAGGCCCTGACGGAACAATGGAAATCAACCTTCAGACAGGAAGACACGTGGCTCACGATAGACAAATATTTTCACTTCCGGAACTTCACTCAGTCGATAAGCAATGAGCGCCTTGCCGTAGTCCTGTTGTCATTGTAATTATTCTTCTCCTTGTCAGTTCGTAGGTGACAAGTAAGTTATTCTTTTGGTAACAACTGTAATAACACTTATGCACCAGGGAATACCCGAGGGCAACCTAGTTAGGCTGAATTGCTGTTTGAGTCACTGTAAAAACGACGTGTTTACAGACAGTCTAAGCAAATGGCGAATATTCTGGCTACCATGCTGACTATTACGGTTTTGGCAGCAGCGAATCTTTACTTTAAAAAAGAACGAAAACAGGATGAACGTATTGTCGCAGTTTTGGATGGACTGAAATCTATAGAACGACAAACTACTTTAGAGGGGACGCCAAAAATCGCTGCTGGTTTTGAAGCGAACGTGGATTATTTTGTTGATTCTCTGGATTTATTAGGAGCAATGCAACTTGAACCTCCGGAAGAAGCCAAACCTCACGACATTGTGAATACCGAGAAAGAACTTCTGGAAACTTTTGCGTTTTTCTTCAATCATAGTGCAGCTTCATCGTAAGTAAGACATCAAAGTAGGTTCACACGAGGCTAACCTGCGATTGGGCTCTATTTTTGGTTCGCTTGGTAAACCATTCCTGCGGGAATCAGAAACGAAAAATTTTATTGAGCGATCCATGCAAAAGAATACGAGAGCGCTGCTAAAATTGAGCTAAATCGCAGGTTAGCATGTTGGTTAGCCAATGTGACACACAGGCTCGCAATGTAGTTCATTAACAAGCGAGTTGCAGCGTATTGACTGTATTGTTTTTTGTTTTGTTTTTTCAAAATTACGGTCATTGTTTCAGGGGCACCAAATGAGAAAATTATGAAGGTTATTTCTTCCTCAGCAGACCAAGGCATCGTTGTTAACTGAAGTCTAGTCTGATAAAAAAATTTCCGAAGAAGTGTACAGGTGCGGTGCCTATGATTCCGCGGTAAATAATAATAAAGGTGGAAATTCATTGATCGAAAGTCACACACTGCGTCACGGAGTTGCACGCAATGTTGCGGATGATGGACACACTGTGAAACAGTTGCGCATGATGTTGCAGAAGTAGGAGCCGATTCTACTTCTGCAATAGTTGCATGCAAGGTTTCGCGCAACAATTTTAAGGGTAGACACATGGTGAAACTTTCAAGTTGCGCGCATTGTTGCACCGTGTGTCCGGGCCTTAAAGGAACTGGCAATTTTGGGTCGTGTTGCATTCTGGGGTGAGGCTTTACGTGGAAGTGATGAGACAAATACAACAACTCTGCAGCATTTTGCTTTGAGCTGATGCTGATTTTCATGTTGATCAGTGTTTATGGAGTGTGAAGCACCTCAGTCATTGATGTTCGGAGCACACTAGAACAAACCAGTAACACGAATTTCCATTGTCTGCTGAAAAAAAAAAACCTCAGGTATACACTCCATATTCCTTGAGACACAGCCAAATTACAACTCACATCTCAGTCCTTCGTGCAACATCATACGCACAATGCAGAAAAAGAAAACTCAGTCAAATGTTAGAGATTTAGAAAAAAAACTTATCGTGGTTGGGCACATGGTGCATAAGAGAGTAGAGGTTCTGTAAGCTCTATATTTTCGGATCTCTTTAACGTAAAAATATGTGTTTGAAATTACGCTATTTTTTGGTAGCATTGCTATTTTTTATGTGCACATGATTTTTTCTTACTCTGAACTGTTTGAGGTGGGCACACGGCAGGGTAGGGATGTCAGTTGCGTGAGTGAGTGTTCTTTAGGAGCAAGTGAGGATGAAGACTACAGGCTATTCCCATCTACAATTTTGAAGACGCTTACATTTTGAAGAGGCTACGTCATGGAGATTACTACTTTTCGAGGTCAAATAAAACTAAGCACTCGAAATACTCCTAGGTAGAGCACCAAGAGAAGATATCAAGAGGTCTTCTAAGGGTAAAACACACCATAATTATTTTCTGGCAATTTTTCCAAGAAACAAGGAATGAACGTGAAAAAATTGGCCTAGTTTTTTTCAGTTGTACTGAATCCATTTCCATCCTAGCCATGCATCCGCAGCCAAACACACTTCTCTTTATAGTATTATAAAACTAGCGGAGTAGTTTTAAACAAAACTAAACCATGTTTGGGTCTCTTGATTCCAGTATGACTTTTGGCTTTTTGAAGTAATACTTAAATCTTTACTCCATTCTGTAGCTACTAGCCAACAATTAATTGAACAGATAATCAAATGATCTGATGGCTCGTACCAAAGCCAGGAATTTTCCATATGGTATTCTCATGTACTACATCCACGTGTGTCTTCAGTGGTTAATGTTTTGAATAAGATATGATGTTCTCCTAGATGTTAATGGCGAAATTTCCCCTGAAGGTCCTTGACTCTTTTCCAAGGTGACAAGCCCATATTCATCGATTTTCTCTTCATCGTTAACTGTCCTTATATTGGCCGTGGGCTGTGGAACGGGAGACAACTCATAAAGTAATATCGTGCTTTATCTGTTACCTCATAATACGTTATCTTGCTTTATCTGTTTAACAAGTCCATAGAGGTTTACAAAATAATTTGACATGCTTGATGCCTCTCACAGGTGCTATGTAAAGGATAAGGAGCTTTTTCGCAAGATGGCGGTCAAAGCACTGGAAATAAATGGAACTCGTAAACTTGTAGGAGGCAGTGGATTACAGATTGGTAAGCGACTTGCCAAAGAGGGTTGTCACGTGCTTGCAGCAGCTGATTCTTCTGTAGAATTACTGAACATGCTCCCTGAAAATATGTCTGCATTTGGTAACATTGTGGATATTGACGACATCCATCTCTTGCTTGAATACCCTGCACACTTACCGTGGGGAAAGTATGAGTCACAGAGAGCCAACAGATTAGTACTACACAGTGATGAACACAATCCTTACCTCAAATCACTGGATAAGTTTCAAGAGAAGGTGCAGGAGTTTTCACCTTCAGTGCTGGTAGTTTCTGGACTTAGCAAACTTGGTAATTTTCCAGTCTTTAATCCTGGAGAGAGTGGTGATATTTTGAAAAACCTGTCATCTTTTCTTGACTCAGTGCAAGTCCCTATTCACTTTGAGATGGCTTCACTACACCAAGAAACATTTTTTGATGAGCTGCTGCAGTATACAATACCTTATGCAGGTTCTATGGGCATGAATGAACAGGAACTCCCAAACTTGTGGAGTAAGCTTGTTTATGGAAACATTACAATGGTATCAAGTCAGAAACCCAGAGTGGCTACAGTTTTAGATCTCATGAGAGATGTGTACAAAATTTCCAAAGAGAGTTACCAAAAAGGCAAGAAGATGAGAGAGCTGACAAGATTGCATGTCCATACACTTGCATTTCAAGCAATCCTGGCCACTAAAGGATCAATTTGGAAAAATACCCGAGCAGCTGCCGTGAAGGCATCACTGACAGCCACTAGGCATGTGTGTGGCTCTGAGGAAATTGACCCTAAGAAATCAAAGTTACTCGTGGGTGATTCGTTTTCTGTAAGTCTGGCTCCAGGCAGCACAAATGTGCGATTCAAACCTGATTCACCGGCGTCATGCTGGGATGAACATGATTATGAAATCTGTGTTGCTCCAGTGTTAGTTTGCACACAGGTGTTACAGACCGGAGGGGGCGGTGATCACGTGACAGCAGGAGCCTTAGCTTTACAGATTTGAGCTACAGTGTTTCCTCTATCTATTTTGTCATGGTTCTTCTCAAGCTGCCTTTTTGATAAGGATGCTTTTTGAGGCATAAAAAATGTTAGCAGCCCCCATTTCTCGGTTTGACCTGTGAATCTGCAAAGATTGCTGGCGTGAGGACAAACCTCTGAGCGTCGAATGCCACAAGGACGAGCAACAAATCCACGATGAAGCAAATGGGGAGGAGTCAAGTTAAATATCTCGCGTCTCCGGCTGCAGCTACGAAAAATCTCTAATATAATATCGCCAATAAACATCCCCGATAACTTTTTTTATTGTGGTTTCGTTTTTGCTTTTTATTGAAGTTTATGTTGACGATGGTCAAGCACCTTTTCCTGTGGGACCGTTCACTTTTTATGAGGTAGGGAGGGCTGGTGGGATTTGAGGGGGGCCATGCAAAAAAATATGGCTTCAAAGGGGGGGGCAGCCAAAAAAATATGGTGTATAAAGGGGGGGTCACCAAAAAAAATGCCTTTAAGTTTAGTAGTGACAGCATCTGTAATAATGCAAACATCAGTGCCAAAAGGCCAAAAATAGCGTTTCTAAGGTTCTGAAAATTCAAATTTTTCCGGGGGAAAATGCCCCCGGACCCCCCTACTTTATTATACACCCAATGGCAACTCTACCCCACCAACTGTTTCAGTACAAAATACAGCCAGGGGAATGTCAACTCTTTTTGGGCCTCTGCTGGTCTGATTCTTAAACAGCTAATAACTGTCAAAACTAATGCTTTCAACCGGCATGAATTGTCTGTACTGACTTGAGTGTCAACTGATTGACTGTTTAATTAAAGCTGCATACGTTTTAGATTTACTTTATCACTTTTCTTGTTTTCTTTTTTTTTGGGGGGGGGGGGGGTAATCTCAAATATTTAGGACTAAGATCTAAGATCAAACACTATATAAGCCTAATGCAACACAAATATATCTTACACTGACAACATACTATTCAACACTCAAAGAAACTAGAATTTTATAACACTTTTAAAAACGAATACACACCTTCTTGTTATCTAGAACTTACAAGCAAGTTAAATGAAAGGAAAGAATTAGTGAAATTCAGAATAGGTAATCACAAACTAATGATTGAAACTGGTAGATATGTCAAATCCCAAGAGTTAATAGACTTTGCCCTACTTGCAGATCTAATCAAATTGAGGATGAAATTCACTTACTTTTTCACTGTCCTAAATACTCAATTTTTAGAGACAGGTTTTACAGGAAACTTGAGTATCACCTACCATATATAAAACGATTGTCTACATTGCAATAATTTATTATCAATTCAGACTGATATAACTTAATTCTTATCTCCTTGTATAATTATTACTTTATAAGTTCTTTTTGGTGGGTTGTATGCTTTTGCAATACTGTAATTATTATTTATAGTCATGCAAATAAAGCTATTGTTGTTAGGACTACAAGGGGGGCCAGGTAAAAATTCTAATGTAGAGGGGGGGGTCATTATATTTTACAGGTACTAACCATCAAATCCCACCAGCCCGCCCCCAACCCATAAAAAATGAACGGTCCCTGAGTGACACAAATGTTGTCATTAATTTCCTGACATGCTTTCGTTCTTCTGTTACTCAAGAAGTTGATATGCCTGAAAAATACTCTTGTCACAGTTAAACCAGTATTTATTGGTTTGCGATAGTCTATCGGTTTATTTATTAATTTATTATTTATTCATTTGGTCAGTATCGTAACAGTTGATTGTGTAGTTTACTTATGAAATTTTGTAGTTGAAGAAAATGTCAACTTTTTGTGGCTGTATATAAGTACCTAGCTAGCCGCTGACCTGCGCATTCGATTTTGTACACATGACTACTTGGAAGAAAAATCTGTGTACGTATGTTGTACCCTGTGCTGAAATTCTTGTTTCTATATATGAGGCACTAGATTATCATAGTCTCACACTCTCGTAATCTTCTCGAGCGCGCGCAGTTCAGTGACCTGATATAGCTGCGATGTGTTTTTCTGGCAATTTTCGCCACTTAGAGATCCAAATTCAACAAAATGGTCTTTGTTCATTTGAAAGCTGTAGCGTTAACATACGAAAAGAATTTTCCCACAATGAGATAATGATTTAGGGCCAAACAGTGTTGAGAAGAATGAATAATTCCAAGTAAAATGTGGAAATTGGAAAGTTCTGTCTGGTTTTGCCCCATTGAGGCTACAATACCAGTTTTGAAATTCTACCCAAAAGGAGGCTGCATGTGCACAGTCTTTAAACAGATGTCAGATAGTACGGATCTCAAAAGGGCAGACTGGACAGTATGGAGAGTATACTTTATTCATTTTATGCAATACCGGTAAACTCTTTCAGGGCAAAATGCGATGGATGACCTTGAACTGAAACATCGCCAAGTTGATCTCCTTTGTAAAAAAGGTATACTTGTGAAACTTAGATCAATCATTTCCATTCCATACACTGTGAGATTCGTTTTTGCTGTAAGAGGCGAAATATCCTGAGCCAAAGGTCATGTCAGCGGATCATCTGAATCTGTGGACACGTCGAGAGGACGACCGTTTGTATATAGTCGGCTTTTTCCAGGAAGTCCAGGGAGGAGGAATAGAAGAAAGAAGACTCAAGTATTGTCCAAAGTTGAACCGTGCCACCGCGCGAGGTATATATCGACGTTTATTTAACTGTCAAAAATCTATTGTTGTTGCAGACTACTTGCGCGAGGACTTCACATTTATTCTGTAGAGTGGTCGCAAGAATTTTCTGTCGATAAAGAATGATTCTTTATAAAATCCGGAGAGGTGTTTGCAATTGAAATGATGTCAGCAAGAAAAATGTCAGCACAAACGCTTTACCTAGTTCAGCTTTAACCAGCGTTAACGCCTTGTCAAAAACAGTAGATCTTTCATTTCCAAATCTCCTTCCTTTTTTGGATTAGATAAGTGTCGACGTTTTAATTTTAACTGGTTTGTGATTCCATATGAAGTCGCTAAACACTTTGTTCACTTCTTTAGCGAAGTTTACTAGGCGTTGCCATGATGCTGAGGAGATGAACATGAAATGTCACTTTGAGACCAAACGTTCAGTGTTTTCTTTGACTTCATTAGTTTGTCGAAGAAGTTTCTCTTGAACATTATACTTTGTGATCGTAGGAAATATGCTGACCAAAAGCTTAGACCGCCCGCTTGTTTCTAATTTGGAGATTTAGAATTCCATCTGTGCTAAGCTGCATGGAGCCAATCCATAAAATTTCAGATTTTGATTGATTTATTTTCAACCCTGGGCATTTTCCAAACCTAGCCGAGAGCAAATCAAACAGGTTAACTATGGATGAACATTGGCGAGGATAATAAGTAACTTTGCATGGATCGCCGTAACAAAACAAAAGTACCGGCGGATCCTGTCGTTGAGGATCTAATCAGTATAAAATGATGAAACAATTGTTGTGAAGTGAAATTCTTGTTATTTTGGAGTTTCGTAATTCTAGACCAGAAACTCATAAGGAGTTGAAACGCGGTGTAACTCGCGTTCGATGCTCGTAGATATTCATTTTTCTAAGTACCATATTTGGAAACCCCTCGCTCCAGTCCACGCACGAGTTTAAGGCGCCAAAACTTTTGCGAAGTGCTGCAGCGTTTCTTTGCAAACCTGAATGGATCAATGAAACTGCTCCGAAGTGAACGTCCGGGAATAAGTTTTTTCGCAAAAGACGTACAATTATTGGCTCTAAAATGTGGTACAGGTTTGATGTTTCCTGAAAAAAATTGTTGTATTCATCGCCCAAGGCGGATTGAAGCTGTATGATTTTAACATTGTAGATGGAGAGTTGAAACGAACACAAAACGTAGTGGTTCCAGGTTCAGAGGCTGCGGACGGGATGTGGCAAAAAACATGTTAACAATGAATCAAACAACTGGGAAAGCGATCATTCAACTTATTTTGCATTACGTTCTCTTTATTTGAACATTTGGAACTGCTTGAACTCAGAGCTACATTGACTGCAGGTAAACGATGTTATTTTTGTAGTATATAGCCGAAGAAAAAGTCGTCCTTTCTTATTCAGCTTATTTAGCTTGATTTTGGTAGCGAATCACTGAAAACGTATGACACTTCAATATTATTAAATGGTTCTCTTCAATTTTACTGTTTTATTTTTGTATCATGTCTTGATATTTCGGTGTCAAACGTTTTCTGTATAAAATCTACCTTTTGTGAATATTTGTTGATAGTGCGACGGTGAAAGAAGCCGGACTGAAATCATAAAAACAACGCTAGACTATTTTGGTTTGGTTTCACAGTCTGATTTAGTTCTTACCCCAGCGCTTTGCTCCATGTTGTTTCAATTACTAGTGTTTTTTTGCCTCAAAAATTTCCTGCTCGGTCTTCGAAACCGGTATCTCTTTTCGCTTTGTCGTTCCTACGTCTGAATGTTTTTCGGCTTCATTTTCCCCAGTTTGTCGGCCATTAATCTATGAACAAGTGCGTGAACTTGGTGTAAAATTACGTCACGTCGTTCACGAAGATTGATTGGTCAGTTCTCTCTCTCTTCATGTTCCAAATATGGTACTTGCGAAAATGAATAATTACGAGCATCGTTCAAAACCTATATATGCGAGTTCCCTGTTTTGAAGTCCTCATGAGTTTCTGTCTAGAATTAGGTGATTCCCTTCAATTGCGTTGCGCATCCTTCCTGTGCATCATTTTTGCGCGTGCACGAGCGCGCGCACCTTCGGAACTTGATAGGTTTTCTATGAAAGCTGAGCAGTTCAGAGAAATAACAGGTCATTTTCTCCTAAACGAGCTCGGTGACCCCCATTTTTTAATACATAAATTCAAATGGCACACGGTCCGGTGAGGGTAAAAGGCGGCATGAGTTTGCGGAATGGCATGTGGCATGAGTTGCGGAATGGCATAATTATGCAAAATGTAACATATGTGGAACGTCTCAAAAAATGAATTAAACTGAAAAGCGCGCCCTTTTTTTCCCGCCAATTTGCAAGAGTAGCCGCTTTTTGTGACTCGCCGAGTTGTGCGCTTTTTCGTTTACGGAATGCAAATTATCCTCTCCTTCGTTCTTTACAGCTTCTATGAAAAGATTTCGGCAATGGAATTTTATATTATACCATAGGCGGTTTAAGTATTCGTCGAGAGAGTCTTCTCCAAGTATCAAAACAGCGAGTGCACAGCATGCAACCGTAGATCGTACGGTCCAAAATTAGGCTTGGATAAATTCTGCTCGTAAAATGGCTTATTCTGCCTGTCGGCAGTGCTGATAAAAATCACTTATTCTGCTCTAATTCTGCTCGGTGGCCGAAAAATCTTCCGTCCCATTTTCGCAAATATGGAAAGCAGCCTAGGCCTAACCTTCAAATACTAATTAGATATTCATTTTACATAGTAAAATTGCAATTCATCTTACTTTACATCACTAATATTAGACGAAACAGTGAATCATGAGAGTGCGTTATAGCTAATAATCACATTAATTACAAGCTTTTTTCCATTTGTTTTGTATTAAGTTTTCAATTTTTCTTACAACTGTTATGCATATCATTAGTGTCGCTGATTTTCCGTTGTTCTGCTCAAATTCTGCTCAAAAATGCCTTATTCTGCCGGCAGAATGCTCGCCTTAAAAATCGCTTATTCTGCTCGAAATTCTGCCGGCAGAATTTAACCAAGCCTACCCAAAATAAACAAAAACACCTTAGTCCACTTCGCGATTTGAAAGATGTTTCAAGTATCCTCTGATAACGTGAATCCACTTCGGGGACTCAAGAAAGTAAGCAGTTCGTCTTACCTTTATCCTTTAACGTTGACCGATCGATGAAGGCGAAAAGTAAAGGCTTCAAGTTTTTGTTTTCATTCTGCCCGAACTAAACGCAAGAATGAAAGGTATAACTGAACACTCAATTGATCATATATTTATACTTTCACGGCGCTTCTCTGGAAAAAGCAAGACGTGGGTTGAGTAGCTTTAACAAATGAGCATCCTATCTTTGTATGGAGGTGCAAGTGATTCGAAACTATCGTGGTTTTGCTGGGTATCCGTGACTGATGTCCGGCTATGGTGGCGTGACAACTCGTGAACAACCTGGCGATTGTATGATATATGCTTTAGCTTGGAAAATTCGATTGCTAACTACAAAACCAAATTTGGTTTTTTGAATCGCTTTGTAATTCCAAACAAACATCAAATACTACTGGGAGATTTCAATGAGAATTTCCGTGCAAAACTCACTGCTCAACTAGGTGTCGATACCATAGCGATTTTATACTTTGCACAAGCTCGAAAAATGTGTCAACTACAAAAGTGGAATATTTTTTTTCTGAATGGATTTACAATTCTGAACAAACATCGAATATTTCCGGCAGGACGTTTGAATAAGCCTTTCGTTGAAATTCTTCTAAATTTCAAACAAGGCGTAATTTATTGTCACGCTGCATAAATTACATTCTGCAGTCATAATTATGCCATTCCGCAACTCATGCCACATGCCATTCCGCAAACTCATGCCGTCTTTTACCCTCACCGCACACGGTCGAGTAGAACAAACCGCAATTTCAAGAAAAGGTAAACATTCTGCTTTGAGATATTTTTATTTAAGTGCCGAAAAGAACACGTCTTTAGGTACAGCAGGGAACGCACGCCGTTAATTCTTTATTTTTTTTCATGTCCTTAATTTCTGTTCAACTTAAATAGTATACAATGCAAGGTAAATGTCTATTTTGTTGAACTGATCCAGTATTTCAATACAAGCAACGACTTTTTAAGGCAATTATAGTTATCATTTCTGATTACTAGAGTTTCTCAGGGAACCCTTGCGGGTCGTATAGTTACTATCAATGGCTATCCATGTTGTGCCAAAACAAGCTCTGTGACCCCATTTTTTATTGCATTTTTGACATGTTGTAGAGGTAATTACCAGTTGGACCAAGTCTTAGAAAATTTTAAATATTCCTTCTATTTTGGTGGAATCACCTTAAATACCCAGTGTCGGTCCAGTATCTCGAAACGCACGCCCGTTCTTCTTCAGAGTCTAACAAAAAATGGCTTTGAGGGTAAAACAGGTTACAATTTAAAATGAGGGGGTATACGATTTGATATTGTAATAACATATACTTGTACAGCGAGGTTACAGTGTTGGCGAGGATAGCCGTGGTGTCATCCGCATGTTGCCGGGGTTTGGCTTCTTTGCTGTGATGTAGCTCTTTCTTTCTTATACGTTTCCCAAAATTTTTACTTTCAAATTTGAACATGTTCTAGCATGATTTTATCAATCAAATTTTGGCTGTTGTATCTGTTCAGTATAGAGAGTCATAAGATGCTTTGGCATATTTTATGCATCCTTTACGTGGTTTTTTAACTTACTTTTATTTTTTAGCACTGTTCCCATTTTTGCTTTGGGAACGTTCCGATTAAGAGATGATTGTTCCTCTTTGGAGTGGTCCTTTTAGCATCAAAAGGAACAAATTGCTGTTAAAAATAGGAACAAAGTGTTCATTTAGAGCTAAAAAGAACCTTTTGTTCCGAATTTTTAACATTGAAAGGAACTTTTTGTTCCTAAATGAGTGGCCTAGGAACAGGTGTTCCCAATGATATTGTTCCTCTTTTATCATTTTGGTCCTTTTTAATCGCTTGAGGAACAATTGTTCCCATTAATGCGTTCCGTTTTAGAGTGGCTGTTCCTTTATGCTGACACGAGGAACTTTGGTTCCCAATTAATTACGTTCCTTTTTTTGTAAAGGAACGTTTGTTCCTTTCTAACATTGTTCCCATTAACAGGTTCCGTTTTGAACGAAATGTTCCTTTTTATTGGCACGTGGAACAGTTTGTTCCTAACCATTAGTTCCTATTTATGTAAAATGGTTCCTATTTAGAAATGACAGTTCCTTTGTACATCTTGTTCAACAGAAACATTCTTCTTTTCTTGCCATCTATGATTTTATCGCTTTTTAATTGGCAAAAACATTTGGTGTAGTGTTTTAAGTTTCAAACAACACGAAGCAGTGTCAATAGCAGATTTTTAAAGACTTTTCGAGGCCCTTATAGACTTGCCCAGGCAAGCCGGGTTGAATATAATCGCACCAACGCCATATATCACCTCGAATTTGTAAGCTTACTTAAGAATAATGAACAGTGGCAAGCAGACACATGCCTGAGCAAGCAGGGGCAAGTTGGGGCAGGTTGGGGCAAGTTTAAACTTGCACAATACAGCCATTGTTTTTTGTCGCCTTTGTGTTTTGTTCACTATTTATGTAAGTGGAACAAATTGTGTGGATCACTCAGATGTCCGACATGAACAAAAAGGGTAAGGTTGACTGGTCGAAAATCGATGGCTCATCACCAAAACCAAAACGGCTTCACTTGGAAAAAGAAGAAACAGATAGCTTGTATCACTGTCCAATACAAACGTGTGATCACGATGGATTTAAAAGTCAACGTGGCTGCAGGAAACATGTGAACACCAAGCACAGTTGGTTCTTTTTCTTTGACGAAAAACCCGACGTTTCAAGTACCAAAGAACTTGCCGATGATGATACATCGGGTGAAATCACAAAACAAACTGCCAGGGTAATGCCTTCGTTTTCAGTTTCCAGCCAAATTGGCGAGTTATTCACGAAATGGTTGACTGGAAGTGGTGGGGGTTGCAAGAAAGATCGTGCAGCTCAGCAGATAGCCAAGAGATGCTTTAAATTTCTCAAATTTTGCTGCGAAGATGAAGAGGAATTGAGTTTTGAAGCGCTGGACTTTAGCCTGTGTTCTCATAGTCTGTTGTTCAAGTTTATCGACTACTTGCAAGATGAATGCAAACTCGGACACGGTGGCCGATTGGGCTACATTGATGCGATCTCCGAATTAATCGACTTCAGAAAAATAAACGGCGCATCAGACACAGTTCTTCGAAATTTGTCCTCGACGGAGTTGTACCTTAAACGAGCGCGCAAGACGGTGGCAAAGATGATGAGACTGCAGTGGACACAAGATCTAGACATTGAAACTTTGGATGCTAGGGGGCACTGGGCAACCATGGAAGAACTGTTAGAAGTGGTGACATTTCATTTGCCTCGTTACGAGAACACCGTGAAGACGTGCAAAACTATTCCCGGTCAAGTTAATCCTTCGGACTTAACATTTGCCACGAAATTTGTCGCAGTGTATTTGTTCATCAAGGTGAAGGGATCTCGGCCTATGACTTATCAGTATTTGACAGTGGACATGGTCAGAGCAGCTAAGGAGAACGGGGGATTCATCGACCAGAAAAAGTTCAAGACTGCTAGAAAATATGGATTTGACTCCTTAATTCTGACCGATGCAAGCATGCAGGTGCTCGATAGCTACATAAATTTCGTAAGGCCATTGCTAAAACCCCAGTGCGAGTTCGTTCTGGTCACGAGAAATGGAGGACAGCACAGCAAATTGGGCGACGTCATGAGTAAACTGGTGTTTGATGCAATCGGAAAGTTCATTCATCCGACGCGCTATCGTCAAATTGTCGAGACGCAAAGCCTCAATCTGCTCACAAGCAAGGAGCAACAAATTTTGTCAGAAGACCAAAAACACAGTTCTGCCGTTGCAAAAGTTCACTATCAAAAGCAAAGATCGCGCGAAGTTGCTGTCAAAGCTCACGAGTGTCTACAAAAGCTACAAGGCACGAAAGGCTCGGAGGTGGATAGGGAAGTGCAAACGAGGTTTAACGGCTCAACTTCAAGTCTTGCAGCTCCAGTCAAAACAGCAGAAACAAAGAGCGCGCCCCCTAAAGAAAAGGATTCCCCGCCCACAAACCAATTGCGAGTTCAAAGAAATTATCGTCGGGTGTTGAAATTCACGGCAGACGAGGACGATTTTCTCAAGAAGGGAATCGATCGGCACGGGTTTGGGCAGTGGACGGCAATTCTGAGGGATCCCGATCTCAAATTTCAAGACGGAAGAACGGCGGACTCTCTCAAGAAAAGGGCTGGAATGAAAATGCAGCTATAGCTTGACATAATGTTTAGAAACAAACTAATCTGCCAAAACTCGTCTAATAAAATATGGGACCGAGCCGACGCACCCTTTATCGTGTAAGAGATAGTCCAAGTAAAGTAAGCAAAGTTGCATTCAAAAAGTGACTTTCTTTTAATCAAGGTTGACGTTTTCCTTTCCTTTCCTTACATGTAGTTCGCTTATTTATTATTTATTAGCATCACTCTCGACTTGAAAAATACGATTTCAATTTTACGAAAGGCAAAAACACTGAGTTCAATGTTTCATTTCACAGAAAACGGATTCAATTGATGACATTTGTCTGACCAATCACTCTCGTCATACATGGGCGACAGCGGAGAAGAAAAATGCTACTCCTTTCATTTTCTTTATCTTTTCGTCACATTCATCACGTTTCTGGCATATGTTTAGCCACAGATCGTCACAAGACATTCCCTCATGTTTGCTGTAAGATAATTTAGCTGCCAAAAGAGAACAAGTTCCCTGGACAGCTGGCAAGACCTTGCTAAGCACAGCACTCCTGATTCCCTAAAATAATTACAAGGAAACAGTAAACTAGTCAGCACAGAATCACTAAAATTGACGAATAATCTGTAGGAAATATTTAGACTACAATGCCTATTAGATTAACTGGTTAGAAAAGCCTAAGCAATATAGCATTTCGTTCCTGTTAATTGCTACGTTTTAAGGTGAACTTTGTAAATTCGTTCACTAAAAGAACCGAGAGCAACTTTTCTTCCTTAACTTGTCTTAAAGCTACGAAGAAGGAATATGAAATCTAGTACATACCTTATTATTGAGTTGCCTTGCTGGTGCTGTGGCCATCACTGTCATCGAGTGAAATGAGAACGAAGCAACGTTTCAGACTTCTTTTATAGCATACTAGCTTCATTGTTTACGTTCCTCAGTTTGATCTTTTCTTTTCGATAAATTACGGGCAAAAAAAGGCGGTTAGTGGTAAAAAATGCCCCGACGAGCTACATTTTTAAACTTCCTGTGTGTGATTTTTTTTTGTTTTCGATACAATCAAGTCAAAAACAAAATGCCCGAGCAATTTACAGTGGTTACATAACTGCTTCTCCTTGGCAAACAGTGTAATAAAGAATCTGGAAAACAATGAAGCGCAAACTAAACATTCATACCGGCGTATGATCAATGCCTTAAAAACATGTCACCTTAACACTTTTTTAGCGAACAAGCATTTCCAGAATCAACAAAAAGCTTAACGATATTTTTAAAATACTAGCGAGCTAATTGAAAGGATTATTCTTTTGTGCAGCACAGTTGTAATTAATAGCTTTTCTCGGCCTATCCGTCACATTACGAGAAATATGCAATTTAGATAATGCACGTTAACTTGAATGAATGAATAAATGAATCAATGAATGAGTGAATGAATGAATGAATCAATGAATCAATGAATCAATGAATGAATGAATCAATGAATGAATGAATCAATGAATGAATGAATGAGTGAATCAATGGATGAATGAATGAATGAATGAATGAATGAATGAATGAATGAATGAATGAATGAATGAATGAATGAATGCGTATTTACAGTGGGTTCACAGCAATCAAAATATCTCTCAGTGCTGTTCCCCGTTGTTTCCGTTTTATCCGTTTCACTAAAGAAATAATTGCATTTTCACTCAGATCTCAGTAGTCAAAAGATCTCAAGTAAATCGGGGATAACGGATACAACGGGGACAGAACTTACAGTACATCAGATCAGCTTCAAGGAGTATAAAATAATATAAAGTACAACGGAGACAACGGACACGGCGGGGACACAACTTACAGTATATATATAGGAATATATTAAGATTACTACTACTACTACTACTACTACTACTAATAATAATAATAATAATAATAATAATAATAATAATAATAATTATTATTATTATTATTATTATTATTATTATTATTATTAGTAGTAGTAGTAGTAGTAGTAGTATTGTTAATATATTCCTATACATATACTGTAAGTTGTGTCCCCGCCGTGTCCGTTGTCTCCGTTGTACTTTATATTATTTTATATTCCTTGAAGCTGATCTGATGAACTGTAAGTTCTGTCCCCGTTGTATCCGTTATCCCCGTTTTACTTGAGATATTTTGACTACTGAGATCTGACTAAAAGTTTAATTATTTCTTTAGTATGACGGATAAAACGGAGATAGCAGGGAATAGTAGTTGGAGCTTGTTTAAGTTGATATTCCTTTTTACTCTTTTCATTGAGCGTGAGTGTTTCGCCATTTGTGTCTGTGATCTATTTCCTATTTAGTTTGTTCTGATTTGCACGATTGTATACATTCAACGGAGATCACGGATATGCCGGGGACAAAGGGACTCACTTTTGTATCATGGAATAAGATAGCTCTGGGAAAACCCTTGTTTTGCTGATATAAATTTAAGGCCATCATCTTTTAACACTGTTTTAGGAACAAGTGTGCCTTTTTTGTAGCTGTTCCTCTTATAAGGAACGCTTTGGAACATAAACCTTCCCATTTGAGGTATATTTTTGGCAAAAGCCGGTAAAACGTAAGTTTTAGCAGTGCCCTACATAAACCTACATGGAAACGTAGTTATGGAGAGATTTGCGCGGTAGTCAGAACTATTTTAGGGTTTTTAAAATCAGGAACTGAAATTTTGGGAAACGATCTTTCTTTCTTTCTTTCTTTCTTTCTTTCTTTCTTTCTTTCTTTCTTTCTTTCTTTCTTTCTTTCTTTCTTTCTTTCTTTCTTTCTTTCGGCGTTGTCTACAATCAGCGGTTTTCCCCAGAAGTCATTGTTTTCACGGCCACACTGGCCACCTCGACACCCTGTTCGATTCTTTATTCTTCCTTTTTAATTTCTTTGAGATTCAGGGGTCTGTAAGTCGGGATTAGTGCTAAATTATTTTTCGGTGAATTGTGTAATCTTGAAGGGACTAAATTCTTGAACAGATGTCAAATATTGTGGCAACCACTTTGACCATTTTGGTCGTTGTGGCAGCGTATCTTTACTACAAGCACGTAACAAGTCAAGACAAACGCATTGCAGCAGTTTTGGACGGATTAAAAACTATAGAACAACAAACTCCACTGCAAGGAACACCCAAAGTCGCATCTGGTTTTGAAGCAAACGTGGATTATTTCGTTGATTCTCTGGAATTATTAGAAGCAATGGAACTTGAACCTCCTGAAGAAGCCAAACCTCACGACATTGTGAATACCGAGAAAGAATTTCTGGAAACATTTGCGTTTTTCTTTAATCACAGTGCGGCTTCATCGTAAGTATCATCAGCAAGCTTTAAAGTTTTTCCTTCATTTATAGCGAGGCTAATCTACTTTTATCTTTTTCGTAAGCTTTCTGATGTTTAGTTTATGTGAATACGTTTGTCACGCAATATTCTCGTTGCCGGGGGAGGGAGTGGGGAGTTCTTTCATAGAAAATAGGATCGGAAATTTTGGAAGAAACCCATAAAAGATACCTTTTTATTGTTTTACTAGTGTGGCCTGAATGCATTTTCACCACTCAGAGGTACCTGTTCTGACAATACAGTATATCTATGTTATATTACCCTACATGTAGTTAGTAGTTTAATGTACTAGGATAATTTTAGAAGTGGTTATATTAGATTCTAAAAAAAACTTAATAATAATAATAACAATAATAATAATAATAATAATAATAATAACTTTATTTACGTGTCTCATCTTCTAGCATCTTTAATGAAGGAAATGGTTAGATTCTATTATTATATAATAGAAGCGGTTATTTCAGATTCTAAAATGATAGGTGGCAATATACCATGAACCCCTTTAAGGTACGACAAGTATCCCCATGTCATTTTTGTATGGAGTCCCTTTCCAGCAAAACAGCCGTGTACTTAGCCTGAGAAAACAGCCGACGTTTCACGAGGTCGCCACTTTGAGCCCTCACAAAACGATGTCTGAATAACGAGCGCAGAAATTCCATACTGATGACGTGACAGTACCCTGATCTTGGAAGAGCTTCTGATTGGTTGAAAGAAAATTCCAGCCAATCAGATGCACTACCAAGATCTGGGTAGTACACGTCATCAGTATGGAATTCCTGTGGTCGTTACTCAGATGTCGTTTTGCGAGGGCTCAAGTGGCGACCTCGTGAAACGTCGGCTGTTTTCTCAGGCTACCATGTACTGTAATCCATGAGAACCTGTGATAATTTCTTTTTTATTGTGAAAGGCTGAAGTAATCTGTCTAAGTAGAGCTTCATATGTAACTTTCATGTATATATGACTTCCATATATAACTTTTGCAATTTGCCTAACAAGTTGCATTGTGAATTAATGTGACGCTACTGTCAAGGTGAACATATTGGATTGAATTCCCAAGCGCTAACCATTAACGTCGCAAACTAACTCTCTGACATAGCAACAAACTTTGTCCCTCATTTTCATCATTCCTAGTTTGAAAGAAGCCCTTGCTCATGTCTTGCATATCTGTCAGGTTTTGAAATTTCTTTTAATGATTACTCAATTGCACATGCACCTTTAAAGACTATTTTAAATCATTAAACTTCTGACTATAGTCTGTAATTAAACTTGTTTATTTTTCACCTTCTTCCTGTCCAGGGTTAGTTTGTTTTCATGGTTTAAATATGAATTTTTTTTTTGGTATTTTACTTCTTTTATTTTAATGATTACTCAAGTGCACATGCACCTTTAAAGACTATTTTAAATGCTGTTAAGTGTTTTTGTAGGTACATAAGTAATTGACAGGTTGTCAAATGCACATGCATTTTTTTGGCAGGCGTTATGTCAAAGACAAGGAGCTTTTTCAAAAGATGGCTGTCAAAGCGCTGGAAATAGAAGGAACACGTAAACTTTTAGGAGGCAGTGGATTGCAGATTGGTAAGAGACTTGCCAAAGAGGGTTGTCATGTGCTTGCAGCAGCCGATTCTTCAGCAGAATTACTGAACATGCTCCCTGAAAACATGTCTGCATTTGGTAACATTGTGGATATTGATGACATCCATCTCTTGCTGGAATACCCTGCACACTTACCGTGGGGCAAGTATGAGTCACAGAGAGCCAACAGATTAGTACTACACAGCGATGAACACAATCCTTACCTCAAATCACTGGATAAGTTTCAAGAGAAGGTGCAGGAGTTTTCACCTTCAGTGTTAGTAATTTCAGGTCTTCACATGCTTGACAACTTCCCAGCCTTTAACCCTGGTGAGAGTGGCAATATTTTGAAAAGGCTTTCATCTTTCCTTGACACAGTGCAAGTCCCTATCCATTTTGAGATGGCACCATTCCATCAAGAAGAGTGCTTTGATGAGCTGTTGCAGTATATAATACCTTATGCAGGTTCTATGGGCATGAATGAACAGGAACTGCCAAACTTGTGGAGTAAACTTCTTTATGGAAACATTACCATGGTATCAAGTCAGAAACCCAGAGTGGCTACAGTTTTGGATCTCATGAGAGATGTGTACAAAGTTTCCAAAGAGAATTACAAAAAAGGCAAGACGATGAGAGAGCTGACAAGGTTGCATGTCCATACTCTTGCATTTCAAGTAATCCTAACCACTAAAGGATCAAATTGGAAAAATACCCGAGCAGCTGCAGCAAAAGCTTCACTGACAGCTACTAGGCATGTGTGTGGCTCTGAGGAAATTGACCCTAACAAATCAAAGTTATTTATGGATGATTCATTTTCCAAAAGCGTAGTTCCGGGTAGCCCAAGGGTTCAGTTCAATCCCGATTCACCGGTGTCGTGCTGGGATGAACATGATTATAAAATCTGTGTTGCCCCAGTGTTAGTTTGCACTCAGGTGCTACAGACGGGAGGTGGTGGTGACCACATTACAGCGGGTGGCTTGATTTTGCAGATTTAGATTAAGAATTCACTGATACTAATTTCACTGCTTGTGTTTGGGTCAAGTACCATTCCAGAAAATTGAAAATTCTGAGGGAGAGGGCTCTCAAAGCCAAAATTTTTCAAAGGAAAGTAGGAAGCTAAACTGAAACTTGAAAAAAGGGGTGGGGTGGGAGGTACCAGTACAGATATTTTCTGGATCAGCACAAAACTTTATCAGTAGTGTTTTGTCTGACTACACTGAAGTTAGGAACAGTTAGGGGCATTTGACACTTTTCTTTCTTTTCTTCCTAATACATATATTACACATTTCAAAATGACAGTTAGGAAATATGGTAATTACCTCGGCAGGGAGTGAGAGAGGCTTGTGGCCCACAGTGTCAGAGCCAATGCTGGAAATAATTTGTCTTGCTAAGTAGAACTTGTCTCCTTCCAGACCATTTCATTATTGGACATATTGCAAAACTGGTCAGACCACACAATCAATCGGCATACATGACACTACTGTAGTGTGTTTGTAATGCACTGTGAGGTGGTTTCAAATTGCACATTTATTTGCAACTTTACTCAAGTTGAAAGTGTTTCATATCAAATGATGGAACAATGTGATATCATATTTTGTTTTTTTTTTTAAAAAGGGAATGTGAGAAGGTAACAAGATGTTGTATTTCAAAACAAAACCGGAACCATTTATCCAACACCCAGTAAGCTGAAAGAAAGATGTGTATCAGTTTTCTGGGGTAAAGCTCAAGTGCTGGATATCCTAATGAAGCACTCTCTTGAGTATTAATTGATATATCTTCTCAAAGAAATCACTAAATGAGAAAACAGAAACAAAATTGCCAAGAAATTGGGTCTGGCTATATGGACCTCAATTTATATGCTTGTGTTTTTCTTTGTTTAAACAAGGTGAACTATTAGTGAGGGTTAGAAAATAATATTATTTTCAGCACTGAAGAGGCTTCCCTAGGAAGTTACCTGGATGTCAAATAATCCAACTGAAGGTTACTGATCTCAAACCAGTAATAAATTTCTATTTAACAATTAGATTATGAGCTCGAGATTTCTATCATTTTAGTATAAATCGTATAAATCTACTAGACATTCAAAACTTAACAGCAGACACTACATGTTTTTATTGAAAAATGATCTAAATAGGTCACACCACACGCGGAAAACACTCTACTCACTATCTACAACAGAATAGATAGTGAGTAGCGTAGCCAATCAGAGAACAGCATTAGTGATAGAACGCTAGTAGATTTATACTAATTATTGATACGAGGTGTGTGACATTCAGTTGGGCTTTTGACTGCATATCTGTGACCTTTAAGTTCGTTTAGGTGGAATTATTCCACTTGCCCAAGTCACTTAGACATAGATAGCTGTAAACTGAATAAAAGTTCTGTTTACTGCACAGTGCTGGATACATGTAGATGTTGGTAAGTGCCAAAGTAAATAATGAAAGTGCTAGGCATTTTTTAAATGAAAGTTTGAAAATTAGCTGCATAGGCTACGTTCTAGCACTGTGCATGCTATTTAGGGACATAGCATATAAATGTCTAGTACTGCTATAATAATAATAATAATAATAATAATAATAATAATAATAACATTTCTAATGCATAGACTAGTATATGTAATAGGTTTAAACTTCAGTTTAGATAGTCTGATGGGTAATTCACATACTGGTCAGTTTGTGAAAAATTCGATATAGGTGCTTGAATGGGATTTTAGGCAAGCAGTAGAATTAACATGTAGACATTATTAAATGCACATTAACACTGAAAACTGCAGACTGTCAAATGTTCCATAGATAGTCTGGGAAAGAAGTGGAGTCACCGTTAAATATTTATTTAGAATTGTGTATGGGCACTGTAATTCTGGGTTTACAAGAAGTAAAATAATATGTGAAAGGCAGCCTTCAGTTGATTGTTCTAATTTGCTGCTCTCTCACTGGCCACTGCCAAACGGGTTCAGCATTTCCATTTAACACTGTTCAACACTGCTGAACTCAACATGTTTTAACATGTGTTAAAACATGTTGAATTTAACCAGTGTTAATTTAAATTAACACTGGTCTACACTCTAGTGGTCCATAAAAATGACATCATAAAATGTTCAAAACTCAAGTGGAACAACGAGCCGTAGGCGAGTCGTTTCATTGCCAAGTTTTGAATGTTTTGCTAGCTCTATTTTCTTTGCCAAAGTTGCAGTCTTGTAACAATGTCGGCAGATCGTGTGCGATAACTGAGAACTCGCAGCTGAGCCATTTAAGTGCCTATGAAGTAGAAACTAAGATAAGGTCTGCTTATTTGAAAGGCCTTTCAAAGTGAAGAAGAATGGTGTTTTCTTTTTTGCAAAATCCCCTCTCATTCTAGAGTTATTCGAGAAAATAAGTGATGTCACAAGTGGTTTAAGTTTGGAGGCAAATCATAAAATCAAGAATCTCTTTGGAAATATTGAGGACACACAGTAATGCATATTGTGATGTTGCCGTGGTAACAGTTTAGCTTCCAGGCATCTTTCTTGCAAGAATGACATTCCCCCTTTTTTGGCTTAACAAACGTAATGAGGAAACTAAGCACAAACTGGGCATTGTGTGTGTTGTGAACAGGTCCTTCTTTCTCTCGTTCAGAGCAGAAAGAGATATTTGGAGCCAAAATTGTTGCCATGACAACATCAAAATATGCCTCATCTTGTGTCTTTCTTAATGCACAATATTGGTGCCAAGTTTCGATTATCTTCATCCATTCTTTCCTGAGATACACTTCATTTTGTAATAAATGTAAAGAAGATCCTCGCAGTTATTAACGCAACTTATGCAGTTGCGAAAAGAAAGCCTGAAAAAAATCAGGCTTGCCGGGATTCGAGCCCTGACCTCTGCGATACCGGTGCAGCGCTCTAACCAATTGAACTAACGAGCCAACTGGGAGCTGGTTATTAAATTGGTTCGTAATATACCCGGGAAAGATGAAGATGAAATAATAAATATATGGAATTCATATATTTGAACTGCGGAATGAAGAAATAAATGTAAAGAAGATCCTTGCAGTTATTAACGCGCAAGCCTGATTTTTTCAGGCTTTCTTTTCGCAACTGCATAAGTTGCGTTAATAACTGCGAGGATCTTCTTTACATTTATTTCTTCATTCCGCAGTTCAAATATATGAATTCCATATATTTATAATTTCAACTTCATTTTGTGTTTTGTTTCCATGCTGTAACCACCTATGATGTGATCACTTTCTAATTTGCATAACATGAAAACTTAAGTATCTCTGGAATGAATCATTCGAAAAGCCTTTCAAATAAGCTTAACTTAGACTTAACTTCATAGGCACTTAAACTTTTAACCCTATTCTGCCTGGGGGGGGGGCACATTGTGCCCAGCTGACTTTAACGAATTATAACTTTTAAATGGCTAGACGAATAATTACCAAATCTCGTGACTTTTCCTAAAATTTACCAGAGAAAATTTCCCTGTGTCCTTGACGTGTCTATGATGATTGACGTTTCCATAGCAACCGTCTACTCAGTAGTGTATTTTGACTATTTTCTGTCTTTTTCAGTCTTTCTTCAGGTTTTCCCCCTTCGTTTGTAAGAAGAAGATAATTTTTTACTTTTGTGTGCTTGTTTTGACTAAGTATGTTTCTTAGAACAAAATCATATATTTTTGGTGACGTCATTGTCAGCTGTATGACTGCAGGTTTGGGATTCAAGATGGCGGCCTAAAATTCAAAATGGCAGGTTTGTGACGTTATTGTGACGTCACGACACGTCATAATTGACATGTCATAAGCCTAATCTGTTAAGATAATGACGTGCTACAAACGTGCCAAGTTTCATCGCAAGAGCTTTAAAAAGTGCTCCCCCCCGGCCCCCCACCCCCAGGCTTAGGAACTCATAAAAAGCCCAGGCAGAATAGGGTTAAGTTTTCACGCGCTGTAGTTTTTGGATCTTCCAAAAAAGCTTCCGTCCGCTACCTGAGTTTTGGACTTCTTCCCCGCACAAGGATACAAATTAATTGTCTTAGTCTGGGCAAGAGAAAAACGCTACAAAAGGTTCTCGCAAACTCAGTCCCGACACCATTCACACCGGTTTTCGTAACGATCGCGTGCAGTGTCTGCGAAATTTGCGAGGTGTAAATCATTTTTTCGCCCCAAATATTACGCGTCTGTTTCAAATTGTTGCAAGGGAAACAAGAAGTCCTTTGCGAACTTACCTCTCCCGTAAATTCCTTCTACCGTTGGTGGTAGCTAACAATCATTCACCTCATCGTCGATGAACAGTGGTGGATGTTTACCTCACAGCTTCCCCCCGGCACGTTGAATATCTATCGCTATTCACCGGCACTATTCACCTCCTAGGGACCGGTCATTATCTCTGGAGAGGGGAGGGGAGGGAAAAATATATTGAAAGATAAAAATTTCTGCAAGGACCTCCCTTCCCGAGTTTTACTAACATGCGAGCCAGCGAGCCATGCGAGTCATAGTGCGAGCCATGCGAGTCATAGTGCGAGCCATGCGAGTCATAGTGCGAGCCATGCGAGCCATGCAAGTCAAGCAAAGAATTAAAAAAAAAATAAAAAAATAAAGAAAAGAAATAAATAAAATAAGTATACACAAGTATCTACAGGACTATAACGAAGTCCTGGATGAAAAGAACATTCTCCTTTTGTCCACGTTACGCGTGCATGGGAAAATTGCCCAGAAATTATTTTATTTGCCCGTACAAAATTGGAATGACGTTGTTGATCGAAACGCCTTTGACTGAACAACAGGAAAAAGACATAGGTTTGTAAGCTTCATTACGGACTCATCTTTCATTAGTTCAGATGCTTAAGAATTTCTTTTCTTTTAGAGGTTGTGATTTATAATTGAAACGCAATATTTGTGCAGCCCTCCAATAAAGACGCTTAGCCCCGCCAGCTTCCCCCCCCCCCCCCCACACCCACACAGAAGACAAAAATACAAAAATAGAAAATACAAGTAAATAGACAATAAAATGGAACAATATTGGCAAAATTCTGAAAAGACTTATAGAGAATGCGTTACTTCCGGTAGTGTATGTAATCTGTAATCTTATTAAATATCTTTTTCAATATATGTTGATGTTTACATGTATATCCAAAACTCGATTAATCGTTTTGCAATCAACACATATACTCGTCTTTGACGCTATTTTTCGTCGAAATGTGCGCTCGTTTGATGTTCCAAGCAGCAAAACACAATGTATACATTGAGCCTAACACGCAATGAGTATATTTACGGCATACAGTACTATTTTACACGTTTTCAGAATCACGAAAGCGTCGCTATTTTTTATTTTATTTTATTTTATTTATATTGCTCAACAAAATGTTTTAAAAACATTTTCTAGCGTTAAAATCATGACTCGCATCCTGGCTCGCCTGACCCGCATGGCTCGCACTGTGACTCGCATGACTCGCATGGCTCGCTGGCTCGCACATTAGGCAGACCCCCCCTTCCCAGGCCTCAAAATGGCAAGTGGCCCCCTCTTTTAATCGATAATTAAATCCCCCCCCCGCCTCCCCCATAATATCTTAGGTGTCGGTAATGTAGTTTTTTTTGGTATTTAGGTGCATGAAGTCTACTAGCCAATGCCACATGATACACTAAGCGAGACCATGCTTCAAGCAATGACTTTCGTAACGTTACTTTGTACCCTGGTACATCACTGGACTGTCAATGCTTGTCATTTCAGTGTATTATCCTAACAGGTCACAAAATCAGTGTATCGTGTGGACCAGTGTCCCGTTTTTCGCACACTTCTGGATGTTTGCGCAATTGCTGGCTCATTGATGAAGTCATCATCCTCTTGGCCATCATTACTCCCACTGTCACTTTCACTGTCACTCTCATGCAAAATCAAGTCATTATCACTGTCACTTTCACTCTCGCTGTCCACTGATGTGGCGACAGGGTACTCGCTGACACAACCATTTGCAAGGTGGAAAGGTTTCCAGCCAAAAGCATTGTATGCGCGCCGGCAGACTATGTATCGTTGGAAAGGAAAAAAAATATGAATTGCCGTTTTCTTCAATTGGGCAAACGAAAACAAAATCAACTGCGAAAATGACCATGTGTTATCCAGGTGTCAAATCCAAGTGCATTGGGAAAATAACTGCACTGTGTTAACCACAAAGGATCAATCATCAAAAGTGTGTGAGCATTTTTCGATATTCTGACTGGTTACGGTGAGTTTTTTAATTAGTCTGTCAAGTGAATACGCGATCATCTGCGCATTGCATTGAAGATCGCCAGGGTGAAATATTATAAATTTCAAAATTTCCTGACACAATTTGGTTTCACAACATCTAAGGAATGTTCGGGCCAAGTTTCACAGAAATCCGCCGAATTTTGATGCCTATTAATTCATTTATCTGATTGAATAACGCATGGTCATTTTCGCGGTCATTTTTTGCAATTTTCTTTTGCAGAATTTAAAAAACCGGTAATTCATATTTTTTCCCGAAATCTACATTTATTAACCTTTCCAACGATATATAGTTTATAAGCAGGCTGAGTTATCAATGTGTTAGGTTGGAGACGGATGGGTATTGGTCTTCATCATATAGCCATAGAATTTCAGAAGATCATTACTTCTAAGTTAGAAGCGATTTTTTTTCAGCTGGGTTAATATCCCTCTTCCCTAGTTGGACCCTTGAAATTATCCTAATGTTCTAGAAGTTATCCTTTCTACACAAACACAAATGATTTCAAAAGACAACTAGCAGAACCTAAAAAAGATGCCCCCCTATTTCTTTAATAAAAATAAGCCCCCCCTCTAACCACTCTAGCATACCCTTAACCCCCTTCTTTCCCCCCCTCCCCCCCCCCCCCCCCCACTCTCTGTAAATAATGACCGGTCCCTTAACTCAGTTAAGAAGTCCCGGCTGTCCCGGGTGTAGAGCCGCAGGGCTTCTTGTTCTGGAGCCCGCGTCCTCCGTGGCGAGCGGTCTGAATCCAATATGTATCATATATGAAGTACCTACCCACAGGACTACCAGCCTGGAAATGGGAAATGCTCTGGGAATCTACGGAAATCTCGAGGTTCTGATCAAGCAATGCAAGCTGTAAACACGTGTTGGAGAGTATGGAGACATATTGGAGGTAGCAATACAACCAATCTGCTAATATGGCCTCTTGGTTGCGTTAAACCTACGTTTTTTACGACCAAATCTTCGCTTCCAGTCCTGACATTGTACACCAAGGTGAGCTTCAATATGTCATGATATGTTAATGTTTCTGTCAGTGTAAGCTGTTACCAGTTTGTTATTGATTGACTGTTTATTGACTGTTTGTTGTGAAATCAGCTACAATAAATTACAATGGAATACAATTGCAATAAATAATAATAGAGGCTACACTAGCCCGCAAATAGCCATTGCTAATCTGGGCGGGTAGTGTTCATTAAATAAATACGGAAGAAGTACTTGCAATAAATAAAATAAAATAGAATAAAATAGATATGTAAATAGCATAAATGGGAATTAAATACATCGCAAATCAAGATGTATAGTTGAAATAAATAAACCTATGTTACATTAAACAGAGGGTCCTGAAGGGGGGGTACCAATCCCATTTCCCAGCCCAATTTTTTCCCAAATCCCACTTCCCAGTATTCAAATCCCATTCCCATTAGCAGAATTCAGAAAAACTCCCAGTGTCATACATACCAGCTCTTTTCTCTTAGCATCCGCAAAATTACGGCTTCTAAATACGACCCAACAAAGGCCCAAAAATTCACGAGAATTTGCGAAGATGTTCTGAAGACGATAGGATCCTTTTAGACTGGTAAAACGTGAAAGTAGGGAAGTTATAGTGATTATTTAGGTAACAAGTTCATACCACTTCACATTCCTGTCATTCCTGCCTGCAGGAAATCTGTCATTCGACTTGTAAGTGTTCTTATTTTTCCAAGCCTGGTCGGACGGATCATTCTCAGTGTTGTTTCAAGAGCGCTGTCTAACTCTTCTTTGGAGTTACTGTCACTGTCACTAGCACTAAAGCTGTCTACCTGTTCGTTGTTAGGAGACTTTGGTGGTAAACTGACATCCTCATTTGAATTAGGCGGCTCATCACTTTCGCTTGGAACTCTTTCTACAGCTTTCAGTGAATTTAAATTGACTGGTTTCAGGTCCGTTTCAATTTCATATAAGTTCAGAGGCAAAGTGCCCGCCTTGTCCATTGTGTTATCTTGTCTTACATTTCGTTGTCTGACGGATTTACCATGCATTTTAGCCCACGCCCTCATTTCAGCTTTCTCGTTTTGGTTATCTCCTGTGAGGTTGGCTTTGGAATTTTGATGCGAGGTAAGGAAACTGCATGTGATGTTGGCAGTTTGTAATATGAATTTGGATGTGTGTAGTACGCTGCAGCCCACTTAGAAACCCTTTTCACTGCTTCTTCAACTGATGTGCCAAACATGACGGCATATTCGCACAATGTAAAAGTGTCTCTTAAAATGTGTTACGGCATGCTGATTTTCAACGTGAAGGGTTAACAGCGACTCCATGTTTAATCTCATTTTGTAGCCGGGAAATAGTGACAAGTCTTGAATGTTGGCTTTGATGGAGTTGAGAGACTTCTTCAGAAGCTCGAGGGAGTCGAAGTCGATGTAAAACACTTCGACAGCAAAATCTGCAAATCCTCTTCGTCTACTCGATTTCTCTATGCCACACATTCCACGAATATTCCTCTCCATCTGGGTCGCTGAACAATCCAATGGTAATTCCAGTTTACAGTTCTCGGTGTGTATGACAACATTTTGAGTAGAAAAGTACTTCGTTCAAATCACGAATCACGTATGTTTTTTGACACATTTCACGAATCACGTATTTAACATGCACCATTGCAAAAACATAATCCCTAATTGACTAATTACTTGCTTTGCGTTTGGTTTTCAATAGACAGTTTTTTAGCGGAGCTTCGAGTATGGAAAAAGGGCCTCAAGCGCATAAAATGAGCCAAGAGAATTTCTTCAACAAAATCAGTCCTAAAAGTGTCCTTTAAGAAACGCAAACGAAGTGTCTCTCCTAAGCTGAATGTCGTAGACATTTTAGTTTATTGAACTGTTCTTACCTTCATTGGTAGGACGACAATGCTCTATTTGACAACCTCGTTCGTTTCTCCTTCTCTCCTAGGCTGTTCATTGAATTCAGAATTCCCATCAATGAGATTTGGAAACTCGCGTTTCCACGCCTCCTGGATTCGTAAAGAATAGGTCTCCATCCCGCTAACACTGGCAATTTTACTATACGGGCAATGGTAATGCCGACGTTTTTCCTTAAACCTTTGCTAAATGCAATGTCAGTGAGACCCGTAAACTGAATCAAATGCTGCTTGAAATTGTGGAACTTTTTCATGATCCCTTTTGGATAGCGGAATATTAAACGTGGGTGGCTGGAGGTTTGTCCAGACTCCTTGCCAGGAAGAATAACACTAGAACTCTGTTTTAGCTATAGCGTTGTCGCACTCGACATGCTGGGCTCTGAAGACATGTAGACACGTTTAGTTAACGAGTTAAAATTAAGCTAGATATCATTTAAAATGTATTTGATTGACTGTCACATGTTACAGAAATGAATCAACAACATTCATCACGTTTATTTACATATTGATTGTTTTACCGGCTCACTGTTGTAAATTGATTTATTAGTAACTAAGTTTAGTTTCGGTTTTCACGAAAATTTTCTGCCGGAATCACGAATCACGGTCTTTAAAATAAGGAGATCACGCATCACGCTAGACTGCAAATTTACGGATCACAGCATTATTTGAGCTGCTTTCACGTCTCACGCGCTAATTTTTGCCTAAATCACGCGTCACACATAACCCCTTTACCACCCTGACAACAGTGCGAGTATTGCACGAGAACGCCGTTTCTTCCGCCATGTTGTGTTTGTATCAGAGAAAAACGCATTCCCTGTAGAAATTTGGCTTTACACGCACCACTGTACACAAATATCGTTGACCGCAATCGAGACCATTCGGAGAAAATAAAACATGATGGCTAAACATGCTGAAAATTGACACGAACAAGATGCTTGAATAATTTTTTAACTCTCAACCCCAGGAAATAAGTGATGTCTCAACTGGTCATGGTTACAAAATATTTATCCCATTCCCATTTTTGACATTTTTTCTCCCATTCCCAGCGACCAAATCCCAGTCCCAGTGACCTAAATCCCATTTTCCCAGGACAAAAACAGGCCAATCCCAGTTCCCATTTTACCCCTTCAGGACCCTCTAAACAGTTACTTAGCAAAGACCGATTTTTTTGTATTAAGGTGTGGACCCCAACATAAGTCTCCTCGTGTTCTAAAAGCTGCAGTAATGTTTGGTGAAGACAATTTTGATTTGGACGAGCATTAATTTAATTACGGAATACATAAATGCTAATTAGGTTTTTGGTTTGTATGGAGTGAGAAATGGATTTGGCCCAAGGGGGCAATATTGAGGCCCGCAGGGCCGAACTTCTAAGGGGATGCAGGGGCATACCCCTGCTGAAAATTTCTAAATTTTATGTTGCAGAGATGCGATTTCCTTCATTCTGGGTGAGCAATTGTTGTATTTAAAGCTGTGACGATGAGCATATTGAATGATCAGCATGAGGTTGTTTGCTCGTTTCAATGGAAATTTAACTATTATTATGCAAGTTGTAGTATCTTTCCTTTAAAAAGTGAGATTTTGTGTGAATGATGTGTTTACGTGAGATTTGGGTCGAAAAGCGTGAGTCTCATGCCAAAACCTTGAGACTTAGTATCTCTGGGAATATTAAGTACAGTGAAACAAGGGGCTCTGTCATGGTGAAACATAACGTTGTTTTTATTAGCTGAAGACTGAATCATCTAACTTGGGGGCTAGGTAAGAACCAGATTTGACCTCATGTCAAGGTAGGAAGTGCAAATTGGGAATGTTTGTAGGTGTAGATTAGGGCTAATTAGTCTTGATCTAAGTTAAGCATAAGTAGAGCCACAATGAGAAGGAAGTTACACCTTTCCTTGTGGACAGGGTTTAGGTCTATGGATCAGTGTATTTTGCAAATAATTTTGGCTGGATTTTGGATTTAGAGTTAAATTTTTACGGATTTGCGGATCCTGCAATCCCAGTGGAATGCTATTTTATTCATTTTCTTGGCCCGGATTTTTGATTTTGCTTGATATATAGTTCGGATCGCGGATCTCAACTCTCTCCAGAAATGCTTTATCTGCTTTGTCTCAGTTCTGTTTCGGTCACTGGAGAGAGATGTGGCCCACTAGATACCGATGTCAAACATGAGGGAAAGAGAAATTCCCCTGGGTTGTTGCTTGTGTGATTTAGGCTTTATGTAAAACTTGCACCCACATTCCTCTGATACCTGAAAAACTTTATCTATCAGCTGTGCAAAGGGGGGGGGGAGGGGGTACACCCCTCCATTGACTTCAGCAATGATGCCAAGCTCTGTCTTAAGCCGCAGCTACACAAGCGATTTTTTGCTCGTGATGGTGATGCAATTTTTTTTAAATTGTCGCGTTGCTGGCACGTAGAAGTGGCTACACTTGGTGACAAAGTCTGTACTTTTGTGGTAAAAAATTCAACTCAATTGAATTTCTCGTGATTTTTTTCTATGATTTTTTCAGCTGTTGTATCACCTGTGCGAGGGTGGCTACATATGCGATTTTCAGCGTGTGCTGGCGACATGACAATTTTCAAAAAATCACATCACCATCACAAGCCAAAAATTGCTTGTGTGGCCGTGGCTTTAGGGTCACAAAAATAGGAATCTGCCTTAAACACAGTAAGATAATCAGAGTTGCTATGAACTTCCCTCCCTTCCTTCTCTGTACTGGCAGTTTACATGTATGCAAAATATAGCATGACAAAAAATGCATATATGCAGTGGAAATCCAGCACCCCCACTCTGGACCCAGTTCATAATTTAGAACTGCATCAGTCTGTTTGACCTTAATTCATCCCTTCTCCTTTTGAGCTGAGGACTGGTCCTTCAAATCATGGTCCTTTTCATTGTATCAAAATGGTTACCAATGAAATTTTAGGCAAGCGTAGTAAAAGTTAAGCAGGCCCGGACAGCCTGCAGTGGACTAGCATCCCGTCAAGGCTCATGCTCCTCAGTGTTTTATGGTTCAGAAACCAGAGCAAACTGCCCAGGGGGAGGGGTACTCCTATATATAAGCTAAATGCATATGATTGTGCTGCTAAGAAGAGTATGGTTTACAAGCAGTACAGTCTGGGATAGGGTTAAAAATCAAAGAATTTTGGTCTAGAATAGGTTATTATTTATTGGGAAGCTGATCAGTGGTATGAAGAACTTAGTCTAGAATAGGAATCAATACTCAGCACGTCTAGGATGGTGTAGAGATTTATGGTTTCTGTTCTAGAATAGGGTTGCAAAATGCAGTTTACCATGATCCTGTTTAGGGTAAGGCTTGCAGTTTCCCAGGAGCACACTCCTACCTAAAAATTCACAGAATACCTCCCCTGGGGCAAAACATTACTGCCTCCTAGCTCATTCAGTCCTATACATTGGGTACAGTCTTCCCTCATTTAGTTTCCCCTAGTGTCCCTTAGTTAAGGTGAAAACGTTTTTCAAATAAAAAAATTATGAGATTTTTGCACAGCATTTTTGAAGAGCTTTAAATTGCTTGATTGAGAAAAGTTATGGTCTCTTTGTGTTTACCAGTATATACAATTCTTTCAATCACCTTGTACTTTAACTGACAGAGGTTTAAAAAAAGCTAATGTTGTGGTTTGTTTGGTGTAATCAAACTTTGTCACACCCTGAAGAAATTTCCACACCAGTGAACCAAGTGAGCCACACCTACTTGCTTACATGCACAAAGCAACAAAAACACTTGATACTCCCCGATAATCCATAGCAACACAAAATGAGGATAGAAATTACTGAAGAAAACAAGGTGAAAGAAAATTGTTAAGACGTTTGATTTCTGTGTGTTCTAGAAATCATCTGATTTGACTTGAAACTCATTTCTTTTTCCTCAGGATGTCTGTCCACTTTGTGATGAGGCAAAGGCCATCCTAGGGAGTTACAAGCACAGGGTTGGTTTTGGAACATCTGAATATTAGAAATTGTTGTGTTTATAAGTAATATTAATCTGCAATCATTTTGTTGATATCATAATTTTGAATGCAGGTACATGTTAATCATGGCAGGTTTATAACTTAAAAAAGTACATAAAGCTATCCTCTCCTTCAGAATACAGTAAAAAACAAAGTGAATTACATGTAATCAATAAATGCAATGTGATAAATGCACTGGTAATCAGGATTAAAGGAATGATGTTAGAGTAATTTTAATTTTATTTTAATTTTAAGAGAATGGTAAAAATACGTAGTTGAGAAAATTTGTCAGACATTAATACTAAAAATTAATTTTTATTTTTAGTTCCGTTTTGAGGAAGTTGACATCACAGAGAAAGGAAATGAAACATGGTTTGAAAAGTACAGATATGAAATCCCAGTGTTTCATCTGAATGGATCATTTCTTATGAAACACAGAGTGAATGAAGAATTACTTGAGACAGAACTAAGAAAGTATGAGAACAAAGAAGGAACTATACATGAACAGACATAATAGTGACAATAAAATTTTCAAACAAGGCTCATTGACATTGCCTCATCATGTACCGGGTGTATGTGGATTTTTTTCACGTTGTGTTAAATTATGAATTATAAAGGTCAGCACATAATAAGGGACAAGTCCCTTGTATTTACATGAGGGGAATGGTTGCTCAGGGACTTATTACAAGACTGTTCCCTTGGACTAGTCCCAGCCTGCAAACAAGCTTCCCAGAGTACCTCTCTACCTCAGGGACAGGGTTTGTACCCTTTTAAGATTTTGAAATTCCAGGACTTTTCCATGACCTTTGAACATTTTCCGGGACCTAAGTTTAGCCTTTTGTTACCAAAAATGTAAAGTAGATCCAGTTTATGACCGTTTAATTTTCTTTTCATTCACAGAAAGGGCAACTGCTGAATTTATTTTGTACAATGAACTTCATTTTCCATGACTTTCCATGACAAATGCTTAATTTCCATGACTTTCCAGGCCTGGAAAATGAAATAAATTATTGTAATACTCCATGACTTTCCAGGTTTTCCGTGACCCGTACAAACCCTGAGGGAGGGATAATGTATAACCTTTCATATGGAGTGAGTAGCAGTTAAAAAAGACCGTGCATCAGGTCTTGCTTTGAAAAGGAGGATAAAGGCATTTTGGAAATGGCTAATTATATTTTTGCTAATTTGCTGAGTTGGATGGTGCAACTTTGTTCCTTGTAACATACTTAAAACATGCCTGCTGTACGGGATAACTTGGGTCCCATTTTGATTTACAAGTTTGAGGTGTGATTTAAATGCAAGGTTTTTAAGCTTCGCTATTTGCTTCGCTATTTGCAGGTAGTCTGTATTTGTAATATATTAATCTTTTCATGTAAATAAAGTTTTGTTGTTTGTTGTTTGTTGCTTGTAACATGCAATCAAGCTGTTCCGTTAAAATCAACCGATGCATCTAGGGGGCTGTGATGTATTCGCTTCGTTCTCATGGCAACCTCCATTTCATGTACCATGTACTCGTGTCAGCAAGCCATGCGAGTTCTCAGTTGAATAAATTGTTTGATTCCTTCACCTGTTCCTTTCCCTGTTTTACTATACATTAACGCCGAAATACGTTACAGGGGCGGATACAGGAGGACATTTTTGGGGGAGACCCGAATGTCCAAAGCCCAACCAGGTGTAAAAAATTGTACACTTGTCTGACCTTATTCCATGATAAGAAAACACAGAATGACCACTACAAATGTACCATTGCTAAAAAAAACATCTTGAAGGAGCGGGAAGGCCAAACACGAAATAGCTTATAGTTCGACCAGACTCGAAGAGTAAGACATGATTTTCAAAATTTAAGATTTAAAATCCCTCCTCTTGTTCTTCTCTGCTCCCCCCCCCCCCCCTCCAAAAAACGTCTGTCTAACTCAACACGCCTTGTGCAGCCTACTGTATACAGCAGGAAAACTTTGCATTTTTAACGCACCTTTCCCCTTCATGTTCCCTTGGAGGATGATTCAAACAATCTCAACCGTCCTACGAGAAACATTTGCATTTAAATGCGAATTTAGTATTTTTGATTTGTTACCCTGATGGCCTTATAGCAACCCAGAAAGTCTTGATGTGCGATCTCCCTCCTTCTCCATCCATCATCGTGAGCACATGGAGCTGGATCTAAAGTGGAACTGCACTTTTTAAGAAATGGACCTATACTTCAAGCCATCAATAAGAAAATTTTTGGCTTTGAGTAGGTCCTTAGAATGTTCTTAACATTTTGACTTTTTTTCTTCAACATTCTGATAAAAAAGGTTCTTAGAAAAAGAAGTCGTTTCCATGTCTCATGGATTGCTTTCTTGATAGATATCATCTATATTCTGCTATGCTACTCAGGTTCCATTTCTGCTTTTTTCTTTTGCGATTTTCTGAGCTTTTACGGAAGCTGGCGGGAGAAAGAAGCCTTCGACTGGCACTATAGCGCTTCCCTCTTATCGGTCCTCCATCCAAAGGCATTGAAAACAAAGCCAAAAATCCTGATTTCACACAAATTGCAACTCAACGGGAACTATGTGTCTAATCTATAGTTCTGCGAAGGTTTACAGCAATATCGAACTTAACTGAGCACGATGCAAACGGATTTTAAAGGTTCGATATAACTTCTCGCGTCTTTTGAGTTTGCGACATCCTGTCGAGGGTCACAATAGGGTTCTCAGATCCCGCCATCCCGCCTATTTTTTCCCTTTAATACCGGCGTCCCGCCCTTCTTTATGTCTAAATCCCGATCCCGCCTAAATTTTTAAATAGTTTTCTACGTTCATGATGAAAACATGCCTTTATACAATGAATAGCAGACAAGTTAACACGTTTTTATGGTCGATGCATGGTCTCGATATCATCTAAAAATATCGCCACTAATGACCGTAACTTATGTTTCGTTTGTGTTATTCTGTTTTAGACCTGTTTTACCTTTTCTTGTCCAGGTATAAGTGAAAGGAAAAATTGACAAAGATTGTTTGATACGATATACTCGGTCCTGCTCCAGGGGGGGGGGGCACACACTAGAAGCTCGGGTAGGGAGGTGCGGCCCGGGTGTTTAAAACCTGTCCCTGTTTAAGACACAAATCTCTGATTTTGCTACCCTGCTTAAGCAGTTAAGACAGAATTCAGATTTTTCGTACCCTGCTTAAAATATTTAAACTGACATCATACCCTCTTTACGGCTGAAATGATCTAACCAGAGGCTGTTTCTTTATATATTTCAATATGCTGTACATTGGCAAACCGGTAAAATTTCGACTTGCGGTGAGGTTTCTGTAAATTAACGAATATATATAGTCGTGTAACGATACCCTGTTTGAGACAAAAATTGATGAAATTGATACTCCGTTTAAGACTAAATCCTCTGAACACCATACCCCGGGGTCCTGCTTTTTCTGGAAGACAACCTACTGAGTATGTAAATGAAGGAGTGGTTGTTCAAGTTGTGGGGTGGTTTTGATCTGAAGGGCGGCGTTTCTTTAGACACAAACGTTTTGTCCACATAGTTTCTCTACATTCAGCTGTTTGTAAGTGGGTTGTGTCCTTAGACAAGGCTAGGGGCACAAAGGCAAGATCGATGCAGTTATTCATGTCTGCAGAAATGAAATGTAACTAAAGATTTATAAAAGTTGACTCACCTAACTTACAGTTTATTTCAAATCTTTCAGCGTCTTTATATTAGTTGCCTGCTGTAAATTTCTGATCGGAAATGTTTTTTTTTTCGAAGAAAGGCATTCCTGCTCGCACTCTTTTCACAACATACAGCAATAAAATTTATGATGCCGAATACCTCGTTTTTAGCGGCCGTCGTTACATTACCGTCCACCGGTGTTGCCATGCTGGCTAGACTAACTATATAGCTGATCATAGCTACTCCAACAAACACTCAATGGAAAGGGTGGGAAAAGTTAAGAACGCAGACAAGGCCAAGAAATGCAACACGACATGTGACTTGATACCTCTTTCCGAAATCAACACAAAACATCACAAAAGGACTCATAATAGTTTGACACGCAGGCCACCCGTCCTTGATCAGTTCATTACTTCAAAACCGACACACTTCATTCACCAACGATCCATTTGTATCAGACTGCGCTGGTCAAATCATGCAGTCTCGTAAAAATTAAAATACCGTATCCCACTCCTTTCCCCTTGCGATTCTCGCATCCCTACCCCTTAAAAACACAAAATCCCGCTTCCGCTCTTTATTAAAATTCCCGATTCCCGCTCCTGTTTTCAGCTCACATCCCGAATACCGCCACAAAAATTAGCCAAATCTCGCATCCCGCCAAACCTATTGTGGACCTTCCCTGTCGGAAAATCAAAGTATGGAGCATGCGCATTAACCGGATTTTGTTCCTTTAACTTTCTCACACGCGGTCGTTTTTAGGGGAGTCGCGTGGGACAAAATGGGAGGCTATAGGTGAACAGAGTCGAATAACGATTGAAATAAATAGTAACAGAGTAGCTTGTGAAGCTTCACCCTCATTTTCTTTGCGCCTCGTTCCCATTGGTTACCCACTGTAGAGGAGCTTGTTCACAGTCAAGTTCAGACAATTGAGGGTAATTTGGTCATGTGGCGCGAATTTTTCTCTGGTCCTACAGTTTCTCTTTTAATGCAGGAGTTACTGATCAAGTTCAGGTAAGAATTATTTCTACAACCATGAAAATGATAGGACACTTTTTGGTCATGTGGCGCGAATTTTTCTCTGGTCCTACAGTTTCTCTTTTAATGCGGGAGTTACTGATCAAGTTCAGGTAAGAATTATTTCTACAACCATGAAAATGATAGGACACTTTCGTTGCTTACGGTTATTTATTTATTTATTTGTTTATTTATTTATTTATTGCAAACAGTGTATCTTACGTAACACAAGGCCATAACAGTTGGGACGTCACGCAGCGCTTAAAAGTGGGAAGAAGCGTCGCGTGACAACCTAAATCGCGAGGCAAACTGAACAACATCAAGCTCAGCCCAGTCCAGGATTCCAACGCCATACAAATTGGCTGGAGGTGAGTTCTCTTACTGTGCCAACGCTGTTTACTTATCCTTGGAGAGAAGGCGGAATCTAGGCGGGAGTGATCGGACTGGTCAAGTGAAACGAACAGAGTCTGGTTGGTAGTTAATCCATTTCATGCACCAAAACGTTATCCCTAGCCTACGCGTAGCTGTTCCCTCCCACCGAGAAGAAGGCTACGTTATCCCTTACCCCTCACCCTTTGCTCAAGTACCTATCCCCCTAACCTTTGCCCCACCCCAGAAAGCTGAGCCTACGGGTCAACCTGCAAGCGTCGCCACGTCAAAAAGTCGCCCGCCTTTTGTCTACCGGCCTGATTGTCTCGTTTGTACCGGGATTTTATGCAAATGACATCAAGATTCTTCAATTTATCTTTTATGTAATATTTATATGCCTGCAATCCTTCGAGTTTTATAGTTAGTACATGGCGAGAATAATGTCTGAAAACGAGCAGAGCGAGCACTCTTCACCTCCGACCTCGCGCACTGGAGTGGTCTCTGGTTTAGTAAACAAACTGAAGAATTTAAATCCATTGACAGGCGAATCAGACGAGCCGATCCTGGTTGGCTTTGAAGATGTCAGCGCTGCGGCATACAGGATACGAAAAGGAGTTAAAAGAACACCGTGTGAAGTAAGTAAATTTATAAGAATTCGATTGATATTGATTGCCCAATGAAATCGATTGCTATCAACGTCCACCGACTGAGAAATTGTCAGGACTGCAATGGCCACTTGTTAGACTGATAAAGTCACTGACAAAATTTGTGGATGTATAACTAAATTGAGCATGTTCGTTCAATGTTAAATGATAAATTAGCAGGAGTTATGGTAAATTACGACTGAACCTCTCATAAATGACCACCCAAAATGTCAAGCCTCAGTGGTCATTTATGAGAGGTTAGACCACAGGGGGTCTAAGCGGCCATCGCGTGCGCGCCCTGGGAGTGGGGGGGGGGGGGGTGGGGGTTAGGCACTCAACAAAGTTTTATTCAAGCAGGCTCTGCCCTGAGGTCCAACCCCTTACCCTTTTATGTGCCATTTTTGACAGAAAAGGTCCCCTTTCGTATACCTTCCATTGAAAAATGGTACCCCTTTCACATACCTACTTAAGAACACTGCATCCCTTTTCTAAAACCTAGGAATTAATGAACGACATTAGGGGAGAACAGTATTACTGGAAGAGATGTTAACCATTATTTATTCAGTTCACGTTGTGGCGGGAGTCAAGATACTCCGGACATCAGGCACACAAAATATTTTAATTCAAGGCCCCTTTAAATATTTAAATGACAGATTTCCCTACCCTTTCATATGCTTCAGCTCGTGAAATCCCTACCCTTTATGTACCTGAAGCCTGCAAAAGGTACCCCTTTCAGGCGGAGCCTACCCGTATAGGCCATTTTAGGGAGTATCCCCCCAGGGCGCACGCGCATGTCGCTAACTCATAAAATAGACATTTTTTGGGTTTTGATTTTCTTCGTCGTTGTCGTAAGTCAGTTGACTTAGTCCTCTTGGTGTTGTGCGGCCAACAGACACAACTGCACATCATAGCTTGTTTTGCTAGCTTTGAATCTTCAAGACAATTTTCTCTTTTCATTATAGTGTCCATTTTCTCGATTTCGGAAAAGAAGTCACTAGATTCCCGTGAATATCTAAATTTCGCTGCCTTCAGCGATGAAGCTAATAAAATATTCAAAATGAAAATGGACCTTTGAATGACGATGGCATTGCTCTTATAACAAAAGGTTATCTCATTCAGAGTCATTTCAACACCATGCTATGAAAGGTCAAGTATTGTGGGTTCAAAAATGCACGATAGTGACACAAAAAGAATAAAATAATAAAAATAAAAATAATAAGAAAAACAGCTGGTATTCCTTGAGTCGTTGCTGTATAAATGGCACAAGTATTGACGTAAACAGTTGCATTTTTTCTTAACACACTTTGGAAGCCAAATTGATTTTATCAGTTTTCAAAACCAATCTGTCAAATACTGGACCTTCTCCTCGTGAAAAGTCATCTGTCACCGGTAAGACGTTTACACACATTTAATTTCTTACATACCAGAAGTGCAAATTTGTCCATAACAGGTCACCAGAAACCAAGAACTACTAAACTTTTTTTAAACCTTTTTTTCTTAAGAAAAGGGGAGGGTGGGTGAGAGAATATCAGCTGCCTGTAAATTGTTCAGAATTTCTTGTTTGTAAATGTGATGTACTTAATATGTACACGTACACAACCTAACTGACGCCTGTAGTCGCAGAGGATATGTTGCATGCATAGAACTGTTGTACAAGGTACCAGTCGGTGTTTTTCCTCTTCTGCAAGCCTCTTGCAGGCAAGGCTTGTGACCTTGCCGCCTTTCGCTCCTGTACAAAGAAATGTTTGATGTGAAACTTGAATGGAGGAGTCTGCTCAAGGGGTAAATTCTGTACAAAATAAAAGTGAAGTCATAATATGTTTTGCCATTTTTACTGCCCCAGGTGTGTATCTACCCTTAAAAGAATAGCCTGCATAGCAGGCATAAATGTGGAAGGGGAAGGGGAGCGAGAATGCAGGAGAAAATATGGGACTGGGGGCTAAGGATGAGGGAATGCCTGTTAGAAAGACCCCATTTTTTCATTTCTGATTGGTTAATTTTAGACAATATTCAAATAAGTTGTTCTTTGGTTCGAAAAAATTCTCATCCCCTAACTTTATTTTTACATGCTTCATTGACAAACACTGAGTTCAGTAAATTCCTGCATGAAGTCAGTCAAGCAGAAAAGCGTGCATCTGTTTCTGATTGGTAGTTGCATTGACAGTTAACTTAATTGGATCACCTGAAAATCGGTGGGCGGAGATGAAAAAATGGGGTCTTTGTAGCAGGCGTTCCCTCGTCCCTAGCATCCAGTCCCATTTTTCTCCTGCGTTCTAGCTCCCCTTCCCCTTCCCCATTTATGCCTGTTATGTAGGCTATTAAAAGAAAACATAAACACCCCTGTTAATTTCGTGATGATTAATGCTATATTTTATTGGAAATTGTTGTCATGAGATGTGATGCCCTCCATCAGAGCAAATCCACTCTAAAGAGTTTGCTCTGATGAGGGGCTAACACTTGAAACGTCAGCTTTTGAATTTGTTTATGGTGGCCAATTTACCTTATCACTTGGGCTGATAAATCCAGGTTTTTGTGTTCCACTTCCCCACCAATGCAGCACCAGTTTCTTTTGAAACTAACCCCTCTAATATTAAAGTCATATTGCTAAAATGTTTCTGTCACTCAATGAATTGAGTTTTAGGGCTGACAAAAAGTCATGCAAAGCACAGTAATTCTGACATTTTGAATAAATCATGTGCAATCTTGGAGTAGGTGGCTTTTATTGCAATTCGGGGTTAAGGGCACAAGTTATAGGAACCTAACAAAAATGAGTTTCCCAACACAGTGGAAAGTAGGAGAAACTGAGAAAAAGGTTGTCATATTTTGCAATAGGACAGTTACAAAGATATGGAAGTCATCAAGGTTAGGAAGGAGTGGAGTGTCCCCAATTAGCTGTCACAAGCTAAATACCCACCCTGACACTTTAATAAAGTTATTCATTCAAAAAATTGGCACTAGTGCTGTCACACCAAGGAAATTCTCCAGTAGCAATTTGCTAGGAGAGTTTATTGACTTTATTCCTTTTAATTCACAACCTTTAACTTTAGTTTGTGGCAGTGTTATATGGATGGGTGAATCCTAATTGAATACCATACATTCTACCAATGTACTTGGAGAAACCACATGTGAGCTGCAGTGTTATTGATCGATGCCATTGGACATAAGATATTACTTTTCATTACTGTGGGAATTAAGTGGGGGGACAGGGGGTTTAAACCACAGGAGGCCCAAGCTCAAAATGAGAATACGATCGAGTTGCGAAATATGACCTTAGCTGTAAGACTTTGTATGGGAAATTCACTTTGGTTTTCAATATGCTAAAATAAAGTTATGAATGTGGAAATAAACTTCACTTACCTTAACATGGGGTCGTCTTTGTGTCTTGTGTGTAATCTGGGTGCAATTCGTGGCCGTTTTAGGTGAGTTTTGGTTCGGTGTTGTTCACGGTGTTGTTTCTCCACTTAAAACCCACTTAAGTGGAGAAACAACAGAGTGAACAACAGCGAACAACAGCGAATTGAAAACCCGCCTAAACTGGTGCTTGGGCCACTTGTGTTGGACTGCCTGTATTTAAAACTCCCACTTCCCATACCCTTTATTCTGGGTTCCTGCCCTGTATTTGTTGGCATGATGAGCAATGACGATGATGATGATTTGTTGGTTCATGCCTCTTTGCATTTTTTTGATTGCAAAATACTGCACAATGTTGCATAATTTTTCCCTTTTTCTCCCACTTCACACCACCTTTGTAATCCTGCTTCCCACCCTCTCTTCTCCCGCCTCCCGAACACCTCCCGCCCCCTTTCTCCTGGTCTCCGGCCCCCCTGCCCCCCTATTCAAGGAAAAAATAAGACATATAAAATTCCTATGCAGTGCAGTTCTTTGACCTTGTAGATTATTGCCTCAAGGTCAATGAAGACATAATATGTCTTCAGTGACCCTGATATTAATATATTATATAAGATATATATCTAATGATGTGTTGATTTACTTTCTGACAGAGATCAAATATGTCAGAGGTTCTGGAAATGGATTTATATTTCAAAAAGGAATATCTTCAGAACACTGGAAGGTTAGCAAAGCTATTAAGGCTTGTTCTTATCATTTTATTTTAGTTAAAATTACCTTACCCAGGCTGACACTGCAGTTCAGGTGCTTTTAAACACTTTTCCCTAACAATGCCAAATAAAGTACCGTATTTTCTCAAATGCCCCTGGTGTTTGTTTCAAACTTGGCATGGAGGACCCAGTGTTTCTTTGAATCAGCAGTTTATTTGGGCTCACCATTTTCTTAAGAAAGGCTTATTATTTGTTTTTCTTGGCAGTGGTGTATCTTGCCCTTAAATCTTAAGTTTATTATACAACAAATAAGCGTCTGAGGGGCTTATTTACAATTCCATCTTTTATACCTGGCGTTTATTCAGGGCCCAGTGTTTAACCAAGAAAATACGGTATATAGGCCTCTCTGGTGAGCTTGATCTATGCCATGAACTAATTCTGTTTAACTTAGACATTTAAGTGGAATGTTTTCATACCTGTAAATCAGGTTTGTATCAGAAAGTAATCAAAGGGTTGACTTTAGTTTGTTTGGCTCATATATAGTGTCACAAACAAAAGTTGAGCGGAAGACCTCTGAGTGGTGGTTACCACATGGCATTCCCATTCATCCCTGCCCAAATAATGAACCCCACTTCCTCAAATATACCTTCCTGACCCCACACATGGACACAGACACACACCATGTTGGCATGTAATATTACTAAATATTCCTGTATTGTTACGTATACATACAAATGTAGTTCTATATTTTAGCTGATAATTAGCCTGTTGCAGAATTTCGTTTTTTTAATTTTCATTTAATATTTATTTAATGTGTGTTTTAGTTTCAAAGAAAGAGGTGCCAGAAACACTCTGCTTATGCTGTCTAAGGTGTTTATATGCTTTGTAATCCATAAAATTACAATAATTTAATCACATATAATAGTCTTTATAACTTACACCATAATAATCCTAAATGCATTGCGTATTTATCTACATAATCCTGGATGTGTTGCATAATTATACATCATATATTTAACTACAACTGCTCTGCTTTTTTAAGTCACTATGGTCATTTGTTATTTAAATTCAAAACATTCTAGGTGCCAGGGTTTCCTGAAATTCTTGCATGATTGCTCAGTATGAGTGAGATTAAACACACAATTTTCAGCTTACTTGTTTATTATACTAAATCTCTGAAATCTGTAAATAAATTTTAGCTCTTTCATGGCTCAGTCTGACAGGATTTTCAAACCTTGTGATATTTTCTAACCCACTTTTACACTGAAGGAAAATTGGGCCCCGATCTGTTAAAAAAAGTGGTATGGACCATTTAAGCCTGTGTAAATAGTGCATCCCATGTCTTTATTACTTGGTTCCAAGACCTGTATTTTTTTTGTTTTGTTTTTTTCCACTTTGGGAGCTTATCGAGCCTCTGTTCTAGGCCCATTTTTGTGGTTGCTTGTACCCTTGCATGGAATTGTTTCAGACACCGCAAAAAGTGTAAACAGCATTTTCCAAATTAGGTTCTTAAAGTTTGCATGACCCTTACCAAAATGCTACTTTTAAATGGTAATAATTATATTGTTTAGACCCAAATTTTCTATAGTGTAAATGAAAGAAAAATCAACAATAAGTATAGAACAACTAAACTTACCTTGAGACAGTGACTTTTTTTGCAGGATCAAAAGAAGAAAGGTGTAATAGCAGCTTCTGCTGGAAATCACGCCCTCGCTTTATCGTATCATGGGAAAGACCTTGGGATCCCTGTGACTGTTGTCATGCCATTGAATGCTCCTATTATGAAAATCTCGGCTTGCAGGAGGCATGGTGCTACTGTGCATGTGAATGGAGCAGAACTAATTGAGGTACATAGCCACAGTTATTTGAATGACACAGATGTTGAGTTTAGTGAAGGAATCAAAACTCGTAGAAAAAATCAAAGGGCATAACGGCAGGAACTGGTGGACGACGCTGTGAGTGCGGGAAAAGCGAGAAAATCGAGAAAATCGAGCTTGATTTGGCTTGAAGGCCGAGTTCTAGGGTCCACTGAGTTCTGTTTGAGCTAAGCGTTATTCATTGTTTACCCAGGCTAAAGCGTTGTAAAACGCACTTTTGAAACTTGTGAACATATATTTTTAGAATCCGCATGCTGCTAAACATTTGTATTCTGTAGCCATTTAAATACGAATTTCTACTCTTTTTTCAATGGTATTGTTAGTATTAAATGGTAACCTCTTTTTTAATTTTCTTCTAAAATGTACAGTCAAAAGAAATAGCCCTTAAAATGGCGAAGGCAAATGGATTGGCTTATATAAACGGGTAAGGAAGATTGTGCAGTTCATTCGTTGGAACAGGTTGTTACTCTTTGTAATCAGTCTAAAAGCAAACTCGTAGTCTGTCAACAGGCTCCTTATTGAGGGATACTGGGCGCAAGATAAAATAGCAAGCAGAGCGAACGTTTTTTGCTTGTGTTCTATACCCCAGTAAAGGAGCCTTTCACAGGATACAAAATCAAGGTATCACATCTGACTAGTTATCACTAATGCAAATGACGATAAGAATTGAACCAATGGGAACCTGTAATAAATACATTCAAGCGATGACAAGTGCGGAAAAACGCGCGTGCCGCAAATCGCAATTCAATTTCTTGACGAAATTTTTTTCACCCTGCCTGCGAGAGAGTTATGATCGAGTCAAGTCGTCATTGGTCAAAGTAATTACTTTTGCCGGTTTTCCTTTTACGACACCCAATTAAAAACTACTCTAGAACGAGGAAAACACCAACATGCCATTATACTTCATAGCTTTATCCAAGTTGCGATTTAGATGATTCTATTGACGTTCCTTGATGTCTTGGTTTAGGTACGATCATCCTAATATTCTGTCAGGTCAGGGCACGTTGGGCCTGGAGATCGTAGAAGAGGTTCCTGATTTAGATGCAGTTGTGATCCCCGTGGGAGGAGGAGGGCTGTTGGCTGGTGTTGCTGTGGCAGTTAAGGGATTACGTCCTGACGTTCAAATTATCGTAAGATTGAAACCCCAGCATATGTTATATTTTACAAATTAACCCGTGAAGACTGAGGGCAAAAAGCAGCGAGCTCCCACGGATTGTATTTCTTGCCAGCGCTCCTTTATTTTGCCTTCTCTACTACTGCAAAATCCTGGGCTTGTAGGTTTAGTAGATTTTAGTAGATTTAAAGTGACATTTAGATGAAGTGATATGCTTATATATACGAGGGAGTATAACTGGAATGATGATGTTTTGTTACCCAGTTGGGGGGGGGGGGGCTGTAACAGAGTGCAGTTACACCCGGGATTTAACGGTATTTTGGAGTCTGGAACAAGCTAATGCCGATACAACTGACTGGCATTAATACATTTCCTGGGTATATTACAAGCGGCTTAAAGGATGAGGAATATTTAGTTGTTAGAGGGCCGGAAGTGTTTGTGAAACCCTACAAATGGATAATCATATGCTTTTTTATGTTGTAAGCACTGCAGCGTTGCGTATTCTTCTGTTTCATGTTCTCGCACTATGCCGGACACGTTTGTATTGTCCAGTTCTTTTAACACAGATTAAAAGCTATCGTGATTTTTGCTGCGCACGCAAATCCAAAAACAAACACAAACGTGAACACAGGGGAGTATTACCTTTTAGTCACTATGACCAAGCTGAGCTCTTGTGCTGCTCTTATTGTCACTTCGTTGAGCAATGGGTTTCTTTCTCTAAGACAGAAGAAGCCCCACCTGAGACTAGTCACTGATTCTGTTTCCGAAATGGATGGTCTAGGAATTTCCCCTGCGATGTAGTTTTTTTATTGGTAACTGGAATGTGTTCTTTACTCTGCAGGGAGTAGAGTCTGAACGCTGTGCCAGCTTTCAGGCCGCGATGGATGCTGGTCATCCGGTCAAGATAGAAGCCAATCAATCTTTGACATTAGCTGACGGTGAGATATCCTTTGTACTGTGAATTCATGTGGATAATTTGAACGTTTAACCGGCAGGATTTATCAAATACCTTGGTACAGTGCCAACTTAGTGTAGGGAATTTACCAAATTTAGCAGCTGACTCCTCGATGGTCCTGGTGAAGCACAAAATTCTCATTTTGTCACGTTTTCTTTAAGAAAGACACCAGACACCATGGTCGCCTGCTATGCATGTTGGGCCGTCGTGCTGCCAATATTACTTTCCAGATGAAGAAATCTCTCTTCCGGCGTCGTTATTCCTTCTCTCGGCTTAGTCGTGTCACTTGAGAGCACTGCCTTGCAAGAGTTAGCAGAAGCAGAAGAGAAGCAGCTACCTGTAAGCTTTAAAATCTTGTCCTCGACTGATCAGATGAAAGATAAACGTATGAAGTACCTTTCTCTATCTTGTGTTCGTTTTCACGCACATTTTCTTTGGTCACACGGTGTCCTTCCTCCAACATTCTGAATGAAATGTAGAGTACTGCGATAACAGGTTTTAAAGTAAGGATGCAATAGGTTACCAGCCAAAGTGTTGGTAGTATGGATGTCTTGTCTCTTTCTCTGTTGTAAAAGGTTACGTCACTGATCCTGACCATTTTATTGCCTAAATATCTGAAGATATTCCCTCTTGGTTACAACAGCAAACGGGAAAATAAGTCTCCGTGCCTAGACCACAAATCTGGCGGTAAATTTAGTTTCCTTGTGATTAACCTGATTAATCTTACAGGTCTGTGCGTCTCCAAAGTTGGTTCAAACGCCTTTGCAACAGCTACAGGACTGGTTGATAAAGTGATAAGTGTTGGGTAAGATTCACAGCTTGAACAGCTTGGGCGATGAACACCAGTAATGCGCAAGGTGCAAACTGTTCCGATACGAAAACAAACGCGCGTAAGTGAAGGCAGAGTTGTACGAATAAGCTTTTTAGAATTAAACTCTAATCTCGACTGAGAAAAATGTGGCAACACAAAGTGGATGTAGAATTTGCAGATTTTCTTTTGTGAGAGAGAGACATGATCTTACCAGCTGTCTATTTGTATCAACAACAAATTTAAATACTACCACAACGGCGGCAGGGACCGCAGCAGCAATAACAACAACAGCAACAACGACAAAAGTAGATTGGACAATTTTCCTGGTTGAGCACAAATCGCAGGAGACAAGCAGTTGCTGCTCACGTTATAAGTTCCAATTTGCTTGTTTTCTTTTCTCTTTTTTGAGTGAGGATTTCATTGCTCTTGCCATATTACGACTGATTGAGGAAGAGAAAGCAGTAGTGGAAGGAGCAGGTGTCACAGCTTTTGCTGCTGTACTGGCTGGAATGTTACCTGAACTGCAGGATAAAAAGTAAGAGTACTGTATTGCTGGCCTGTGATGTAAAGTATTGTACGTAAGGCGAAAGGACAAACTTGTGGAAGTGTAGAAATCCCTCAGTCTGCGTACACGAGGACAAAATTTATAACAATTTAGTCTTTTTATGACCCAGTGAACTTTCTGTAATAAGAAGGGTCTGATAGTTTAAGATGGTAAAAAAGGTTTATAAAGAGAATGTTGGGCCGGAGCGTTCCTAAAATGACATTTAGAGGAGGGAAGAGCGTTAAGGGTTTGCCCTTGCTATTGTAAGCCTCCAGTTTTTTGCAAGCGTATAAAAAAACATCTTGCTTACCGTTTTTCAACGCGTATATGAAACAATGCATACTGTTTGAAACTAGTAGTCAGTCTCTAACTCGAGCTTCCTATCTGTTCTCACTGACCATACTGTTTTCGTTTTGTTTTAGGGTTGTGATACCGCTGTGCGGTGGGAATATCGACTCTACCGTCCTTGGTCGCTGTATTGATCGCGGTTTAGCCGCAGATGGAAGGCTCTGTAGGTTTATCGTCACCGTTAGTGACCGGCCAGGAGGAATTGCTGAACTAACAAGACTGTTAGCTTCACTGGGAGCAAGGTAACCTATAATAGGAAGGCTCTATAAACATTTGATGGTAACTGATAATTTCTTTTTTAATGTCTAAATATTGTCACTGTTATATGCAAGGTACTACAGGCCGGGTAAAACCAGAAAGAAAATGACACTTAAAATATGCTTATCCGGCTGGCCATATATGTAGACCAGATAACAGGTTCAAGGTTGAGTGGTAGAGAAGAAGATGCTTTCAATTATCGGACCAACAAGAGATACGAGTAACGAAGAAACGAGATTTATATGTGACAAATTCGTGAGAAGAGAAACAGAAAAGAGAATGATAGCGGCTGTAATATTGGCCACGACTGATGAAGGGATTATTCCCAAAACGTCTCGTCTAAAACTAACACTTGCACTTTTTAACAAACACTTTTTTTTGCAAAAGTGCTACACAGAATATTTAATTTTATTAATTATTAGTTTGTATTGCCAGATAAACTGGCGATGTCGCAGCTCTTACAAGGTCTTCTCTGATTTGCTGAGAAAACAATACACCAAACAACAAAACAATGGACCCTAGCCCCGAAAACAATAGAGCTGCGTGATACCAAGGTCCAATGAAATTAGAGGTTGTTAAGAGCTGCGGGGCTACTCGATAAACTTTACCTTCTTCGCTTCCATTGCTGCTAGTAAGACTCAGCAGAATTCATCTTGTAGGTTTACATGATAAAGTTGATTTTACACCGTAGATCAAGCAGATGTTACACTCAAGAGTTCCATATATGTTCAATTTTATTTCAGTGTAAAGGATATTTTCCATGAAAGGGCCTGGCTGATGTCCAGTGTATTTAGCGTTCAGGTGAGAAATCCGTGTAATCTGAAGTTGTTTTCCCTAAAATGTTCTCTCTATCACGATTCACGTGGGTGGGGGGGGGGGGGTATCTCTTGGTGTGCGCTTCGAGTATCCCTTCTGAGGGGCCCGGAGATTTGAAACCCCGACCCAGTTGTTAGTTCGCAGTTGCTATAGCAACTGAGAACTATTGGGGCTGTCCTGGTGTCGTGTGGCTGTGGCGTTGTGTGAATTGTTTGGCAACAAGCCTACAAAGCCATTCAAATAAAAGTAGAATCCTTCGAAGTGTGTAAATAGGCAAGTTTTGACGGGCTCTTAACCAAGTTTTGCGCTGTCTCTATGGATGAAGAATTAATCGGAGTGTTTGGATCCTCGAAAATACCGTAGATTTTGATTTGCAAAGACAACGCAGGAAGGAATCGGAAGGAAAAGTTTACTCAGGTGCGTGTTAGGACTCGTTGGTCTTCGGTTTAGGTTGGCGTTCGCCAGCGGGTTAGGAACAGCTGGACGAGGAAAGAAATTGGTTGTTAAGTTTGGTTGCTGTCGAAAAGATTGCAAGGAAGTCTTTGTGTGTTGATGTTTCTGATCTACAAGTGCAAACATTTCTTTATGCATAAGTTGACTGGGGGAGATAATTGGTCATAATTAATGAAGTCCACGAAAGGCGATTGTGTACGTTTTCATTTGGTAAGGGTTTAAGTTATAAGCTATCAAAAAATCATCCACATCTTACAGAGTTCAAGGCTTTATTTACAGCTTTCAGTTTGAGTTTTATGCGGTTTACTTTGAGCATATATATATGTTGTTCGGAATTATCGGCCAGTCAGGATTTTTCCCGTACGAGCGTATTTAATAAATTAAATATTCCATGCATCATTGTCAGAAGAGTCCTGACTCTTTCCCGTTATTGAGCTCTCCAGAATCGACCGTTATTGAAGTGTTTTTGGTTTCTGTAGTTCATGTCAGTTTAATTTCGTAGTTCCAACAGTCGAATGTATTCGTGGTTATGTCATTGATCTGACGATTTAACTCGTTATTCTGAACTTCCCAAATGATGTTTGTTCTTTGATGATCACCAGAAGGATTCTTGAAATCCTTGTCATTTAGCTGCAAAAATGTTTTGTGGTTTCTTTCGCTTAGCCTTTTAGAACGATCTAATTCGTGAGCTTTTCCTGACACGAAAAGGTATTTAAAAATTTGATTTTCATAATTCAATTAGTGGAATGTTTACATAGGTGTAATGTTGGTATGATTTCTGACACGAAAGTATAATTGTCAATCTCAAGTTTTTAAATAAACTCAAACTTATATAAACGCAAAAACTAGCCCAACGTCTGTTTCTCTTTAATTATGTAAGTATTCTTAATTCTACATCCATTCTATTATTACGAAAAAAAAAACACGATTTCCTAGACTTATGATAGGGGTGACATCTAAAAAACAACTGCGAACTATCCGAACGGATCCGCTCGTTCGTTAAGGAGTGGCTAACTCTACCCAAAGTCACACACTTGATTATAGATACACGTTTGTTCTTTTCATAAATCATTGGGCTATGTAGAGATTTTTCTGCATGTTTTGTCTGCTGGATTATGGCTTATCCAATGGATAAAGTTATCTGCTCTTTGAACGAATGCATGGGGCCTGGTGTCCACCTGCCGCATCGACCCGTTCCGATCATCACTCCATATTAAGGCAACTGCACTGGCGTCCTGTCTCTTGCCACGATACTTGCCACAGTTGCTTAATGTGGCTACCGATTAATCCACTCAGATGCACAGAATATTCATAATATCTACTAGTACTACGTCATCGGTGTGGAATTTTTGCCGTGGTTTCCCTGTGAAATGTCGTCTATTTTCTCTTGCTCCATGGAAGTTAAAGATTTGGAGTTGTTACAGGCATGCATGTTTGTTCAATAAAACAATACTTCCTTGTTGAAATGAATGCTTTGCTCGCAGTTTTAGTACAGTCTTGGATATGCCTTCGTCAATTTTTCCAGCGCTAGCAGTATCGTTAAGGATGTTTTTCTTTCTTTTAATAGCTTAAAGTTGTGGTGGAAGTTCGGGATCGGCAGCATGGACTTCAAGTCAAGGAAGCATTGGAAGTCCACTATCCCGATAATGTGCTGTGGGGACTGGACTTAGGATTTACTCATTCCACCTCTAAAATGACTGAAACATAACTAAATATATAATTATTCACATAACTGAATATTTCGTAACGATTAATGAATGATATTTTGAGTCTAGACACGGTGTGTATTTATGGTAACAGGGTGGAATACATATTAATATTTGTATTGTAAATTGTATCTATTTTTAACTGTCGGGCAGTGAAATACATGTAAATCACGGAGCAATTTACGGTAAATTACCTTGGCCCCAGAGGTTTTTCTTTCTTTTTCTCAAACGAACTTGAGCTGCAAAGCGGCGGCGACGAGCTGCAAAGCGGCTCAAGTTCGTTTGAGAAAAAGTAAGAAAAACCTCTGGGGCCAGGTTAACGGTAAATGCAAACTCTGAAAAATGTAAATTGAAAGAATGATTTTGAACTACGTAAAACTTAAGCTACAGTTCTGATTGAATATGGTTTAACGGAAGCCATTTCCATACGTATTATATTCGGTTCTTGTTTGTTTACAAAGGTTTTGAAAACGTGTGTCCATATCGTTATCCATCCACACGTATTCATGAGTAGTCGTTTGTTCTCGCTTTCGGCAAAAAAACCATTCATTCAGCGCTTATTCTGTCATTTGCGTGCGGACAAAAAGCTCTATGGCATACATTTCTTCGTCAAGAAAAGAAAAGCGAGACAACCGAAATGGAGTTCATTGGGTAATGTTTCAGTGGAAGCGCTAGCATTAACCAGTTGGAGGGGTAAGCCCCGTATATTTGTGTGAAAGATTGTTTGCAATTCTAGCTAGCTGAAAACCCAAAAGCTATAACTGATATTAATTTTGATTGATATGATATTTTAAACGTCGAGCACTTGAAATATGCCAGTTTTTTTTCTATCGGTGCTGTCCGTATTTATCGTTCACGCCGACTGCTTCGTTTGAGACCATCATCATCATCATCATCATCATCATCATCATCATCATCACATCCTTTATTTAAACACGATAAAAATTTAAAGCATAATGCCTGTGGGGTCAATTGCACGTTCTTGAAGAGAGCTTTTATTTTGTCGTTGCCTTTTGTACATCTCTGGGGCGAGTTGCATAAAACTTAACGTACGGCATAACTTCTGACGTCAGACGTTCACTCCAGTTAAAGTCACTATTCTAACGTCTGACGTTAGCAGTTACGCCCGGCGTTAGGTTTTATGCAACTCACCCCTGTTGCCCATCAAAAGTACCATACCGTTGGTGTGGATCACAGGCGACAATAGCGGTCATTTAAAAGGCTGGTGCTATCATCAGGCTAATGTTCCAATAACACATTCATCCCACTCTTGCAGAGTCACCCTTCCGAGAATTAAGGTCAATGGTCCAACCAAACTACGACAATGTGTCCAGTGTGGTTTTGTGACACTTGGCTTCAGTTGTCTTATTTATTGACTGTGAAGCTGACCATTCAAATTGACTTCCCCCTTGACATATCGGGGGCAGGTACTCCGATATATAAGCTATATGGCTATGTGCCCCTGTGAAAGGTATGTTTTTCAACCAGTTTAGTGTTGGATAGGGTATAGAAATCAGAGAGATTTGGTATAGAATAGGTATCAGGAAAACTAGGGATTGACAGTCACAAGTCTAGGATAGGGTAGGAATGTTTGGTGTCTGTTCTAGAGTAGGATTGCACACTACAGTGAACATGGTCTGGAAAAGGGGTTGGGTCTCAGGAGTCCCAGTGGGGCAGTGGCACACCCCCACCCAAAAATTTACTGAGCACCCCCCCCCCCCCCCCATGCTTGGCATCCCATAATGCTCATTAAAATTGATTTACTCTTTTACTGTGATAATGCGCCACTTTCACAACAAAGAATAAACCAATTTTAACGAGCATTATGGAATACCCAAGGGGAAAATTTAGGCTGCCCTTTCAGTACATCACAATAGCAAAGAATATCTTTGAAATCAGTAAAGAATCAAGGCTTGAAATGTCACTATAGCACTAGTGAATAATAATGCCCACAGATACCACGCAGCTCTTTACAACCTCTAATTTCATTGGACCTTGGTATCACACAGCTCTATTGTTTTCAGGGCTAGGGTCCATTGCTTTGTTTGTTCTATTGTTTTCTCAGCAAATCAGAGAAGACTTTGTAAGAGCTGGGTTCTGCCCCAATGCCCACATACTCTGTAGAACTACCTATTTTATTCACTCATTCTGAAGACGTTTTTAACAGTAACTATCAAATTGTTGTTTACCAGGCATTGCACATACTCAGATGTTAGTGTTCACTCAATGCAACGGTAAGCTCACTTTTCAAACCTAAAGACCTCCATCTCGTTTAGAGTAAAAGTTTGATTTCCAGTCAGGAAGGTGGTGGCATTCTGTCCAGCTGGTAGCTGGTAGGTGTTATTTAGGGTTGTAGTGCAACTGCTGGAATTTGGTGAATTGACAATCTTCAGATCATGTCCTCCTCCAAATACAGGCCCATTGCTTGCACTGCAGTGAATGGCTTTGTCCTCCTTTCCTGGTATCAGAGGCATCTTAGTGCAGTTGAGACCGCTTGGATTGACAAGGCTGAACAGGAATGAGTTTGGAGCTTTTCTGTAAGTTGCACCTGAGAGAGCTGGAAAAATAAACAATTTAGAGAGTAATTAATTGACCGAATATGAATTTTGTTACTAAAGTTAATTTAGTACTCCCCTAATTCCTCCTGCAACCTGGAAACAAATATTCTGAGAAAAAGTACAACATGTTTAATAATAATAATAATAATAATAACGAATTTTTAAACAGGATGGCCCTTCAGTACATGCGTACTGTTATCAAAGGGGTCCTGTAAAAGAAAAATATATATAACAATATAAAAATAAAATACATCATATAAAAGGATGAAAGGTAAAAAGTTAAAAATCTATTAAATTATGCTTACTTAACCTATAAAAATACTTTGATGTCTTTAGCGCTGAACGCATTTACAGGACAATGATCATGCCCATTTTCACTTACTGTGGTCAAAGTACGCTTGGTTGGTCAGAAACATGCAAGCGCAAAATCAGAGACCTGGAACAACGAAGTCACAGGACCATTCTGCCAAATCCTACATGTCTTACTTGTGTACTCCGCCTACCCACAGTCGAGAACACTCTAATGAGAAAAACCTGTAATTTTGTTTTTGACTGCCTACAAGGCAACGTTTGCACCCCTTTTAAAAACTATTTTAATTTCTTAACGCATAATCGTGATACGAGGAACTGTAGAGCCACTGTTGTTCTACCTAAAGTGAAACTTGAATTTGCACGAAAAAGTTTTTATTTCTCTGGTGCAAATATTTTTAATTCTTTACCTTTAAAAACTAGACAAACTAGCAGTAGGGTTTTATTTAGGCCTTTTAGACCTTTCAGAAACAAATATTCTAGTGTAATCTCTCTTATCACAAAATTTGGAGACATGTTCTGTAGGTTTTCCTTTACTCAAGTTAGAAATGCACACCATGTAAAATCTGCTAAGATGACTTCATTTTATTATGACTGGGGTTTTGCCACCTCCCCACCGTCACATTCAGCAAGAACACCAATGTCCTGAATGTCTTGAATAGGAACCCTTTCCCTATGTAAGGGTGTCATTTAGCAAATGGAAGAGCTTTCCTATTCACAATGTGAATCAGAAAAGCACTAAAGAAGAAAACACTGGACCTTCAGTTGCCATGCATGATGTCTGTGACATCTAAATTTTCATTGCTTAAGGTTCGTAATATCTTCACACCAAACAAGGACTTCACCTCTTGGACTGTGCTTTGAGTCTTTAATTGTCATTTCAACAGACTGCCATATGTTTGTGCAGCTATCAATATTAGCCTGCACGAGGGTGGGAAGGGTGGCTATTACACTGTAACTGTTTGCCCCTTATTGTGCATTTTTCCATTTTTGCTATGGGAACTCAATTTAATGCTGCACATGTGTATTTTGCTGCACTCATGTTATACCAATTGTATTTGTGATGGTTTGGAGAAATATGCCAGTATCTCAAAAATCAAGCATAATTTTACAATTTGGCAGGAAGATATTTTCCAAAAGAACTTAAGCCTGTTCTAAAAATCTGAAATCTAACAGAGGAAATATTAATGTACCACAATGAAACTTGATTAAAATCTGTCCATTAAAATTATGCAAGATAAGAGTTATGCATCAGTCAATTCCAGCGATGCCCACCCCCCTCCCCCCGGCATTAGTGGGGCATTTTTCCTCATTGTCTGTCCCAGGGGCCGGGCATTAGTCTACCCTGGGGCATTTGACAGTCTTGTGATTTTCACGTCACAGTACTGTCACTTTCTTTCAATGATAAGTTTATCAGGCAAGGACGATAAATTTGTGATTAACTTTGTCTAAAGAGGACAAAATGAGATGGTAGATCCACAGAACTAATGATCACCAAAGCAATACACAGAAATAAGACTTATTTCAGACTTAGTTTGGCCTGATGTAGCTTTGTTTAGAATGGAGATAAGCTCCAAAACTAGGAAATCAACTTATTTTTTTACCTGTACCGTGGGACATTTGAACAGCTTGTTTGTCCCTGCCATGGGGCATTTGCCGGTTTGTTTTCAAAAAATGCTAATGCCCGGGGGTTGGCCCGGGGGAGGGATGGGCACTGCTGGAAATGACTGATGCATTACCATCTGCACAAGAAAAATAAATAAATAAATAAACTAACAAACTTCCACAGTTTTGCTTGTACCAAACCAATTTCAGGCATCTAAACACGAATCACTTAAAAGAGTGATAACTCCCACATTCGAGGTTACCCCTCCCCCCCCGCCCCACCCAAATGTACCATAGAAGCATGTAGAAAGCTGTAGAAGGTACATCAATATACAACTTTACCCAACTTACATTCCCATTGTTGGTCCGTGTAGCCTCCAAATATGTAATTCCCGCACTTGAAAACTGTCACAGTCGGTCCTTTACGGTCGCAGAAAGAGTGAAAAGTGGTGGCAGCCCAGCCATTGCGAGAGGCGCGATATATCAAGGCATAGTTGTGGCTGGCGCTTGTTAGTGTGTCTTTCAACCAACCGATCAAGGTTTGGCGCTGCTCCGCAGACAAGATAGAGGAATCTTCGAAGGGACAAGATTTCAACTCATCTATGATTCCCTGAATTTGATAAAACTCGGCTTCCGTCAGGAGCTCTTTGCGAACGATCTTGTCTTCGGGAACAACAAGCTGCCCCGTTCGCAGGTAATTCAGGATATACCGGAAGTGAGTACCATCGCGATCAATGAAGTAAGATCCGTCTTCAGCAGGCTTCGTGTCAAATCTTCCTGAAAACATGGCGTGTAACATTGAACCTGGATATTTCTTCATAGTTTCTAGACTTGTAGTGAAGAGCTGGCCACCGATATTGAGTTTTAATGTCTTCGAAAAATGAACATGCTCGAGTTTCTTTGCCACTGCATCAAAAGCTTCCTTTTCCTTACGGACTCTCAAAGTTTCCCGGTTTAAAATCTCGTACACTTTCTTGATGTGGTTGTTAACTTCTGCAAACTCTCCTTCGTCCGTTAAGTCGAGTTCGTCCCCTGAATCTCGATCTGCCATCTTGCTACTTCGCATCTCTGTCAAATTGGCCGCTCACATGATACACTCCGCGAAGTCATACATGACAAACAAATCTGGTTGCATGAGCCTTCAGACCAGTCACAGGCTATCCACGCCCAAAAAGGGATGGGATATCGATGGGATAGAAATCGATAGAATGGACAGTGGAACGAGAATATAGAATACCGATTCCCGGAAGAAAAGAACGACAGAAAAGTTAACCATGTCATATTAAAAGCATAAACAAAGTGAAACTGCAAGGGAAGAGCAAGTAAATATGATCTTAAAAACTTGTCGTCGCATTTGCCATGACCTGATCGCTTTTGGGATATTTTTAACGAATAACTGAAACCCGACAATATTTGCAGCTTTCATTTGCAATGACTCTGAGTCATACAATGTGAAAACAAAGTGAAATGTTGACTGTGTTTTTTTTGTTTTGTTTTTTTTTTTCACTATCTTTAAAAGCAATTGTCTACTTTCCAAAACAAAGTGCCATAGAAGTATGGCCAGAAGTGGTGGTGGTTGCCGATAAAATAAAATCGTGAATTTGAAAACTTACAAGTTTCTCTAAAAATACATAACGATTTTTTCCGGTAGCATTCAACTGGTCAAATTTCGTTCAGTTAATTATAGTATGCTGTCCCTAGCCTTTTCGGCATTTTCGGAGACCTAAGGGCAGATAGTGGGGCGAGGGAAAGTCAGAGTTTATTTTTTGCCTTTTCGGACTTTCCCTCGCCCCACTATCTGCCCCTGGTTCTCCGAGGATGCCTTTTCGGTCGACCGGTAACAGTATCTGACCCAGCAGTACAAATTTAGCTTAGATTCAGTTTGTGTCGCGTTAAGTTATCAGTGGCAAACAGAGAATTCCCATGTGGAAAAACCCAATTATTTTAGCTTGGATTTATTTTAGATTAATAGTCTTGGTGTTCTTTTAGCTCATCGAAGACTTGGAGAAGGCGTCGTTCTGTTCGGGTAAAGTAAAACTCCGAGGGCCAAATTCGGCGCCCTTCAATGTTGTGTGAAATTAATGTCATTTAACTAACCCGGGTATCTGTAACAAGCGATATTTTCGAGGAAAAATCAACATATTTGACGTGAGAATAGTTTTACTACTGAAATGATTTTGAGCGGTAAGTGTCAGTGTCACTTGGCTGATTAAATGTTTTTCAGATATTAAGCCGGGTATTATATGGCCGAGATTGGATACTGGGCTACCCAGGAGCTGTCCACAAAATTTTAATTGCGCCACCACAGGCTTACTATCCCCTGTTTATGTGGTTTGCTGTGCATTTATAATGGCCGTATCGGTTTATGAACTAGCACAACTAAAGGCAAAATTTAGGGCTTTTGAAACCGAAGAAAATGAAATAAAAACTCTTAAAGTTGCTGCCATAAGGTTTTGCCTTTTTTTCTGTGTTCACTTTGGTCACAAAAGTGATGTTCTCAAAATAACGGTTGGACTCGCTCAATAGAGAATTGCTAGTTCATAAACTAAAGAACGTCAACCTTATTTATCATATTTGCGAGTAGATGGATTAATTGTCACAGGGGCAAAAAACTCCAAATTCAAAGGGGAGATAGAGCAGTTGCAAATTGAATTGACGACGTTGTTCTTGGCAGTTTTATTTTAATCTACCTTGGATATGATGTTAGCAAAATCCGAAAGAAAATGTTGCTTTTTCTTGTTTTTGAAACAATTTTTAAAAGCTAAACTATATTATAAAGTAGCTTACTTCAACTGGCAGTTTAAATCTCTTATAGAGATAACTCATAGAGTATTGCTGTAGTCACACCGGGGGAAATCTCGTATCCAGAGTCCTCAGACTTCTTGGCCAGCTGATGGTCGCCAGGAGGGTACTGGATCTTTTACCACAGAAATTCAGCGGTTAATGGTTCTTAGTTCTGTTACAGTAAACAGCCAAAAAAAAAATTTCACTTTTTCACTCACTACGCCAGTCTCTCCTGGCGACCGCCCGCTGACCAAGAAGCTTGAGGGCTCTGAATACGAGCAAGGATACGAGATTGAAAGTCCTGTTCGGCAAACTTTATTTATTTTGAATACTACAGTATTTACTGACAAATAGCAGAATCCAACATAATATTAGCAGCGCCAGATGTAATTCAAAAGTACTCATTGTGCTTCCTTGAAAACAAAGGCTGCCATGCATCACCGAAGCCTTCGAAAACTCGATCATTTCCGAAGTTCAATCGAAGGCTTCGAATTAAAGATAATCCTCCCGATGATGATCCGAATGAAATCGCACCAAGTGCTCGTACAACTTGCAATCACTCTTGTAGAGTTCTTTTAAGAAGCTTTCAAATTGCAATCCTGCTTTTGTAAGATACAATTCACACTGAAGAATGCAGTAGAGTGGGGTTACCATTCTTTTCAGCGGTTTTAAGCTGTTCCAGCTTTTCACGGTACTTGCTGAATAAAGCTTGTACTTCGTCTAACATTTCCTTCTCTAACTGATCATAGTGTGTCATCTCTTCTCTCACTTCCGTCAGGGTGATGGTTTCCGGAACCTCTTGCCCTGAAACAGAGAACATTCACCGTTATTGTTAGGTACCTGAAGTAACTGCAATTTAACCGAAGTCTTCAAAAAGTGACCAGCATAAGCACCTAGATTAAAAAAAAAAACATCACCTTTATTTCACCTCAGAATTACAAGGGTAGGGTAGCTGTATAGCTAATTTCTCCGAGAAAGAAAAGACGAAGAAAAAAACAATAAATAAAATAGTATTAATAATAAAAATAAAATCATATATTATATACAGTACATTAAACTTCTATTTACATAGGTAACAGTTGCATTGATGTTCGAAAGAAATTTGGCATATTTTAGTTTTGAACTCATTCAAGGACGTTAGTGACCTCAGGTCCTCTGTTAGTTTGTTCCACATGTTTGCAGTAGTGTATCTGAAGGAATGAAGACCATAACTGGTTGTGTTAACGTATGGAATAACAAGTTTTCTAGATCCTACCGGGAGATTTTATTTCTTTGTTGGCTCTATAAATTTTACGAATTACTCCAACGCACTGGATGATGGTGGACAATGATATGATTGGGAACAGCAAAGAAAAAAATCCCTAAACAAAAGGTTTATCTTGCAGCACAACTTCTTAGCATGCGAATTATATCTTTTGGTCCATTTCTTTGCCACTCTCTGCATAACAGAAACCCCCTTATACGGATAAATGAGGGTTGCTATAGAAAAGCAATAAATGCGAACTGTAAGAACGGTCAGTTTTTCCTTAATTTTGTTTATATTAAACTTGATCTTGACATATTCCGAAACACAGGCAAGCTGTCGGAATCGAGATTTTTTTAAAAGCATCACAGCCGAGGTTTCCCCCGAGGTCGCGTTGGTACGTTCTGACCATGCTCATTTATAAAGTTATCTAGAACTCTTCCATTTCTCGTTTGTGTTCAGTCTTAGTGTATAGCGAGCAGGGATAGAACAGGACTAATCGCAAGTCAAGTTACGTTTCCTTTATAATTTAAATACACCATCCTTTTTGTTATAAATGTGGGACTATAAGTCCAAAGACTTTCAAAACTTGAACAATTCTTAGTGCAAACGGATAGGTAGAGAATGTAGGTACTCCTTTAGCAGCTACAGTTTCCAAAGAAGGTGGAGGCACATAAGACAGACAAGACATCCAGTAGTTAAAGTGAGAGGGGTATTCTTGAGATTGAAAAAGACCTGTCAGCCGACGAACCAAATCAGGCTGTATAAGAGACTGGTAAAGCCAGTCTTGATGTATGGCTGCCGCAGGGTTCTGTCTAAGATTTATCGTTTGGGGGAGAAGTCCCGAGTGGCCGAAGGCCACGAGCTTCCTAGGGAGGTCTGGGGGCATGTCCCCCCCGGAATTTTTTTTAAAAATGAATATGGGCTGAGATGCAATCTGGAGCATTTTGAGACACAATTTTGAGATAATGTTTGTAATACTCCATGTTCCTTGTCACATAGTGTCCTTAGACAGGGAAAACGTACTTAATGTGCACTGACTTCGTCGTGTCTGGATGATTTTTCCGATATAGTTACTTATATACTGTAATGATAACCGCCAATATTTTTGGGGTGAAGCTGGGCATTCGATGAAAACGAAATCGACGTCTTCCAAAGCAGATGTCTAAGACAGATATTTAAGATACGCTGGCAGGACAGAATTACAAACTAAGAAGTCCTGCAGATGGCTGAGATGGAAAACCTCAGCGAGGACGTCCGAAGGAGCAGATGGAAGTTCGTTGGCCACATCATGAGGAAAGAACCTAACAACGACTGCAGGACTGCATTAACCTGGACCCCGGAAGTGCGACGAAAGCAGGGCAGACCCAAGACAACATGAAGATGGACGGCAGAGAGACAGAAAAAAAAAAAGAATTGTTCAGAGTTCGCTGCTTTACTGCGACTCCTCTAAACGCCTTTTTAATCCGAATCAGACGCCGTGAAATGAGTTGATTGATTTTCAGAGCTTTAGGTATACACGCGTTTTGATTGGTCAAGGAGAGTCGGTGATTAAAGTACAGGCGCATGAATGACATAATGAGCAGCAAAGTTGTGCGCGCACAAATTATCACTGCGAAGGCTTTAAAAATATTTCTAATTTTTTTCGGGATAATCGATATCAAAACAACGTATAAAACAAATAGTTCTATTTGGCCTTGCGTGTGTACTCTGATAACGTACAGAGGAAGTCAAAACGTGATAAGAACACCATTCACGCTACTCGCCTGCGGCTCGAAGCTTTTTTCTTTGTTCTTATCACGTTTTGACGACATCTGTGTGTTATCAGAGCACACACGCACGGCCAAATGGAATCTATTTGTTAAATAAACGGTTGTAAACTCACCCATACACTATATCTCGAGGCTCACAGATCAGTGCTTTTTTTAACCAATCAGATTCCAATGCAAGTTATCCATTGATTCGTGGGAGTGTTTTTAGCACTCCCACGATTTCTTGCCGAGACTACAAGGTCACACTTGCTTTAGTTTCAGTCATCATTCCACAGGTTATGTTTCTGGCGTTCACGGTTTTATTAGCCACACTGCGAAGTCTTACCTTTCTTCCATCTGCAACGCCCAGGCCTGAAGTAAAAGAGCTCAGCTACCAAACCAGCCACGAAGATGATAACCACCAGCGCGATGCAGGTGTATAATGAAGGGAAAAACAAATCACCCGTGGGATCAAAAATACTCTGAGAATTCTGAACCGCTTCATCATCTCCACCTCCCTAAAACAACAATATAGGCAACAGTTACACTAATTTGTTTTCAAAATGGCTTGGGTAATAAATTTTTGATATAGACACCCATTTTCTATGAATAGTGGACCAAGGTTATTCGTCAAAATAATGGAAGCCAAGAGAGGATGAATCTCTTGTGGTAGTACTTCAACATGGGCCTAAAGGTGTACCCGAAGCGAGAAGACTTTTTCCAGTAATACTGATCAAGAGCTTTGTCCTCAAAACTTTATAAAAATCTCACTTCCAACATCTCGTTAAATCTGAACTTCTGAAAAAAAAGGATAAAGAAAAAGAAAAAAAAGGGAACACACATGTTCTGCGGCATCTGATCCCCGGATTCCCGAAATCAATACATTAACGAAATTCTCGAAAAGAAAGCGCTATGAAAACGTAACATTTTTAAAGAAGTTGGGGAGACTGATGTCAAGAATGTGTACCAAGAATATTACCAATGATATTTTTGCAGGATAAGAAGTTTCGCTTCTACAAATATGATAACGTCACCATTTTTCCAAGAAAATTTAGCCAATGTGCTCCAAAAATTTGATGTGATTAGAAGGGTTGATATTTATTACGTGAGGGTTTCCTTGTGATGCAAGGAACCAAATGGAATGAATGTTTCGTACTGAACTTAGTGTAGTTTCTATATTTTGACAACTTGGTGGTCATTTTTTAGGCACGTTGGGCCCGAAAAATACACGGATCAGCTTGTTAGTGTGATTTATACCGAAAGCAGCTTGCTGAGATTTCGCTAGTACAAACACCCTTCACAAACCATCAGTTACCTTTAATGTTTTGGTGAGTTCTTTTCTGATGAAGTCATATAGCAGGTATTTGTCTTCAGCGATCAAACCCCTGAAACACTTTGCTAGATAAGTGTCATTCACCACCGCGCCATAAGAAAGCGTTTCTTCTTTAATGATCTCATCTGTTTTAAACTCGCTGCTCGGAAACAGTGTTTCGGTGTAATGGCTTATTTGGTAATTATCCAAGAGGACACCTTAAAATGAGAAACAAACACCAGTCAAGACAATGAATCGTCCATTGTTTTTTTAGCGATTTAGATCTTGCCATTTGGAACGCTATAAGTTCATCTTCGCCTGGCTGTGGTGCACCTAACTAATGATTGTCGTTGACCAGCCTTCGAGTCTCTAGAAATATCTTAAAGAAATGCTAAGCTACACTTTATGCATGTTTTTTGCGTTGTTAGTGAAACCAGGCCTGTGGCTAAGTAGGCTCTTAGCAATACACCACCACCGTTTTGATCCTCGATTCCGTGTGATACTTTTCTCAAGGTACTGACCATCCTGTCGAAACACAAATGTAACACTGCAAAACCTATTCTGTAGTATGTACAAATTCTTTACTTTGAATGACAAAGAATGTTACAAAACAGAACAGGTACCTTCGATAAATCCATTGTCCAAGGCTTCTCTCATTTCCTCAACGGAATTAAAAACTGAAAATATAAAAGCTCAGAGATCTCAAAAAAATGCAAAAGAGTCTAAGTTTCGAGTTCAGCTCGAAACTTAGACTTATCACTGAATCGTTTCGTTATTTTTATATCAATAAACTGGCAGAGAAGCGCTCAAGTGCTGACAGTTCCGCGGATTGTGGGGAAAGGGAGGAAAGCTTACAAGGAAAGAAAAGAAAGAAACTCTAGTAAGGGCAGGCGATTTCTCGTTTATTTCTCTGTTAAGGGAAAATTCTAAAAAAAGCTCTTTTCGTCAGTAAAATATCCAAAAAGAAAGAAAGAAAGAAAGAACAGGAGCCATCATGATAGGCTCCTGGAAAGAAAGAAAGAACAAATGAATAATAATAGGAAAAGATTGCTCAGTAGACTTCATTTGTTTCATATTTTGCTTTTAAGCTTATTGCGTTCGACGAAAGAGAACGCATTCCTAATCTTGTGATGGGTGTCCTGTGTTATACAGGCAGAAAAATTCGAGATTTTCTGTAATCGTCGACGCCAAATTAGCCCCCCCCCCGAAGATTTTTGCAGGGGCCTACACTCGGCCGGAAACTGGTATGGACTTTGGCCTCGTTTTCATGACGCCCAGACCCCAAACGGTCAATTTAGCGGGTAAATAGAATGCCACCAGTGCAGGCGAATTGATCGTGCCGAGTTTCAAGAGCTGTTTTTTTATTTTCTTTGAGTTTTTTAGAAAAGTTTTCGAATTTGCCGACAAGGCACAGTTTGAAGTCCACTTATAAACATAAGCGGCGCACCTAGCATATAAAACGGTCGAGAAAACATCGATTATTCGTACGGGGACTTTGCTATTCCTTGTTGCCAGAAGTACCCAACGGATCCGTTCCACAAAATATCCGCTCTTCAGTCTAATCTTACGCTGGCTGGCAAATTTTTAATTTCGAATTGACTGGCTGGCAAATTTTAAATTTCGAAGTGAATTTTGCTGGCAGTGAACTCATTGACGGAAACCTGGCTGGGAATTACTAATTACCTAATCCTTGCTGGCAATTTGTAACTCGATCATGACGATGGCTAGCGGGACAATCATATGACCCTTCTGGCTACATTATTTCCAGGCCCTAAAGACGGTGTTTTTTTATATCTTTTGTCGTCACGCAATGCTTCTCTGAAAAGCACGTTTAATGAATTAAATATTAAAAAAGATCAACACACGCAGTAGCTGTCAATTAAAGAAAAGTAAGAAAGTGTTAACTGACAGCATGCGTAATGAGAAACCTCTTCTGGCATGCAGTGGACATCGACATTCACGTGGTTTAATAGGCCACATTATTCGACCGTTGGACAGTTTGCGCGGCACGTTATTCACGTTTTCACAATATAAAAAAGCGTTGAGTAATTTTGGTAAGTTTGTGTTTAGATGTGCATTTCTGCTTCTTTGATTTATAAAGCCTTAGAGCTTGCAGGTACTTATATTGTTGCCTTTGACTCTTTCTGGTAGATTTTGGTTTCGTATACACTCGTGCTCTGGTGCAGTACTGTTTGGACTCGTTTCGAGGTAAGATTTAACCATCTTTATATGTCAGTATAATAAGAATTTGCTGGCAGTGCTCAAGCTATATTAGCCTGAGTCAGATCAAAATGTTTATATGTATTCATTTCCTTTCCAAAACTAAAATAATGGCAGTCAGATAGTCTATAAGTTATTATTTAATCTAATAATTTTGGTAACTTCGATACACTCGAAAGGTTCCATTTGCCGCATTTGCCGTTGCAAATTTTATGACCAGAGCAGTGCATAAAACTTCATTTAAATTCTGATTTATCTCTTCAATTAATAATGGCCAATTCACCATATACGTCCAGGATTTGTTGGTCATCAACTAGCTTTTGTTCTTGCTCGTTTCCTGTTATTTACCACGAGGATGTTGGACTTTATTTCCCACAGTGATTTATTTTGCGCTTGCATTTTTCAGAATAGAGCTGTACAGGGTTCAACACTGACACCTCTGTTCGCTTGCTTTTACACTGTTTTAGGTAGACAATTTTCTTAGTGCACCGCCTTTTTCTAGTGTGTTTCATTCGAACAGAGACACAACGTGTTAAAACTCACTGAATATTAAGTTTTACTATTTTCTGCCACTACACAACTGTGAAAAAGAAGTTTGACATAAATATTACAAACGGGCTAACGGTATTCATGGTATTTGTCAAAATAAACTGCTTGAAGTGATTGTGAGACAAATGTGTGGCGATAGCTTTCTCGCAACTGCCCGAGTATTCAGAGCATTTTATTCGCGCCCGCTATAAAACCGCCAGCTTCGCAGGCAACAGCGCTGGTGTTGCCTGCGTATCTTACGCCGAAATAGACAAAAGGAAAGAGTTTTTAATCGAAATCGATACGTTTTTTGAACGCTGAACACTCTGTTCTCGGCTTCTCAATTTATCACAACAACTTATATTTATGTTATTTTCTCTGAACTCTTGCTGCCCAGCTCTTATTGATCAATCAAACTATCAGAACTATTACTCTGATTACTGGCCTCGAAACGGCGATAGCGGCTTGTGTCTGGCTGACTGTACATGGATTACCTCTTGTAGTTCATAATTTTGCTCGCAAGAGGATAATTCGATATATGTATTTTTTAAGATTATATTTTAACATACATATGGGCCAACAACAGTTCATGGTATGTGTCAACCGCTGTGAGAGTCATAATGCTAGGCGAAATCTTTCTCGCGACTGCCCACTGTCTTGAAGCCATTTTCAACTTAAAACGTTTCCTTGTGGTAATCTATAGTGGTTGTTGACATGTGGACCTCGTTTTTTCTTAACATAAAACAAAACGTTTCTGCGATTAAGCATGAGCCGATGTACATTTTTTAATGAACCCTGTTATTTCTGTTTTGCTCTGGCGTGTTCCCAACAGGCAAAGTGTCCAGGGGGAAGTTTTCGTCTCGAGTTAGCGTTAAGCTGTTTAGTTTTGTTCAAGTAAATACTCGCATCTTTTCCGTATTTGATCTACTCTATCATATTTTGGCCCCAAATAAACGGTAAAGAGGGATATAGAGGGTTTTTTGAACAGACCGCAAACCAGAAACAACTCAGGTAGAGTTGAAGGTAGCAGCGCTGGTGTTATGTATCTTACTCCACAGTGAACGGAAGACGACTTGTTTAATCGAAATCGATACGTTTTGGTAATGCGTTAAGTTCCGTGCGAATATCAACTCAATGTATTGATTGTAGAAATTATTTTGACCAGAGATCTCTACATAATTTGGGAATTACGACACAATTGGTTTTCAGAGAGACCGCAACCAATCACATACAGCATCGTGACAGCCTCCTGCCAAAATTGGTCATTGTTGATTTTTTATCATTGCCAGACATTTTTGTAGTGCGCTTTTTTAAAGTATCTTAGACTTTATGTCTCACATCCTTCCCCTATGCTCGCTTGGTCTTATGTACACTGTATTTTAAGTTATTACGGCAACTAATATTGGTGGTATTTTCGCTCAACTCTGCTGTCCAGCTCTTATTGATTCACTCAAATTATTACTGACGCGAAGTGGCGATATCGAATCGGATGGCGGCTTTGGACAAATGTTTCTTTATTATGTGAAAAAATGAGTTTTAAGATTTCCTGGATTTCATTTCAACATACAATTCGCCAACAACAGTCTTCACGGTATGTGGAAAGAAACCTCTTGAAGAAACGGCTATGAGACCAATACTCGGATAAACCTTTCTCGCAACTGCCCACTGCCTCTGACATGTAGCCGTTTCCAACTCGATACATTTGATTTTGGTACTTTCTATTGTTGGTTGATATGTGGCCCTCTGTTTGTTTCTTAACATAAAACGAGTATTTCTGATACTAAAATTTTGAAAAAATAAAACGTTTTTGAGATCAAGCATAATTTGGAAACAATATGTTATAACACACACACTGCCCTGGGGTTTTCACAACAGGAAAAGTGTCCAGGTGATGTTTTGACTTCTGCCTTCAATTTTTTCGCTCTAACCGATTGCCCGTGTTAAGTTTTATTCAAGTAACTGACTACTTGCGCCTTTTTCATATTTGATCTACTCTATAAATTCTTAAACACACGATAAAAAGGGAAATTGTAAGTTTTTTTGAAAAGACCGCAAACCGGAAACAACTCAGCTCAATGTCTAAGGTAGGGCTGGTGTTATGTATCTTACGCCACAATGAACGGAACGGGAGAAGATTTGTTTATTTGAGCTTTCAAAGGAAGCTGACGTTTAGACCAACAAAGCTTTTCACTCTGTGTGTGTATCAATTTACTTTTTAGGCAATTTCTTCATGACAGTTTTAACTGGTACTAGATATATCGGCTTGTTTCTTTTTTAAGTGCTTTTGATTATTTACGGTATCTTTTAAAATTGAATTTGCGATCGAGCTTGGCTTAGTTTTGACATCTTGGTGCCAGATTGGTGGTGCACTCAGTTTAACTAAAATATATTTTACTATATCGCACATTAAACGCTGAAAATATTGGCTGCTTTTTTTTTGTGGATTAGATTTTTTCACTGACTGATCGCGGTTGAATGAAGTTATCGTCAACGAGTTCTTACTGCTCAGGCAGCCCAGCATGTCTTCGTTTGGCTTTGCTTAAATTATTTCAGCCGCCAAGCGACCGTATCTCTGACGGTTATTATTTACACTCGAAAAACAAAGCCCATAGGGGTAGAGTTTTTGCTTACAAAACAAGAATTTTTCACATGTTAGTGAAAACGTACTTTAAAAGGTATGTCAGAAGAAACCGCCCCTAGTTGATTTCGGCTCGCTACGCTTTTAGCCAGTTCAAAATACGAGATATCGGTAATAAATAGGTCGCCTATTGTTTTTGAACTTATTTTTTGAATAATTTAATAAGAAAGAACCAAATTCGAGATCAAGCATGAGAATGTACGTTGTTTTGGCGAAACCCGTCAAATATCCGTCATGCACTTTGTCTTCTAAACAGAAAAAATGTTCAGCGAATGTCTTGCCTCCTGTATGCCAAGACCATGGTTTTCAACAGACCGCAAACCGGAAACAAAAAGGGCGGCGCGGTTGATTTGTCGTCACAATAAACGAGAGATTTTTTTAATGAAATCAATACGTTTTGATAAAAGGCGTAAGGCTCAGAGCTTGCCAATTTTGTTCTGTTAGGGAAAATTGAATCGTAATCAAACAAATTTCTTATTGACAAGACACCGCTTTCAACTGAGGGATAACGACACAGTCTGGCTGCCACAAACCTGCAACCAATTACATGCTGGGATTAATGACAGATTTGTACTTTTACCATTTCCCAGGCGTCTTGGAAGTGCGACTCACCAATATTAGAATTTTAATTTTCATCTGTGCACAAATATGCTAGACTTACTAAATACCGCACATTTGATGAACGAATTTCCTTATTATATATAAGATTAAATATTTATTTATCGTTTTTTAAATATATTAATTTTATTGTCGCTGAAGTCTCGCTGCCCAGCTTGTCTCCGATTCGCTTTACTCAATTAAGTTCAGGCCGAAGCGGCTACGACGAACCACTCACGGTTGTAATTTACGCTCGATAATCAAAACTCTTGGAGTAGAATATTTTGCTTGTGAGACGAGACTTTTTCACATATCATAAAAGAAGCCACGTAATAACCACCTTGAGACAAAATAGCATTAAGATCTTTCTCGTGGTCTCCACATGGTCGATTTATAAGCCGTTGTATCTCTATTTTAAATTCATTTGTTCATGATACCCTACATCGCTCGCCGATTTTTTTTCACATGAACCCATTTAACTACTGTTTCTTCATGAACAATGGAAACTTCAAGTTCAAGCATGCGAATGAATAGCCTGTGTATGTGTACAGACGTCCCGCTACGCTCCAGAAAATCGCGGAGGTGGAGCGTGACGGCTGTACACAGGTTAGAGAATGACTGGTTTTAATGAAAGTCGAATAATTCGGTTAGCTGTACTGTGTTTTAACAACCGAAGAATGTCTTTTCTTCTGTCTTTAAATGCTTTTTTCCCCGTTAAAGATTGCTTGTTTTGTTTCAAACAAACTTTCACGTTTTACAAACCAGTATGGTATGTATGTGTGTATGGTATGTAAATTCAGTTTAGGCTGATTACGCCATGAATTTCACCCATCTCTTCAACAAACCGCAAACCGGATGCAAAAAGGATGGCGCTATTGTTTTGTGTCTAATCTTAGGCCACAATAAATGCGATTGAAAAGGTTTTTCAACCAAAACGTTTTCAAATTCTGCGTTAAGTTTAGAGCTTGCCAATTTTGTTTTTCACAAGGATTAACTGATAAATTATCAACGAATATCTTACTGACAAGACTCCGCTTTCAACCAAGGGATAACGACACATTTGGTTGTCACAAACCTGCAACCAATCACGCGCTGAGATTAATGACAGATTCTTACTTTTACCATTTCCCAGGCATCTTGGAAGTGTGCCTCAAAAAAAAAAAAAAAGATTTTCAACTGTGCACAAATATGCTGGACTCACTAAATATCGCACATAAATGTTTATTTATCGCGACAATTGATATTAATTAATGATCAGGTATTTATGTTGAAGTCTCGCTGTCCAAGCATAGCCCGCGTAGCATGCGCCTGTGTAGTTTTTTTTAGCGCACAGGCGCGTTCGAAACTACACAGGCGATAACAAGAACGTAAGCCAGATTTAAATCGTGAAAAGATTCTAAAAAGTACGTATGCTGCGCTTATTTAAACAAAATCGAGTTACGGAATAACATTCAACTGCCTCATTGAGTAAAAGTCGGTTTTAGTAGAAATACCGTCTGTTTGTTTTTAAAAAGGCCGTTTTAGTTACTTAGGGCTGTGACCTTAACAATTATATGTATGTAAATTTTTGTTCGATTTCTTTTAATGCACAGTAACATTCAAATGAACGTAGGTTTAGTCGAGTATCAAAAATTGAAGGAGAGAAGAAAAAAAAGTGCTTCAGCAGGATTCGAACCTACGACCTTACTCTCTTCACGAGTGCAATGCTCTACCAACTGAGCTATGAAGCATTACGCCGATGTTGAGGTGTTTTTAAACATGACATCCATTTGTTATTGTCTAACTTATTTTGCCGTTGCGTGACTTGATATAAGGTAAAATAAAGGCCTTGGACGCACTGACGACTTCAGAAGACAAAATTGTAGACTATAGTGACATAATTTATTCGGTTCTTTCAAAAATCTCGACATTGTCAATTATGTTCGTTCAAACCGTACACCATCCAATTTGAACTTTTCCGCTCGCTAAAAAGAGTGGATCTTGCTGTTGGTGTCTGTGTGTATTTTTATTTTCTTACATCTTGACTGAAATCTTGAACGATTATTTGTTGCTATTTTAGGTGTAATTTTATGCGTGCGCTTAAAGCTATTTTAGTCTTCTTACAACTTCAACGGCAATAGGCAAGATTTCCGTGACTTGTTTTCAGTTAATGTGGTTTTAGACAGAAAACCGAAACCTTAGAGAAATCGCGCGACTACGGTTTGGCGTGAGACCACTATACGATTTATATATCTCACCAGGGCTGGGCGAAAATACAAATCTAGCCTCATTGCAGCCGGACGTGTCACAACATCTTCGACTACATGGTATACCGGCGTTTTAGGCAGTCTGCGACTCTAGAATTTTGTCTGACACCAGTCAAATGTCCGCGTCATCGCTATAGCGTGCTGGGTTTTCGCAATACTCTAGCCCCTATTAATGAATTAATCAAAAAATGCAATGAAAATAATTTAGATTTCGTTACAATAGTTTAAGGTTCATCAGGTGCGTCAACAGGATGCTTGACGCAAGATCCACGTGCCGGTTTGCAACAACCTTAAATGAAACCGTGAAACTTATCTCATATTTCCGATTTGTGATTGTCTACATCTTTTTCACAAAACCGTTTTAAAAAAAAATGGCATATACTAAACAAATGATTGATTAACCTTTGGTCATTCTGTAAGATCTCCACTAACAGATTGATCGCTGCAATACGCTGCGACACTCTGTCGACCTGTATGCATTGCGAGCGTTTGTTATTGTTTTGATTCTGTCCCTGACGAAAATCTTTAGAAAATCGAAAAGATTTGGGACGTTTGAGGTCATTCGGTTAAGAAATTATTTATTTTGAAGTCAAGACCTCGCATCGTGGGGACGCAAGATTCAATTACAATTACTGCAATTACAGTCATTACAAGCTCCTGTCGCTGTACGCGTCACTGATTTTGAAATTACTCCATGACATAATTTTGCTTTTTATTTGCATTTAGAAGCACATATACATAATGTTTATACTTAGTCTGAGTTCAGATGTTAAACTACTGTAATGAACATTCGGCCGAACATTTCAGTCATGGCAATTTTCATACCGCGGTTTGGAATCCCTACAGAGTCTAGGCTTTCCGTCCTTCAAATGAAATATTTACAAAGAAATATTCGCGTCAATGTTAAGAATGATAATCATTCATTTCATTAAGAACCATAACTGTTGAAAAGTCAAAATGGTTGAATCGGATTAAAAATGATTGAAAAAGAAATGATCTAACTAATTTTTGGTTTCGAAGACTTGTCACAAGTCGACTATTTTTCGCCAGGAAGTCGCAATAGCGAGCGACGGACGTCGCGAGTCGACTTGTTCCGCCTGCAAGGAATTGAATTTAATTTGCATGTTGTTGGCGCGAAAAGTGATGGGTTGAGTTAAATTTGACCCGCCCAACGCTCGTTGAAATAAATATTTCTTAAATGACTAGATACGCGCGTGAATTTTTACAATAAATGTCAACAAACTGTTTCTCTGGTCATTCCTTCCCCAAAAATGAAAGAAACAGTCAGTATCTCGTTAGCGCAAAGCTACACTAAGAAAGCTTAACTAAAACTATCTGTAAAAACTGTGCTCGTCGAATCTCTCGTAACTTTCCAAGATAATTGACGTCTCGAATTTGTTTTACCTGGCTGCGCTTTATTTTTTAGATCACGATTATATAATAGAAATGGATCAATTTATTTTATGGACTGTTATTACAATGCTTCTCAGATTCTGTTTTCAGGCTTGCCACGCAATCTTGGCAGATAAGGGCAATGGTTTGTCCTTGGTGTTGAAGATGCTATGGTTTAGGTATTTAAGTTATGAAAGGTTCATGATGGTAGGCATGAATTTGCATTTCATCAAAGGCATTTAAGAATGGGTATTGCATATATATACACTACAGGGTTTCAAATCTAGTGGTCGGAGGGTGTCGATTGAAGGGGAAGTGGACCGAAAGGTCAAGTTTGCTATAAAGTAAGTTTTTTTCCCAGTTGCCGGAAATGAAAAACGCGATTTAGTCGATTCAACCAAGTAATTATCGTCACCGAAAAAGAAAACGCTTTTGCAAACTCATTCGACTTTAAACGTTTTTTCAATTGAAATACAAACTAGTAATAATTTCTCGACGGTTAACATGATGTATTTGATCGAACAAATATTTCATTTTTTTGTCATTTATTTTGTGCCTGATCAACCTTGTTTGCGAACCATAAACGAGTGACCGACACATTTATTGGCAGTATTGGCTTCGGATTCTGTACATTCAATGTTCAGTGAAGTTTAGTTGGCTTGACCATAAACGCGTTATGTATCTGATCGAACTAAACATTTCGTTGTTTGTCAATTATTTTGTGCTTGCTCAACCTTGCTTGCAGACCTGTTATTTGTGACCGACTGAGTGTTGCTTGCATCCTTGTTTGCGAACCATAAACGAGTGACCGACAAAATAATTGACTTCCGATTCTGTACGTACATTCAATTTTAGATCGCTTGACCATTACTCCGGTATTTATTTGATCGAACTAAGTTTATTTTTTTTGTCAATTATTTTGTGCTTGCTCAACCTTGCTTGCAGACCTGTTATTTGTGACCGACTGAGTGTTGCTTGCATCCTTGTTTGCGAACCATAAACGAGTGACCGACAAAATAATTGACTTCCGATTCTGTACATTCAATTTTAGATGGCGTGACCATTACTCCGGTATTTATTTGATCGAACTAAGTTTATTTTTTTTTGTCAATTATTTTGTGCTTGCTCAACCTTGCTTGCAGACCTGTTATTTGTGACCGACTGAGTGTTGCTTGCATCCTTGTTTGCGAACCATAAACGAGTGACCGACAAAATAATTGACTTCCGATTCTGTACATTCAATTTTAGATGGCGTGACCATTACTCCGGTATTTATTTGATCGAACTAAGTTTATTTTTTTTTTGTCAATTATTTTGTGCTTGCTCAACCTTGCTTGCAGACCTGTTATTTGTGACCGACTGAGTGTTGCTTGCATCCTTGTTTGCGAACCATAAACGAGTGACCGACAAAATAATTGACTTCCGATTCTGTACATTCAATTTTAGATCGCTTGACCATTACTCCGGTATTTATTTGATCGAACTAAGTTTTTTTTTTGTCAATTATTTTGTGCTTGCTCAACCTTGCTTGCAGACCTGTTATTTGTGACCGACTGAGTGTTGCTTGCATCCTTGTTTGCGAACCATAAACGAGTGACCGACAAAATAATTGACTTCCGATTCTGTACATTCAATTTTAGATGGCGTGACCATTACTCCGGTATTTATTTGATCGAACTAAGTTTATTTTTTTTTGTGAATTATTGTGTGCTTGCTCAACCTTGCTTGCAGACTTGTTATTTGAGAGCGTTGCCTGCATCCTTGTTTGCGAACCATAAACGAGTTACCGACAAAAAAAAGTGCTTCGGATTCCGTACATTCAATTTTAGATGACGTGACCTTTGTGGTCCTTGCTTAATATTTGTTTGCGATCTCAATCCACTGACTTACAAAGTATCTGACTTTCAAATTCGCAACAGTATCATTAAGTTTCATTGTAATCGACAAAAAACGTGCAAAACAGAAATAAACTTGACGGAACTATGCGCCAAAAACGAAGTTGAATCTCGGTTCATTAATGATAACAAGAATCGGACCTCTTCTCTCTTTGCAATGGTGTGCAACTGTTAGTTGAATATTAAAATTTTTACATTATTATGCGAAAAGATTTTCCTCCTGTCGGATATAGTGTGTGTAAAACTAATTAAACTGTATGAAGACATTACGTATTGAGGAGGAGGTCACAGATAGACGGCATCAGATTGGTATCTGTGATTAAATCCCTTTCAGATCAATGAATGTCTAAAATGCACTCTATAGTGATGGATGCTGTGAACATGTATGAGCTAAGTATAATAAAATATATTTTTCTGCGAAATTTACGCTAAAAATGCATTCAAATCCAGACGTTTCGATGGCTCTCCCTCTTATTCAATGGATAATTTCCTGATATGAAGTAACCGGCATGAGCTAATATGTATCATTGTTTTTGCAGTCTTGACATGTAGTCTGTGCAACAGCACAGACAGCATTCTGATCGGAGGCTTAGTGACTTGCGGTAAGTACTTGATGTAGTTTTTAAATATTTTTAATATTTATTCATTTATTTGCATTACCTAAAATATTCAACACTTTCGTCATGAGCCTCTGGCTAGGGAGATTTGGAAACCAATCCCCGTGTACTTGCCTTAAAATAAATTACCTTTACCTTTTTACCTTAACCTTTTATCAGTCGTCAGGTTTCTTTCCAAGAAATAGATTTTTGAATAACACAGTTGAACATTGTCTAATTCGTTAAGCTGTTTTTTGACTGCATATCAAGAAGTTATTTTATTCGGCAAAACAAAACCTGTACCAGCTCTACACCTGTGAAGTGGAAATTGCACTTGCAATAAGTTTTTTTAATAATCACTGCAAAAGAATGAATATTCCTTACACGATATAGGAAGGAAAAGACTGTCCATTAATTAGTTTTGAGATACATGGATCTTAAAGTCAAGTGAGGATTTTCGGCAACTGAAAAGCAATACAAAACAAATACAATTCAGTTCATTAAGCAGAAACAGTCGCATTGACGATTTATAAGATATCATCCACAATGTTTAATTCTGCTTTTTCCTATCATCCTTCACAGATGGAGTTGACGCAAACATTTTTGGAGACGTGGGTATCAAATAACGTCAGGACGACACCGGAAGCGGATAAAACCGTCACAACCGATGAGCTGTGGGCAGCCTTTCAAGAGGATAACCCCTCAGTAACTCCATTCAAAGAATCATTTCTGAGTTTGCTTGGAAGGGTAATGATTACTTTAGGGTTTAAGAAAGTAGCATTTTTTAAACAGGGTAATCATAAGATTGGCTACCGTGGTTCAATTCTTACGCATAAAGTTAAGTATGTCCATAACTGGAATGTAGAAAATGTAAAGATTTGGGCGAAATCCAAATTAAAGCCTGGTTCTCTTGCGGATTGTGTGAATAAAGAAGATGCCTGGACGTCGTTTTCAAAGTTTTCTGGCATACCAACGACGGAGAACCATCGGCAGCAGTTCTTTTCGATCTTTGGAAAGCACTTGGTTGGACAAGGCCCTTACAGGAAAGTGTCCTCGAATAAAAAGCGGAAACTGTTCGTTGGAATCCGATTTAAAGAATCAACTGAGACAGATGAGCCACACCAGAAGCGAGGAAAGACTGACCCGGCGGAACAAGAGGAATTGCACCACGTGGAACGTGTCGAGGACGCGGAGAAAACCGACGATTGCCTTAATTCTGACACAAATGTTGCAGACGGCAACAGCTCTGATCATATGAATAAAAGGGAGGTCACTACTGCAGTTCATATAGCGTGTGATAAAACAGAAGATCATAGTAGCGATCAAGAGCAAGGTTTAGTCCCTGAAACAGAGTGTGAGAATGAGGGAACCTATTCTGAATACGAGGAAGAAACCGATGACGAAATCGACATTGAGTTACAAGATGTCAAGGCCTGTGACGGCGACGATTTAACACAGCATAATTTATTTCTTCGCCATAACAAGAAAATAAAGTTCTTTCTGCCATCAAATTTGCCAGGCAAGCCAAAGAGTTTCAAGAGCTATTTGGATGAAATTTTTCAAATTCATGGCCCGATGCAAGGTGAGAGACTTAACATCCAGAAGCGATGTGGCAGCACCACCTCTTTTAATAGTTGCAAGCTTAGAGCACTAGTTGCTGCATCATTCCCACCCATAAAGGTTGGAAAGTTAGGAGAAAGCAGGATCCCTTCAACATTTGACGGAGACAGCTTTCCCCAATTTAGTCATGCGGGAAAGAGCAATTTTCTTTGCGAAATTTGCATACCTTTTCAAAAGTGGGCAATGGAGAACGGTCAGCCCCGTTCACGCCTAAGATGCCGAAAGCAAGCACCTGTCGAAGACATCCTGGCAGGAACGGCGACATTGATGTTTTCAGGCCTTGTTCAAGTCGGAGAACATGCTTCGTCGGAATGCCATAAGCAGGCCATTGCCTTCGTTAAGGCTGAAGAGGACGCTTCCCAACCGCCGAAACCATCCCCATCATCTGTGGCAAAAAAGGCGTCAACAGGTCAGCAGTCCATCGCAAAATTCTTCCGTCCTTTAAACCGGGAAGGACCTCCAGTTCCCTTGCAGCATTCGAAGCCGGGAAAAGTTGATTGTCACCATTACTGGGTTCCGGAGGTCGTTAAACAATTCTCAGAAGACCGACAAATTAGACGCTGCACAGCAAAATCGATGTTCTTACAGCAGCTACGTTCGGGTGCTGTGAGCTGCTACAACACGATGGAAGGACACGAAGGCTGCAATGAGTATAAACGGTGGAGCGAGAAACATCCTGTTGATGCCAGACATCTTATCGAAAAGGCCAATCGCAGCTACCGGTCAGAGTACATCCCCAAGACTTGTAACATCAATGTTTATGGAAGAAGTGTGCAAATTGATGGCTGCATAAAGAGCATTGACCCACCTTGTTTAGGTGAAGCATCACCGGATGGCGAGAATCCTTTTACATGTTCCAACTGCGCTAAGCAGGAACGCGACTTGAAAGATGTCTTGAGACACCGAGAAAAAGGAAACCTAAGTGGAATGAAAGACAGGATAGGAGTTCGTGGATTTAATCAACGCTATGCCAAGACTCTAGAGCTGAATAACGCTCTTAAAACAGAATCACGCCGTAGAAAAGAAGCAGAAAGGCATGTCAAGGAGCTGACTCGCGTAAAGCTGTCTGAAGGGGAGTGGGAGAAATGTTTAATGGATTCGTGTCTCAGCTGTGACGAGGAGAAGCTTATTTTGGATCTAAGGCGGCTATTCTCAATGGGAATATCCAAGACAAAGCCAGTACAGGTAATGGTTCTACGTAATCTTACATCCAAGTTGTTAAAGAAAAATAACAATCATTACTTGGCATTGATCAAAGACATAAGCAGTCTGTTCAAGAACGAGCTTGGATCCACCAACTATTCCTTACTAGCTGACATGTTTGGCCTTGCTGGTGAAACAACAGCAGCAGAACACGGCAAGGAAGCAAGACTAGATGTGGGAATCAATCTGGAAGTGATCGATAATGCAGCTCAACATTACCGAGGCTTCCCAGTGAACGAAGCAAGTGATGGGGCAAGAAGTTTTTGTTACCTTCAGCCGCGATTAACAAATTCTGGAGAGGTGGTCATACTTGGCAAGATGTGGAACCCAGATGTACAAAGCTGGAATGATGAAGTCTTACACATTCCTCGCCAAGATGCTTCTAAGGGTGACCAAGATGATTACGACGCACTTAAAAGGCTAGTCGAAGATCTTCTTAACAACCATCAATTAGCAAAAAGTGTCTCCATTCACAACTTTACTGGCCTGGCCACCGTAGAGAAGCAATCACAGATATACTGCATGTGGCCAACACCAGACAAGGGATACAAAGCATGTCATCTTTTAAAATATTGGGAGAATTTGAGAAGACTCTGCTTCTATACAGAATCTGGGGATGTACGTGGAATTCCTGTGAACCTTCTCACATACTCAACCGATTCTGCTGGTTTCTCTCTGTCAGCTGCTAATAAGTTGATGAAACCTACACGACAAGAAGTAGAGGACGGAGTTGTGTTTCTGGGTTTGGGTGTGGATGGAGAAAGATACCTTGCTCCATACTATTGGAATCTTCCATCAATTGCCTGTTTGGATTATGACCACGAACAAAGATTGCTGCTGAAAAACCTAAAGTACGAAACGAGAGAGCTAACGTTTTGGGTGGATGAAGGGAAGTTTACTCGCCTGGCTACAATTCAGCATCTTCATGACTTGAAGAATCGCTGCCAGAATTTAGGCCTAGACTGCGGTTTTACAGCTACCGATCTTCTCCTGGTCTTTTTCTGTGACCAGAATTCAGATGCTTGTGAGAGGCTTTTCACAAACCGAATTGCTGACCTTCTCGATGAACATATCCCAGGATCTAAAGGAACAAGTCTATACATAAGAGCAGCTTGCCGACTTCTCGATCCGTTTCGAAAGATAGACTTTGGAAGTCCAGCTGAGATCCAAAGCTCGGTGTCAAGCGCCATTACTGTTTTACGGTTATGGAAAAAGGTTTTGGAACTGAAGAAGATGCCTTTGCATTCTAAACCAGGTGCCAAGACTGATCCGTCAAAACGCGGTAGATTCTTAACTAATGGTTGCTACGTCACTGCCGAAATTTTTTTCGCAGCCGCCACACTCTACCAACTGGCGATGTTCTTGCATTTCAGGGATGTTGGGTTGGCTGGAAGTTCGCTCTATAACACTGGCACCAAGTCCACAGAGCGAATTATCAGCGAATTGCAGGGGAAAACGAATGAAATCCAGTCTCTCGATTCTCAGCCAACACTTGCTGACATGCTGGACAAAAGTTCCAAGGTGCAGTTTAACATCAATGCCAAACAGCGACTAGCTCAAGCTGGTGCTAATGTAAAGCAGTCGTCAAATAGGAGAAAAAAGGCCTACGCTTTTCAACAACATGCATCTAAGGCAGACGTTTCTTATGAGTATCCATCGCAGTATCGAGATTTTCTGGATCAACAGAGGAAGGCCCATTTTCAGGGCGTGAAGGACGGACAGGCATTGTTCCAAAAGTATATGCCAGTTGGCGCTGTGGAACTTCTCCAGCAAAACGATTACTGGGACACCCCGTACACCTTCGAGCATCCAGCCGACATGAAAGTCATGGACGGAAGGTTACCCGAAAATTACAGCATGCTCGACAAGACGTACGCAGAAGCAAAAGATCGTCTTTGTGATGTCGATGATGACATTGAAACTGCTGTGAATGATGATGAAGAAGAGAATGAGTGTAACAGCGATGATGAACAAGAAGAGGAAGAAGAACAGGAAGAAAACGGTGACAGCAAAGAAGACGATATTAACGCTAAAGGCAAAGAATGGAAAATAAGCAAAGTCGTCGGTAACAGAACCACTTACATCCACGTCAAGCAGGCGTTGAAGCTCATACTACCCAGAGAGTATATTGCACGTTGCCGCCAAAAGCGACACTGGGCCGCAAAATACCTTCCAGGTAAAGCGCTTGTGGATCCCAAGCATGACATTGTGAAGTTTTCACATGTGGCTCTCAAGTCCGTACAACAGGGACACAAAGTCTTTGATATCGCTCGTGTCGAAGGAATTCAGTCAGTCAAAGATGGATCCGATCTTTTTGCACAAGTTTTAAATTAAAGGGTGATTCCACAATGAGATGTCGTTTTTCTTTTTACGAGAGATCATCCATTGACGATACCTACCATATTCACCCCTCCTTGGGACTCACTCACTGGAGAGCTTCTTCGTCGATTATAGGAACTGTTGAACTCGTTCCAGCCTCGGAAAACATCACCGGTTGCTATAAACTGCACGAGGAATCAAGAAAGTTGCTACATGAAATGGGGTTCATCTGTCGAGGGGATTACCAGGACGATGGACATGCGGCTGCTACTCCTATAATTGAAGAAGAGCAACTACAGAATCTGCTTCCGGACGACTTCTACGAAATAGAAGATGTAGTTACGAGTCGCCTGCGCAAGGACACCTTAACGTATGAATTCCGTGTCCGCTTCAAAGGCTACAGTTCAGAAGATGACATGTGGCTACCGGCATCATACTTTAACCGAGCTGTTAATTTTGAATCACGATCTAAATTGGGCGAAAGAGAAAGCACAAAATCGACCCAGATACTGCCCAGGAGATTCCAGAAAAGAGAAAAAGAGCAGCTTCCTCTGGAGAAAAGACGAAAATTGAAAGGAAAAGCAATGACAGCAAGAAGTGGCCTCTGTCTCAAAAACAGAAATCTGATGCACCACTAAAGAAGAAGGCAGCGAGAAGTGCCGACCCAGATACTGCCCAGGAGATTCCAGAAAAGAGAAAAAGAGCGGCTTCCTCTGGAGAAAAGACGAAAATTAAAAGGAAAAGCAACGACAGCAAGAAGTCGCCTCCTTCTCAAAAACAGAAATCTGATGCAACACTAAAGAAGAAGGCAGCGAGAAGTGGCAACAAGGGAAAAACGTTTCGTTCTTCGTTACCTTGCGGCACTAATGAGAGCATCTATGGGAAACAACCAACAGAGGGAGGAAGAGAAAAGGATTTCAAAATTGAAATAAAGCCACCTGCTACAGACGTGAACAGTCACACTTTTGTTTACCTGGGAGAAATTGCTGAAGATAAGGAAACACCGACAGATATTCGTGTTTTGGCAGATGTGCTTCGTCGAGACGACAATTTTAGGTACCCTAGGCGACTGCTTGGTGAAAGCACCTTCCCTGACGTGGATAGGAAGTTGGCGAGATTTACGTTAGACGGAAGTTTGGCTGACTTGACAGATCCCATCACAGTTACCAAACTGCCGCCACAATCAGTGCTGGAAAAAATTGAAAAGGAGATGTCATCATCCCGGAATGCTCAAGTTGTTGCTCAAATTCCTCTATATGGCAACTTTAACAAGGAGGGTATTAGAGTGTTGCAACGGTTCCATCGTGTGAAGCGGCTTCGTTCTGAAGTGTCCTTTGAGACGAAATGGCTTGAAATGGCATTTAAGCACAACTCGTTTAGAGAAGAAGCAACAGAGGCTCTCTTGGATCGATGGAATCTAGAAGGGAAGTATTTAGCATCCTATGATAACTACAGGATTACGTCTCAAGAACTGTCTCTTTTAGTAGGAGAACGGTACGTGTCAGATGAAGTTATAAATTTTCTTGGCCAGAAATACTGTGACAAGGCAAATGAAGAAAGTCAATTGGGTCAAAACATCTTCCTTCCTTCGTATCTTTCAACGGGCAAAGTTCTTAACAATGTTGTTGAACATATATGTCATCAAAACGACATGGAAGGTGTTGTGACCATGTTCTTACCAGTCCACATGAACTCGTGTCACTGGGGACTCGCCATTTTTTCGATGAAGAATCAAATAGTCTACTTTGATGACGGCTATCACTGTCCAGTACCACAGAATCTCAAAAAGAATGCAAGAGAAATAATTCAAATCATCTTCCGAGTAACTGGTAATGACGCATTTAATCCATCAAGCTGGTGCGACATTAAAAGGTTTACCACTCCACTACCGGATCAACCATCCGCTGCAACTGGATCACCAGATGGCTCTGGCAGCTGTGGCGTGGCTGTAATCTATGCTATACGCGATGTCTGCCGCGGGAATACAGAATCATTTTCTTGGACATACCAGGAAGCACCCCAACTGCGTGCAGGGTTGATGATAGAGCTCTTGGATCTTCACAAAAAGCCGTAATGACAACGAAAAACTGATTGAAAGCCATATTTGGGCAAAAAAGCAAAAAAGTTAAAAAAAAAAAGAAAAAAAGGGAATTTGGGGGGACCAGGAAACCACGTCAAAACCAACAGATGGAAAACCTGGCAACAACGAGTGGGGATGGTGACCTCATGAAACCCCTAAATCTCATGGCTACCTCATGAACTACCAAGCAATTCTAAAGTTTCCTCAGCTTGGCACTTTGACTATTCTAGCCATTTAGATGTCGGTTTGTCGATAATCTACTAACTGAACTATGAAGCACATCCGAACCGTGTCACATTGACAGCAAGCAATCAAGCAACGCATACATCACGTCGGACTGGTATCTAGAAACTTTGATCCTATCAATGCTTTACCGACTGAGATATGAAGCAAATATAAACCTTGTCACCGTAGCATCTTGGCATTCTGTTAATGTATATCATTATGCTCTACCAAGTGAGCTATGAAGCAATTCTGAACATCGTTTCCTTGGCATCATGACAGCGTATCCCTACAAATGCTCTTCTTACGGAACTATCAAACAAAGTAACGATCACATCAGCCTTGTATCCAGACACTCTGGTCCTGTCAGTGATCTACCAACTAAGCTGTGGATCAAAAATAAACCGGCCTGCCATCTAGACACTCTAATCCTATCAATGCTCTACCGACCGAATTATTAAGCAGACTCGAACCTTCTCACCGTGGCAATTCTTGGCATTCTGTCATTGTCAATGCTCTACCAAGTGAGCTATGAAGCACATCTGAACCGGCCTGTCATCTAGACACCGTACTTTTATCAATGCTCTCCGACTGAACTATGAAGCAACATTAACCTTGTAACCGTGGCAATTCTTGGCATAATTCTGTCATTGTCAATGCTCTACCAAGTGAGCTATGAAGCACATCTGAACCGGCCTGTCATCTAGACACCGTAGTTTTATCAATGCTCTCCGACTGAACTATGAAGCAACATTAACCTTGTAACCGTGGCAATTCTTGGCATTCTGTCATTGGCAATGTTCTACCAAGTGAGCTATGAAGCACATCTGAACCGGCCTGTCATCTAGACACCGTACTTTTATCAATGCTCTCCGACTGAACTATGAAGCAACATTAACCTTGTAACCGTGGCAATTCTTGGCATAATTCTGTCATTGTCAATGCTCTACCAAGTGAGCTATGAAGCACATCTGAACCGGCCTGTCATCTAGACACCGTACTTTTATCAATGCTCTCCGACTGAACTATGAAGCAACATTAACCTTGTAACCGTGGCAATTCTTGGCATAATTCTGTCATTGTCAATGCTCTACCAAGTGGGCTATGAAGCACATCTGAACCGGCCTTCCATCTAGACACTGTTGTTTTATCAATGCTCTACCGACCGAACTATGAAGCAGATTCGAACCTTGTCACCGTTGCATCTTGGCATCATTCTGTCATTGTCAATGCTCTACCAAGTGAGCTATGAAGCACATCTGAACCGGCCTGTCATCTAGACACCGTAGATTTATCAATGCTCTCCGACTGAACTATGAAGCAAAATTAACATTGTAATCGTGGCATCTTGGCATGCTGTCATTGTCAATGCTCTACCAAGTGAGCTATGAAGCACATCTGAACCGGCCTTCCATCTAGACACCGTAGATTTATCAATGCTCTTCGACTGAACTATGAAGCAAAATTAACTTTGTAATCGTGGCATCTTGGCATTATGTTATGTTCAAGCTCTACCAAGAGAGCTATGAAGCAATTCTGAACACGTTTTCTTGTCATCATTTCATCGTATCTCGCTGAACTTTCAATCAACAGCTTAGACCACGTCAGCCTGGTATCCAGACACTGGTTCTGTAAGTGTTCTACCAACTGAGCTTTGAAGCATATCTGAACCGGCAAAGCATCTCGACCGTGCTCTCCTATCATTGCTCTTCCAACCGACCTATGAAGCAGATTTGAACCTTGTCACCGTGGCATCTTGGCATTCTGCTATTGTTAATGCTCTACCAAGAGAGATATGAAGCAGTTATGAAAGTCGTTTCCTTATCATCATGAAATCATATTCCTGCAAATGTAATTCTAACTGAACTATCAAGCAAAGAATAGATCACGTAAGCCTGGTATCTAGAGACTCTGGTCCTAGCACTGTTCAATCAACTGAGCTATGAAACATATCTGAACCCACCAAGCATCTTGCCACTGTTGTCCTATCAATGCTCTCCGACTGAACTATGAAGCAGATTTGAACCTTGTAACCGTCGCATCGTGGCATTTTGTCATTGTCAATGCTCTACCAACTGTGTTATGAAGCCTATCTCATCCGGCCAAGCCTCTTGACTCATCTGGCCTATCAATGCTCAACCGACCGAGCTATATATATGAAGCAGATTTGAACCTTCTCGCCGTGGCATCTTGGCATTCTGTTATTGTCATACTCTAGCAACTGAGCTATGAAGCAATTCTGAACATCATTCTCTTGGCATCATGGTATCGTATCCCTGGAAAACAATGCTCTTCTCACTGAACTATCAAGTAAAGCATGACCACGTCAGCCTGGTATCCAGACACTGGTTCTGTAAGTGTTCTACCAACTGAGCTTTGAAGCATATCTGAACCGGCAAAGCATCTCGACAGTGCTGTCCTATCATTGCTCTTCCAACCGACCTATGAAGCATGTTTGAACCTTGTCACCGTGGCATCTTGGCATTCTGTTCTATTGTTAATGCTCTACCAAGAGAGATATAAGGCAGTTATGAAGTCATTTCTTAATCATCATAAAATCACATTCCTGCAAATGTCTAACTGAACTATCAAGCAAAGCATAGATAACGCAAGCATGGTCTCTATAGACTCTGGTCCTGTCAGTGTTTACCAAGTGAGCTATGAAGCACAACTGAACCCGCCAGGCATCCAGACACTGTTGTCCTATCAATGCTCTACGACTGAACTATGAAGCAAAATTGAACGTTGTAACCGTGGCATGTTGGCATTCTGTCATTGTCAATGCTGTACCAAGTGAGCTATGTAGCATATCTGAACCGGCCATGCATCTCAGTTGACACTGTTGACCTATCAATGCTCTCCGACTGAACAATGAAGCAAAATTGAACGTTGTAACCGTGGCATGTTGGCATTCCGTCATTGTCAATGCTGTACCAAGTGAGCTATGAAGCAATTTTGAACATCGCTTCCTTGGCCTTCCTTTCATATGATTAGAGCTGTGCCATGCAAAAGACATTCGAATTGTACTGAACAACTGTAGCTGTGCGGCATTTGACTGCTGGAAATATGAAATCGATTACCAGTTTAAACATCAATAAAAGACTGTGCCTTCGTTACTTTCTATCTAAACTGAAAGGTGCCTTCCTGCCACATCACATGATTACAAGAAACGGTTGTACCTTCTAAGCCATTGCGGTCCTGTCAATGCTCTGCGGACTGGATTAACAAAATAAACCTAAAGACCATTCTCAGCTGCATCCTATGTGTTATCCAGACATTGCAGTCCTACTTCAATTTTGCTGACAATGCGGTCTTGTCAATTAAACGGTTCTACATCAAGAAAAGACTGTGCTGTGTTGGCATTTCATTTGCATATCTTTACCGAACTGACCGTAATTAACGAACGAACCGTAGTAATTATCTATTATAATTATTGACCCTCCTAAAACCCTATTTTCCTCTCTCTGCATCTCATCTACGATTTCAGTCGCTCTCACACTGATGTTTTGGTTCATGGCTGCAATATTCGATATATTGCAGAGAGAGAACAATAGGATTTTTGTGAGTCAGTAATTATTCAAATCTAATGAGAGTTTGCAACAACATTATTTTACTATCAGTAACAAAAAAGGAGACTAGGTAGACCCAAGTTGTCTTTTTCAGTATAATCCTTTTTGTAGCTCCTTTAAGAACAGAAGCTCCAAACCTCACAATAGTATTTGATCCTGTATGGAATTTCAAGCGTTACAATTTTTTTAAACAAAATGCCTCTATTATAGAAGGTGATGGAAGCCAATTTTTCATGTGGTCTATTTATGCTTGTGATAGTATGTTTTAGGGTTCAACGCAGATACATTTTGCGCTCGTTACGCACTTTCCTTAAGAGCATCTGCGTGGAAAGCTTATGATGTTTAGGATTATAGTCTCTGAGGCAATGGTACAATTTCTTTAAGTGCCAACCAATACGTGAAATGATCTCAGGGCTGACATTAAGTTGCCGTTATGTTTTATTGGATACAGATGCTTAGAACATTTTGAAATGTAAAGTATACATAGGGTCATTCCCAGCCTTTATTTTATTTCCATTAAAAGCTGAATCAGGCACTGAGTTCTTGCATCTTATTGGGCATGGACTCTGTTTAATAAAGATACATTCAGCGACATTTTATAACAAACGTAAAGCTGGAATATTACTGCTAGTTGTATACTTGCTTGGATAGAGAAGTGTTTCAACTCTATGGTACTGCCCTTCACTGATGGTTGTTGTGTCTACTTCACGAGGTTAGTAAAGTTTGAATTTTATTTAAAGAATATCAACTTTTTATTAATTATTACTTAATTAATTAACTTATCGATCGATAAGTTAATTAATTAATTGTAAGCAATTTTAATTTAATAAATAAATTAAATTAAAATTAAAATTCATGTTTAATGTTATTAGCTTAGGTGTTTATCTATCTTGCTGGCTGGCAAAAAATAATAGGGAAAAAATTCCTGGGAAAACCAGCCTTTCATAAATGGTGCTAGCTGGGAAAAAGCTACCTCAAACCGGTTCCTGGCTGGCAACTTCATTTACCTATCTTCTGCTAGCTGGCTGTGAAGAGCGGATATTTTTTTCCCACGAATGTTAATAATTAACCGTCAACCTGTTATTAGATGATTATTAATCGTTTCGAGCAATGACAAGTCGATTTTGAAAATTTTCTCGTTGGGTACTTCTGTGTTGCCGAATTTAAGGAATTTTGAGAGTGATTTCTGCTGACTTTCAGAGCCAGAAACTGGTCATGTTTTTGTAAGTAATGACGATAAAGACTGATATGAAGGCTAAATATTACTTTAAATGCAGGATGAAAATGGACACTTCTGTTAGAACATTTGTTGAGACATGCAACAGCTTAGCCTCAGTTATTTTTGACAGGAGAAACTTTAAGAGAGTGAATTTGTCAACAGAGACATCAAAATGCTCCTTGATACTATTAAACTGATCGTTGTTACGTAGTACTTGAAATTTACTTGTTAATCTGCTTACCTTGGTGGTCATTTTTAAAACGTAACACTGGCAAATTCGTTGATGTAGAGTCGCGCACAAACCACCAAAGGGTTTATAGTTGAATTGATTCCAGTTATTTTTTTTATTGAGATGCCTGCCTGTGACGTTGTAGAGTCCAAAGCCCCATATACACCAGCAAATTTTCTGTGGCAAACCTTATTTGCTCGTGTAGATGAGACAATTTTGTCAATTTTTTTTTGTTACAAATTTCTTTGCTAATCAAACTGGCATGCCAGTTTCATTTGTCATAGAAAATTTATCGTGTGAATTTGCTCTTGTAAATAGGTCATCAAAGATTTCTGGAAATTTAGTTTCAGGCCCTTTGTTAATTAGTACATGTTTTAGAGCTTTTGTGCTGGCTAACCAAGTGATAATAGCTGGGTTGGGCACTTGCTGTTCCACTGACTGAAACACTTTGTCAGCACATATTCAAGGACATTTGTCTTCAGCAGAAAATTTGTTAACCATGGTCAAATCATTTCACGGCAATCCTCAGTCGAACCAATATGTAAACCTGAGCTCGTTTTCCAAAGAACCCCTGCCACAGACCCATGCTTTCATTTAGGGGAAAGCAAAGGACTCGACGGCTTTCGTCTCCTTGGTGACAACTTGGGAACCGGAAGTGTTGGCTCTCTGATAGAATGAAACCAGTCGAACGCGCTCTCTTAATCTTTGATTACTACTAATATTCCAAATCACAGCGCAGAGAAAGAAGGCAAACCATTTATCATGCTGTCCCAGAACACTTAGGGTAACTGAGAACACTCGAGAATGAAATGCACTCTACTACATAGGGTTTTCATCGCGCAGAATGCGTGGACACCAAAGACAGTTAACCACAGAAGCAAGCATGAGAAAATGTGGTCGAGAAGGTCACTTACGTTGTAAATCAGCTTGCTGCTGCATTGCTAATGCCATTTCTATCGAACGCTTGAGAACACCGACCTACAAAAAGAGAATACACGATGTAAAAATGTGCAATGATATGCCAGGTGCACAAGGGAAAGTTAAGGCTGGTTTCTCTATGTACGCCAATGACCTTTAGATTGCGGAAATAAAAATTGATTGGCGATCGAAGCGATAACAATTTATGGATACGTGACAAGCAGCTATCGAACGTTCGAAAAGAGTGCAGACGAGCATAGCCTTGTTCATGGTGTTATATAGTCGCTGAAGATCACTCAGTTTTGTTAAAGGCAATGATCGTTAATCATCGTATATAAAACTGCTTTTAACTGGAACAATAGTTTATGATTTCAAGCAATCTTTCCACAGATATCTTTATAAACTTGCGCAACGAGATTCATAATGATAAAATAATGCCGGTTACAACACGAACCTGTCAAGTTAAGCGGACATCAATTTACACGGACACAAAGTTAGTGGAATTTTCCCACCTTGGAACCTGGCAGACTCTTTTTGGTGTCGAGGCTGATAGTTGTAAGTGACGTTGTCAAAGTAGCAGTGAATATAGAGCATATACAGATCCCGACAAGAATCCAGGCTACTGCGAAGGTTCGTCCCAGGATGGACTTGGGAGCCCGATCACCATATCTACAGGTTAAATAAAAGATAGTTTATGACTAGAAGGTAAACATTCAACCAAAGCAATGTCAGAATTAGTTCTACTGTACATTTCATAGGACTGTCTGGAGAGGTGAACATTTAACCTGTTTAACATTTAACATTTAAGGCCTCGGGTGAGAAACTGAGTCATCACTATTTATTTATTTAAAGCGTATGCACGAAGTGCGACGAATGGTAGCGATATTGCGCGAAATATTCATGAATAGGCTCTTCAGTAAAACTTTTAGTTTCTGAATCAATAATTGCACGTGCGTTAAATCGTGTACTACGGAGTTGTGACTTTTATGCATTTTTAAATAAAAAACTGTCGAAGTCCAGCTTTCTTTTTTACGTTCCAACGTTAATAGAAACTTTTTAGAACTTTTCCAACAAAACAAAACAAAAACTACAATAATACTCCTTATAGCTAACATAGAGCTTGGGAAACGCTTATAAACTTTTTCAATCCAAAAATTTGCGATCTCTAAATTGTAACGTATTGTTCTCTTCTGGACAGTGAACAACAGCTACTAGAATTTAATTTCCATAATAAGCATAATCTTACTTTAAACATTCGTACGCGTGTTTATTTGGTAAGCCTTCGGAAGTCCTAAAACCACCAATTTTGTGTCCAAGAATACAGCACAGATATAGAATTTCCTGAACAGACACAACAGGCAGACAAACTAGGCGTATTGTAGATTGTCACAACAGAAGCCTTTTTTTCAAACAGTCTTTTTAACAAAATATCGAAGGCTTCAAATTTAAACAAAGACGATTTTGCTCATTTAAAAGCTTACAACTTTCAATGGAACTCGAAATCCTATAATCGGCTTCTGTTGTAACACAGTAGAGGTTTTAACTGATCAATGAGTGGTAAAATCAAAAAGTGCTGTCTTCTCCACGAGGAGAAAACTTGGACACGGAGTGGTGTTTTACAAAATCTTAACTTTGGGTGCTCGTAGCATCACAAAGAAGCGCCATCTATCAAACTAAAACCAACCTGTTTGCACTTCCCCCATTGTCCAAGATCTCTGTTAAGTTTCAACGGAATCGACTCCCGAACGTTCAAGATATAACGTTTTTTAGCGTAAGAACTCCACCAAAATTTTGCCTTATAAATTTATTAATGAGCAGCTTGTCACCCGCGGCCTTAACATGTTACCAAATGGAAACCTTTTATTGTCTAATGGAAAAGGACTCGGCGTAGGTACCAAAGGTTGTTTCTTGCGCTCGCGAACACGAAATTGGCATGTCTTTGTAGCGCACGCACTTGTCAATATGGATGTACAATGCTGCCTGCAAAATAGTAAGGTCTTTAACTGAACGAGCTTGTTCGGTCTTTTATGAACCCCAGAAAGAATTCGAAAGTAACGAAACAAAACTTGCGGTAGCCACGATGAGGGATAGGTGACAGGAAATACAAATAAGAAAGGCGATAGTGGTGGACGAATTTTTTTCTTATCACGACGCCACCTTTCGTCTATGATTAGACTTTCTCAAAAGTCCTTCGCTTCTCATTTCTGAGGGGCACCCAACCGCTTCGTGGAATATCTGTTCGGAAGGCCTAAAATCGCCTGAGATATTCGGATTTAATTCCAGTGAAAGCTAGAGATTTTTTTGGCGAAATATCACTTCTAACTTTCGTAACAAGAGGGGTTATTAGTTCCTATTGTTTTCGGAGGGACAAATATATCGTTTAGAGTGCAAAATATGCGATATTCATACATTTATTATTTCAAAATAAGGTCAGCTAGCATTTTCGTTGAGCCATCAGCAGCTCGGAAATTCGGCGAATAAGATTCTGTTTCCTAAAATTTTCTGCGGCCTAAATTTTCAGCTAAAAACGCCGAACAGATCAATCTCTATTAGCTTAGAAAAATATACCTTTAAAAAGGCTCTGAGCTCTAAGAAAGCAGAAGATAATATTGAAAGAACTTTGCTAAAACCTTTTCGTTGGGTGCCCCTGATTTCTGGTTCCGGTGGTGGCTCCGTGCGCTCTCGCTCGCTCTTCGCGCTCGGTTTTTTGGGTTTTTCGCCCTTCCCCCCCGAAAAATTCTGAGCTCGACTTGTGGGCAAGTCTACTCTATGATCTGAGAGCTCCCGCAACGAGCAGTAACACTGTACGTCATGCAAAGCACACGAACAAACACTCATGAATTACCCTACTGTTGTCATGGAGATGAAAGCCCACCAGAATCCTTCCCATGAGCCTCTGAAAAAGGTGCGAGGGAATTCTTGCTCGTTAAACCAAGTATCCTGAAACACAATTCAAAACTACAGTAACCTCGAATCGCAAATCTGTTTCTGCAGTTTATTCCAACTCCTTTTTTAAAAATATAAGTAACAGCAGAGAACTATACACATGATATACACAGCCCTAATATCCTACAAGAAGACAAGTCACATGAAATAGTATAAATGACAACAAAATGGTATTAAGAAGACGCTTAACTTAAGTCAGTCAAGAATTAATCTCTAAATTGCCAATCTTACTTACTTTTTTGGGAAACAATAATAATATCAAATCATTCTGTAATTTAAATCGTAAAATGAGGTCATTTTAGACCTGAATGCCGCCCTGTATCAGGGGCATTTGCATTATCCTTAGCCGGCTCTGATTGGCGCAAACAAAAACAAAAACAAAAAACAAAAAAAAGAGTTCCATTTATTCCTTTCTGGTATGCGGTTCAATCCAATCTTTTGATAGAAGAAATTATACGGAACCGTTCTAGTATCGCTGGACTTAAGTACCTTGCAGGAAATCGGTGCCTAAAATTCTGGCTTTCCGTTGAGATCAGTGTGGAAAAAAGTACCTAACTAGAATAAAAGAAACCTCGCTTAGGTTATATAGCTTGTTCGCGAATCCTTTCTGAAGAACACTAATTCATTGCACTACTAGCATTTTAAAATATGTAGTCTTTAACTTCGGAAATTTATAGCGTTCAAAATTCAGACAAAACTAAACGTCAGAACAAATGTAGCGTAACTTTGTAACGTCACATTAATTAAAAAAAAAACTGAAAGTACAAATCCACATCTTTCACGCTTTCATAGTTGTCATCGAAAGAATTTTCCTTGACTGGAAACATTTTCACTTGAGTGGCTAAAAAAAGGATTTCTTCGTTTCGAAATTATATCTAATAGTTCACTAATAAACCGACTAACTTTCTTCTAATTACCTTCACCGACCAAGAGAAACGTCATCCGAAATAACTGTCTCTGAATCGGCAATATCCGCCAAAAAAGTCCTAAAACTTCTCGTTCAAAGTCTTACGTCCGAAAGTAGCAGGACCGAAAATTTCCGAAATGGGCCCTTTGCATGACGGTCACATGGTACAAAATCAAAAAATCTGGATAGCAAATGGCGCAGTGGAACATCGAAAAACAACGAAGTTTACATCAGAATGGCTGACATATCTTTACTTTTTATGTCCCCCCCCCCCCCACCCCCACGCCATTTGCCATCCAGCTTGACAGATTTTGTGGCCAAGTCATGCAAAGGGTTCATTTAAAGTAAAGGCTAAGTTAAAGCGCTCGACACCATCTCAATGGTGGAACACGCCACTTACCAAAAGCCACAGAAACACTCCCGCCAAAAGTGAAAGCATAATGGTTAATATCAACACAGGCCAAGCCTCGAACACAGACATAAGCAGCTTCTTTGGGTAGCTTTCGCGCTTGCCTCTAGGAACCACAAACGCAATACTTGAAGGAGGAATCAGACTGATCAGTTTGTGATCCAGATTTCCCGCCGCGTCCTGCTTATCCACTATGACTGGGTAAATCACGTGAACGTCACGTGCTACGCGGAGTAGTTGCTCCGGATCTTTTTCCGGGGGGTGATGCATCACTTGCCAACAGCTTGGGGTGTGGTTACCGCAACACTTGGTTAACATCAGATTCAACACATCTGTAAAGAAACATCATTGGATCAATATAGAAAACATATCACATTCAACAACAGTCAGTTTATTTATTTATTTATTTATTTATTTATTTATATATTTCTTTATTTATTCATTTTTCATACTATCTATTGCAACATATAGTAAGCATTGTAATCTCCCTGCTTTTATATTTGTTGATAATTAGCTGACGTGGAAATTGTGATATTGGCAGTTGTGCTAATAACAACAAACCTCCAACAGGAAATTGCAAAAGAGCTTGAAAAAGACAAGAATAGTTAAGTCCTGTTGGAAGTAAACTATAAAACAAAAGATAAGGCTCACTTAACCCCGGGCACTTAGCTCACTTATTCTATGAATGCCTTTAGACCCGCCCCCCACCTCTCCGCTCCAAAATTTACACACCAAAATGTCTTTCTAGTCGAAAGAATGGGTGGTCAAGCGTGCAATGCGCGAGCTTCAATGAAATCGCCTACTCCGTTCTGCTCTTCCCTTCTACTCTCTAACCGCCGGTGACGAAGATGCTTCAATTTGCCCTTCTACCACCCCGGCTCCCATCATCTCCCCTCCCCGTCTAGGCGACCACTGGGTCAAGGTACAAAGTTTGCTTTGTGCAGAAGTGCAGAATCTGTAGCGGTGTTGTTTGGATGCTTGGAGTTTAGATATTGATATGAGTTACCTGGTAAAATTCCTTCGGTAGTATTTCCTCGTTTAATTGTAAACGGCGGTCGAATAAGCCACGAAACATCGATACAGGCAGGACAGATTTCAGAGCCGTGTCGACATGTTTTGGTCTGAGAGGAGCCTGATAAACATTTCGCTTCAACTTTGATGTGCCTTATGAAAGATAGCAATGCACAACAGCAAACCAACAACACAGACAATCTCTGCATTTTCTGTCGGATAATATCTTCGTGATTTAACTCGCTTTGGCAGGAAAACCAGCAGTGATTTGACTGTCAGCTAGCTTCTCTGTAGTGATCTGTGCACGGAATGCCGCTGTCTTCTTGAATATACTTATTGTTTTCTGCTTTCCAGCTTGTTCGATTTTTCCATTCCCTTGAGACTGACTTACTCAAAGTTTGCACCAATAAACTTTGTATTTTTTCTTTGAACAGGCTTAATACGCTCAAATATTTCTTGTTGTAGCGAGTTAATTTGCGTCTCAGACAGTGCACAAGTGACTAATGTGACAGACAAGTGATTAATGTCACTAATGAGTCCAATATCATCAAAACCACAAATCAGCAAATAGATCACTGCAAGGTCATGCAAGGTATTTACCTTGCCTCATTGATTTTCCATTTAATCACGTGACTACTCGCTATGCTCCTTTTGTCTTATTTTTTAAATGCGCGAGAAGATACATTGATATTCATAAACAAAAAATAAACGTCACAAAGACATGCATTGAATGTCACACTGGAAAACATGGAAACGCATGTACTTAGTAAATTAAAAAATAGAAATCATTTTCTCGCCTCTCTTTAGAGTTAGAGAAACACGAGTAGATGTTTGAGGAGAAAATGTGGTGTGTGTCCACTTCTCGAGATTTGAGTCCTTTCGCAACGCAGACGAATGATTCTGTCTTAAGAAAATGGACAAGATGCGGCTCCCAACCAATCAAAGCGGCGTTTACTGAAAGAAAAACATTGTGATGACATCAGATCTCTTGTTGAAAGTTATTTCACTCTAAACGTTTTTGGTCATCTACTATTTTCAGGAACATTTTGGGCCTAGGCAGATAGGGTAATCGGCAGACCAACGTCGGATTTCAATGGCAGAACTAAGCTGAGCTGACAGGCGAAAGCTACATCATCATCGGAATAGCAGATACCCGGGACGGAACGAAGATTTCACGGGCAAACTCTTTCCACCTTGATTGCTTCATGGCCTGCAAGAGGTGCATCAAAAGTGCGGCAAAAACCAAATAAATTACAACATGTCTCCATAGTTGTAAAAGTAAACAAGAGGCTATTTGTAGCCTTCACTCGGGCCGTAAACAGCTTGTTTGCATGAGAAAACCCGAAACAAGAGTAAATTTGCATCAAAAAGCACAAAAAACTCCAAGACACTCACAGTTCACAAAGGCGTGTTCAGATGATGATGCAATCGCCAACCGATTACGTGTTCTCGTTCCCAGATCCCGCGCGGCCTTACAATCGCGACACGAGCAAAAAGAACCGCTCGGCAGACCTTGACTCGTGGCCTTCGGCCCTAGTAATAAATAAAACCTAAATAAATAAATAATCGAATAAACGAAACGGCAGATACACAGAGAGTTCATGTCGCAGTTAAAAAGGGCTATCATAGAGTTGTTTTTGATGTTTGTATCGTATCGGGCCTGCCTATCTCCGGCCTATATAAGATAATTTAACAATAGAGCCAGCTATTGTTGAACTGTTCGCATGCGGCAAAATTCTCACGGTTTCTAAAGGGCTACTAAATTACAATTGTTGTTTAAAGTAAGTTGTTTTTCCAGCAACTACAGTTAACAACCTCTGATTGGTTGATTCTCGTTAGCATTTCATGAACGTTTTGCTTTCCAATGTTTTGAGAACCATTCTGGCGAGAACATATGTTATGATTGCAGATGCAATTACCCCAAGAAACTAAGTATTTAAAAAATACTTAGTTGAAACTAAGAAACTAAGTATTAAAACACCTAGTTGCTTGCGGCAGTTGCATCGTCACATCTGAGTGTAATTTTAAATGGCAAAAATTCATTAAAGTCAGTAGTTTCGGGAAGCATGTATAGGTACGTTTCAATCCTCAAAAAAAGGAAAGCATGCTGTTTTGACTTCGGGATTCCGCTTTTTGCCACAGTTGTTTGTTTCTTATTGTATGTTCGTCGGATTTTTCTTGGTTTTGTTTGGCAATCTGTAAACAATGATCTTTTGAGTCAGAAGAGTTGTATTTCTGTAGCTAACAATTGTTTCAACGTTCGCAAGCGCTTAGGTAATGGTGTTTTTCTTCTAGAAACTGATTAAGATGTGACGAATATAACCAATTTAAAAAAAGTGAAGCTCATAGTTTTAACAAGAAGGAACCTTTAATTTTTAAAACGATTTGAAAAACCATGCATTTTAATTTGAATAAAACAATTCATGTATGATGTTGTCACTGTGTGAAACGCCTGTACTGTCAAGTGAGTAAAAGACACAGCTGTTAAGAAGATCATTGTAAAAAAAATTGCCATTTATGAGACTGAGAGTGTAGTTGGATAGTTTTAATCCTGTTTTTATCCCCTTTTGATCGAAAGCTTTTGTGGTCGTTGTTTTATCGAGTTTTTTCTATATTTCAGTTTTAGCTTTTTGTATCACTCTTATTGTAGCTTATTATACATGTACATAGTTTTATCTATAGCCGATAAATAACTTTTATCCGTTGCAAAGTGCTATTCGACTTTGTTTTAATCGGGGTATACTAAACGAGATCATTTTTGAAAAATCTGAAACTGTTTGAGACATAAAAGAAATTTTAATATTCCCATGGCCAAGACTAAGAGACTCATGAACACTTTTATATATAGTAATTGTAATTAGACGATATTATAGTTTTTATTCTTATAATTAATAGATTTTATTCTTTCTTGTAAAAATTAATATAATTCAGCCTCTGGCTGCAATTTTAATTTTAATAAACTATCTACTATCTACTGTTAAAACACAACTTGCACTAAATATATCATTACCCTGTTTTGTGGCTAAAGACAAAAAATTTCAAATTGGCTTTTCCTTGTTAAGTTAAGTTTCAGTGTGGCTATCAAAGTAATCCTCAAAGGTGTTATTCTGAGCTGTCAACGCTCAAAGCCTCCCGGTCGTTAATTTGTGTGAGATGGTGCAAAAGATTTCGCGTAACCACTGATCTGCGGGTTTCGGATCGAATTGAAATTTAGAACTAATGTTACGATTAATGTTGGTTTGTGTTCAGTATATGTAAATAGCGCTATAAAATTTATTGAATTATTATGCGAAAGCGAAATAAAACAAATCCAAGTGATCCCTGGTTACTGGCGTATTAAAAAAGGCTTAAGTTTGAACTTTTTTTGACAGCTTTTTATTCCAATAAAAGCACGCCAAGCCGGGAGCAAATAAAAGCCACTAATAAGAAATGAATGAGCAAAAAGCTCCAGTTGAACGTGTTCATTGTTTTGCTGTTAAATTGTAAGCTAGATCCTACAGAACGGCTGTGCACAATAAATGCGACTGGAAGCGATACGATTTTCAGACTCTATATATTTTCTCCAAAACTGACAAAGAAATAAAAAACCTCACCGTAAAGCAATCCTTTCATGCTAGAGTTGTCATGCTGAAATACATACGGCATTCTTGGCTGCCAACATACCCGCACACACCTTGGGCATAATGACCTGGGACAAGACTGTGAACTACATTTCCCTTCGAACTGACTTGTGTCACAAAGGACAAAACAGAAACTAATGATGAACGTTACTGCGCTGCGACGAAAAGCTGGCCACATAGTTCCTCGCCGCCCCAGACTCAGCTTTGATGAATTTTACTCTGCCTTGTCTCTTCAGTGACTTTTGAGACGAAGCAGCGCCCACAGTTATTAATAATTAATAATTTGTTCTTAGACTTATATCCAATTCACCGCCAAAACTGAAACAATAACTGAATTATGAAGATGAGTTTCCTTCTTTGACGGTTGGTTTATTGTGTTTTCGTTATTATGTTTTAATACTGAACAAAATGCAGATGTATCATTTTGCCACAGATAAAAAACAAAAAAATTACAAAGAATCGTCTCACCTCTACAAAAAGACTACCAGCATACCTTAAGGCAATTTTTTATTGCAGCAACTAATTTTCACGATTGCTGCGACTGTTTGGCAAATCGTGAACTGGTGAAAATTAGCTCCGCACTAATTTCTACTCGTGAAAATTTAACCTTATTTCTAGGTTACAAACTTTGCCACTTTTTCCTTCCTTGCATGGTATCGAAATTTGCCACGACGTTCTTATTGAGTTTACACTACAACCTTAGTCTTCTTTAACTAGTACTCTTTTTTCTTGTTTATCTCATGTTCTTTCTTCGGGAATGTTATTTCTTTCTCAAGCACCGAACTCTTTTGCTCTTGCCTGAGCAAAATCTTTGCAAAATCGCGAAGTTAAATTCTCGCGAAATACACTATTTCCATGGTACTTGATTAGAGTTAGGAAACTTTCCATTCAACCAAAGTGCAGCATCTAGTGGAACCGAAATATATCGTAATGACGTTTCAGTAATTCTGGTATGCCTCTAGCCTGCAAATAAAGCCGCCTCTCATCGCTCCAGGCCGCCAGGGGCACCGGGCGAGTATCTTGATCCTCCGAAAATATAATCTCCACTCTTCACTACCGTTACAGTTGACATCTTATTCAAGCAATAGAAACGGAAGTTTAAGGATGACCATCCGTCTCGAGAGGCACGGCAGTAAATCAGGAGCGATGGACCTGCAAGTGTTCGCTCAGTTCGAGTTCAAAAAAGTGTGGACCACGATTTGCTTAATATGTTCATTGGACAAGATTTTAGATCCCAGAAACAGACTAGGGCAGAGCGCGTCGACGATTTCATGAATCTGATTAAACTCAGCTTCCTCTAGTAATTCTTTGCGGACTTACTTATCTTCAGGAGAAGGAGATGCCCTGTTCGAAGGTAGTTCAGAATGTGCCGGAAGTGAGTTCCATCGCGATCACTAAAGTACGATCCATCTTAAGCTGCCTTCGTGTCAAATCTTCCTGAAAACATGGCGTGTAACATTGAACCCGGATCTTTCGTCAAAGTTTGTATGCTCGTGGTGAAATGCTGACCACCCAGGTTCAGTCTGATGGTGAAAGCGAAGTGGACATGTTCAAGTTTCTTTGCATACATCAGAGGCGGCGGAGCGTTTTGAAACGTGGGGAGCTCATTGTACACCAAGCCAAGCGCATACCCTTACTCAAATTTCCCAAAATATCCTTTGCGTAGTTCGTTGGCACAAGCAAACCTCTCTGCAATCTTAACAGTGTCCAGTGTGTCCCTAATCGATTTGTGACAATGTATAATAAGGCAGTTGTTCAGACGATCCTGCTTCATGGTGCTCTTAGGTAGTTGGCGAGTCGACGGAGGACAGAAAATGTACGTTCTGAAGTCGCCGATTCCACAGGTAATGTCAAATACAAACCGCTTCTGTCTAGTTTAGTGGAAACATCCAGCAGTTGATTGGCTTCTCGAACACGGGCCGGAGTTGTTCAAAAAAAAGTCCTACAATATATTATTTCGCCAAGCGCGATTCTGATGAGACGATCTGTGAAAAGATCATGAGACTGAATATTTTGCCAAACCAATTTTATGCTGCGCTAGCGATATTGTTGGCACCGAAACGTGGGGGGGGGGGGAGGCTGAGCCTACCCCAAATTCTCGTTTGGGGGGCTACAGCCCCCCTGCTCCCCCTGCTAGCTCCGCCGCCTCTGTACATGGCTTAGCACCACCTTACTTACTTAATGAATTTAGCCGCTCACGTGAGTATCACTCATATAACACGCAACACCGTGAGATCTGCTCCACCTGCCCCTGGCAAGAATATCCAAGTACCAGGGATCGTTTAGGTACAGCGGAGCTTAAATATGGGATGCGCTGCCGTCGGACCTAAGAAATGAGCACGATATGTTGCTTTTTAAATCAGACCTAAAAAAGCACTTCAGATGCTGACACTGAGTGCGCTTCATCAATAGGCCTTTTATTGTTTTTTGCTTATTCTTCGTGTGTGTTATTTTTTAAGGTTATTCGCACTTTGTATCTATTATTTATTTATTAGATAGTTTGCAGGGCCCCATTTAAACCAGCCTATGCTGAACTGGGCATCTCTGTTGAAATATTGTTGAACACCGTTGTTCAACCCGTTGCTATAAGTCTTTACACAATTCCTTGAAGTCTTTACACAATTCCTGCGTGTCTCATCCAAGAAAAATCAACTTTCGGAGAAAACACTGGCGACACGTCTTTTTTTAAAGACAAAAACAGCGAAACTCACGATTTATTAGTTGACTTCAAAAGGCCTACCTTCTCGGTGGTTTGCAGTCAAGCAATACCACGCCCGGCACGACACACTAAACTGTAGCCTGAGTAGGTTGTTCAGTTTTTTGTTTGATCTGCACCCTCTAGACAATTTCTAGGCCTACACTTGAAAGCATGTTTTAGCCACCTGTTGACATCGCTTTAAGCAATTGTTTTTTTAATTTTATTTTTTTAAAAGAAAATTCGTTGTGTGATCATTTTTGAATCATCCGAATAAAAGATTAAGGTTCAAGATCGTTCTTTACTGATGGATCTATTTTAGTTTGGGAAATTGTGATTGGGAATGGCGTTTTCCAGAATGATAGCTCATTTAAAGAACAGAGGTATGCTTGCATGAGTGAGTTTGCTAGCTTCTGTTATTTTAACCTTGGTTGGGACCATAAATTAGGAAGACATTAATTCTCGCCCGGAACAGGCTTGGGAACAGGCTCCTTATAGAGTAACAGGGCGCCAGAAAACCGCCGAACGGAGCGGCCTTGTACAGCAGAGCCTTGCATAGCTACCCGCCTGCCAGTCGTTTCTTGCGCTTTCTTCCCCACTACAGTGCCTCTTAACAGGTTAGCTCGGAAAGCGAAACTTTACCCCAGATAGCATTTAAGTAAGATATTACATAATTATATTGAATCAGTCTCAACTAAAGTCTTAATTGGCTACCTGTGCAACAACAATAACGGTGACACATACTTCCGTATGTACAATGAGCAGCAAAACTTCAATTCTATTCAGTTTAAAAGGTCAATATTACATACGGTTTACGAGCTACACAGCTAATTACCGAGACCACTACACTACAGTCTTCTAAGGCAACCTTACTGTTTTTATGCAATTATAATTAAACAGATAGAAGATTGTGTACCATGTTAACCCATGGCCACTGAATGCTGGAGGAAAAAAAAGATTTAAATTATCAAAAATGCTTCTTTTCATTAATAAATAGAGAGCCAAGAGCTGTCCTTTCTCTCTACCCAACCCTTGCCTTGCAGCCAGCCAACTATCCTGACAGATTTTTCCAACTAGCCAGCCAACCAGATAGTCTTCGGCTTGCTTTGGAAAAATATCGGAAGCGTTCCGTTACTGTTTCTCCCAGCCAACTAAGTGGTGCACAAAGGACAGCTTTTTGTGGAACCGGCTCCAGTTTCTGTAATTGTCTCGTTCTCGTTTCAGTTACGTCTTTACCAAATTGTACAGAAAAGAGTTGGTAACCTTGCTCTGAACTTTTTAAAATTAAGTTATCTCACTCAGTGCATTTAATAAAACACCCGGCAAAACCGTAGCTTAACTTTAAATTTCTGTCATTAGAACCACAGAAAAGTCTACTTCTACCTTAAACGATCCACCTTTTTCGTTTCGTAAGGCATAAAGAACTCAACACTAAATGAGGTGATCATTTTTCCTTAAAGGGCTAGGTCACAATATACTTTAAAATTATTTACTGTCTCCTTAAATCTCAAGCTCTAGATTAGTGGAATGTAAATGGGATTTAAGTCTCTCAGCAAGTGATGAAACCTTTACGAATAAACTACAAAGAAAAAAGGATTTCTGTCATTATTTTCTTAACCACAACGGGAAGTAATCATAAAAGCTAACATTTATGTAATTAATTTATTTCAACCATGAGTAGTTTCGAGCTGATCCAATCTTCTACATAATTTTTACTAGAATTTCTTGTGTGTTTCTCTATTGATCTCAATTAATCTCAATTGTTAATTTACATGGGTTTCATTCCATTTTAAGACCAGTTAAATGTACTTACAAGTAAGACCTAAAACAGCATATTCTAGCTCTTTTAATTTGTGAAGGAAAAGTACACCTAAGTGGCTTGGCAAACAAACACCTCTAACTCATTGGCGACAAAATTGCTGTTGCCAGTTAAAAATGTAGTAGCTGCTCCACCTGGAGGACACTGATAGGTATGGTTTACATTACTGTAGCTGTTTGAATTTGCATGTGCTTCACTACTGATGTAAAGGTCATGGTTTCCTCCAAATGTTGGCCCATATCCACTGTTGCAGTAGATCCCATTCCCATTTGAAGTACCCTTGAGAGGCAGCTTGGTAGGCCCAGCACCCGAAGGGTTCACAAGGCTGAATATGAAAGACTCTGTACAGTTTGTGTAGCCGGTAGAACCTGAAATTACAAGCATCTCATTGCACTTCCTTCACAAACAAAACTTTTTCCTTGACAATTTTATTATCACAATTATTATCACAATTAAGGAGTTAAAACTACTAACGGCCCGTGAAAAACTATTTGAAAGGAAACAGAGATAAAAAGATAACATTCAAAATGAGTTAAATGCTTACAGCAGATTCTAAGCACACTCCACAACTGGTCATAAAGACTAAGAGAAGCTTAAAAGGGACATAGCAGGATTTTTCCAGAGGTACGCACAATTTTCTGACTCCCCCCCCCCCTTTTAAGTCCAAAATTATTTTTACCAGCCTTGATTAATTTTTTTTTATCATCAAAATACTGAGTTATGTTTTAAGCATAAGCATTCTTACTTGATATGAAATGACAACTAAGTTGTAAAAGTCTTTGTAAGTTGTTTTTTTGGGATAATGGAAGCACTCTGATCGCTTATCATTAATTTATTTTCGACTTTTTTTTAGGTATGCATGTGCATCCATGTGTACAGGTAGCTACGCCCCCGGCTTAAATAAGTAAGTTTCTATTAGTGCATATTAACCAACATTGACTCCTGCAGGTACCAGATGGGGTAGTTATTTCTGATCAGAGATTCATCGTAGACTGAAAATGACTTTATGTTGCCTTCATGTCAACAAAATAAATCAATTTCTAATAGTCTTTTAATTTAAGACATTCATGTGAAAATCTTCTTACACTAATATTTGAGTCACTTAATTATGTCAGAATGCACGAAATTAGGAGGGGAGGTCAGTCAAGCATAGTGGGCTATAGAGGAAGGCTACATCCAAGAGGTGTGGTTTTTTAATGCTTGCATTATACACAAGGGTAGAAAAAAAGTGAAATTTTTAAATGGGTTGCAAATTTTTGGCAGAAATTACAATGTAAAAATAAATGAAAGCTAGGAGCCTTCCAGCAAATGAACTCTGACATAAGTAGGTCATGTTCTAACTGCACCAAAAAAATCAGAACGTTGGAAGATTTAGGGCTCGAACGTCCTTAAGGTGATTCCATCGAAAAAGAAGTTGTAATGAGAATTTGTTGAAACTTTGCACAGTTACCAATTACACCTAGTACATTAAAAAAATAAAATAAAAAGAGGGGGTCACCGTGTCTGATTTCACGCTACGGGGCTGTAGTATATAGTTACTTTGCTATCTTTAGACAGCAATATTAAAAATACCTGTCCTTGTACTAGAGACACCCATTACTTCAACAAAGTTACAACTAGCAATGAAATATAAGCATTATTCTTATGATAGAAGTACCATGTTACAGTAAAACGTCTTAAAATTGCCGTAACAATGAAACTAATTTGAAATAATAGGCAAATCGAGCGTCCGCACGGTTCCAGTGAAACGCCTAAAATCTGGCTGTAATAGTGAATCAACCGGAATATTTCAAAATTGAATAATGAAAAGTTCTTCAAATTTGAATATATCATGTAAAGACGTATTTTGCTTAAATAAATGGAATAAAAAAGTGGGGTCACCGAGTTCGTTTAGGAGAAAACGACCATTTATTTCTCTGAACAGCTCAGCTTCCATAGAAAACCTATCAAGTCGCGCGCGCTAATCACGCAAAAAATGATGCGCAGAAAGGATGCGCAATGCAATTGAATGGAATCACCTTAAGACAGTTGTTGACTAGTGAGAAATCCAAGGGAAAACCACTCATAGTAGTGATCATTGAAGTAAAGCACAACCAGCTTTCATTGCGGAATAAGTATTCAGTTGCATGGCCCAACTATTTTTAATATTTGCAACAAGCAAATTTACATGACATGATTTAATATGATTAACTGCGAACATAACGATCCTAGCTAGGCGCCTTAAATTAACGCTAAATTTACGTTAGAGCAGTTTTCCATTGAGTGTCGAAAGTAATGTTGTGTTTGCTTTGGTTTTGCATTACTAGGCTCTCTGATTGGTTAAAAAAACTCGCGCCACTTTCTCAACCAATCAGGCGTAAAACCAAAACCAATCGTGACTTGCTCGCACGCGTTTTCCCGCGCTTAGCACCAATTGCTTGTATTTGATTTGATTTCTGATTGGTTCATTTTGTGTTTTGTTCCTGTTGTGATTGGTCAGAATAATTGTTTTGGTTTTGGTTTTACGACACTCATTTGAAAACTGCTCTAATTCTATGCATCGTTAATCTCCTACAATTCACACTGCCACAACGTGTGACCAGACTTGGACCATACATATATTCTTTTCTACTGGGTGGGGATTCATAACGCATATGAAAAAGTCACTGAGGTTCGCAAAAACTTACTATTCCACGACTGCTCTGTGTAGCCTCCAAAAATGTTATTTCCACTCTTCACCACTGTTACAGTCGGCCCCTTATTGTCGCACATGGCATGGAATTTAGCGGCTGCCCACCCGTCCCGAGATGCACGAAACAGAAGAACAAAGGTGGACTGATCTAGTTTCTCTTTGAGCCAAGTGTTGACAAAGATTTGCTTCTGTTCGTTGGACAATATCTTGGATCCTCGAAACGGTTGAGGGCGTAGCTCATCGATGATTCCACGAATCTGATAGAACTCAGCTTCCTCTAGTAATTCTTGGCGGACCAATTTATCTTCAGGGAGAAGGAGACGTCCTGTTCGAAGGTAGTTCAGAATATACCGGAAGTGTGTTCCATCTCGATCAATGAAGTAAGATCCGTCTTCAGCAGGCTTCGAGTCAAATCTTCCTGAAAACATGGCGTGTAACATTGAACCTGGATCTTTCGTTACAGTTTGTAGGCTCGTGGTGAAATGCTGACCGCCCACGTTCAGTTTGATGGTGGAAGCGAAGTGGACATGTTCAAGTTTCTTTGCAACGGATTCAAAAGCTTCCTTCTCTTTGCGGACATCCAGAGCTTGTTGCTTCATAATGTCGTAAGCTTTCTTCATACAGTCAAGAGCTTCCTCCAGTGCTTCGTAGCTTGGTGTATCGATCTTTTCTTCACTATCAGACATCTTGAATTGCAAAAGAAAGCAACAGTCCTTCAAAACAAGGAAGTGAATCGAAACTGGAAGAAGAAAACACGCTGGCAGGGTTGATACCTCATATAAAGTCATTGTAGTGTACCGTGGTAATACAAGGGAAGCTTGGGCTCAATTTCCGGTTCGTCGCCACCATCTTGGTAATTGGTAATAAATATTCATTGTAGTATTTTATGCAGTGTGTTGCCTCTAGCAACCTGAATATGGTATTATGGCGGTCGTAAACTATTCATCCACGGGTTTTGAATAGCCACTCTTTGTAGCAATAAGGTCGAAGGAACCATATCATTGGGTTGCGACAAATTAACATCCACCTACGGGAGGTCATCTTCGGAGATCATCTTCGTAAACAATCTTCGTTTGGAGTCGAGTATTGCGAAACATCTGACCAGATGTTGGTAAGATCACTTAATCATTAACAGGACTCCCGCGCTTGTTTGCCTTGTGGAAAGGGAGGCAAAGTTCGATTTCTCGACTGCGGAAGATTATGGCTATTTGGACAGTCTCGAAAAAGTTTAAAGGATAATTCGTGATGATGAATTGAACACAACTACATAGTTTTCATTATACAAAGCTCTGAAGTATTTCGGCCGAAAAGGTAAGACGGTATTTTATAATAATTTAGTATTGACAAAATTCTAAACCAGGGGTCAGATCGATGGGCATGTACTAACACCGGGAACACTGGATCACTGGAACACGGGAACGCCAGAACACCGGAACACCTCGGAACACCAAAAATTATATTTAAAAAAATACAATAAATAAAAAACAAATTTTAAAAACAATTAGAAAACAAATTCATACAAAGAAATGAAATAAATAAATATAAAAAATAAATAAATCGATAAATGAAATGAATATTAAAAACATATATATGAATATTAAAAACTATATATGAATATTAAATGAATATTATATTATATGAATATTATATTGTTTAGCAAGAAATAAATACTCTAAACAATATATATGATAAACAATAAACTCTAAACTCTAAACAATATATATATATAAACTCTAAACAATATATATGAATATTAAATTATTTATATATGAATATTAAATGAATATTAAAAACATATATATCAGGTTGGTTTTGTCCATCCTATCTTTGGCTCTGCGAGACATCAACACGACACTTGGAATCTCGACTTTTCCAAGACACGTGATGGCGTGATCTGGTGGGCGTGCGTCCTCGTTTAGGGCTTTTAACAGAGTGCACGGGTATTTTTACGGCATTTTCGCCATCTTGCTATGCCGTACTGATGAGCTCTAAGAAGAGCGAAACAGCTGTCTACGGCTGCAACCCTGCTCTGTTGAAGTTCTATTAGTGTCGTGTTGATGTCTTGCAGAGTCAAATCTTTCTACGTAGTCATATCAGCCTTGCTATTATGTTTGTCATATTAAAAACAAACGGAGAAACATTAAGCTTTTAAAAACTGAAATAAAACCAGGTAATATTTTGCAGCCAAATTCACGTTTCAACCTTCCGACACCAGTGAGATCTGGGTGCGAGATTAGCGGGTAGTTTGCGCCGTTCACGCCTTAGCCTGCTTAGCCGGCGGGATCGTTCGCGCGCGCAAAGTTTGGCTTGGCATAGGAGAAGAAGCCGCGCAGAGAATGCTACGCAGGCTATTCACGCCTTAAATTCTCGCCTGGGCGGCGCCCCGGGGCGGGGCCAAACAAAACTATTAAAGTGCGGAAAACCAAGTGCGTCGTTGTAGACGCACTGTAAAAAGGTTAGCATTTTGCTTTTCTCACCCAGCCTCATAGGAACCATTATTGATAAAACGGAAAGTAGAGATTGATTACACTTGGACCGAAAAAGGTGAAAATCTTGAGTGAAGTCCCAGTATGTCACTCCCATGGGAAGGTGGAATTCTGCTTGAACGGGTGTTTTGGTCAAATTCAAGACGGTGGGATGAAATGGCACGAACTGCTAGGGCTGCGTACGGTACGCAACTTATTCACCCGAATATGTAGAATCAGAGGCAGCTCCTACTTTGCTAAACAAACAGTTTGGTTCAAGTTTGTTTGTTTTTGGCAACGCCAGAGAATAGCGAGCAAGAGTGAAGTTGCAGGGGAGGGGAGGCAACAGGTGAAAGGAAGTGGTTTGTCCTATAAGGCCAGTTGAGAAAATCAAAATGCTCACATTTAATTATGCGTCTGTTACCATGTACTTGGTTTTCCGCTCTTAGGGGCTGTTTACATGGAGGGAGGAAGACCCTAGCACGAGAAAGATCCTAGAAGGCGAAACTAATTTTCGTTTGGTTTACATGCAGAAATTTCGATCGGGGTGGTTGCTGGAAATCAAATAAAACTGTCAGCCTTTAGCAGCTGAACGCCCGGCTGCCGCCATGTTCGTTTTTTCTGTCCCTAGTACTGGGATCTTCCGAGCGAAGGTAGTTTACATGGTGCTAGGATCTTCCTAGCGCTAGGATCTTCCTCCCTCCATGTAAACAGCCCCTTGGTTTTCCCAGGTAACTACAGGAAAAACCGAGATGGCGGAATCCGGCGCCGCCCAGGGGCGACTTATGGCGCGAACGGTGCAAGCTACACGCCAATCTCGTACGAAGATCTCACTGGTGTCGGAAGGTTGAAACGTGAATTTGACTGCAAAATATTACCTGGTTTTATTTCGGTTTTTTAAGGCTTAATGTTTCTCTGTTTGTTTTATTCACTTCATTTATTGATTTTATTGTTACTACTTTTTTCTGGTCCCAAGGCTTGTTACGACCCTTATTTTGACTGAAGTGCAACATATGATATGATTTCTAGGGATCTTCAGGAGAGGATCGATATTTTTGCCCGGTTCGTAAAATTCTGTAAAATTCTGATCTCCCTCCCCCCCTCTCCCATCCTCCAAAAATAAGCCCTTCCGAGAATAAACCCACCAAAAAAGCGTTTTGGATAATTATAAGCGCTGGGCTTATTATCGAAGTATTTACTATATGCTCTCAGACTTGGAATACCTTCTGTAGATGGATGCGGGACCTAACCTCCTACAGGCAGATGTTCCTACTGTTGCTCTTTTATCAGTAATAAATGTCTTAGAGGAAAGTTGCGAACTGCCGTACATATGGTAGTTTTAACAAAGTTTGTAATACTTTTTTATTCAACCATTTATGTCTAGCGCAATATTCGCCGTAGCGAATATTACTTCCTCCCTTAGGCCGATGTCACCTCCTGTAGGTAGATGTTGCCTAATCCCGGTAATTGTTTTACATCGTAACACAAGTTCTGATCACCGTCTTAATAATATCGAGTTTGTCTCCTTACCTATTATTTTTCCCATACCAAATATAAAACCAGCGAAATTTCCTAGTCAAAAGTCTTATTTAAAAATCACTCACGCGGTCGACGGTATTCACTTAAGTCAGGTCAAGGTTAGCGTAGCGTGACGTCGGGATGTTTCTAAATCGAATCGTTTCGAATCTAAACGAAGACTGTTTACGAAGATGATCTCCGAAGATGACCTCCCATAGGTGGATGTTAATTTGTCGCAACCGAACCATTGATGTCATGACGATACGAGTAGAGCTGGACCAACTTCTCAGCCTTGCTCTGGGAAACCTGGAGGTTGGAGCTGTAAACTTTAATATCCTTCATGGAGTACTACGGGAGATCCTCAACCATTTAGGGATTGAAAAGAAAGGCAAGGATATTGGAGACGATGGGGGCTTAAAAGCCGCATTTGCACTGCTTAAAAACAAGCAAGAAGCCGGTAATGAGGGCTTAAAACGCTCGAAAATGTCTCCAGAAAAAGCCACCATGGATAAAATATCTTTCTCCTCCGCTGTATTTTCTGCTCCTTTTCATGCTGTTCATGCTCATTACTATAACTGTGCTGTAATTAGTCAATCACAATTCCTAAGTACTTTTAAGTGTACTTGTATATGGTTGTTATGATAACTGTAGGCATTTTTTTTGTTCATGGAAGGTCGAAGCTTTGCTTTATTGCACAATTGAAATTGATCGATCAACATGATGAATGCAAATCTCGGGTAAAAAACAAATATCTTGGCTACCTCCGTCGCCTTAATAACAAAGTGTATAGTGCTTGTCTCACGATGTTGTCACTTGAGTTGTAGATCGCGACGTTTCGACTGCTTACTGCTAGTCTTCATCAGGCGATGAGGTCGACTGGTCGCGTGTCACCTAGACTGCAAGCAGTCTCTTTCTTCTCCTAATTTTAGCGAGGTTGGCTCCGCATTCACAGGGAATCCTGTAGACCACGCCTTTTTGTTCAGCCGGATCGACGGTGTTCTTAGGTCGCACTAAATGTGACCTAAGTGTCGTGTCGGACTTAAAGACGGCGCGAATTCCTTGTTGTTGTAGGCAACGGCGAAGAGGTTCTGATACTCCTTTGAGATACAGCCCTTAAACTCTGTCTCAGGCTCTCTCCTGGGCGGGCTGCTATTCTTCTCCTGGTGAGCTTCTGCAAGAATCCCGAGATTCGCCTGACTCTGTTGTTTTTTTAAAATCTGAGGTTTTGAGATGATCCCTCATTTTCTTGGGACTCTACTTTAAAATGCCAAGATTTTGAGACTCAGTGAAAATTTGCTGAGACTTGTCATTTTTGATAGACCATCCTTCATCCCTTACTTACTGGTACATGCTATTGCTTGGGGAGATAGGGATTGGGTAGATTTTATCTTTCCACACTGTGGGAGCTGGATGGGTGGACTTGTTTTCCCAAAGCCGAGTGTGAGTTTTTTTTCTGTGTGGTAACCAAGCCTAGGGCCTGATTGGATCAGACAGTCAGTGATAAAGCTGATGAATTGTCAGTGGAGGGGTGAGAAGGATGGGAACTTGGGAGAAGAATGGAGAGGGAACCCGAAGGGAAAGGGGTGGAAACCAGGAAGAAATATTAACATAATTTTGTGAGATGATATGATGCAGGAGAAACAGGTAAAAATTTGCAATACTGTACAATAGCAGAGGAGAAAGTGGTGAGAGCTCATTCCATACCATACCATACCATACCGTACCGTACCATACCATACCATACCATACCATACCATACCATACCATACCGCGGCGTCGCGGAAGTATAGATTATGTTTAATGGCAACCCAACGTAGTTCTTTCAATGTGGGCGTTATATGGTCGAATTTCCTACCTTATTGATTTTCAATTTCGCGATTTCGGCGAGACATTATTTCGCGGGGTTTTTATTTCGCTATTTCAATAGTCAAATATGAAAAAAGGGCATAACATTTCGCGATTCAAGCGTTCTCAACTTTATTTTATTTTAGATAAACTGGAACAAGCAAAACGCATATTCAAACGCATATTTGTATTTACGCATACTCCATATGTGAAATCTTTGCAAATTAACGTTATTTCACAACAGAAGATACAAAATGGAACTTACCAGTAAAACCAGTTAATAATTTGTGTACCTTTTTGTCGACACATATCCTGTATATGTTGTTGTTATTACATGTTTATCATTTTTTTCTGTGATTTGAATTTTCTGTATGGGTATTAAATTTTACGTGTTTAAATTTCGCGAGGATTTTTATTCGCGGGTCTTTAATTTCGCGATTTTTTTACAATCGCGAAAAACGTGAACGTAAAGACCCGCGAAATTAAGTACCAATAAGGTAGCTCCTGTAATAATGCGCGCTGTACCGGTTGGAGTTTACTCTGCTTACTCTGTGTTGTGGAACGGTACAATAAATTACCAAAAGCTAAGGCATTAATTACCTTTACTAACTGGTTACGATCAAAAACATGTTTGACACGATTAATCTGCGCCAAGAGAGGATAAAGGGGTCTCTTGCCTGCGCAAGGCTTGACACACAAGATGAGATGGTATTCAAAACACGGTCGTCAAAGGTAAGATGCGGGTCTGGTACAACTCCAAGGTCCTTGGCCGGTATCAATGCAGGAACGAGTTCTTTCCCCAGTTAAGATATTATAGAATCTGGTTTTGATTGGATTTAGAAGTGGCAAAATGTTTAAAACACAAGTTGCGTCAATAAAAGGACGTCGCTATTTAGAATATTCACAGCAATAGCCGGAACAATCACGCATTTTAAAAGAAATCTGAAGTTTAGTGTTATCGACGTAGCATTGTGTTCAACAGTTTTTTGGAACAGAGGGTAAGTCGTTAATGTATTAAAATACTAAAGAGAAGGGGCCCAAGGATGCTTCCTCGAGGGACATAGCTGGTTAAAGGCAGCGCATTCGTTAGGGTTGAGTTAGTACGCCCGACTTGGTATCTGTTGGTCAGGCAGCTATTGAAACACTCAAGTGCACAGTGAGAACTACCAAGATCTTGTAATTTTAGAAGGAGGATTTCGCGACTTATACTATGAAAGGCTTTACTCATATCCAGCAAAACCATAGCAGAGAGTTCCTGCTTATCCACGCCAGTCAAAATGGCATGTGTGGAGCGGATAAGTGCCGTTTCTGTAATTACTTATTTCCACTTTGTTTCATTGAAAATTGCTCGTGGTGTCCCTCTTTTGCAATAGGTTTTACCTCAGCCTGTTTCCAACCTCCTGGGAAAACGCCGCTGGCAAGAGAGTCGTTAATGATGCGAGTAATCAGCAACAAGATCTCCGGCAGGCCATCTTTAACTAATCGTGCAGAAATTTTATCAGCGCCCGGCGCTTTGTTTGATGGTATTGAAACAATGATCTGAAAATATGAAAATGTTGGCAAAAAAGAAAAAAATGCAAAAAGGATGCATGAACTGAAACAAGAAGTTTAGATCCTCTCTGTCTCTCCCTATCCTTTTTGTCAGGTTGTCAAAAATAACTGACTACAGTGTACTCTATTTAGTGAATGGTTACTCAGTGGGTAACAGTCAAATTAATTTTTCACTGAAAAATTGCATAATTCATTGTGGTTGCCCTGTGTAATATTTTAGCTCACAAACCTGCTGGACACAATGATGAAGGACGTTGGTGATGAAAGAAATGATTTAAAGAACAAAATTAAATTATTAATATAACAAAATCAATGAAATAACTCCAGTCAGTAATGTTGTGGAGGCGTGATGCTATTCCAGTGGTTGGTGCATCAGGAATTTGACTTGAAAACCGGCAGTTTATGTCTTGGTTGAAGCCACCTTGTTAAAATAGCATCAGTATGCTGTTAACAGTAATACCAATTAATACATTTGTATACCAGTAGTTAAAAATCTAATTCTATGTTCAAATACACTTTGTATTTTAACTAAGAATGAGAGCAGACATCAGCATAACCTGTTCCAGGCTCAAAGATATGGGAGCAGCAAAATAAAGAAAATGAATGTGAAAATAAAACGCTTTCTTCCCACATTCCAGTCATGTCTTATTTTAGCAGTCCCTTTCTAACTTTGTCATTCCTAACTTTTATACAGAACCTTGGGACAGGTTAACATCTAAGGTGAGGTCAGTCTTCAGATAAAGTAGGTTATTTAACCCTTCCAACTTATCGATGAAGGTAAAAGGGTCAGCCTACCCAACACAATGGCGACTTGACTACATTTATGGGGTCAATTATTTTCAAACAATGACGTGGGCTCTTCACTGTTAGCCCTTTTTCCACGAATTCCTTGTGTCAGCATAAGTTTAAGTAACTTTTACAAAGATTGCAGAGGAAACCTGAACTATGGTTAATGCAGTCTCTGGGAAACTCGTTATGACCACGTAAGTAAAAACCAAGACAAACTAGAGAGCTGAGTTTAACATGGTGTCAGAGCCCCACTGGATGCTGACCTTATAGCATAATAATGAAACCAGTGCATAAACGAATTAGACATAGTAAATAAGAATTACCTTAACTAAATGCATTTGATAAAGATAATCATGAATGAGGCTTTACTTCACTAGAAGCCATCAAATTATGACACTTTTTTTTGTTTGCCTACAGTTGGAGAAACTAAATACAAGTCTCAATGAGAGAATTACAGCATTGGAAAGTGTTGGTAAGAAATCAGTGTTCCATTTGTGTTTTTTAATGCTCATTTAACTTAAAGTTCTGACTTTGCATTAAGCTTCCTCGAGATTTTCTTCACCATAATTTTATTCTTTCTTGCGATTTCAGAATCATTGCCCAGAATCTCAAGACACTATCCTCCCCTTCCCGCCCCACACCCCCATACAATGCTAATTGCAAGCCTCGTTTAAAATTCCAGTCACTGTCAACAGAGAAGGACTAAAAGAGTCCAGAATAACAAAAACCAACAAACGTGTTGTGAGTGCTAGTACGCGACCATTCTACAAACGCGAGCATTTTTCGCCGATTTTGTAAGGTGTCACAAGAACTGTTGGCCGCTGTTGTAGTTAATCCTTTAAAACATTAAAAATAACCCACTGCTAGCGTCTGTTCTGTCGATCAGCCGCCATACACGAAACATCTGCTGAGTCTCGGCGACACTGACACTAGTGACAAGTCTTATGTTTACAGGACAGCAACATTGAACTAACAAGACATAAACTACAGTACAGTCTGAGTAATCAGCACACCTACGGAAAGCAAGATTGAGTTACATGTTATTTCTTGATTCTGATTAACAAAAATACACTAGCTTAGATAATTACAAACAAAAACATGCTCGCTGTGATCCGTCACACAATCATTTTCCCATCTAAAAGTCATGATAAACCGACAACCCCGTTAATGCGAACCGCCATACATGTATTTTCAATACCGTCCATCGATGATCGGAGCTCCTCCGTATACTAGTTTAATCAGGCCAAGTGGGGTTCCACTGCAAACTTAGCGATTCACAGCTGGTTTAAATGCGGCTGTGAGCTAACATAAGTTACAAACTAATTACAAAATAAATAATAACGAGATTACAAACGTACCGATGGCAAATAACAAACTAAGATAATAACAATTCTTTACTTCTCCACTTGAAGGATGGCAAGCTGAGGAGATTATGGACGACGGCAGGGAAATAATTCCAGGTTTTCACCCCATTAGCCCCAAAAGCTCCCCGACATCTAGTTGTTCTGGCTAATGGCAAAAGTATGTGATTTTTATGCCCGATGTTCGACTGAGGTGATAACGGTGGGAAAACTTAAGACGGAATCCATTAGGAAACTGAGTAATTGTAATTTTCAGTGGACAAAAATCTTGTACCAGAATAATTTAAAGCATATCGCATTCTCTTTTACATTTTTTGAGAGCTATGGATGTAATTCGTTATCTGTAATAACCCCAAAGACAATTTCTTATGGGAGCCCGAGAAAATAAATTTCAAATTTCACAAAATGAAATCTTACGCACAAAAATTTATCTATTTTACCTGTGTTTACACAATTCCTGTGAAATTTGAATTTGAATTTCACGGGATCCCATAAAAAATTGTCTTTGGGGTTATTACAGATAACAAATTACATCCATAGCTCTCAAAAAATGTAAAAAAGAATGCGATATACTTTAAATTATTCTGGTACAAGATTTTTGTCCACTGATTACTCCATTTCCTGATGGATTCCATCTTAAACTCGTTGAGGAGGCTGAGGTGCCAGGCCGTTTCAACCCGGCAAGTCTGGAGGCTAAGCCAACTGATCTATGATGATGTGCACTATGCGGCAAATTTTTGGAGATTCAGTGCAACGGAGTAAATTGATTGGGTGAAATGAATATTTTGAGATAACAAATTTTTCACACATTTCTGGAATGGTGATCTAAATTTGTGTTGGAACTACACCAGGTTTGCGAAGAAACAACCGCAAAACGATCCAAATACTCTCCTAGAAAAAATGCTATTCAAAAGCCAAACGTCTTTGTGATAAAAACAAAAACAAAACAAAGACCTCCTTAGCGAAATTTTGTGGGCTTCCTCTGTGCACATTTTTCCGCGACAATACCAAGAGTTCGCGCTGCCGCACTCTGTCATCATCGTCATCATCATCATCATCATAAACTTTATTTAAGTGTCGAACTTCTAGCAAATTAGAGATAATTCACTAATTGGGGACACTGTAAAAAATATTCTAAAAGGAATACTATTAATACTAATACTATATTATAGAAATACTATATACATTTAAAAGGCTGCTGCTGCTTTCCGACAAAATATACTATACAACACCAGCCTTCTTCAGATACCTCGCGCCTTCTTGGATTCTTTGTTTGACTTGTTGTGTCTTTTGTTCATTGAAAGCTCAAGAAACAAATCTCCAGGATTTCTTTGAGCAATTTTCTAGCAATCAATGGAGACTGATTCTTGTAAATCCTTGTCGTTAATTTCATTAACCCATTTCAATTAGATGGTCTAGTTTTCAGTACCCAATTATCCCCATTTTATTCATTTTATTCATTTTAACTCCACCAAAATGTAATGAGCAAGAATGCCATAACAATGGCATACATATTAAATTCCTATAAATTTCTCGTTTCATTACCCATTCCCTTTTCTCTGGTATTAAGTTTAATGTGCTTTGAACACATTGTAAAGTGACTCTGGCATTTAAATCAGCGTTTACAATGATGTCTTGGAATACATTTTTGAGTAATAGCGGCTTGACTGATAGAAAATAACATTCAAAGGGGAGACATAATCAACGCTCGCTTGGAATTATTTATTAATTTGTCACGTTTCTTTTCTAGGTCTTTCCTTTTTTTCTATAACCGACCGACCGACCAACCCACATTTATGAGGGAGAGGGCGATGAGAGACGAAACATGTAATGGGCATAGCCTTAATAACTGAGCCTTTGGGCTATCCTAGGTAAACAAACACTTCCAACTCGTTAACTACAAAGTTCTCGCTGCCAGTTAGAAATATTGAAGGTGTTACATGTGGTGGGCATTCATAAGCACTGCTTAAAGATCTACAATTACTGTCTGAATTTACATTTGCTTCACTACTAATGTAAAGGTCGTATCCTTCTCCAAATGTTGGCCCATATCCACTGTTGCAGTAGATCCCATACTTGCCTTTATTAACCTTGAGTGGTAACTTTGTTGGTCCCATATCAGACAGGTTACGAAAGCTGAATAAAAACGACTCTGTACAGTGTTTGTAGCCACCAGAACCTGAAATCATGATTAGAAACGTAATAACAGCATTAAACTATCGGAGATCAATGGAGTAATTTCGACCAATTCGTGTCAGTGCTGCACCAGCCGTCACATCAGCCCCCCATATGTACCAGCTGCATTGTTTTCGTGGTCTAGGGTAACTGCTGAAAAACCTTGTGAAAGCTGCTACACAATCCTCTCCTTGTGGGGTGTCATATTTTTTCAGTTTCATAGATTGGTCAATAAGTTTAATACTGGGATAATGACAAGTTTCGTGATGATTACCGGTAAGTTATGAAATGATTTTAAGGCAACAATATGCTGTTTTGACTTACTGGATACATGTCTGTACAAAAGTGTGACCCATGCATGAGCCAGGAATATTGTTTCTGTTTTCTAGCAGGATGGAGCAAATAGATCTCTTCGGCAAACTTTTTAACAGAATAGGCCACTTATGGGCAAAATTGTCGGGCAGAATGGTCAGTTTTCTCAGAAGAGAATGTGAAAAAGCGTAACCACTAAGCTACTACATGGTGAGAGACAGACTTCATCCATTCAAGGTGGTCGCCCGTTTTTCAAATAACAAATGTTTCAGTTCCAAGTGGGCTGTTACTAAAAATGGAAAAATGGAAAAAGTAGCCAGGAAAAAAGTTTTTTTCACTAGCTTAGAACGACAAGGTGTACATGTACGCACTGTTTCCAGGTCTGACCACGACACTAAGTGCGACCTCAGAATGCTGTTGACCAAATAGACACGATGGAGTAGTCTACAAGATTCCCTGCGAATGTGAAAAAGTCTATATTGGGGAAACAGGAAGGTCTATGCATGAACAGATTAAGGAACATGACCAAGACATTCACCTTTCATGTACTCAGACTTCAGCCATTTCAGAACATGCTAATGTGACTGGACACTACCTGCTTTGGGACTTGGTTAAGTTTATTGACCGAGGCTCACATTGGTACACCCATAGGGTTAAAAAGGCTATCCACATTAAGACTTTACCCCAATGACATTAATAGGGATGACAATGTGGATGCCCATGATCAAACAATACAACAGCTGATCATTACCACAGTGGACCTCTGAGGGAATAGCATCAAATCAGAACAATGGGGATCAAAATCCTCCAATCATAAACAATGACAACTAGGATTGAAACGCACCAATCACAAAGAGCCATGGTGCTACATATAGTGACACATGCCCAGTTGACACCATCGCCTGATGAAGACCAGCAGTAAGTGGTTGAAACGTCACATTCCACATGAAAGTGACAATATCATGAGACAAACGATAAAGCAAAGCAATCATTATAAACCAGGATGAACAACCACATCTTTAAGGCAAGGAAAATCCCCAAACCCGGCCCTTATTGACGACCTGTCAGACCAGAAATCCAGGCGAGAAATAAAATACAACCAAAATGTTTAGGCAAACTTGGTCATAGCCTGCATAGCAGGCATAAACAGGGAAGGGGAAAGGAAGCGAGAATGCGGGAGGAAAATGGGGGACTAGGGGCTAGGGATGAGGGAACGCCTGCTATAAAGACGCCCATTCTTTCATTTCTGCGGCTGCCAGTGGCTGCAAAATTCTGATTGGTTAATTTTAGACAGTAAGTCCCACGGGAATTGATGTAATTTGACGAGGACATGTTGTTAGAAGATTGAACACTTGGTTGCAGCAGGGGCAGGTTGCAAAATTGTCTTGAAACAACATCAGTTAGAGCTCTTCCAAAGGCAAGAGATGTTTTAGCAGTCTTGCCAACGGGACTAGAAAAAGAGATTTTGTCATTGCCAGAGAAGATTTACGTGTTAATGCTGTAACCTTTACCTTTCCTTGAAGCGAAAACTGAATGCATTTGGTTTTCAGAAACAAAGAGGGGTTTACCTTAATATATCTTTTTATTTAGAAGAGGTTTGTGTCTCTTATTTTTAAAAATAAGTGCAGTTGAGTGTTGTTCAATATAAGTTGTTCTTTGGTGCAAAAAATTCTCATCCTACCTTTATTTTAACACTTCACTGACAAACTGGGAATCAGAAAATTCCTATGTGAGGTCAGTCATGCAGAAAAGCGTGTGCCTATTTCTGATTGGTGGTTGCACTGACAGAAATCTTAATTGGATTAACTAAAAATCAGTGGGCGGAGATGAAATAATGGAGGTCTTTGTAGCAGGTGTTCCCTTGTCCCTATCCCCCAGTCTCCCATTTATCTCCCGCATTCTTGCTCCCCTTCCCCTTCCCCATTTGTGCCTACTACGGAGGTTAACTTGAACAATGAATTCTCTTTTCCATTGGGGAGTAAAAGTTAACCAAGGGAGAGAAGTCAAACCAAATGGTATGTTAAGGGTGTGTTCCTTTGTGATGCTCCATGTCAGGATCAGGATCAGTGATCCAAGATCACTCGGATCATGGTGCACCAAAGAAGGAGATGAATCCACACTAGAAAAAGGATCCTTCGTTTCCTTTGATGCATTATGATCCGAGTGATCTGGGTTTAGTTATCCTGATCCGGATCATCCCAAAAGAACACTCCTTTAGACACCGCTTGCCCTAAAAAATACATGCAACATATATGCCTCACAACTAAACTTACTTTTCCACGACTGCTCTGTGTAACCTCCAAAAACGTAGTCTCCACTCTTTACCACGGTTACAGTCGGCCCCTTGTGGTCACAGATGGAATGGAATTCCGATGATGTCCACCCGTCTCTAGAGGCACGATAAAGCAGCACAAAGGTGGAGTGACGGCGATTTAGCCGCTCTTTGAGCCAAGTGTTGACGAAGACTTGCTTGTGTTCACTGGACAAGATTTTAGATTCCAGAAACGGACTAGGGCGTAGCACATCCACGATTCCACGAATCTGGTAGAACTCTGCTTCCTCTAATAATTCTTTGCGGATTAATTTAGTATCAGGGAGAAGAAGATACCCTGTTCGCAGGTAATTCAGGATATACCGGAAGTGAGTTCCATCGCGATCAATGAAGTAAGATCCGTCTTCAGCAGGCTTTGATTCAAACCTCCCCGAAAACATGGCGTGTAACATCGACCCTGGATCTTTCGTCAAAGTTTGTAGGCTCGTGGTGAAATGCTGACCACCCACGTTCAGTTTGATGGTGGAAGCGAAGTGGACATCTTCAAGTTTCTTTGCAACAGAATCGAAAGCTTCCTTCTCCTTGCGAACATCAAGGGCTTGTTGCTTCATTATGTCGTAAGCTATCTTCATGTGGTCTAGAGCTTCCTCCAGTGCTTCGTAACTTGGTGTATCGATCTTTTCTTCATTATCAGACATCTTGAATTAAGTAAGAAGCAGACCTTCAAAACAAGTGGAAGGATTATAAGTAGAAGAAGAATTACACGCTGGCCGGGTTGTTACCTCATATAAACTTATTGTAGTGTACCTTGGTAATACAGCCACTGGTCACGTGAATCGTGGGCTCAATTGCCGGTTCGTAGCCGCCATCTTGGTAATAAATATTCATTCCAAAATTTAATGCACTTTATGCACTATGTTGCCTCTAGCAACCTGAATATGGTATTATGGCGGTCGTAAACTATTCATCCACAGGTTTTGAATAGCCACTCTTTGTAGCAATAAGGTCGAAGGAACCATCGATGCCATGACGATACGAGTAGAGCTGGATCAACTTCTCAGCCTTGCTCTGGGAAACCCGGAGGTTGGAGCTGTAAATTTTAATATCCTTCATGGAGTACTACGCGAGATTCTCAACCATCTAGGGATTGAAAAGAAAGGCAAGGTTATTGGAGACGATGGGGACTTTAGAGCGGCATTCGCACTACTTAAAAACAAGCAAGAAGCCGTTATTGGCGGCTTAGAAGGCTCGAAAATACCTCCAGAAATAGCCACCACGGATAAAATATCTTTCTCCTCTGCTGCATTTTCTGCTCCTTTTCATGGTAATTTGGAGTCTAAAGTAGCGAGCATTGAGAAGAGGTTGGAAATTTTGGACGATTTGCCTAGTAACGGTGAAATTCTTCAACGTGCTAAGCAGAAAAAGGAGGGCAGAACTCCTGTTGCTGATATGTGGCAATTTATAAACATTAATCGAAGGCTTGGAGCTACTGAAACTGGAATCGAGAAGGTAAGGATCATTTTTAGGGGACATTAATTTTTTGTAATTTAAACCCACATGACTATAAGCGAGTTGTAATTTGTCTATCACAATTCCGAAGTACTTTTAAGTGTACTTGTAAGCTTATATATTGTTGTTATAATTAATCATCGTAGGCATTTCTTTATACATGGAAGGTGCCTTGTCGAAGCTTGCTGTATTGCACATGAAATTGATCTTTCAAATCTTGGGTAAGAAAAACAAATACCTCGGCTACATCTTTAGTCTTATTTGAAGCAAATGTTGACATAACAAATTACAGAGGCAAATGGAATTTATCCACGCGATTGTGAACTTTAGGAAAGTGCTAATTTATGTAAGACAATATGTGGTGATAAAAGTCAGCGCCCAGTGCCATTACAGCTATTCTTTGGGAAGAAAGGCTGTCTATTGTGGAGGAAATTAGCAACCTCTTATTGGGTTTGTCATTTCTTTTAAAAGGGATCTACCGTGAACTTGTTTTGCTTATCTGTAGTTTTCATCAGTAACATTTCATGTCTTGTGTTTGTAAAAGAAATGTCAGTGTAAACAATTACATGTAGCTAATATAGTTGCCATAAATGAATTTTACCTTTCTGAGTTTAATACATTCTGGCCAGGCAAATTAAGTTTGCAGTGTTGTAATTGGGTTTATGATGTGACCATGGCACCACAGTGAACAGCTGTAAGGTGAAATTGACTTCTGATTGGCTGCTTCCCAGTCCTTTGTGCAGTGACTGTGTAAACTCAGTTACCACGGCATTTGTCGAATGAATGGAGAATTGCTTATTGAGGAAAGAATGGTAGCCTTGTATGGAGCAACGTAAATGTTGTAGAGTGGTAAAATGTGGGACTCACCTTGACACGCCGAGACACCAAGACCATTGTAATAATAATAATAATAATAATAATAATAATAGTAATATTAACAATAATAGTAATAATTTATTTACTTTTAATGCACTTTTTTACATAAAATGATCAAAAGCGCAGTACAGTACATGTACGTAAAGAAATAATTACGCTAAATACTTAGAACCTATAAGTAACTTAAAAGATACAATAAATATAATAAATCATTTTAAAAAAACCTAAATATCAAAAGCTAATTTAAAAAGGTGTGTCTTCAGGGAAGATTTAAAAGCACTTAAAGAAGAGATGCTGCATAACTCTGCCGGAAGCGCATTCCAAAGTTTGGGCGCAGCCATATATACTAAAAGTTCTATCACCAAAGGTGCTAAGGATTTTACCCTTGGGAAAAACTAAAACAGTACTTGCACATGAATGCAAAGAATAACTTACAGGCCACCTTACATGATTAAATTACTAACATAATGTGGGGCCATTCCATGTATCGCCCTAAAGGTTAAAAGTAAGATTTTAAAATGAATTCTGTATCTGACAGGTAGCCAATGCAGTGCACGAAGAACAGACGTAAATATAAATAAAATATAAATAACATATCTGAGACAAAGACCTCACTCTCCCATTAAACCTGTGCCCAACACTCACTGGTGGAAAATTTTGAGCTGAGAAAGTACAAAAAAGGACTTCAAAAGCTTCACTGTATCACTTTTAGACTAGCTTAAAGACCTCTCTGACTCTTGTGGAAATGATTTTCAGATGGGGTTTCACACTAAGCTCACACAAGATTCACCTGACTTATTACCTGCTGTTTTTTTTTTAAGTGATGTTTTCAGAAAATCCCTGATTTTCTTGCAACTCTGCTTAAAAATTCCAAGATTTTGAGACTCAGTGAAAATTTTCTGAGACTTGCCATTTTTGATAGACCATTCAATCCCCAACTTACCGGAATGAAATTGCTTGGGGGGATAGGGATTGGTCGATTAGCTAAGTTTGATTTTTTTCTGCACTTTGGGTCTGGTCTGTGGGAGCACTAGTTGCATGGACTTATTTTCCCAAAGAGTGATTTTTGTTGTTGTTGTTGGAATGAAGCCTAGCACCTGTTTGGGTCAGGCACTTAGTTCAGTGAAGGTGACGATTTTTCAGTGGAGGGGGTGACAAGGATGGCAACTTGGGAGAAGAATGGGAAGGGAACCGGAAGGGGAAGAGATAGAAACCAGGAAGAAAGATAAAAAAATAATAAATCACTTTATTTAGATGTCATCAGTATTTAACACAGAATGCTAATTGGGGACACCTCCAAGATTGAATTGGAATTTGGGTGTGTTGGTTTTTGAGGAGAAGGGAAAACCGGAGTATCCGGCAAGGACGAGAACCAACAACAAAATCAGCCCACACATACATGTATTCAGTGTTTTGCCCTGTGTTATATTTTAGCTCTCAAAAAGCATCATTTTGTGAGATGGCATGTTGCAGGAGAAGCAGGAAGAAAGTACTCTGTAATAATTTATTGTGTAGTAGCAGAGGAGAAAGTGGTAGCTAAAAAGGATGCAAGAAACAAAAGTCTAGTCCCTTTCTGTCTCTCCCCATCCTCTTGTCAGGTGTTCAAAAATAACCATTCTATTTTAGTGAATGGTTACCTGGTGGGTAAGTACAGCCAATTTTTAAAAAATTAATTTTTTGCCAAAAATGCATAATTCAGTTTCGTTGTCCTGTGTTGTATTTTAGCTCACAAGCCTGTTGGACACAATGATGAAGGAAGTTGGTGATGTTAAGGAAGCTGCAGAGGAAATAAATGATTTAAAGAACAAAATATCAGAGGTATGATTAATTATAATAAAGTCAGTGAAATAATTTCAGTCAATAATGTTGTGGAAGCATGCTGTTCTAGTGGTTGGTGCATCAAGATTTTGACTTGCAAGTTGGCAGTTAAAGTCTTGGTAAGTTAAGCCATCTCAGTTGTCAAAATTGTACCAGCACATTGGTAATGCAAATACATTTGTATAGTTAAAAATCCAATTGCATGTTCAGCTGCACTTTATATTTCAATTACGTATAAGAGCAGCCATCAGCATAATCTCTTCCAGGCTCAAAGATATAGGAGTGGCAAAATAAACAAAATGGATGTGAAAATAAAATGCTTTCTTCCCACATTCCAGTCATGTCTTATTTTAGCTGTCCCTTAGTTTCTAATTTCGTCGTTCCTCACTATTATATAGAAGCTTGGAACAGGCTAACATCTACAGGTGGGGTCAGTGTTCAGACAAAGTAGGTCATCTAACCCTTCCATGCAAACCTGTTGATAAAAGAAAAAAGGTTAGACTACACAACACAATGGTGACTTGATTACACCTGTACATCTATGGGGCCAACTCTTTTCAAACAACCATGTGGACTCTTCACTGTCAGCCCTTTTTACAGTACATGAATTCCTAATGTGCTAGCAAAAAGTTTACACTGTAAGTAACTTTTACAAAGATATCATCTAGGAAACCTAAAGTATGGTTAATGCAGTATCTGGGAAACTTGTTATGGTCATGATAATGGAGTGATGACTAGCTGAAATGCGTTAAAAGGAGAAATGCTGAAATAGTTGTATTACTCAGAAAAAATCTAAGTCCTTCCAACGGGAGTTGAACCCATGACCTTCCAGGTGCCGGTTGGATGCTCTAACCACTGAGCTATGGGGGACTCGTGGTAAGCGAGGCCATACAACTAGGTTCATATGTGACACAGGCCTGCCTTCTGTGGGCTCGTAATGTCAAAATGGGATAAATGTAAACATGATAATGGAGTGATGACTAGCTGAAATGCGTTAAAAGGAGAAATGCTGAAATAGTGAGCAAAAACCAAGACATTAACTAGAGAGCTGAGTTTAACTTGAACCCCACTAGTGTCTGATCTTATAGCATAATAATGAGACCAGTGCATCAATGAATTAAGACTTAATAAATAAGAAGTGTGTTAACTAAATGCCTTTGATAAAGAAAATCATGAGTGAGCCTTAACTTCACTAGAGGCCATAAATTGTGACACATTTTTCTCTTTGTTTGACTGTAGTTGGAGAAACTAAATGCAAGTCTCAGTGAGAGAATTACAGCATTGGAAAGTGTTGGTAAGATATTTGGCACACGCGCGTGCTGCCACTCATCGTAGTGCAACAATATGGTGATAAAAATAAAGTAAAATGGTGAAATAAATTTTACTATTTCCTACAATTTGCACGTGTTTCTTGTGTGCCAAACAGGCCGCTTGGGACTCGCGAGTTCAAATTTGCATCGAAAACTACATTCCTGAGATGCGTTTGAGTAGGCAACTTGTGCAGATCATAGGCAGAAACAAATTTTCCATCAGATTTGAAAGTTTGTGCTGGATTTTAAGGGTCAGTTCGCAGACTCGAATGAGTCAAAATCAGGCCAAATCAAACTGCAAAGACTGTTCTTTCGGAAACTGGGTTTCTTTTGTCAAAGGCACAAGGTTAAGTGTATTAATTTTGGCGAAAAAAATCCCAAGCTGGTCAGAAATTTGAGGTTCTTGAAGCTGCATGCCTGTGAGTATACAATAATATATATTTATAGAGTAGGTCAAACTTCAAGTTTCTAAAACCACCTCCGGGAGCTTTAAATCGACAAACCAAGCACATAATAACTTACATTAACACAGTGTTCATGTTTCTAAGCGTTTTTATTTGACTTTCTTCCGTTCAAAAAGCCTTGATTATCATATTCACAAAATCCATCGTACACAACCGAAGCGGCCATTAATATTCAGCTCGCACAGGTCCGCAACACAAACTGGCACAGGATGGTAAGCCTGTGGTGGCACTGATTTGATCTACGAAAAATGGAAACAACATTTCTCCAGGTCAGACATACTGGTGGGTGTCTACAGCCTGAAATCTGTAAATGGAAAATAGATATCAGATTTCTAATTTTTCTGTCCTTGGAAAAATGGAATCAAAACAGGGAGTTGTTTCTATTTTCAGACAACAATTATGAAAAATGGTGTTCAGTGTTTTCAAATAACAAACATGTTGATGTTGTTGTTTGCATACACACATTCTAAACCATAAAGATCAGTAGTTTGTGACAGAGAGCAGCACACTCAAGATGGAAGTACAGTCCACTAAACAGTTTAACTTTTGATGCTTGTTGTTCACAGATAATTCCCAGGAGAAGAAGAAAATGGAAGACTTGCTTAAGGAGTTGGTAAGAAGAATTTTGTGTAGCAACAGTCTTTTGTTATAATTTAAAACATTATTTTTTAATTTGCAGTATTGCTATAAGCTGGCATGAATAATCTGTAAATGATTATAATTGCTTCCACCAATAGTAGCAATGCTATGAGTAATTTTTTATGACTACTGACAACTGTGCATGCTTTTTCACTGTGTACAGTGTGCAGTTGCTACACTGGATCAATAAGCTGCTTTTTAATGGGATTAGATGTTTATGTATGTTTTTTTTTTGAATTTTTGTTTTTACTGCCAGCATAAAGGCAACCATGTATTGACAATGCACTGGTACATACCAGGCAGTCTGAAAATGATAAAGTCTCGTGTTCTGAAACTAGGTTGAAAATTTATAGAACCTCATGCAAGGGAAATATGCACTTCAACAGGATCATAAAAAAGTGCCATTAAATGTAAAGGAATTTCTGGAGTACCATGTATATAGAACTGCGCACTAACATTAGCCTGCGTGTGTAGCCGCACCCTCCCCTGGGAGGGTACGGCTACACGTAGGCTATGCTAACATCTGACCAATTTGACCATTTGAAGCTTTAAAATCACATTGCTGACACTAACCGTGATCATTAATACAGGTGTATGGTAAATACAAGTTGTATAAACCAGTTTGGTTGATTTTGATGAAGACATGATCTGTGCAATAGCTTGATTCCTGAAGATAGTGTTCAAAAATATATTCTATGTATTTGATGGTATAAGAAATCAAATTACAAGAGAAATGTCCATAATGCATTTTTATAAATCGTGGTCGTAAAATACTGTATAGCACCTGTCTAGTTTATAATCTCGTTTTGTGTCCTTTGTTTCAGCAAAATCTAAAGAAACAAGTAGATGAGCTTCCCACCAAGGATGACCTCAATAATTTGGACATATATGTCAAATGGCCACAGCTTGAGGAGGCATTAAATGCTAGAAGAAGTCGCACTCCATCTGCAAAGTCCAGAGCATCTACACCTAAAGCAAGAACTCCCACCCCTCCCCCTCCCAGGACACCAAGCCCTCCTCACCCCTCCCCTGAAGCACTGGAAGCATTAAGACAAATTGGTGAACTAATGGATAAACATGAAGTTTTAACTGAACAAGTGGATGCTTTAGAGGTTTGTGAATATCCATACTCATAACTACAGATGTACGACATGTTTATAATGTCTGATACAAGTGTAGATCAACATAGCATCAAATGCAAAATTGAGTATCAAATGTTAAATTGAGTAATGAAATTAAGAAAATCCTTTCTGAAAAAGTTCCTAAGACTAAAATTTATTCTCCCTTTGTGCAATGTTCCATGTTGGTACTTAGGTTTTGTAGTACATGCATCTCCTTAACTGGCAATCGAACTAGCAGTAATTTATCTGGAATTGTTTTTCAGAAAATCCCATTTTGTGGATTAAATACTGGTCCTCCAGAAAAAAATTATCTGTAAAATTATATATTTTCAAGGGATGGTGACAATAATCTGTTTTTCTTCAACTGACAATTTCTGTTAAGCCTTCTTTTCTTTTTCTTTTTTTACTGTTCACAGGAACTAATGCCAAAGAAAGCAAACCTTGAAGATTTGGAAGAGCTAAGGAAGAGACCTGGTGAGATTAAAATTGCTATTGCAGTGCAGTCTTTGACACTAATAATTACATAATATACCATGTTAACAGACCCCCTTGGGACCAGGGGTGTCTAATACTGTGGTTTTCTTGAAGTGGGAGGTAACCAGAGTAGTGTTGTTGAAAGGTACAATGTACATTCTAGTAGATTTGGTCATTGCTTAGTTAAGAGGGACGCCTTCCCTTTCACTATGTAAGGTTTATCATGTAGGCCATTAGGACAGAAACGTATTAGGTTAGACTGTCTGGTATGACATGGATTGGAGTCACTGTGATAGACTCACTGTATGTCACCCACATAGCATTCATAGCTGACTCGAGTTAAATGATAAATTCAAGTTTATGTGGTTTAACACTACTGATTTTCCTGGAATCATTGTAGGATGCACATCATAAATTTTATTATTTGTTGAACTCTCATTTTATTGTTTATCAAGATGTTCCAGATGACATTCTTGAGCAGCTTAAATGGTTAAAAGATGGACTTGATGCAATGAATAAATGGAAAGATGAGGTAACAAAATTAACAGTTCTCAGCTATATGTACAAGAACATGGTCAGTAGGTGTAGCCTGTTTTTGGCAAAGCTGTTCAGATTCACTGTCAATGCCTATAATCATGGAGCCTTCTGTAAAACCTGCTGGTGAACTTAAACATGTATAACTGACTTACTTGGGCATTGTTGACTTCACATTGCAAGTAAGATATAAAATCATAAATTAGGTTACTCCACATGTCGCCAGATGTAATTTAGCGGAGGAAATGAAAATCGTCGAGTAACAACTGACTTGATAATATTTTTAAAAAGTCTCAGTTTACGGTACCACTAGATGCTTGCAGTTTCTTTAAAATTTCAATAAATGCTTCTGTTAGCCACCAAATTGTTACATATATTTAAAGGCGAGTAAACTTACTCAAAAGTCTTAAGTTTACTTTTGAAACACCTACAAGTAAACAATGTCATGTGTAACATAGACTAAAAACATCTCAGTGATATAAACACACCAACTGAACATTTAATTTAGTCTCCGAAGCTGGGAAAACTCGAAACAGCTGTGGTGACTTAAAAAATATTCAGTAACAGTTCTTGTTGCCACAAAGTTCTGTGGTATCCCATTCTCCCATATATATTCTACTTGTATTTCTGTAACATGGAAAATGCTTCCTGTTTCTCAAATAAAAACAAATCTTTTATTATGTTTCCACTGTACATTATAAACAACGTAATTTGAAGAAAACCATCCCTGCTGATCTTGAAGCCCAGTTAGCATCTCTAAGGGAAGGACTCTTATTGCTTAACAATAACAAGCAACAGGTAACTATAAAAATGCTTTCCATTATACTAGCTGAACTAAATTTTTTAAAACCAAAGTGCTTTATAATTATGCTGCATGTGTAAAAAGATAAAACTGATTCAACAACATAATTGTATTGTGTAAACTTTGCCAGCTTAATTGTGTTTAACAGCTAATCAGCAACAATTAAAATCCATGACTACCATAAAAGCTCTAATAACTACCTCCCCTAGAGCTCTTTTAAGCCCTCTCCATCTTCTCACTTAGGGGTCAAAATTAAAATACTGACTGAAATGTCAGGAAAGCACAAAGAGAGAACAGTATTTGGACAAAACATCAAACTTTGATTTTCATCAGGCCAAAGTAAATCTGTTAATGTGTAGGGAAATATAGCCTTCAATGTCCAGTCAGGTGTCATTGAGTTGGGGCATGAATGATGTTGTAGTTATAAAGAGATGATACAATCCATTTCTTGTTCTGTTTTAATTAGTCTTAAAAGGGAAATTGGATAAAAGATTAATTGAGATTAATTGATAATTGATTAATGATAAATTTTGAATAAGTTCCCCTTTCTCTTTTAAGCACCCTCTCTAATAAGCCCTTCACCAGTCCCCCTCTTCTTAAGCCTTGAAATTCAATAAACCCCTCGTACTCAACAGAGCTTTTAAAGTACATATGCTAGGATAATTACCTTATTGGCTTGCAGTTTTTTCATCTTGTGCATCTAGATCTGACTGACTCAATTTTCCCACATGACAATTAAAACAGAAATAAATCTTACATTCATAGTTTTCTGATTTGAATAATTACTTCTACGTAATAAATTATAATGGTATTTGGATGAATTAATTTGAATTCACCATAATAACAATAAGAACTCCATCTTTCAAGAGAAGTCCCAGTATTAGTCGCATTTAATTTTCTTACTTTTTCTCTTACTAACTTTAAGATGGCACTTAAAATGTTTGTCGTCCAAATTATTTTGAATTAAATATTTAGAGATTAATTATTTGAAATTTTTAACTTTTTGAGATTGAAAGTATGGGAGAACAACTACGAAGCCTTAAAAAAGTCTCTGATATGCTGAGCTATCACAATGAAAAGGTAAAAACATCACACTGCTAAAGCTTTTGGAATAACCTTACTTTGATAAAACAGCTGAAAATTAATGGTATTTTAAATTTAATATGTGCATGGTAATTGAATTTTTCAATTCCTTGTGCCCTGTAGTACAAGTGACGAAGTAGTATTAAAGCCTTTGAGGTTGTGTAATGAATCAAAACGGTTTAATTTGGCTTCGTTTTTTGAAAGAATTTTTCTTTCCTTTATTTGTAAAACTAACAATTAAGGGACAAATTGTTTGCTAAAGAGAGTGTATTTCATTGTAAATGACCTGCAATAACGCCAAACACGTAAATGTGTAGCCTGTTTTTTCCCCTCTTTACTTGAACCCATAACACCTTTCAAAAGTGTAACCTTATCTTAACGTACATGTAACACTAACAATAACATAACATAACATAACATCACATAACATCACATAACATAGCGTAACATAACGTATCATAACATAACATAACATAACATAACACTAACCATAACATAACATAACATAACATAACAACATAACATACATCATATAACATAATGTAACATAATAACGCTAACCATAACATAACGTTGAAGTTTATCTGATTTGGGAAGAACAGTAATCTACAATATAAAACTTCTCCTGAAAGTAAGGGAAAAACGTGAGGTTATCCCCGTAAAAAATTTTCCCCAACTGAAAAAGTTTTGAAAAAAATGTTTTACAAATCACTTTTGTGGAAGCCTGAATTTCACTAGCGATGAAAGTACAAGCAAACGCGCAAACGCATAAACGCACGCGAAAACAAACGCAAACACAAGCATGAAGTAATGACTAACAAATATTTGATCGATTGCTTAAACCAGATTTTCTACATTTATTTATTAAACTTGCTGGTGAAAAACAGGAATCTATATGTGTTACTCATTTGGCTTGAACGTGAAACAAACAATTTTCATGACAGCAATGTGAATGATTGGCAAAATGCGGAGAATCAACGTTTTCAAACTTCCAAATGAATACAATAACTCAAACGTACATGTAACTTTCGGAAGGCTTTTTGGTTTGACATTAGACCCAATTATATGTTCCGTTTTTACTTAAAACTCAAGCATAAGAACAAGCTCAACTGGGGAGAAATATTTAATTGTTGTGGTTGTGCTAGTATTTCTGCTTATGCTTTGGTCAAGCCCACTTTCACAGTGAAAATAAACTGCTAACTACATTTACTTGCCTAATCCTAAACAAAACTCCTTTGTGGGATCGTGTTAACTGGGCTCTTCCGTGTACTGAGTACAAACATACACATATGGCTTTACACAAGTTAATGAATCAGTTTCAATAGAAAAAAGTAAGAAGGGAGTGATTACTTTAATTTCAGTTAATTCTTATGAAAATAATGTACGTTGTTTTTACTGCTGACTTGTGTTCTCAACATAAAATGTAATGCGTTTTTGTTTTAAACATTTAACATATTAAGATGTACTTATGTTGTGTGACATTGACCGTGTGATATTTTACTAAATGTTCAAGCTTCAAATGATTCCTGATGACCTACTGGATCAACTCAATAGGCTTAAATACTTGGAAAGAACTACCAATCAGATTAAAGAGTTCACTGATCAGGTAATGATAGAAAAGTGGTCGTTATCAGTATATAATCTTGTTTATACTTTACTGAGAAAAAAAAAAGATATGCTGTGAGTTCTCTAGAGTTCTCTAAATTCTTAACTTAAGAGTTTCTTACTCAAGTTTGTTAAGGTGCTAACCAGCCTGGTGAACTAAACTTAAGACGTTTCTTTCAATAAAACGACCCCTCTTTGTACCTCCCATTTCATTACACTTGTTTGTAAAAAAAAAATAAAAAAAATAAAAAAACTGGGGTTTCGAAAATCTAGCTAACTTTTCCACGAGAAGACTAATGAGTCCTAAAGTACATAGACAAACTTTGTTGTGTTTTGTACCGCCGGGAAGTAGTTTCAGTTATATGTATTCCAATAAAACTGATTCTGACAAATTTGGAAGAAAGGGAAATTATATCACTTCTTTGGAACAAAAATTCCTATTTCGATATTCACTAGTATTACAAAAAATGTAAACATCAACAAAAATGTAAACATAAACATCAACGGATAAAAATTTAATCTTTCCTTCGGTTCCCAGAATGTTATAAAAAGCATAACTATTCTTTGTGAGATGATAAAACAGTCTTAAGGCTTAATTCACTGCAGGTACAGTGAAGTTAAACTGATCAGTTCCATTTTAAAATATTTAAAGTTGCCATCAAGGCTACAGCGAACCGAGGAGCGATTAAAAGAGGACACTGAACGAGAGATCAGAACCTTAAGAGATGGTCTTCGCCTCCTTAACAACCAGCTTGATAAGGTTGGTGTTTTAAACGCTTTCACTCAGGTCGCTTTTAAAAAAAATGAAGATAACAAAATATATGGTTATAGTCATAAGTTTTCTGCAGTAACGGTGAAACAGGTAAAATTTCATAAGAAAATTATTTCTTGGAGCACTTTTCAATTGAGCGTCGAAAGTAAGTCGCTTTTTCTTTGGTTTTGTTCTTTGAAACCTCAAAACCAACTATGTTTTTGACGAACGCGTTTTCCCGCGCTTGGGACTTGTCATTCGTGTTTTCTTCGAATTCTGATTGGTTCATTGGGTAATTTTTTTTTAGTCTCGATTTAGTATATGTAATCGCATGAGGCCGAGTAGAATTAAGGATAAATTTCCACGCGCGTGTTTTCAAAGTGAAAACTTTGAAAATACAAGTGAAATTTATCCTTAATTCTACGAGGACTCAATGCAATTACTTGTTTATAACACAGAGGGCAAAATTTTCGGAAAACTTTCCATGCACGTTGAAACACAATCAGCCGGCCCTCAGAATAAAAGTACCCGCTCGTAAACAATTCACCAAACAAGCAGTGTAACTGTTGCTCAGCGCACAAAACAAGAAAGACCATTATGTACATCTTAAGAGATAAATACAATTCTAGTTCATTGACAAAACACACTAAAACTCAATTAACTCAGTAAATTTTATTCACCTGAGTTGCAAAGCTTCCTCTCGCTGGAAAAATTATCGACCACGTCGCTCCAAAGTTTTCAGTAGTTTTAAAACAAACAACCATTTGCTGTTTCCCGTAACACATATAGGTTCACCTTTTGGAATTTCTCTTCAAGCAAACACGCGATTTCCATACCATTTTTACCAACCAATCCGGTTAAAAGTCAAACTTTGAAGCGATCCTTGTTGAACAACTCAAAATACGTTTCTCGTTTCAAGACGCCTACAAAATGCAAATGGCGCGCTCTCACACTCAGCCAATCGAATGCGAGTAATTCTGTCGCTTGGTCAATCAGGAATTAGTAATTTTGCCCTCGTCCGAAAGAAAATTAAGAAAAAATGGCCCCTGTCTCAACCAATCAGCATTCAGTAATTTTGCCCTCTATGTTATAAACAGAGAAATTACTTTGGCTTTGGTTTTTAACGCGACACTAAAATGACAAAGTTTGTTTGGTCGTTTGCGTTCCTCATTGTGAAACAAGTTAAAACTTTAATTTTGATTTTCAAGTAAAACTTTAATTTTTGTTTAAGTTCAAGCTAATTAACATTAATGTTTACTGTTAAAGTACAAGAAGATGACGGAAACCCTTCCGAGTTCTCCGCCTTCGAATGCTGGGAAAATTAAGGTAAAACTGAGAATCCACTAACAAATAAACATCCAAGAATCTTTATGTGGCATATAAAATACCATAAATCCTCTTGCTCTACCCTAACCCCTATCCCCACTTCAGAGTCATATCCACGCTCACACAAACTATCTTTAGTGTACAATTTAACTCTGTCTAATTCTAATCGAGTTATCTTCAGTTGGCAATTGACGTTCAGCAATTGCTGCTGGTCTTAAAATAAAATTAACTAAAACTAATGTACAATTAATTAAAATCTAAAGTTAAAGGTTAAAATTCATAAATAAAATACGCATTAAAGCCACCCCTGGTACCCTGAGCACATATTAAAATACGTAAACCATATTTCTCCCTTCAGTAAATGTACACGTAGTAGATCAGATTTTTTTCTGTCAAGCCAATCCTCCCCCACCCCCACCCCCAGCGACAGCAATTGTTGATTTTTAACGTGGGGATGCGGTCCTATCTCTATATTACCGCGGGTAGCCGGTAGAAAAATAAATGAAAGCATGCAAACTTCCACTTCGTGGCTGCCCCCTTTCAATCCTATGCCACAATGTGCAATTAGCCTAGAAACAGGGACTTAATAATTAACTTTCGTTCTTTTCCATCGACGTCAAATTCTGAGTCACAGAATTTCAGTGGGTGAAACACTCTTGAATGAAGTGCAAACTAGTAGTTTAGCCCTTTCCTGCGCATCTCGATCCGAAAGAACGTCTTGCCCACTGCTTTCTTGTACAAAGGCAGAGTATAAGGAAGCACATAGCAAGAAATGGGTTCGCATCATCACAATACAGTGATGCCGAGGGCGCACCTTCAAGCCCACAGTTTGGTGTTGTATTTATTTTTTCAGTAAACAAAATCGATTTATAGTTTTGACAGGACCTTTACTGTCCGTGTTAGCAAGGTGCCGTAATTGTGTGCATAAGTATATGCCGTAATTGTGCGCATAAGTATATGCCGTAATTGTACGCATAAGTATATGCCGTAATTGTACGCATAAGTATATGCCGTAATTGTACGCATAAGTATATGCCGTAATTGTACGCATAAGTATATGCCGTAATTGTGCGCCGAGACTTCAACTGCTCTCCGTAATTGCGGTGGCCACAAGGCGAGAATTTACTGCTTAACGTCAATAAACTGTTGTGTTGTAGGATGCTGGTGCACTGAATGCTTTGAGAAACATGCTAACAGAACTTCAAGGAGAACAGGAAAGACTAAGCAACACGACAAAGGAACTGATAGAAGAACACAACAGGAAACAGAAACATATTGACGTGAGTTAACTATTGCCTGCGCTTACCGGCTACAATGTAGGGGGGTATTTTTTTAGTGAGATGCTGTAAGCTCTTTCACTTCCTTCGTCTAACTTTGTCCATGTAATGTGGTTCTACCTTTTGACGCTGAAAACCCAGATTGCCACCATTCAAGTCTACGGTATATTGAGCTGTTTCTCCTGTTGTGCTGATCATGATTTTCTGCTGTACAAGGGTGGTTCTACTTTTCAGACTGGATTGAATCCTCAAGTGTAATCTTTTCACGGAAACCTTTATTGAAAGGAACTCAGTTTCGTGTGGTGTTATTTATTGTGCTGTACGAGTTGGTTCTAAGTGTGACTACGTAATTTAAAGCTATTGAACGGTAGGTTCGTTTGGTGCTGTTTGTTGTGCAGTACAAAGTGGGTCCACCTTTTGATTCTGTGGATGAAATCCTAAAGTGTGACCATTCAAATGAAAGCTGCTGGGAAGCTGTTAACTGTGGTACCGTTTTATTTTGCTTGCAAAGCGAACTTCTTTCCTGTTAAGTTTTAAACCTGGACCCTCTTGGTAGTGAAGGGTGTTACTTCTATCCACGCATTAACCCAGTTTCCTTGTGATGTACTTCACAGGCCTTATATACGTACGCTGACAAGCTGCAGGAGGTGAAAGCTGATAAGGAACAGGTTGCCATGGAAATGGACGTGGTATGATTACAGTCTTCTTGTTATAATGTGATTTTTTACTCATTCAGTTTCCTATAGTCAGAGGCTTGATCGTACATAAATACGCCCTTTATTAATACGCAATGAAAATCAAAGCTATAAGCTATAACCTCAATTAAATCAAAGCTTTAAATTGTTATATTTAATTGTGACATTTAAATTGTAAACATGTAAGCTACAAAAACGGTACCGAAGGTAACCTATCGTAAGGAAGAATATGAGTGAATGATAAGTTCTGAGACGTTCACTCCAGTAGGTTGCAGCTTTATTATTTGATCATTAACGGTATAATACAAATAAAGCAAAAATCCTCCGAACATCAGCAGCTGTTACGTACTGCTCTGAGATGGAGGGCTAAGTCTGTAGACTCATACGTACTGTACCGTATGAAAGAATTAATCTAACGGTGCTATTGCTTTGAAAGGACTATTTTAGCTAATGCAGACTCCCGATATCTAGATTATGCAAGGGAACTGACTAAGAATTGCTCGCTAATAGTAAATTACAATAGAACAACATCGAGGAAAACAGTTCAATTCAGTTCGAGGTAGCAGGGTGCTACTGTACAGACAGTACTTTTGCTATCATTTTGAAAAAAAAAAAAGGAAACCTCGATACCATGATTCCTTTTTGCTGCAATTTACTAGATAAGTGGACTGAAACTATTACTAAGTGTTTTTGGTGAAAAAAGATACACCAAGATGTTTTCTTGTGTCTTGGAAAAATCTACTGGTAGCCGGTTGTCTAGAAAAAAATGGCCAGTGTGTTCTCCCTTCCGATAATAACAACAACGACAAACTTTACAAACTTTATTTAACAAAACCTATAACTCAACTAACTGCCACCTGCAAGTAACTGAATAAGCTGCTCGAGGCGTTGTGTTCAAGGAGCATTCAGTTGTGCATGAAGAAGTTGCATGGTTTTGACCCCTTTAATGTTGCCTCCACAGAAAGCAGATAAGCGTGCGATAGACAACTTAGTGAGTCGAAGCAAGTTTGATCAGAGTATCGGAGGTCTGGATCAGTCATTACAAGAACTGTTACAAAGACTCGAGGGACAGGTATGTATTACACACAACTACACCGACCATACCTTCACTCTTGCACTGAAATAACCTTCTGGTAGCCAGTTGACAGAGCATTGTTGTAGCTGTTGTGAAACGTACTTATGTAAGTCAATTGGTTATATGTTCAATTTAGTTATTGTACTTTCTAAATCTAAAAACGTGTCTCACAAAAATACCGTTAGAGTTTGAAGGTACAACAAAAGCTTTTCCTCAGATTAGATGAAGTCAAGATGCATATTGTACTTTAATTACCTGGGCCCGGTTGTTCAAAGGGTGGATAACGCTATTCACCGGATAAATGGCCATCCAACGAGTAAGTGTTAACAAAACAAAATACACTATCCGCCGGACAGTGATTTATCCGGTGGATAGAGTTATCCTCTTTTTGAACAACCGTGGCCTTGGAGACAATGTGGTGACGATGACTTAAATAAGTGAATTTCAATAAAAGATAGATGACAAATGATTAGTTCTCAAAGCTCTAGATGAAAGAAGGACCGAAAGTTTCATAGGTTGTGAGGAACGATTCCAAAAATTCCAAACTGAGTCGGAGTTCCGCGTTTCATTCTCTAAACGAGTTCTTAGTCTTTGGGAATGGGGTGCGTTGTTCAAAGCAGGATTGATTTAATTCAGCATCAGTTCAACTTTGTTAATTTTTGTGTAAATTATATTTGTCATACGATCTAACTATTACTGAAACTTGAACTAAATGTTAGCACTGAAAATTCTCTTGAACAAGAGATACTAAGACCTTGAATAACTTTGAATTCTGGATGGGTGCTCATCGCTTTTGAAACAGTTTTGTTCAGGAGAGCTAGAACAACACACGTCCTTTGACATAGGCACTTAAGCACTTAATCGCTTTAGTGGTTTGGCAGAGGCTAAATAATGTATGATTAAAGATGGTTAAAATTTCACACTGATAAAGTAGTTCCTGATTGGTTCCCAATCGATTCAAACGTTAAAAGCCGACAAGGTTTTAGATATTCAAATAAATTTGTTTGTTTATAACAGGAATCAGCGCTGAAAGATGCTTTGGATCGGCTTGCTGCTGACATTGATCAGAAACTTGACAGATTGGAACTGGACCCACTAAAAGATTACTTTGGTGAGTTAACATTCATTACTCGATCTTCTAGTGCGTGTTCCCATGCAGCCTCCGTTTAACATGCAGGTTTCGTTAAGTTGTGTTTGTACTTTTACTTTGTAGAAAAGAAGATAAAGAGCATGAAGTGTAAACATGTTGATTTACCTTTGAATGATGACCCTGCTGCTGGCTTCCGCAAGTAAGTTCACTGTTTCTGTTTTCACCTCTCTCCTCACCGACCATGTCACCATAACGGCCATGTGTACGATTTAGAAAACAGTTGGTGTTGTAGAATGTCAGGGTAGCACGTTTGTAATGACTTAGTCGAGAAGCAAGCGGCTCAGGTTTGTGTAGGGTAGCATGGCTTGGAGTCCACTCAATATGTGATTGCAAAACACTAAAAATGTGAATGTCCACCAGTCTTGAAGTGGACATGAAAAAACCTTGGCCTCCCTCTATCATGGTTCCTCTGAGGTAAGCTCTGAGGTTGCTTTATTGTATACTCCATTTTAATAATTGATGGTGATTTTTTTCTGCAGGGCATTGTTGAGGTTCCATTGTATTTCCTGTGACAGACCTGTTGACATGATACCTGGCCAGTGAGTATTTCAGTTTATTCATAGACTGGTGAACGAAATGTAGAGAAAAAGAAATCCTTTTACATTAAATGTCGCCAGCAATTTTGTGGATCTAGTGATCTACAGTTCTATTCAAACGCGGACTACCCCGCAAACTGATCGGCAACCCTGATATGAATGCCAGTTGTCACAAGTTTGTCTACTGAATTGTCCCGTCCCTGAACTGATGCGTTTTCTTGTCTTCGAGCTCATGAGGCTGTTTGTCCTGTTCTGGGAATCACGAGTTTAATTAAACAAAACTACTACCAATGGTTTATTCAACTACATTTGCAGCAAACATTTTGTTATTTGCACTTATAAGCCGATACCCCAGACCCAAGGCCATGTTCCGTTGTTACTAAGGTACTGACAGAAGCTTTCTATCGACAGCCCTAATCCCGCTCTCCCCCAGACTCCTGGCCTGCCACCATCCCGGTCTGGTCGCCCTTACACTACATATGAACTCGATCAAATACGTCAGATGCATCGAGGGTAAGTACATTTGCAGATACCGGCTTAATTAAACTAATTTTTCTGCTTATTTTTCCGATTTATTCTAAGTAGTTTATTCTCTTAATCAATTTTCACTAACATATTCGTTAAAGTACCGCGGCATATAGAGATAGCTTCGTTTCTGCAGAATGTCTCGCTCGTCTGTGTGCGTTTCTCAAAATTCCCGAAAACACTTCAGACTCCAAAAAAGTATTTATGTCCACTTCGATTATCAAGAGAGTTTTATTGGAGCGGTGAAAGGTCTCACTGCAATTCAGTGCAATTTGTTTCCCAGAATTATAGGGATTTTGTATATTTTCCTGCACCTTTATCGTAACTATATCAGTTACAAAATATTATTGTTCAGTTGTGTTTGACTATTCAATTATTGTTCTTTTTCGTTTGTTTGTTTGTTTGTTTGTTTGTGTACAGTGGGTACACTTACGAGCAAGAGGTAGCCACAACAACAGCTCGTGCATGCGGTGGAAGCCACACGGTGACGTTTCCTCACAGAAAGACGGCGAGATTCAAGTGAGGCTTGTTTACTGTGTTTTACCATGACATACCCGGTTCACCGTATTCCCCGCGGTGCTTACTTTGTAGTGACAGGGCTTGTAGAACATAAAAGTATGCTAGATAGTTTAAACTTTTGCTAAAGGAACTTGCTGTGCAGTATTTACACCCTTTTAAAGCCCAAGGGAAACAATCGTGGGTTACTCTTAGAACTCAAATGGTGGGTTAAACTCTGTTATAATACTCTCTTTTTCTATTTATTTAGTCAATATTATTACTACCGAGAAGACGACACGCCAGTTCCACTTCCTCAGAGGTTAGTCATTAATTCCCTCCTGTTTAGTTTCCTTTAGTACCCATTATTAGCGCCAACTTGAAAGTACAGTTATGAGTTTATGGCGGTGCCCCAAAGGCCCGGGAGCGCAAAGCACCATAGTTATGAAATGGGCCAATCTACGAAAGTCACTTTGCTTGGTGATGACGTATTCCCTGTGTGTATATACGTCACCCCGGTCGGTCTACAACTAGGGAACTAAAGCAGAGACGTTTCTAAGCCACGGACGTCAACCAGAAGTTGAATTTTTCCTTTGTTGGATTGTTTCTGCCCTTCACCAAAGGCAGTAAAACTCTTGTTTTGGTATTTAGTGGCTTGCCGTTATGGACGTGTTGTCACCAGAATGGGTGAAAAGGAAAACGCTAAACTTCCAGCTGAGGTCCGTGGCTCAAGAACGTCTGTGCTTAAGTTCCCCCCCTTAAGACGACAAATTCGTGGTCGCGCGAAAAGGCCAGGTTAGAGACACACCCCAGGACCTTTTATCTATACGTATATATTTTGTTTCTCTTTGTTTCAGTCTATTGACTTCTTCTTTTCTGTGTTTGTTTTTCTTCCTCTTTTTTTTGGGGGGGGGGAGGGGGGTGGGGATTGTTTTTGCGGAGCACTCTAATCTTCTTTTGCAATGCACGAGTGGCTTGATAAATATTGAGATTTTCGTTATTTGACCTGGTTAGGAACTCCGGCTGTTTGCCTAGCCTAGCTATGTTATGTAGCGACTGTCACGTTTTCCATCTTGTTTACATATAGCTTAAGGTAAATGTCAGCAAACTATAATGTTGATGCGTGTGTAGATCATGTAAGATATCGGTTATGACTCAAATTTTTTTCTTTGTAATCCCATGCTTACTGTGACCACACTGATTTGCCTTTTGCAATAAAGCCCTGTCTAATGTGTTTTAATTTGTTTGAAGGGATGAAACAGAGCTTATAGGTCAGGACGGACATATCTACAAAGGGCGCTTTGATGGCTTGGACCGGATGCCGGAATTACCACCGGTATGATACTTCATTAATTAGTTATGTTAAAAATTAAATTCAAGTTTTGGTTAATTTGGAACAAGGTTTACAATGTTTCTTTTCCATTACAGAACCCCAAATCTCCAAGAGCAATGTCAGCGAAGAGAGCAAATAGTCCCCAGCCTCCTCGCAATGGGAGCCCGACAAACCGGCGGCCACGATCTGCGGCTGTCCCATCATCCCCCAGAAACCGCGAAGAGGAGGCTGAGCCTGCGAGTGTTGTCGTTCAATGATAGCGGTATTCGCACCAAATGGTAATGCAAAATCACTGGAGGAGTAGAGCGAAATTCTGATATCAAGTGTTGTCTCGTCAGGAGCACTGTATATATTACTGACAACATTTTCTCGGTCGCTTAATTGCGTTGTAAATTTCTACGAGGTTTATAATCACATTTAGACAAAGAAGAATATTTGAAATCCGACTAATTTATTAGATCTATTTATATAATAGAGAAAATCTCGTATAACGCTCTTACTGAGACTATTCTTAAACAGAAGACAGCGATAACAAATCAAATCCAAGACATGTCTGATTTTGGTGTGTTCATCCTATGTCTTCACAGTGACTACAGCGCGTCATTTCAGTCCTTTCAAAGGCTCCGCGTGCTGTATCTTTTCATTACAGCAATTACAGTCTAACCTTGACTTACGATCACCTCGTTATGAAAGCCATTTTCTCAGTTATCTGAAAACTTCATTACCGCGATCAACCTTTTAAAGTCCCCGAACCTGTTACTTTTTTGTTTATATAAACATGCCCCGTTAATGCTACCACTCCAAATTGTTCTTGCAAAAAGCAAAAAAAAAAATTTCGAAAACAAAAGTTAGAACTATCTTTTAAATGGTTCTCATTTACCGGTTACAAAGTTTTTCCCCTTCCAATTTCTGCTGCTTTTCTCTCTGCCTGAATTCTTTTTGTTGGTTATTATAATTATTATCGAAATTGTTTTTCATAGTTAAAACACTGGCCTCGTTGATAGGACGAGAATTTCATGGCCCTTAGGTTGTTGTTTTTAACGGGGTTTCACTGTACTGCTTTTCGGATTCCTTAATTTATACGATGTTGACTACGTTGTTTCGTGATCCAACGCTTACTTTAGACACACTGGCCAATCACTGGCACATCTGGGAATGATTTTTACTTAGAGATTAAACAAAGCTACTTTCACTTCATATCGTGAAGTTTAGCCAAAACGAAAGAGATTGGCAGAGGTTTGTGTGTATAGGTAAGTGGAGAGTGTGCGATATGTTGGATTTTTGTGCATATTATTTATGATGTCCCACATTTCTCATCTGCACATTCCTGCACCAGTCATGATAAAACAGTGTGATCAAAGAGCGATCAGGGATGTTAAGATGTCATGAACTAGTTGGAACGTATCAAGTATGTGTAACATAATTTAACAAATTGCAAGAACCAAAATAAAAAACACGATGTGCTTGGTGTTTATTGTAGTATTCTTTTTCTGACTCGATGAAACGTGTTAATAACGCTACACAACAACCGACATGCATTGAACTGTACCTAATGTGTCATAACCATTGACGTTTACAAACGCGCGAGCAAATAAAAATCGCAGGACGAGCAAACGCAAGGGTTTTTTAGGTGGGGGAGCATACGGAAGGGGTTTTTGTGGAGGGAAGCTCGTTATCGCTTCTCATGTTCGACATTACGCGATATTCAGTTGACATTCTACTTCACTTTCGCTGCCAGTTGTTACAAGAAAACAGCCTGGAATTCACTGATAACGAAAATGGGGCAGAAATAGCGCAGAAAAGATCATTCTAGTATAACTACACAAGATCTAGCAGACGAGGCCGAGTTGATGCTTGGTGAGGAGGTCAGAATAACGACGGAAGGTCAACGAGACCTAGGAGCAGTTATTGGATCCCAGGAATACAAAGACCGATATTGTAGTGGAAAAGTCCGGGGATGGAAGGAAAACATCGAGTTGCTGGCTGAAATCGCGAAGAGTCAACCCCATGCCGCTTATATTGCTTTCACAAGGGGCTATAAATCGAAATTTGTATATTTTATGCGAACAATTGACTCTTTTGAAGACTATGTGGAATTTCTTGATGAAACGATCAACGATATTTTCCTCCCAATTCTCTTTGGTCAGACGGAACCGCTCTCTGATGAATAGCGAGAACTATTCACCCTACCGCCAGCACAAGGGGGTCTGGGTATACCAGACCTGAAAGCTGAAGCCCCACAGCAATACGTTGCTTCAAAGTTAATAACAGCACCGCATGTAGCAGCTATACGAACGCAGAGCACCTTCATGCCGGTGGGTGAGCAATCTGTGGAAAACTTGAAACAACAACAGCAGTCACTCAAGACAGTGGCAGCGAATTTGAGAAGAGAAGCCATTGAATAAGCAGCAATTCAGGGACTCGCTATGCTTGCGTTACAATCTGCAACTAGCGGACCTGCCGAGCCATTGCGCGTGTGGAGATCGATTCACAGTCAGCCACGCCCTGTCGTGTAAGAAGGGGGGGGTTTGTTGCACAAAGACATCCTTTCTCACGTCTCTGCTCAGCAAAGACTGCAAGAATGTCGAGGTAGAGCCCCACCTCCTACTGATCGACAATGAGGTATTTGACCTAAGATCCACAGTCACAAGCCATGAGGTTAGACTAGACATAAAGGCAGGAAGTTTCTGGTCACGAGGAGAAACAGCATTTTTCGATGTACGTGTAACGCATGTGAACTCAACGTGTAACCAGAACAAATTCACAAAATCGATCTTCATGGAGCATGAGAAAGAGAAGAAAAGGAAATACCAACAAAGAGTTATTGACGTGGAAATTGGATCGTTTACCCCCCTGGTTTTTGGCACGAACGGAGGAATGGGGAAAGAATGCAAACTTTTCCTGAGCAACCTAGCGGAGAAACTTTCCCAAAAGAACAGCGAGTCTTATGCCAGTGCCATATCTTGGCTTAGAACACGCATATCTTTTGAAATTCTAAGACCAGTCCACACGTGTTCGTGGGTCTAGAACTCCTTTTCACAAGAATGCTGACTTTTTAAATGATTTTAGTGTTAATGCAAGGAACGCGGACATTTTTAAATTAGTTTTTAGTATGTTTTAGTAGACAATATTTGATTTAGTTGGCTATAGTCTATTTTTTTTATGCTAACAGAAGTGATCGCATCTGAGCAGCCAAGAATGTAGTTGGGAAATTGTTATAGGACATTGCCAATTTTTATGATTCATGGGTGCTGATGGTCTTTAAACGTTAGCGGGATTTAGTAGCGTGCTTGCATTGGAAGATTGCAGACTAGAAAGTCTTTTTTTTTCTTTGACAGAAGAAAGATAACTCCGCCCAATGCGGACGTGTGTGGTTACTGCCAGATTGAGGCATATCGACTACTAGCACAAACACGGAATTGTTGACCCTTGGAATTTTTTATGCTAATTTTTTATGCTAATTGTTGACCATTGGAATTTTTTCCACCTCGAAACTGTGCAAACTCACCGTTGCACACCCCTTCCCCGAAGAAAAAAGCGTACTATGTAGGGAGTCGAACATCGGCTCTCCATTTTCGTCTCCATTTAGTAGTCGGCGCTTTTAGCTATTTATCTATCGAGGCACGCTTCTGATAGGTAAAGTAAATTAATTATTTAACTAGATGACGTCATTTCTCCAAGAGGTAGGGCTGGTACTACCCAATTTGTCTGACACGCATCGAAACGGTTAAAAATTCAACACATAGCCAGGGAGAACTTCGAAGTGACTCGTCGAAGCATTTTCATTTTCTGGAAGAAAATAACTTCTTAAATGAGTTGTTTAATAGACTCGAAATGCATGCCCAGACCCTCGGAAGTATGGAAAAGTTATGTCTTCCCGTTCCTGATTGGTTCCCGAATATTGTATTGTTTTTTAGTCAAATTAGTGGTTATTTAAACACAAAAGCTCGAATATGGTCAAACACACAAGAGTTTGAGTGTGCGACGTTTTTACGGTTATGTTCCGTTTAAGGACGGTGCCTCCTAATACAGATGTATTTTTTGCAAAGGTTATGACTATGGGGAAAAAGTAGATCTTAGCAAGGGTTATTGGAATTCAAAAAGAAAAATGTGGGTAACCACGCATTTTTCAGAGATAATAAAGCAACCATAGTTCTAAAAAAGCGTTAAATTACAAAGAATGTATGGCAATTTCTTTCCAAATTTAAGCTCAGTTACCTCTGAAAAATGCGTGGTTACCCCCAATTTTCCCTTTAGGTTCTGATAGCCTTTGCTAAGATTTGCTTTTTCCATGTAGTCTTAAACCGCGCAAAAATATTGTTGTATTAGTGGACAATTTCCTTAAGAAACTCGAATATCCCGAGATGCGCAGAACGTATGCGCAGTAACAAAAGGAGGCACCGTCCTTAAGGGCAGTAAAGTATCTTTATTACTAAGAATGCCGCATTTCATTCGTTTCTTATCAGCTCAAAACCTTCCCCTTCCAGCCCAACCGGGATATATAGAGGATATTACCGTATTTTCCCGATTAAACGCCGGACCCCGAATAAACGCCGGGTCTACAGGGCCGAGTTTAGAATAAACTTCCCCGGCGTTTATTCGGGTCCCGGCGTTTATTTGAGGTCCCGGCGTTTGTTCGAGATGGGTATACTAAATCAGGATTATGTGTTGTTACTGCATACTAGTTCTCTTTCTACCATTATATTTGAATTTATACACTGATATTCAAACCAAACTACCTTTTACAAAAGTACTTCTAACTAAAACAGATGAAACAAACGACGCATCAGGTATCGTGTCAATCTCTTTTAAATCATGGGGCCTTTTTTTGCGGGTGTGTACGTCAAGCAAGGATCATCTCGAGGGTCTCTCCAGCGTTTCTCTAGCAGTTCCTTGAATCGTTCCATAATTTTGCCTTTCTCAGAACTGATGAAGCAGGAACCTCGCCACCACCTTGTTCTAAATTGCTTGCACAGTACGTTTGCTGTCGCGCAGTTACCGATACGCTTCCTCGGTCTTTTATACTGGCGAAGAAACGGAACGCTTGAGAAGAGTTCGATCACTGTTCCTGTCAGTGGAGTTTTTTCTTGATGAATAACTTACTAGATTCACTTTGATGAAACAACGCTGATGACATTGTTTCACCTTTTTTTTACCGTTTTTGTTGAAATTTGGTTCTTGGTTCAATAAACTTCCAGTACTGATATTAAAAAATGGATGGTTGAAAAATGCATTTAATAAATAAACGCCGGGTCTACGAGGCCGAGTTTTAAACGCCCCCGGCGTTTTATCGAGAAAATACGGTACACGGCGGTGCGAAGAAATGAATTTTATTTCCCAGTGGTAGTTTCGGATGTAGTTTCGTGTGAACTTTAGAGGAGTGGTCTATTTTGCACTAAAACGCTCTTGTCTATATAATAAAAGCCCATTCAAAACCCTTACGAAGCGTCAGTTTGTAAGGGTTCGGTAGATTCGGAACACAACTACTGTCTTCAATAAAGCTGTCCGATCACAGAAGTGTCTAAACAGACCCGAGGAACATGGCTGACAACGCTGGCCAAGAGCCAGGCGAACATTGGATGTACTTATCTTAAGTACCGCTGACCGGTACTGGCGAAGGGTTCATATTAACCTCGGACTCCCTTTACATTTTTAATTTGCTATCATTTTAATTTTAGAAAATATACTTTCTTGGCTTCAAAATCGGACACTAGAATACGACTATCTGGTGTTGTAGCAATGGCTATGGGATCTTGCAGTTTAGTAACAGTTTTCCCAGTGAAAGAACCGTCCTCAGAAAACTGCACAATCCGCCCATTGCCACTGTCACAAACAAGAATATTGTGTTGACTACCGCATTTCTCAACACACAAACTCTGAGGCCAGCTCAACTGTCCGTCACCTTTGCCTTTCCTTCCAATCTTGCGCACAAGCTTTCCTGCACAGTCAAAGATTTTCAAACAGTCATTGTTGGTGTCAGATACAATGAATTTGTTTTGGTGATAGATGCATCCAGTGGGATGGTCAAGCTTTCCTGGACCGCTGTCTCCAAATTTAAATAATGGTACACCATCTTTTGTAAAGACTTGAATTCTGTTGTTAACGCAGTCGGCTACAACGACGCGTCCTTCACCATCCACACAAACGCTTGTTGGATTTTGTAGCTCACCATCTCCTGATCCGTACTTTCCAAAGGTCTTCACAAGCTTTCCCGTCTGTAGATCAAACAGTTGAATACGGTGATTCAGAAAATCTGCCACCAGAATCTTACTGTCACCGAGGAATGTTACTCCAGTTGGATAATTAACTTCTCCTTCCTTCTCTCCTTTGCAGCCAAGTTCCCGCAGGTACTTTCCTTGTTTATCGAATATCAGGACACGGTGACTATTACAGTCAGCAACAGTAATCAACCCTTTACTGTTCACAGCAATGCCGTGTGGATTTTGAAACGTTTCTCCTTTTAAATCCAACTCGCCCACAACTTCAAGCCTTCTTTCTTTCACCTGGATAGTAAAACAGCTCTTAAGCCTTCTTTCTTTCACCTGGATAGTAAAACAGCTCTTTTGAAAAGTACCTCCGTTTAATGTCACATATATTTCGTATGAGGCGGGAACCTTTGGTGTAAACTTCAGCAGTAAATTTCCATCTTGTTTTTTGCAAGTCGTCAAGCTTCTTACTTTTTCGGCGGGTTCAACGACAACTTCCACGTTAAATTTCTCCTGAGCCTCACTTATCAGTTTTGAACAGATGACCAATTCTGCTTTTACACCAGCTTGGAAATCTTGATTTAGTCCTTCTACTGCTACGTCGTTAGTTTCCGTATATCCAAGGGCCAAGCTCTGTGGATCAGCAGTTGCGACAAACTTCACAAAAGAACTAACCGGAAGTGCTGGGACTGGAGTCTTGTTAAGAAGTTCAAACCGTTGTTCTAAGTGCTTCTTGCTTTGCATAATATCTGAGCTTGAGCTTCTTTGAATCAAGTTGTTGGTAAACTCAAGCGCTTGATCGATTTGCTTGACCAAAGACTGTACTTGCCTTACTGCAGCGTTTATTTCCTCTGTTTTCAATACGCGCATGTTCTCTAGCGCGGTAATTTCTTCTCGCTCACTTTGTCGAACCTTTGTGATCATTTGTTCGGCTGCTCGGGAAACCTCACGTTTAGCATTGAGGATGTTGTTTTCTAGTTTATCCAGTGTTTGCTCAAATTCACGAATCACACCATTGCAAACATTACTCTTTTCTTTCAAAACCTCGGTTCCTGTCATTAATCTCACTTTCTCGCCATCAGCTGCTCTGTCAAGAAGTTCAACGATATGATTCCTGTGATCCGTGACAATGCAAATCTGACACACGGAAGTCTGGCAGTCGATGCAAAAAAACCTCGTTACCTCTTGCTCGTGGTACTGCTGAGAGCAAAATGACGGACGCTTTAACAAAGCCTCGTAGTCTTTCGCTTGAAAATGTTTAACTGAAGTGATTTTGTGTCCGTCAAACGCGACATTTTTTAGACGTTCATGTGCGTTTACACAGTCGGGGCACATAAATTCCCGGCATTCAAAGCAGAAGCTTGTCTCAGCACTCTTTTTCCTGCAATTTCCGCAGCTGATCACGCCTCCATGGCCACTTAGTTGTACGGCGAGAAGGTCGAGAAAACTATTCTGGAGGAAAACGGTTGGCAGTTCGTCAAATCTACTCATTTCGGGGATGCCAACTTGAGCGAGGCACTCAGGACAGCGGAAATGTCCATCTCGTTGGGTTGAAAGAGCATAGTTCTCCAAACACTCGCAGCAAAATGTGTGGAGACAGGCTATTGTCTTTGGCTTGGTGAAAGTACCCAAACATATCGAACATGTAACATGTTTCTTGAGGTTTTTCAAGAAGGATTCCATCCTTAACTTCCACCTGGTAGTGGAAAACAACTACCTATTGTTTGCGATTCCGAGAAACAGGACTGCTGGATATTTGCATTCTATTTTAGGCAGCCAATCAGACCTCTGAGCTCTCAGTAGCGTATGTGATGTTTTGGTTCAGCGGCCTTGCAGTTTCTCGTCCGCAGGGGCTGATATAGCTCTCTATCCAGACGTTCCTTGAGTTCGTCACATTTTCCTTAATATATCATGTTTTCTTTTCGCTCACAAATTATTTTAAACAATTTTCAATAATGGCTGCAAGTAAGGTAAAAGTTACGTTTTGTGTTCAATCACTTGGATTGAACGAGCCATATCGGGTTCAGTACTGTAGCCCGGATGGGTCATAGTCAACGGCAATGTTACTCGGTCCTGGTACACTTTTGTTAACCCCCCTACGACACGATACAGAAACCAAGCCTTGGGTCATCGGCCCTCCAATCTCCCGATCGGAAGTCTAAGCGAAACGACTAACGCGCTAACCACTTCACACTCCACATTCAACAACACAATCTCTTGACTGGAAAGTATAATATTAGGATGACTTTCTTTTATATCGATGATATCGTCCCAGACAATTGATATCGTCCCAGACAATTGGTCACAAAAGCGAAGGACAAAGTCGGGGCAACTTCATGACCGCACAGTCAACAATAGCCTCGGTTAATAACTCAGCAGATTGTTCATCCGCACAGATGTTTTTAACTACTTTCTTCAAAACCCCTTACTGTTTATAAACTGAAAGTTTTGAACAATTACTATATTTCTGTTTGTTTGGGTAAGGGCGCGTATTTAAAGACAAACAATTCAAGAACTCCAAAAACTAGGCTAAAAAGCGTGACCTAGTCAAAATATCAAACAACCAATGATTGACTGAAAAACCAGATTACTTACAGGAGGACGAAACGGAGTTGTAAATTCAATAGAGATGTTCTTCGTGGTCCTCTTTCAACCCGCCGGGCTGGGAAAAGCAGTTTTCCTATCAGCCTGCTGAAGGAAACTTGTAATTCCCACGAAAGATCAATACAATAATTTCAGGTAAGCTGGCCGCTTGAAGCAGGATGATAATTTCAATTTCCAAACATTTCCAAAGATCACCGAAGACGCCCGACTGTTGACCGATGAACGTTTCCCGTTGTTCCTAACGATTAACAAAGACGATATGTGTTGGCATGCAAAGGCTAGTTGGCCGGCCTTCCAGCTGGAGGCTGTCTGCGAGACAAGGCGTGGCTAGTAGGAGAGAGAACATGCAGTTTTTTTCTGCCTACTCCATTCTAGTCAAAATACATGTAAGTGTTCTTAGTTATTTGAATAGTTTTGTCCTCGTGCACTGATTAACTAAAAGGAACGTCTACAGTGTACAAGTCACTCTCTTACAACCATTTACACGCAATTCATTAATGTCAGTTTTGTTTTCTATTTACTTGACTACTTTCAGTTCTACTGTAACTGTTCCGAGGAGTATTCACAGCTTTTGTAAACAAGCGTGTTCCACTTAAAATTCTCTTGACTGTTCTTTGCACAGTTTCTTTTTTCTCATTTGATATCCTAACAGTTTGTTCATCTGCCGTCTTGACCACACTATCCTGCTGACGTTCCTGTACACTGCTCACTTTATTTTGTGTAGCTGTAGTCGAAGCAGTGTTACCCTGGTTTGCAAGGTCGTCCAGCCTCTCCATATTCGAAGAAGGGATAGGTGGAACTGTGTTTCTATTGACTATTTTGGTAGAACCAAACATTCTTGGTGCTGAAAACCTAACTACGTCTACATCGGCTGCCAATCTTGTTGCTTTAAACTTTTCACTGCCCCTCTTCTCAGAGCTAATTGTCTTGTTTGGCTGGGGTTCTCTTCCAAACCCTGACATTGATAAAGATTCCCTGACAAAGTCCAAAGGAATGCGACCAAGCACACCATCAAAGCGGTTTTTGGTTACCTGGGTTTGAAAGTAAGTGCAAAATGAGATTGTGTAGATAAAAGTAAATACACAAAACAATAAACCGTTATGAAAATGCTCAATAGACTACGCTCGGCCACCAACTAAGTATTAAAGTGAGCGAAATAACTGACGCCCACCACCACCGCGTGAAAAAATGCTTTCGCACCCTTTTCACTCCTTTTTGTGAGTAAAAGAATAAAGGAAAACAAAGAGGAGAGGAAGGCAAGGAGCGAGAATGAAAATCAATGCAAGGCATTTAAAAAACAATTCTCATAGATAGCCTATTACAGTCTTAGATAGCAAGTCGGTATTTTTTCCATGAAGAGTGCCCCTATGCAATTTTCTCGACTCTTAACCTGTGATCACGGTACTCTCTTGTCTTGTTTGGCTATCTTTACAAGTCAGCACGATAAACTGACAAACGTACGACTCTCTAGTTTGCCTACATCTTTAGTTATCAATAGAACTTTATATACGTCTCGCGTGCCTATGTGTTAAATAACTTCCCTCATAACAATTCATCATAATTGTCATTATAACTTTTCCTCACGCCAGAAGGCGCATAAGGCCGTCTCATAACAATTCGAGACTAATTCAATATTTAGGGTTTAACATACTCGTTACACTCAGGTGAATTCACAATAAAACTGAAAGTTAGTCCAGAACAAGTTGTTAGTTGTAAGCGACAGTACGTCTTCGTTGCGAACATATAAGGCCCACTTCGTTAGCGAGAAGGGTCGACTCCAATGAACAACTGTATATCTCTCACCTTTTCCTATACACAATAAAGTTAACTGTCAGCCTTTTTGCTGACAACTCCAAACAAACTGTACATATTTAAACTTGCTGACTAAACTGTAGATTTTCCACAACTATTCACTGAAGCGGGGGTGAATACCTACCACTCTTGACCGCCCTGTGGAAAATTACTTGTTTTAATATATACTACAAACAAGGGTAGCCAGCCCCCCAAAGTTACTTTGTGTTCTAATAAATGCGCAAACACTCGTGCCGCGTGATATACACTAATTATAATTATTAACCTGTAGATATTTTTGTGCAGTTCCTTTCTTGTTCTGCAGAATGATCACATTGTCCGCTTCTTGACTTGCTTTCGCGGTGCCGAAAATCGACGCTGTTTGGAGTTCTACATCATCATTCTCCTGAGAGGAAAAGAATACTTTGTGTAGAACAAGATTCAAATAAAAGGATGCCGGGATATCTGCGACATTATCGGCCTGCATAGGAAGTCCGACGTCAAGTCCTAGCAAAGGCGTGTACAGAGAAAAACTCTCCGTGTACCCCTTAATTCGAGCCTGCCGTTTTCTTCATCAAAATACAACAGGTATCAAGCCCAATGACACACATAAGTCGTATTATTTCTCACACAAAAGTCGTATTATTTCTCCATAGAACAGCCCCCACCAGTACCAGTATTAAGCGCCTTCGCAAAAGAACGCTGCACAGTAATACCGTCACACAGTCAAACTAGTCGTGAATCTGTAAGTTTACATACCTTTCTGGGGTGGATGACCAACGTGACGTGCACATTTTTGGTGCTTGCAAAATTCCTCAATGCAGAGATGACATGATTCTGAGCAGAAAATCGATCATCTCCACGGCTGCAAGGAAATTAAGGGCAAACAAGTTCTCACAAAATCACATGACATTAAGAAACAAGATTAAAAGGAGGGATTTGCAGACTTTTGGAGTTTTCATACTTTTTAGACATTTCTATCCCATCAGGCGCATGAAGAGCGTTTCACATTTGCAAGGGAATTTGAAAATGAGAGAAGTTGGTCACCGTAATTTTCACCAAACTTAATATCATTGCAACAAACCTTAAGTATGACGTCATAAACTGCAGGTTGTCAACAATGACGTGTTCAATATCGTAAACATAAGCAGCGTGACTCATGGTCTAAAGAGAAAGAAAACACCATTTCATCATTTGTCATCAGAATGGTTCATGACGCATAGCCTGCGGGCAAGCTCAATTGAGAATTGATAGTATTTTGTCAGGGGCGGATCCAGGGGGGGTGGATTGGGTGGCTAGCCACCCCCCTCTTTGGGGTCGTTTAAGCTTGAAATTATGAAAGGGAACAGAACTATCACTGAGGTAATTTTGTCTTTGAATATTCTGATATCGTTCTGTCAGGTCAGCCACCCCCCTTTCAAAAATCCTGGATCCGCCACTGATTTTGTTATTTACAGTCACCAGCGGACGTTACAGTCAAAATACTCAGCGCACACCGCTCATTATTTAGGAATGATTTTCATTAATCGGGAACGAATTGCACTATTGGAATCAAAAATTCTATTTTTAAACTGAAGATTGAAATGTTCCAACGGTAGACTCATTCGAAATAACGAATGTTGATTGGATTGTAACTTACATGAGCCAAAAGTTCACACGCGAAATACGAAACCGTTGGCGGCTGTTGGTTTCAGTCGGTTTGACATTACAGGAGATTTTTCTCAATTTTCAGGTACATTTGTTGTGCATTTACAGCGCACTTGTTTTTAAGAAATTATTCCTTAACGGTTTACAACAACAGACTGCTTTTTTACGTAGAAAATTGCCTGCAATTAATATTTTGTTCAGCGAACAGAAATCAGGCCAGACACGTCAAGCCGCCAACAGTCTTCTACTCTTGCACTTGAACATTCGCCAGACGTCAATAATAAACCAATCAGCATTCCTTATCTGGAACAAGGCTACCGATGGAACATTACAATATTCAATTTGAAAGTGGCTTTGAAAGTGGCTTTGAAAGTGGAATCTTGATTCCAGTAATGCAATCCGTCCCCGATTAATGAAAGTCATTCCCAAATAATAAGCGGAATGCGCTGAGTATTTCGACTGTAAGAGTCTTTACATATAAGGAATCAAGAATCGGCTAAGATAAAGCCGGCATAAAATCTTTATTGTCAGTGAGGTGATGCAATGTCACTTCTTGAAGGACTGTACTGTCCAGTCATATTGTACTGTCGAATCACATTTCCTGTGGGAGTTAACTTACATCAATCAAATTACTAGTTTCGTGTTTTGCTGAACCTGACGACCATGTGCTTTGCAGATTTTTGAATGAAAAGGCAGCTTGAATGCTAGAAATCCCAAGTTCTCTTAATTCAAATAAAAAGACACGAAAAAAAATACCAATGAGGATGGGTTGATACAAAGGCACTTAGGTTTCTAGAAAGGGTGACAGTTCATTGCTAAAACCTACAAAATACACGTCAACCAAAATAGGTATGCGAATTTAAATTATTACTTAATATTTTGAGGGTAGAAATGTTTTATTGGAATAGTTGTTTATTTTCATTTTGTGATGTTGCTGTAATATCGTTGAATGCAACGTTGCCAAAGAAATTTGAGGTTTGGGGGGGGGGGGGGGGTATTTATTTCGGGGCAATTTGACCGGTTATCGTGCATCACACTTACATCTATGACGGTGTTTATGTTCTGAGCTCCGTAGAAACACATGAAGTACATTGGAAGCATCTCAATCTTGTCCGCCCAGTACTGAAACTGTTCAACGTTTTTCTCCAAATTCAACCTGAGTAAAAAAATTATCTCATTTACAGTGTGCTACTACAACATCAGTTTCCTTGGAACCTAGTGTTCTTTGGGGAATTCTTCGAGAAAGGAAGGGGTGAGGTACGGTCTAAGAAAGACGGTATTCATGTTTTTCCTTCCTTTAAAAAACTCAGTAACCAGTATGCTGTTTGATATTTTGGGTGAAACATTACCTCAGTGGCCTGTACAGACCACGATAAATTGACGCATGAAAACCATGCCATTTTCAGGTTTTCTTAACTTTGTTCAACTCAAATTATGGCTAAAGGAAGCATGACAAGTCACCTTAAGAATTTTTCCAGAAAATGTTTTGTAAAAAAGGCAACGTCAACTCGGGACTTACCCTGAATACTGACAAAGCATCATCTTTACAAGGCGTACATTGCGAATCTCAAAACTCCCCCAGAGTGTGTTCACCTGTTATGGGCATAAAAAAACAATTGTGACACTAACCTAACACCTAAAATAAAACTATGCCACCCTGCAAATCAGTACAAAAAAGAGATTACGCCTAACTAGCCGAAGCTGGAGAATCTCCCAGTTCACTCCAACACCTGCTCTGTGCGCTAGTCTTGCTTCATTCTCTTATGTTATATAACTAGTACAACAAAACCAGCTCACACGGTTCCTCCAATTGTTTGTTGTCTCTAACGTCACTCGGATAAAAGAATGTTTTAAACCACAGCGAAAGGTTTCCCTTCGAACTCTCTGTTCTTTAGATTAAAATCTTCAAAGAAAAGTGCATGGAGAATATTTCTTCAAAATGGTAACAGAATTTGTTTCAAAACAACACCATCGTTCCTCTAAATATATCTGGAAAAAGAATGGAATAAACCCTCTTTGGGCTGGATTTCTATGTTCGTTGTTTCCCAAGAGGATTTCAAATAATTCGGATATAAAGAGCTCTTCGCTATAAAAGGGAATTCGTTTATGTTGGAGGTGTTATATATATGCCAAAAAAGGTCCTGTGAAGATCTGCGTATGGAACAGCCATGTAAATTACATGTTTTGGTAGAAACTCTAAGTGGTATAAATATGAAGATACGTAAGGCATACAATTAAAACCGTTCAGTTAAATTGTCACTCACCCCTTGCGTGCACAAATCCAGAGACATCTCGCTAAGTAGAGTAGTTTTTCCTGCTCCAGTCGGCCCAGTAAAAATTGTCACTTCTCCACGCCTCAAACCTTTCAGAATATTGTTCAATTTAGGAAATCGTGTCCACTAGCAAAATAAACAAAATGGCCTTTTTAGCACTTTTACATCAATTTAGGCGAGTTAAGCATTCAAGAGAGCCAGGGCTCGAGACTAACTTTTCAGCTTAGTAGCCTAGTGGCTAGTGAGAGGTTTGATTTCACTAGCCAAAATAAATTTTCCCTAGCCAGATTTTTTGCATAATCTTGTACTGTGTTCAATAATGTGTAATTTTTAGCCGAGTTAAGTACTGCAATCTCAAGAACTGTAATCTGAAGAACTGGAATGTTGACCATTCTTTCTAAAGGTTTAAGATCCTCACACGAAAACAATGTATTTGTGCGTTCCGGGCAAATTCGCAGGCACGATGTTATTCACGCCTCTCTTTTCCGTTTCGATTATCATGACCAATATCTAGAAAACTTACCTTATGTGAGCATGTCATCGTACGGAGAAACGTTGGAAAGACAAGACTAACATGGTGCGAACGTTGTAAGGTACTGAGAAAGACAAGACTGATACAGCACCCAATTCACGTTCGGAAAAAATGTCTGCAAGAGAAGACTAGTAAGTTATGAGCGCATTTAAGTACGGAGAAACGATTGAGCAGACAAAGCTAATAAGGTTCGAACTTACTAAGGTACGGAGAAACGATGAGAGGTCGTATGGAACACATTGGTTGCAAATGCACCACAGTAGTGACAAACACATGCCAACGTATCAAGGTACAGAGACAAGTTGAGGAGACACTGAGGCTAATAAAATACGCAACTACTAACTTACGAGAAACGTTATTAGACAAAACTAATTCCGAAAGAACGTGTAACGTACGGAGAATGCCGAATGGACAAAACTATTACGGTGGGACAATAAATTACGGAGAAACTTAGGAAGACAACTACTATCGCATTAACGTACGGATAAAAGCTAAACATACTAACATACAGAGAAACGCTAAGAAGTGTAGACTTATCGTACGAATGCACTAACACACTGAAAACCTTGGGAAGACAAGACCAGTATCGTGCGAACGTGCTAACGGCGTACGGATAAACGTTGAGACAAGTATTACACGAACATTACTTATGATATCCTTTTACGGAATAAGTTTTAGTTTCTGTTCACTCAATTTGCTTTTGGGATCCGATCATCAGAAGTAATAGTTTGGTTTCCATCCGGTGTTTTAGTGCTTTGAAATTTTCACTAGCCAAAATGGCTAGTGAAAGCACGAAACCTACTAGCCAAAGCGGAATTTTTACTAGTCTGTGACTAGTTGGCTACCGTTAGTCTCGAGCCCTGAGAGCTCTTTCAAACCCACGTGATCAGCATTAACAAACCTTTACTCCAGCCACTTGATCTGCATTAATGAACTGATCAAACACTTCATCTCTTAACTGTAAAATACAAGTGACAGATTCAGGAACTGAAAAAACATAACAGATCCTTTTTTTGTTTTATTATTGTTGTTGTTGTTGTTGTTGTTGTTGCTGCTACTTTTTTCCTTTTTTTAAATACAAGATGAAGCAAACAAATTTCAACTTGGCCTGAACTGAACCACAAACCGAGCACAACATGTCTCACACTACACTACCATTTGGGTTTTATACTCCAAACAGCATAAGATACTGGGGAACTTAAGACAAAAGATTGACAAAAGACAAAAGAACTTAAGATTGAGTACGAGTTTTCAATTCCAGTTTGCAGGCTTTACATTGTCGCATCACATACCAATCTCATTCCCGAAGCTTCCTTCTCTACTAGCAAACAAAAGGAAAGAGTGAGGTCTCTGGTAACATCAGTCACTGATTTGAAATTCAAAAGTCGTACTCACACTTAACCTCGTACTCGTGGTTAAATCATAAAGGCCCTAATACTGCTTCTTTTTGGAGGTTTTGTCCTGTTCAAAGACTCATTTCAATTTATTTGCTAACGGAAAAGAAATATTGTTCTACAATTAACAAAAAAGGTTAATATTCCTGAGGAAAATCGGGACAAACACAGTGTGCTATACCTGATGGAAGGTAGTGATTTTTTCGTGGCTGATTGGCTGAGCAGCGGAAATTAATGACGTTAGGTCACAGCCCTAAAAAATAAAGAAAACTGCACTTGCAAACATGCACGCTAAATAAACACTGTGCCTCCCCAGTGGTAAGTGGCATGACTAAGAAATATGCAGCCATTAACTACAAATTGAAGTGACCTTTACAAGCAACAAGGTTTCCTTTTACTGTCACAGAGAAGCCGTTTCCGAAAACCTGACTTCTTAATCAATTTTCACACTTCAATTTTCATCAATTTTCACAGTTCAAGAACTCTGCTTGACAAAGGGTCAACTAACTGCCAACTGATTGGACAATGTAAATCAGCCATAAGATGATGCAAAGGCACTCCCGAGAATCTACTCACCGAGTTCAATGCATCCAAAGCACTTGCTGGAGTGTCATCACCAGTTGGCCTAAAGAAACACAAAACACACATTCACATTCCATTGAGAGACATCAATACAAGTATTATTTTATGAAAATACCTTTTAAAAAGCAAGGTAGAGTACGCTAGACTCTCCCTAACTCAGACACACAAGGGAAACCAAAAATTGTTTGCGATAAAAAGAGTTTGAGATCGACAATAGGAAATAAATGAAAAAACACATACTTCAGGAAATGCGATTCAGCTGAGATACTGTAGTGGGGGATTCAAGATAACAAGGGCCTGTTGAAAACCACTGCTCAGTACTAATGTATAATCTGCAGATCTCAAATATTTGATGAAATTTAACCTCATTTAAGAAAGATAATAGTCATCCTGAGGTTATTTGATCATCTTCACACTGACTTCTTTTTTCATTAAACTTGCTTTTCAGAGGGTTGCCCAAACAGGGTTCGTACCCTTTTTCAAAAGCAATTTTCAAGGACTTTTCCAGGACTTGGATATATTTTTCCAGGTCTCCCAAATGCACAATAAATTGAAGCAATAACCCTTACAAAATAGAAATCCAACGAGAATACTGCAGACAGCTCTTTTGAAAGAAAACTTTACTACAAGAATTTATAGATTTCCAGGACTTTCCAGTACCTGCAATAATTTTCCAGGACTTTCCAGGCCTGGAAAATGCCAGAATAAAATTCCAGAACTTTCTGGGATTTCCAGGACCCGTACGAACCCTGCCAAAATATACCTTCCAGACTGGACAAGTATTTTGCTGTTATTGTTATTGTTTTGTTTCTTATGAGAAAGCTAACTCTTGAGAGGCAAGCAGGGATAATAAGCATCAAGCCCTAAATGTAATAATTTTAGTTCCTGAAATAGTCTTATCCAATATCTATTTTATTTGAATAAATATGAATAACATCCATTCAGTAGCCCAGTACTGGTCAACATACCTGACCAGGAAACACCGTTTTAAGTTAAGCTTTCGTGAAAACTGATTGGCAGCTTGTCGTGAAAAAACATCATTTCCAAACCAAAGAATAATCTTTTCAAACTGTTCAAGTTGAGGAAGAACCTGGAAAAAGATTGAGGTGTATTAATCAAATGTAATTTTCATCATGATGGTTTTTTCAAAGATAAGAAATGCAGTAAACATAGACTACTTTACCATTTCTCAGGTCTTGTAATTAAGGAGAAAATATAACATTTCTCCTCATTGAAGGGACACTGTCACAGGGATTGTTACGTTCTGGGGTGAAAAAAAGCTGAAATTTAAATTAAATGTCTTTTCACATACACAGAATACATCTCCTAGAAAGTCAAGAGAAGGAAATCATTTGAAATCAAATGATTTCCTTAAAGGAAGAACAAACCATTGTCAGTTCTTGGTGATTTTTCCACAAAACAAAGGAAAAACTTGAAAACATCAGCCTGATGTTTTCAAGTTTCAACCATTTCCATCCTAGCGATCCGCAGCCAAACACACTAAATTATAGTCTCAGAGAACTGGAAGAGTAGTTTTAAACGAAACTCAACCAGTCTTTTGGGGTTTCCGCTGATTAGAATATGTCTTTTATCCTTACAAAGTTATCCTAAAATATTATATTGGTGACAGTGTCCCTTTAAGGATTAAAAGGACTAATTACTAGAGGTGACTATTGAGGTCATTTTGACTATTGCAATAGTATTGCGATAGTTGAAACACTATTGCGATAGTATTGCGATAGTAGGGATACTATTGCGATACTATTGTGATAGTATTGGTCAGAATTTTTAAATCACTCAACAGTAGTAGCTAAAGTGTATGTTATATTTAACACCATCATATCTGACTTTGTAGACTCTGCTAAAGTCGAATCAGTCGATGGCTGCTGCAAATACGTTGCGTGTTTCCGTCGCACGTGGTCAGTTAGATTTGTAGTGTTTCCGCAATACTTGAGTACCATTCTGCACAACTTGCATCCAACTCTGGTTTTATCAAGGGGCTTGTCAGGCTCCTTTATAAACCCGAAATGTTCCCATATGTTTGCCTTTCCCTTTCTGTTAGGAACGATTTCAAAACACTCCGGTTGGCTCTTATCCGCCATCTTTGTTGAACAGCAACAATCATTGCTCTGTACCCCCTTTAGGAAATAGGAGAATGACGTCATTTAAGCAGTCAATTATCCTAGAGGGGGTACAGCATCTTGTTTTCTTCAAAACAAACATGGTGGAGAAGTTTAAAGTTTATATATTTCATGCTCCTTTTGTTGTGACAGCGCAAACAACCAGCGAACATGGATTTTGACGTGTTTCTCTGTTAAAGAAGAAGGCTACAGTGGACTATTTTAATTTATTCAAAAACTATTGAAACTATCGATAGTTGTCGAAACTATCGCAATTGTTATCGACAGTTGGATTTGCAATCGATGCGTCGCTATCGGGACACTCGCTATCGCGATACGTCGATATTTCGATGTATCGTTACACCTCTACTAATTACTGGCCCCAAGCAACACACTGCTGATCAAAGGCTAATAAGTTCATGCTTGGTTATGAGGTTCCAGGTTTGTAACTTGTCGCAGTAGCAGGAACACTGTCTCCTCTGTTTTCATCTCGACATTTTTTTCCAATCCACCCACACTACATTGTATGTACATAAGGTGAGGTAGCAGAGAGGTTCAAATGTTTCTCTCAGTTATGTAATCTGTCCTCATGTATACAGATCTAGGTCTTCTTTGTCTAAGTGTTCTCTTATGGCCAAAAACAAGGTACATGTACAGCTGTTGTTGAGGGAGGGAGGGAAGAGGCCTGTAACCAAAAATCACTGTTCATTAACATGTACAATGTACAAACCTCAGGAGGGAGTGAGTTGGTTCCCAGGGGAAGAGAAATTGCTGGATATGATGTTGCCTGATTAACAGCAATGGCATCAAACTCTGTTGACGTTAACACAACCTGAAAATAACCAAAATAATGAGAACCTCAAAAACAACAACCAATTTTGTATCCTGAAACTACATGTACAACGTTACATTGTGAAACTCAATGTAGACTCATGGACAGCAAAGATAAAATGTGAATTACTGAACATTGTAAAGCGAAAGTTGAATTTTTGTGCAGATATTACACTACACCAACAGAACTATAATGTGTAGTTCCAGAAAATATCCATACTCCCCCCACGGAAGGTTTTTTGTTTTGCACCCCCACACCCCCCAGGAAATTCCAGTTAAGCTTCATACTGTCCTTCTAATAGTTTGGCTTTTAATCACCCCCTCGCCCTAGGAATTTCCAATGACCTTCCGTGGGGGGAGTATGGATACTTTCTGGAACCACACAATGTATAAATTTTGAACCTAACATTTTGCCTGGATTCTTTTAATCACTAACAGTAGAATAAACAGGTTAGAACACACACAATGTATCATTACAAGCAACTGGAAGAAGGACAAGACACTCACTTGAAAATTAGGATTTCCAACAAAAACAGGAAAAAAGTGAGGAGTAAGGAGCGAAAAGGAGTGAGAGTGTGTGTGTAGACAGTCACTGACGATGGAAATGTCTGCAAACTCTTTCTGCAATATATTGCTTGTATGTGAAGGTGTTTTTAATTACCAACCTCTTTGGCATCAGAATCTACTGTATTCCAACCAAACAATCCAAGAAACCCCTGGCTAAAAAAGAAAAAAACAGTTTATCTACAGAACATGTTCAGTGTCTTACTCGATTATAGGCTCAATTATATTTCTACTGCTTTCTTGGGTGTGGGATTCCTCCTCCTTCTAGGGATCAGGAGCACACGTTCATTTTCCTAAACAGAAGCTGGTATCAAATCGAGCCTAAGTCATTTACTTACTCCCCTTTCTCCCCTGTGGGACATAGAACCACCATACAGACACCCTGGCCTCTCTTGGCAGCCATATTTAATCACAAGACAACATTACAGCACCCTGAATTCAGGCGCCTCTTTCTCCTGTGCCCACAGGGGCTTTAGGCAAAGAGAAACCTGGCATTTCAGACTATCATAGCCATGGCCAAAACATTGGCTAGCAACTCTAATCATCATAAGTGCTTTTTAAAGCAGTTAGAAATTTGTTTCCTAATAATCGATAAATATAACCCTAAACTCAACCCCCTATTGCTTCACTTGATTTGCCAGCTGCCATATCTCACTTGCTAGAGGCAAATTGTGTGTGACTGAATAGATGCCAAGTTTTGATTTTAAAAAAAACACTGTCAGATCCAAGTGCATGTACTGCACTTTTGTTATGTATGTAAAGACAAGTTCAATTATGCATATATTCTGGAAATGAAGTGATTTCAAGCAAAACTATATAAATCAACCAATCTGCTACTTGTTATTTGAGTGTTTTGTAAGTGAATTATTTAAATGATCGTGTTGCATTTTACCGTGGTTCAATAGTAAAACTAGAATCAGAAGAGTCGGCCTCCAGCTTGACAACTTTCACACCCTTTACTGCCGACTTGTTGACGTCGTACCAGGGGAACACCACACAATCACATTTCTTTGTCTTCCCATTAGGCTCTTTAAACTGGCAACAAACAGTGCAAATCCAATTAATAAATAATTATATTTTAAATATTTTTATAAAGTGCTATTTACGTGAAATACACTGTAATTAGCCTGTTCCAGGTTCTCAGAGAGTGGAGATGGCAAAAATTATTCTGTTACTCCCCAGCTCCCTGCATTTTATTTTCGTGTCCACAGGAAACGTGTTTAATGCTTATTATAATCAAATTAGCGTCCTTCTATGGGATACCAGTAAGTACCAAACCAGAATATCTAATACTTAAGGTGCCCTCCACAGCTGTAAACCACACCCCCATCTCAAAAAGAGTCCTTCTGAACAGTTAATTACAAATCAATACCTCATTTCTAGCTTAAGATTAATGTAACAAAATGAGCAATCATATTTTTTATTTGCAATTTAACTTTGTTGAAGACCTCCTGCCCTTGCAATTTAAAATTTAAAAAAATACCTCATGTTCAGTAAATCTGACTTGAAACTTTTCCAGTACATCTTTTCTTAATTCCTGTAAACAAAAAATCAGTGGACATAACAACTTTGAATAGAATGGAGAAGTCTGTTGGGTAAACTCATCCTGAGTGCTCATTTCTGGTTTTGCACTATTAATAATGGCAGTCAGACTTAGTTGAGTCCATTTATTCAAACAGTCAAGTGATTAACAAAATCAGATGACCGCACAGCAGGAGTCCAATTTGTTTAATCACAAGTATGATTACAGAACTAATTACATTGCTAGCCTGAAATCCCATTCAGGAAAACAAGCAATTACTTCCTAATTTCTCAACCTATCCAAATTAACTTTGGACACCTTAGATACTGTTTTTTCAATAGAAAAACTCAGCTGTCAAAATTACTAAGACTTGGAATAATTTAGGAAAAGAAACACAAAGAAAAGTATGTCAATATGGTTCAAAGTGTGGAGTACCAAAGTTAACAGCGTCTTCAAAAATGCATGGCGAGTGATTTCAGTGTTTATAGTTTGACTTTAAATATTCAAGACCATTTTCATGTTCATTTGATTGTGGCTTATAATATACAGTAATTTTCATATACTATTTGACAATAAAAATCGCAGGGGTGCATGAACCGATTTTCGTCCATGCAGTAATGTCCATACAGTAAAACAGTCACTTGCTGGCAAAGACATTGTTGCTTTTTCACTCGTTAATATGTACTACAATATAATTAATAGGTCACCGGAAATTCCTAGGGGGAGGGGGTCTTAAAACCCAAACTTTTACAAGCAAAGTATGAAGCTAAACTGGAATTTCTTAGGGGGAGGGGGGGGGGACAAGACAAAAAACCTTTGGTGGGGAGAGTGTGGATATTTTCTGGAACTACACATTGGACAGCAGCACATGTAGTCCTATTTCATGTACTAATCATGGCTGGTGATAGCCAATCAAATTCAAGAATTTTGTTATAGTAATGATTAAACCAAGCTGTATTACAGCAGTCCTCTTTAAGAAGACACTTATAAACCCTAAAGTTCTGGGATCAATAATGCCAAAAAGGTGATGGCAGATGATGTGATAACATGTCTTATTATCCAACTGTATTAGTTATTGTACAGAAAGCATGTAAAACAAGTACAAATATCCCAAGATATTGTACGGTTGGTTATTGTACAGTACCACACGCACGCTCATCCTGTTACACTTGTAGTTTTCTTTCAAGTTACTGAAAAAGGTTGAAAAATGCTAAGTTGGATAATAAATCTCTCATTAGATATTTCGGTGCAAAGTATCGCCATAAATCTTTACTTGTTGTTTGTATTTTGACTCACCCTGCCGGCTCGTCATAATACAGGACAACTCATAAAAATATATGGCGATACTTCACCCCGAAACATCTAATAAGATATATTTATCCATAAGGTGAAAATTGCAAAATGATAACAAAGGACTACATTCATGAAGCTCTTCTAAGTTATGATGAATTGTAAGAATTGTTTCCAAACAACAGGCTTTTGTTTTCATACGGTACAAATCGTGCATCTCAACTTAGGAGGACTTGTGAATATGACCCCCCATACTTCAACCTTCCTACCCCATCAGAATCATAACACACAAAATTTGCATTACTGTAAATGGAAAAAATAATAAATTGATAAGCAAACCTTAACTGCGAATTGTCTGATAAACTTTTCCCACACACTGTCAGTGCACTCTGTCAGAGGAACAGATGTTTCCCATATTTGGCTTGCTTGATCAGAAGTACTTTCAGGACAATTTTCTTGTGATGAACTCCTACTGAGTTCTACACTATAGTTTTCTTGACAGGAAATCTACAAACAAAAATACTGCTTCAAATACAATCACAAGCTCAATACTTAGCCTGCTTGCCGGAAAAACCACAGAGTTTGCGTTCACCAGCGCCATCTTGGACGTGTGCGAAAATTGGTCTGGTGCGAGTGACAAAGTGAGGGGAGAAAGAAAAAAACAGCCTGCCCGAACACCCTGTCTCCTGTGAGTCACAGATTTTGACCTCGTCCGCTGGCAGACGAGGCATTTTTGGTGGGCGATTTACTGTCAATCATTGTCAGTTTGGAGTCATGCAGAGAAGAAGCTGATAAGTGAGACAAAATAATGGTGAAGGAGCAATAGAGCGAGTGTCAGTTTTTTTTTACTCTACCCAGAAAAAAGGCATAGGTCATTAATTTCACATCCAAAAAAGGCCTTTGCACCTCCCCAACACAAATATACCTGAGTACACCCCCCCCCCCCCCGGGGGGTGTATGAGGGATGGGGATGAAAGCCCAAAGGTGCCTTGAGGGAATTATCTGGGTCTGGGTTACCAGACTCTGCACTTCCACTCGCATTCGCACCTGCACCCTAAAAAACGATCCCGTGCCAGTGCCAACTTTAATAGTCTTAATAGGAGTATACTCAGCTATGAAAGAATAGTCCGAGTACACATATCAAATGGTTAAACGTACCTTAAATTTTTGCCAAGTACCTGCTGAGCCACAGTTTTTGCAAAAATGGCTCCCAGTCGTCTTATTTATGTACAAGGTAAGTGCTTTCGGCTTTTCTACCCCGTCCTCTTTCTTGGCACAAAATGGACAACTTGCAATAAGTGAAGTGTGACCGTGTTCAAATTGGATTTTACGAGCTGACAAGAAATGTTCCATCTGCTTTAGACTTGGTATATGTGCACCAAACTCATTTGACAACGTCTGCTGGCTTCTTTTGAAGGCTAGAATGAACCCTCTTCTCTTAACAAGGTAGTTTCTGCGGTTTGGTTCGCATTGTTTTGGTTCGTTCTGTCCATGCGGAATGAAGCACGTGCAATACAATCGACATTTACTCCAGGTGGTTCTCGCATTTTTCGCCAGATCAGGTCGCAAAGGAAGAACTAAAAGACGGTTTAATCTGTAAGCCATCGTTGTTAATCGATCCTACAATGCAAGGAACGTTTAACCGTATGAAAACTCATAACAGCCACTCCAGCCATCTCCCGCCATTAGCATTCCATGAAACGGGTAAAGTTCGTGGCCGGGCAGGACTAAGAGCTAGTGGCAGGGGAGGAGTTAGGATGCTTAAGATTTACATATATTTTTTACTTTTTGTGATGACACACGATGAAACTGCTAGAATGAAGTGTGCACAGAGCTGCAATAATAAAATCACACTGAGTTTTGCATGAGGTTTCATCTTGGGATGCACTGTTCAAGAAAAATTACTGTTTTCAGCTCTTCCTCCACCCAACTTTCCATAGGTTTTCTTGGTCATGATGGGGTATATATGGAATTATCCTCCAACCTTGGCTTTTCCTTATCCTTGTACCATGGTTCATGGTTAAAGGTAAAGTCTTGTGTCCAAATATCCAAAGGATTGATATAAGCCAGTGTTTAGATCCAGTTTCCATGGCATAAAGCAACAAGGAGCACTCATTCTCCCCTCCCCTGAACAGGATTCTAATCCATTGCTGGGTTACCCTAGGATTCCCTGATGGGTTACTGGTACAGCATTTATACACCAGGTGGACAGAGATAAATATGTGGGGTAAAGTTCCTTGTCTAGGGAAACAACATGACGCAGAGAACAGGCTTAGAACCACCATCCCTCCAATCTCCCGACCAAACATCATTGTTGTGTGAACCATTACATTACCATTCCACCCCTTTTACATAGGCTACTGCTTCAATGTCACTGCAAATTACTAGGCAGCAGAACAAAAATTGCAAGGAGGTAGCCTTTAGTGCAGGCGTATTTTGGACGAGAGCACTGAATAATCCGTAGGTAACAAGGTGCCATCTTAGATTACAAACCGGGCAGAGGGGGGCCTTCTACTCTTTGCACATCCAAGATGGCAGCTTATAAAAATGCGAGCACTGCTTTTGGTTGCTTTCGAGCTACCGAAAAAAATGCCTGCACTGCAGGCTAACAAGGAGGTAGTACCTCATACCCAAGCACTTCTGGGGTTTTTTGCACAACAGGGAAGGTCTACAGGATGAGTTAATAAAATGCAAGGCACTAAACTAGGGCTTAACAGGAGATGCAAAGTTCACTTGCTTCCTTTGACCTTCCCAAGAGTCATGCATAGCAAAAGATACACCTGGGTATGGGGCATAGGGAAATATATTTCACAGCTTGCACTGCACTGGGTTATTACAAAAGGCAAATCTCCACATACTATGAAAGGTGAAGTGCAGATCTCTAGACTAATAAGCAGCAAACTTCTCACAGATGGAGGAGAAACGAAAGAGAGAAAATGCAACTCCCAAAGGACTAGGAAGTCTGGTCAAGTACTGTGTATTTCAATTTTTGTTGACGTTTTTAACGAGAATATCAACTGACAAGTACATAAAAATTCAATTTTGGTTCCACTTGACAGGGCTATTTTTATTTCTATTTTCCGTTATTTTGTTCTCTCATGGCTTTTTCTCTTCTTTTTCTTCTTTTTCTTTGATTTTGTTTCTCCATCTGTTTCATTCACACCATTCAGTCTCTCTGAATGAACATCATTCACTGTTTCAGAAACGTCACTTAGAAAAGACTGATTTCCAACTTTCTCTGAGTCTTTGTGCTTTCTTTTCCTGTAAAAACAAGGACATTAAATGATCACTTTATAGATACTCAGCTGATGCTATTTACACTAGGCTACAATGTTCTGTTTAATAGAGAAAGTGAGGAATTGTATCATAGGACTTTGTGCAGGTGAATTATCCAGAGTTAAAAAGCACATCTCAGCAGTTCCGTGAATACAGTATGTAACTCAGTCAGTAAGGTGCATTACAATACAGTAGGGCATGTTTGGTACTTCAGAACTATACCTACATTCATTCTTCATTCAAGTGTCAATTGTGTCTTATTACTATGGAAGGCTTGGATACAAAGAAAATCAGACCAAAAGTAGAAGACTGGCTTGTTACTGCCTTGGTGAGTCCTGGGAGTGAAAACGGATGTTAAAAATACTTATCAGGCCGGTAAGTTGTTGAGAGTTTTAAGAATCATGCCCCTGGTCCTTAAAATTCCTACTTTTTCAAGCCAAAAGGACAAAAAGTCTAGTTCCATTTCAGACTAGCAGGCAATACATATCCAATTTCTGATCACATGACCAGAATCTTTACCTCTTATCAGACCTAAAGGACCCATAAACGATACCCTTTAGGGCAGGTGGCACATTCCTAGAGAGCTTATATAGGGGAGCACCCTGCCTTCCCCCGTCCTTTCCCCCAAGGGTAAACATGAGGAAGGATAGTAGAAGCACAGAGAAAACAGACAGAATGGACTGTATTTGACATGTAGGAGTAATAACCAAAGACAGAACCAAATAAAGGAAGAAGGTCACAGCCTTTTCCAACCAATGACACAATGAATAATAACAGTGATGACGACAACGATAATTATGACTTAATCTTCCAGAGTGAATAGAAACTCAAAACTTTCAACTTTCACATTTTCAAAGTACATCACGAAAGTATTTACTCGGCAAATAATATGGCGATGGATCGTCTGAGAAAAAAGACATTATTTCACGCCCACTATACTGTTAAATGGACTGGGACATTCCATGATCAGATCAGATCAGTTTAGAGCCTCCAGTAACTACTGGAAGCAACTGAGAACCAATTATCAATTACTGGGTCCCAGTTATTTTGAAAATATTTACATACATAATTTTTAACTTAATTATTACAATGCAATGAACAAAAAGTGTGCCCATTTTTAAAATTTGCATACCTTTACGAAACCTATTATTTGAATCAGATTTTTAGGGTAGGTATTAAAAAAAACACCTGAAGCTGTTACCTACCATGGTTTCCTGGAAAGCTATCCTTGTATTCTGATTGGATAATAGATATCACAAAAGAATGCAGAGTAGAAATGGTCACACTTGTGCATTTTGTTTCTAGGGACGATGAAACACTCCCTTCCCTCAGGCAAGCTCATGCATAATTACCTTGACTGTTTCCGATGGTCTTCAACTTCACCTGTTATTGCTAAAACGCCATTCAAGGCCTCTACTCCAATGACATTGAATGTAAAGTCAGATCCAATATCCAAACTATCATAAATTAATCCATTTTTGAAGTTTGATTTCGAGATAGAAGCATTAAAACAATTGTGAACCAAACAACCAACATGATCCACACCAATCTTATTTACCACACCAATAAGAGTGTTCCCGACTGTCGGCTTGAACACAATAAGGTTCACTTTGACGTCGAAGTGAATATTAGGAAGTTCCTCAAGAATAGAGCCGCTTCTTTGTAGAATCTTAAAACCCTCGTAGCTGACTGGGACACCTTCTAGAACGTCCGAATATTTCATCAGTTTGCTATTCAATTCTTCCCTTACTCCTTCTTTTAAACGACCAAGATATCTTGGATGAAGACATATATGTTCTGTGGACTCGACTCTAATAAAACAAGAGTGTTGTTCAGAACATTTTTCCCTTGCTTCTTGCAAAGAAATCGCATAAGCCACACGCTTTGGAGACGCCATGTTGAAATTAAACCGCTGACCGCGGAGCCCAATCGCCCTTACAAGCACAGGACACCCAAGCGTTTGCAGGGAGAAGTCGGATCGATCGAACTGAAATTGTAGTCAATAAATAAAAGAGTAAACCAAAATTAATCACTAAACAAAGTTGATAAAACTTTACTGGATTTTTTTCTTGCTTTTTTTAAATTTTGCTTTGTTTTTACCGTAATTTAATGGTTTTTGGTCATTTACCCTTCCCACTACAGCCCCGTGTTACGCTGGGGATCCTGTGCGGTCTTGTCCAAAACGGCTACGCCAAGAAAACCCTGTGGTGAGGAGGTTGCTAAGGAAGCCTGCATGGTACCGTAAACGAACTCGTAAACGGCGTCTGCGGGGTTTGACTACACCGGTCATAAATTCCAGATTAGAGCAGGCATTCAGGAACTTTCTGGATTCTAAAGCAGATGTCTTTCTAACTTGTTAATCTTGGCACCTTTGGTTGTCGCCCTCCATATGCCTGGAAAGTAAACTTGGATCTTTGTCTGATGGGTAAGCAAAGGAGGACGTTTGCAGTGAACTGAGTTTTCCAACAATTTTCACTCATGTCCAATACACCCAAACTGAGTCGAATCGTCTTAAAGCAAAGACGATTCGAGTCAGCTCGAGGATCAAAGACTTCCGACTCACCGGAAGTCCTTTTAGCGGAACTCGACTTACCGAAAGTCAGGTCGCGAATAAATGCGCAGGGAGGTGAAAAATTGTGACGAATCGACTCGAATCGACTCGATTCGAGTCGATTCGTATTCCTAAAAGTCGATTCGACTCAACGGAAATCAGGTCGTAAAGTCCTTCAAGTATGTGGGCGTGACACAATAAGACATAACAAGGAACGCATAACATGGATCTTAAAGCGTCACTGATGCGACACTAAACAGGAACATTGTAATGAACCTTCTTCCTCGCTTGTGTTGTCGATCTGAAGGATTTGGACACGGAACGACAAGAAGATAACATGAACCTTCCTCGTTCTTAAAGCGTGATGCGACACTAAACAGGAACATTGTAATGAACCTTCTTCCTCGCTTGTGTTGTCGATCTGAAGGATTTGCACACGGAACGACAAGAAGATAACAGGAACCTTCCTCGTTCTTAAAGCGAGTCGATTCGACCACTTTTTCTACCCTCCCTCTTCGCCTTCTTGTGTGATTTTTTCTGTCTCGCAAATCGACTTTCCAGTTAGTCGAACCGACTACACAACGAACGATTCGAGTCGAATCGACTCGAATCGAGTCAACTCGACCACTTTTTCTACCCTCCCTGTTCGCCTTCTTGTGCGATTTTTTCTAAGTGTCTCGCAAATCGACTTTCCAGTTAGTCGAATCGACTACACAACGGACGATTTGAGTCGAATCGACTCGAATCGAGTCGATTCGACCACTTTTCCCACCCTCCCTGTTCGCCTTTTTGTGTGATTTTTTCTAAGTGTCTTGCAAATCGACTATCCAGTTAGTCGAATCGACTACACAATGGGCGACTCGAGTCGAATCGACTCGAATCGAGTCGATTCGACCACTTTTTCTACCCTCCCTCTTCGCCTTCTTGTGTAATTTTTCCAAGTGTCTCGCAAATCGACTTTCCAGTTAGTCGAATCGACTACACAACGGACGATTTGAGTCGAATCGGGTCGATTCGACCACTTTTCCTACCCTCCCTGTTCGCCTTTTTGTGTGATTTTTTCTAAGTGTCTTGCAAATCGACTATCCAGTTAGTCGAATCGACTACACAATGGGCGACTCGAGTCGAATCGACTCGAATCGAGTCGATTCGACCACTTTTTCTACCCTCCCTCTTCGCCTTCTTGTGTAATTTTTCCAAGTGTCTCGCAAATCGACTTTCCAGTTAGTCGAATCGACTACACAACGGACGATTTGAGTCGAATCGGGTCGATTCGACCACTTTTCCTACCCTCCCTGTTCGCCTTTTTGTGTGATTTTTTCTAAGTGCCTTGCAAATCGACTATCCAGTTAGTCGAATCGACTACACAACGGACGATTTGAGTCGAATCGACTCGAATCGAGTCGATTCGACCACTTTTTCTACCCTCCCTCTTCGCCTTTTTGTGTGATTTTTTTCTAAGTGTCTTGCAAATCGACTATCCAGTTAGTCGAATCGACTACACAACGGACGACTCGAGTCGAGTCGACTCGAATCGAGTCTATTCGACCACTTTTTCTACCCTCCCTCTTCGCCTTCTTGTGTGATTTTTCTGAGTGTCTCGCAAATCGACTTTCCAGTTAGTCGAATCGACTACACAACGGACGATTTGAGTCGAATCGACTCGAATCGGGTCGATTCGACCACTTTTCCTACCCTCCTTGTTCGCCCTTTTGTGTGATTTTTTCTAAGTGTCTTGCAAATCGACTATCCAGTTAGTCGAATCGACTACACAACGGACGACTCGAGTCGAATCGACTCGAATCGAGTCGATTCGACCACTTTTTCTACCCTCCCTCTTCGCCTTCTTGTGTGATTTTCCTAAGTGTCTCGCAAATCGACTTTCCAGTTAGTCGAATCGACTACACAACGGACGATTTGAGTCGAATCGACTCGAATCGGGTCGATTCGACCACTTTTCCTACCCTCCTTGTTCGCCTTTTTGTGTGATTTTTTCTAAGTGTCTTGCAAATCGACTTTCCAGTTAGTCGAATCGACTACACAAAGGACGATTCGAGTCGAATCGAGGCGAGTCGTCACTACCTTAGACGAATCGAGTCAGTTTGGGTGTATTGGACAACCCTCACAATTTTTCTCGATATGTAAATAAACTCAACCCGAAGACTACGGTTCCTGTAAAGAAAACAAGCCTGAAAGCCAGACTTACTACTAGAAGTGTATCGTTTATTATTATTGTTTCAGGGAACATCATCCAGGTTATAACTGATTTGAATCAAACCATGTCTGGGCCACAACATTTTAACCGTGTGAGTAGCATCAGTTTCAAATCATCTTAGTAGAGGATAGAAGGCCGGTACTGTTCATCTTGGGGACAAGATACAAAAACATTAAAGGACTACTAAAAAGAATATTATATTCTGCCTCAAGCAAGGATGTAGACTACGAGCAGTCTCTCTTTCTGCTCAGGGATGGTCGAGGGAAACGAACAAGCGAGCGAGTGCGAAATCGCCTGCGGAGTTGAAATGTGCGCATGTGTCGAGCCGCTAGTGTAGTGAGCCGCCTCATTTACACTAGCGGTTCGAAAGGTGCGTCACGTTTCAACGCGGCAAACGATTTCGCGCTCGCTCGCTCGCTTGTTCGTTTTCCTCGACTATCCCTGAGAGGAAAGAGAGACTGCTCTCGTAGCAAGGATGTAGCAAGTTACTTATAGATGTAGATCGAACTACACGACTACGCGTTGTTCCTCTGAGACAATATGTGGTATTCAGTTTTTTAGAAGAGGACGACGAAAACAGATACTACTTTTCTTTATGCAAAATATAAAATATTAGATCAGCTTTTCTGCTCTCGCATTGAACCAATTGAAGATATTGGTCTTTTCAGTTGAGTTCTTTCATAATAGAACTGATACCTAAACAGGAGAATTACGAATGTCACCTATTTTCATCGACAATGCCTACATCTTCAAATCAAGCTGCTTCAAATATTGTTAATTGCTTCCTCCACGCATCAAAATGAATTTCACCAAGCAAACACATTCGTGCAAATCTTTTCGTAAATAACCTGTTGTTCACGGCTGATCAGTATGATCTTTGTTGCTCCAGTCCTCTCCGTCTATACTGAAATTTTGAAAGAATCAGTCCAAGATTCTCATAAATAACAGTATAGTTCCTATTTCTACAGGCTATTTCTTACTTCCGGGTACAGAGCCTTACAAAGCTTAAAACTATTGCACTCTTTTCCACTCAGGTTTAAGCTTCAGTTGCTAACTACCTTCTACTGAACAAACTGCAGTTACATTAAGGCCTTGGTACAACTCCCAAACCGCCAAATAATTATATCTTTTATTACATTCACCGACCATCCCGGCGTTTCTAGTGTCAACTGATGCTTGTCGTTTCTCGAGGAAGAATATCACTCTACACTTTCTTAGAATTCCTTTGTAAGGGCCGAACCGCTAAAAGGCTGTTATTTTACCGAGACGTGAGCTAAATAAACCATATTCGCAATCGGTTTAATTTGTTAGGGGTAGTGGAAGGTGGGAATTTAATGAGGTTTGACAGGTAGCCGAGCCGTGAGTGAGTGCACTCGTGTGACTCCTGAACACAAGAATCTGTTTCTTAGACAAAGAGTAACGTTTTAATTCAATGAAAAAATGTTGAGTGAATATTAGTCATATAACAGTTATAATGACATTCTTTACCCACGGATGATTACAAAAAGGTCTATTTGTCCTAACAACTTTCCAGAAAATAATTATTTGGCTGTTAAGGTTTAACGTCAACGGAAGTTGTGATATTCCATGTTATAAAATTAACTGTTTATTGAAGAAAATTGATATTTTACATGGACTAAGCATTAATCGTGTACCATCAATTCTGCGGCTCCAACTCGGCATCTGTATTATTACATTAAGATATTACATTGAATGAAAAATACATATACTATGGAATTTGAAAAATGTGTATTTTCGGTAATCAATTGTATAACTGAAATGATTTCCAATTTAAGAAACACTAATAAAGTTAGAAACCCATGCTCTGGCAAAGTCGTACTAATTGAAGCGATTGAAAAAAAGAGTGGCCGGATTCGTGAAGCGGTCCTGAGTAAAGATGAGTCTCAGTTAAGTATTGGCCTTAAATAATAATAGACATTTATATTTCAACAGTACTTAGAATACATCTTAACTTAGGAGAGATTCATGAATCCAACCCAGTCTAAAAAACCCTTAAGTTATCTGTAAGGTTTTCCTTCAGATTTTAGAAGGAAAGAAGGAAATCAAAAGACAGCGAAACTCAGCAAGGAGGTTATATCGCACTGAAGTGTTAAAGTTTCGAGAGAACCCAGCACAGACGGATATAACTTATTTCCGGAGTAGAGTACAGAATTAAAAAAAACATGATTATTTCATTCATTCTAGGCAGTCAGAAGTGGCAACTACCTTTAGGCCTTTACCGTTTCTTTTATTATGTATTCATTAATTATAACCTTCGAAACTAAAGTAAGAAATTAACGAACAACTATTGTAGCAGGGGATAAATAAACAAAACTTGTTGCCACGACAACCCGAACCTTTAAATGAATACTTCAGCGCAATAACGAAAAGAAACATTTTGTTTTGCTTCGGATGAAAATAAAACGAAGTCAAACATTTGCATACAGTTCATTCTATTCAAGATGTTTGGTCATCAACAGTCAGATCAGAGCGAAAACTGGTCAAGAAAAAAAAAAGGTAATCCAACACAAAATGCCGTATAGAAAGTTCGTCTGATTATATTGCCTTAAAATTTCAATATAATTATGCTTTTTAGGACTAACTTTATTTCTGTATACATTTTTCTGTTTTGAAACGAGTGACGCAACTCATACACGGAAAGTTTGGCAACTAAAAACATGTATCTTTGCTTTAGGAACCGAATCCGATCATGTACCTCTATGCAGATTCTTATGTGGAAGAATCGGGCCAGATGCTATTTTGACAAAAAACAGTGGAATATGCTAAAGGCGAGTTTTTCGTGATCTAAAGAACAAGAACAAATTAAACAAATGGCAATACACGCACACTTGTCACGAGATCGAATCCAGACGTTTTGTTTTAGATCTATTAAGATAAAGATCTTTATGGCCATCAGTTTTAATTTCATTTTTTTCTGTACCTTAGTTTCCACAACATTTTCCTAAACAATACCTCAATATACCAAGGGGACACTTCACGGAACGCCACACGCTGTGAGAAGTAAACAACGACCAAAAGAGTGTTCCTATAGCAACTTTCAGTGTTTGTCCCAAGCAACATGAAAGCACGGAAAAACTGGCTAGAACGGACGCTGAGTAAGAGTTTAATAATAGAAATAAGCTAAAAGTACCTTTTTACTTGGTACCGAATTAAAGGTTGAACTACTGTAGTTCCACATTAGAATTGTCATATTTTTTATTACTATTACTTTTTATCATCAACCGATGGTTACGACGTTAAAACGCTAATTATCGAAAATTTGTATAATCAGCATTTAGACTCTATTCCGTCCAGTGACTGCAAAAATAATTCGAATCCTTGATCTCTATGTTTTTATTTTTTAAGTTGCCCCGGATAAAAATAAAATAACAAATGCTAAATGAAGTTTTCCACTTCAAACCCATCAAAATATTCATCAATATATCTCACAAAATAAAATGATTCGAAATAGGCTATCAACTAATATCAAATGCTTATTACACGTCAGAACATGGTAATTAATTATTTTATTCCGGTCTATATAAGCTGTATAACCTTTGCTATCCTCATTTCAGTTGTAGCTACCACAGAGCCATGGCGATCTCTCAGCGTTTTTGCGGTGCTTTGGTCTTCATCTGTTTTGGTAAGTTGCAATTTACTAAGGTAGCCCCAAGTACTGACAGTTTTGAAGTTACTTTTGATTCAACCGTCGGGAACTATTAAGGGACATTAATACATAATTGCAGATCTCATAACGCAAACCTCTATCCAAAGAGTCCTTTTGAAGAAATGAAACGCAATCGCGAGATTGATAATCTCAAATTAATTTTGTCTGAATACCACTTCGAAGACTTTGATATTAATTAGCTCAATGCATTGACACCATAACAAACTCAGAATTTAAAAAATATTCTAGTTGTTCAGTTTAAGGTTACTCCGGACCTTCGCGGGTGTCCTTGGGGAAAAAATTCGTATGCGCGCCACTTAAAAAGAAAACACGGCAATTTATATATCGTTGGAAAGCTTAATAAATGTAGATTTCGGAAAAAAATATAAATTGCCGGTTTCTTCAATTCCGCAAAAGCAAATCGCAATCAACTGCGAAAATGACCATGTGTCATTCAATTGAATTAATAGGGTATCAAATCCAAGCGCACTGGCAAAATAACTGCGCAGTGTTAATCCAAAAGGACCAATCATCAAAAGTGTTTGTGGGCACTGCATTGAAGATCGCCACGGGAGAAATATTACAAATTTCAAAAATCCCCGACACACTCTTGTTTCACAACATCTAAGGAACGTTTAGGCCAAATTTCACAGAAATCTGCCCAGTTTTGGTACCCTATTAATTCATTTGTTTGCCGGAATGACGCATGGTCATTTTCACGGTCATTTTTGCAATTTTCTTTTGTGAAATTAAAAAAACTGGCAATTCATATTTTTTTCTGAAATCTACATTTATTAAGCTTTCCAACGATATATAGTTTGCCGTGCTTTCCTTTAAAATGGTCCGCATACGAATTTTTTCCCGGAGGACACGGGAGGACACCAGCGAAGGTCCGGAGTAACCTTAAGTCGGCACTGTAAAGACGGAAATGAAACCTAATTCAGACATCGGAAGTGTTACATGCACAACCATGAAGTTCCGTGAGGTTAATTGAGTATTGCAAGTCATGTGTTGTTGTACTTGTAAGCAGAGTTACATGTTGTCAAATTGAAAAAAAAAAGTTAAATACACAACCATGATGAGACTCAACAGCGATTTCAGTAATAGGCGACCTAGCTAGGAAGTTGCTGATCTCCAAACGAGTATTCAATTTTTCTTTACTTGACTTACTTGACTTAAGCACAAATACATTTTTACTTGGTGCATCTCAGTTGGAAACAGGTATTCCCGTTTTGAAGAAAGAAACTCAGAGTTCTGTGAGCCTGCTCACAATCATTTGGTTCCGGGGTGCCAAGAGATGATGTTGACCATTATTTCTGTTTACTTGTAAATACCTTATGCGATATCGGCATATTGCCTTGATATGCGGTTTTTCTGCGTATATAGCCATTTTATAAACTGGCTGTGAGAAATAATAGATCAAGGTAGCCAATCCTACTGTCACTTTGACATTTTTTCTTCATAACAAGCTTGGTGTGTTGTGTTGCGTTGTGTTGTCGTTTTGTTCTGGTGTGTTAAGAGATGACGATAACCATTATTTCTGTTCACTAGAACACACCTTATAGGCAATATCGCGTGTAGGCTTAGTTTGCAACTTTCGTAGAACAATTATAAACTGGCTACGAAACACTAGTTCAAGGGAGTGAATCCTACTGTCCTACTGTTTTATTTCTTCGATAATTTACCTTGGGAATTTGCCGTCGGCCCGTCAGGCGAGCTTTTGTAAATTGTTTAGCTGCGGAAAAACCCATTAAGCACTTACGCCTAATAAGCCGCTATCGGTAATGACGTTAGTCGTAGTTACTTTTGTCTTACGCTTGACTAAAAGTACCAATATTGGACGGCAACCGTCAAATTTTCGCCTGAAAGCGTCAGTGTTCTCGGAAACAGCTTGTTTTTCCTAACTACCTGTTTGTCCAAACTGGAAACTCGCACCTTGCAATTCGTTTCGTGAGAACACTTCCCTCACCATACACTTTCCCCGATATTTAGGCCATATTTAGAACTTTAGAAGTAGTCAAGAGCCCATTTAAAGTGCCGTCTTTGTAAGTATTAAGGATTTCAAGGGTCCGTGACATTTTTTATTAACCATGAGGTCATATCCATTTCTAACTTGCTTGTATTGTCTCTCGGGCGATGGTTAGATATGCTGTTTGAATAATTAGGTGATTTGAAAACGTCAAGTTTAAGCGTTTTGATTATTATTGAAATTCAGAAGAAAATGGATATGGCAATATTAACATAACGCTCACACGGAAGCCATCAAACCAAGGGATTTTCCACACCTGTAAAATGGAAAGTAGTTTTGTCTTCAGGGTTAGATATAGACGTTTTTAGCAATGATCTTTTTTTTTTTTACTTTTTACAATTTTTCAAAGACTATAATGAGCGTTTTTTGGAACAGTCAAAAATGACGGATGACGCAAGTCGAAAGAGTGATTGCCACAAAATCGAAAAAAGTAGGTTTGCCATTTAGCCTTACCGAATCCCTTGTTATTCTGACATTTTCAGAAAGCTCAATACTTGATGATATTGCTGGGAGTTTCACATTTTACTAATTATGGCCTGCTGCTTCAGTTTCTAGGCAACAAATGAACAAATGAACTTTCAACTAATGATTACCTGTGAATGGTATTTTCTCGTGACCCCCAACACAGCGAGTCTATCTGTGTAATTTACAAACCACTCTTAGACTTAAGTATTTAGCCATCGAAAATAACTGAAGAAGATAATGTTCTTTCCCTTCAACAGCACTGTTTCTTGTGTGCCTTGCCCGCCCGGACGAGACAAAAAGGCATGATGACAAAAGGAACACGAAAACCATTCGTGGGAAGGATGTCTCGGCCAAAATACTCGGACGGTCTGGTAAAATCATGATTGTTCGCTCAGATAAAGACGACAAGGATGACGGTAAAGATGACAAAGATCGCGATATGGACAAAAATTCAGATGGCAAGGACGATGTAGACTCTAAGGACGGTGTAGACAGTAAAGACGACGGCAGGTACAATAAAGACAGTGTGGATGATAAAGACGCTGATGACAAAGACGACAACGACGATGCCAACGACAAAGACGATAACGATGATGATGATGATGACTTTAGAGACGACAAGGACGACTTGCTGTCTTTTGAGCTTGATGAAATAGAAGAAAAAGATTCAGACGGGAATGAAGTTGACGACAAGCACTCTGTGGATTCTTTTAGCGATGTGGATTTTCAATTCTCTCGACTAAACAGCAACTTTAAGTTGCAAGGGGTATCGGCCATCAACGTCAACTTATCAACTTATCTTGACGATCCCAAGGCTAATCTTGACATCATGGTGTACTTGTTCCGTGAGTCCGGGAAAATTACATTTGGTAATGAGACGTTTGCCGTGCAGGCTGGGACGGTGAAGTTTAATATTAAGGTAAGAAACAAATCATTGGTGTTGAAATTTTACCATGAACTGTCATTCCATGTTGTCACAAGACTTTCTCTCCTTTACGCTTGCTCTATTCACCGTAAAGGAGAACACATAATGCTCAAATTCGAAAAGGAGACAGAAAATGCTGAAATTAAATTGTAGAAAAGCCCAGGAAATATATTGCGATCCGATTATGAGTAACACAATTCAATATTGCATTTGGTTTTCATAAACTCCTTCCCATCGGCCTCCTTCAGTTCGATGATATTCCATGTAATAAAAATTAAGTACATGTTCACTTTTAATGATAAGAATACCAGATGCATAAGACTTGAAAGGAAAATATACCGCACGTTTTAGTTTGAAATGTTTATCCGGCAATAAACTAGCGACATACAGACATTTTTTAACAGAAACGATTTATCATAATTCAGTAAATTGTGATCGTCCGGGTGAGCGTAGTCCTGAGAAGGACTGTTTGTGGTGACATTCACTGACGTTTCGACAACCTGAGCGGAAGTCATCATCGGAGTTAAGTGAACTGTGAATCGTCAGTAGATGTTATAAGTCTCTGGTCGTTGTCCTGATTGGTCGACGATCTCGTGATGTTATTGGTCGCCTTCAGTTAAGCCGTGATGTTATTGGCTGTGAAGGCTGTTAAACGTGATTGGTGCGTTTCGATCCGTCCTTTGTTAGTCAAACCATTTACAGAAAAGATTTAATTCTTTACCGCACTGTTTTTCTTTTTTGTAGATTAGCAACTGGGATTTTTGTGACGACTCCAGCTGCAGTAAGGGCAAAGCAGGAAAGTACCTTGATCTTAGTCTTAATGTCAGAAGCAAAGGAGGTCCGGTTGAAATCGATGATGACGACCGCAAAAAAGCCAACAAACCAGCTGTGTGTGACGACAAAGACGACGATAAAGATGATCGAAATGATAAAGATGATAAAGATGACAAAGACGACGATGATGACGATTGTCCCTTCATATATGACATGGGAGGTGACTCTGAGATGCTGCTTAACAGAGGGGTAAGTTGATTCAGTGTGGACAGGCGCAAGTCATGTGTTCTGTTGGAAAAATTCATGCTTTTTTAATACCCAGCGGCCCTTAATCAAAGATCGTGGGCACGAGAACGGGTCGTCAAAAACGACGCCATGTTGATTTGCAAAGCTAATTTTGATTTTTGATGATTTCTGTTTATGCCTGTGAAGATCCTGGAAACAGATATCGCCCAACAAGCCAAAAAATGCTTACTGTTTATATGTTCCTGTTTCTTTATTTCCAGGTTATGACCGACGATGATGACTACACTGCGATGCCAGCTGGGTTTCCCAAATTCGAGAATGATGACGGAAAAAAGAAGTTTGTGTTCCGCATCCCCAAGTTCAGCAAAAATGTCTTGGTGGATCCTAGCGTTACACCGGGTAAAAAATCAAGCGCAGGCCAAAAGTCAGCTGCTTCTTGGCTGCAGGTCAACTTAACCTTTGCTCTGTTGCTTCAAGTTGCAGCGATGTTTGCAGCCCACTAAAAACATGTTACTACATAACATTTTTTGATTTACAATATGATTAAATAAGCAGCTTGAAAATTGGGAAATTAATATATATTATGCAAATTGCAACAACAGCAGAGTTACAAAAACACATTTCCACAGTTTGGCCACAACCTTACGCATGCGCACAGCCAAACTACTTATGAAGTGATACACATGGACATTTTTTTTCCTCGTTAGGACTCATCAACATGGAGTAGCCAGGCGCCTAGGGTAGATAGTCGAACCCATAACCGCTGTTTAATCAAAAGGCGAATCAGACGGTTGCTGTGTTTTGTGGTTTTTTCTGTTAGCTGTTGCCTCTAGTTAGTTGCTTTTTGTTTAAAAAAATCGTTATCAGCAGGTTTCTGTAACGAGTTAAACAGAGCTAGTTTCGTGGAGAGATAGATAGGATTGAAGACTCGCTCTGCATATGTTTCTCCTTACTGTACCCGTTATTGTCTTCAGACTTCTTAATAAACCAATTGTTCTAAGATACTTTAATCTGAACTAAGTCATCCGTAAAAGTATTTTTAAAATATCATAACCAGACAATAGATAATAGAACAAGCAAAAAAGGAAGGAAAAAGTTTGAATGTATAAGCTGACAAAATAAACAAATTGTGTCATTAGAAAAAACTACTTTGTTTATTCGTTTATTTATTCCACTTTGATCTGGATTTCAGTCTCCCCGATTTGGAGTGCACCTCTGCGCGGCTAGAAGCAGATCGAGAGGATCGAAGACTATAAATTTCTGAGCGCATTGCTTGCCGGATTTTTGCAGAAAAACTGCCATTTCAAGCCATTTCGCCACTATCTGCCGAAATTCCATTCTAACATCCTTTGCACTTAACAGTTTTTCTTGCAAGTCTACACACAATGGTCAAACTGATTTTGACAGTTTCTGAACTGGCGAGAAAATCGATAACCAGACCAACTTTTCGTGTTTTTGTTCTCAGCCCGTTATTCTTCGTTTTAATTCGTTCTCGTTTTCTTTTTCTTTCTTTTCTTTTCTTTTCTTTTTTGAAGGGGGAGGGGGGGGGGGGGCGTTGTTAACCGGAAAAGGAGAAAGAGAAAGGACAAATAGCAGCAACCAGTGCTAAGGCCAGATTTGCTTCCTTTTCGTGCGCTTTCCGTTATGTAACTCTAGTGAACTTTGCCTGATTGTTCTAATTTAAGTTTTGCCTGCTGCATTAGTTGTTTATCAAAAATATCTGCTGTCGAAGGATGACTTTACAAACTTTACGAGTACCGTGGTATATCAAGGCCGCCCTAGACAGTCATGGCCATCAATGGATTGACTTCGTCATTAGATCAGTTCCTCTTTTTTTCTGATCTAAGGACCATTCCCGTGTAGGGAACATCTGCAGACCTGTACAGTTGTACAGAACTCTACCTGGGTTTCATGAAAGCGTTTCTATAATTTTTAACGGGATAGTCAATAAAAGCAATATTCTAAATAAAAGGTGACCAAATTTTGCGCCTCTGTTCGTGTGGAGTTTTTCTTGACTTTGACGCCATTTTTCCCATTGCAGTCCTTGACATGTCTGCTTAATAAGCCTTTGTTTTGCTAACATAGTGTCCGCTTAGCACTGGGTCCACCTTTACGTATCCTCTTCTCAAACATCGCTATAGATGTGCAAGGAGCTTTAGATCGGAGCTCCAAAAAGACCCGAACTCGAGGTAAAATCAGGTGTTAAACCGGTTAGACGTTACCTTTTCTCCAAGATCTGTTGCTTCCACGGTTGCTAAGTGTCTGGGACAGCATGAAGTCCGTAAAGGCTTAATTAGTAGCGTTTGGCTCAACGAACCAGCTTGAGCCACACTGAAAGACCAACAACGCAAGACGGCCACAACGCTTCAGCCCGAGTTTCAGTGTAAACTGATCGTAAAGAGTCTCCACACAACTGACATTTTTGTGCCTTTCCTTGATATAGCGCTAGAAATTTAATTTTCTTATATGGTTCGGATGTTTCCCTACCTAGCATCCGTTTCTTGAATCTCCCAATAACTTACCGGACGCGATAAGCGTTTTTTCAAATAGTGCAAATTTCCAGATGTGAAAATTCTTCAAAAGTTCCGATGAATAATGATGTGCGCCAAGAGAGGATGAAGGGAGAGAGCGAATCCCCTACACATCGGCTTATTCAGATGAAAATTATTTGAAATCAATTTTTGGTTCTGTGTCATACTGCGTGGTTATTTTAAGGACGACACCTAATTGGTCAGTTAGAATGACACCATGTAATTTTGGATCGTTGACGTGGGAACAACAGATAAAAATAACCTTCGCTACATGGGTACGAACTAATAATACATTTCAAATAATTATCATGGGTCACGGGGGTTCACTCTCTTACTTCATCCTCTCTTGTGTGTGCATAAAATAGTTTTTCGGGCCCGGTAAGCAGTACGTAGTTTTGAGAAACGGGCAGATCATGGAGACAAATGGATCACAAATACCTTATGTTTTGCATTTTAAAGTGAAACAGGACATGAAAGTCAGAGTTTTGAAATAGTGTGAGAAAATGTTGTATTTTGGTCTAAAACAAACTTAGGGTTTGGGTCAGGGGGGCGGTACATCCTAGCAAAATTCCAAGGAGTATCTTGTACCCGAAATGTAGAGAAAAAAAAAACGTGGATAACTTCCAAGTACGATTGAAACGTTGATCTTTCAAGTTATGAAAGTTATAAACGCCAACTTATGTAATGACCATGGCGAATTATAACTTGCTCCACAAATGTAAGCTGGGCAAATAAATCATGTAATGTTATCTTAATGATAAAAGCAAAAGTGGAGATAAAGGAAGAATAGGAAGCACGAAATCACACGTAAAACACGCGGAGATGAAAAGATGATCATGCCCCAGTAAAAGTCTTTTAACTTCGTGGTATAAATGCTCAAAAACGTTTTTGCTATCAGTCAAGAATTGGCTTTCCCTAGCTTGTATAATGAAAGAAATACTTCTGCGAAACCAACCGTCGACGTTTAAGAAGAACTTTGAGGAAAGTCCATGAAAAATCGCTTTCCCTCTCTGTCGCCTTTTGGGCCATTTCGGCTTACGACGACGTGGTATTTCAAACAGATAGCTGGACGGGAAAATTGGTATAAAGTAGTTTTGTCCAATGTGGCCTGCCAGATATCGGTAGGGCTCAGCTGAACACATAATCACATGCTTTTCAACAGCCTAGTCCCTACGCGTTCTCGCCTCGGTCTAACCTGGACCGCGAGCTGTGACGTCACTGAGAGAGATTCGCCGAGAGCGCCTAGTAAATATTGCCAACACTGAAACATTTAAAGGAGCAATGTCACGGATAACGCATCTTGAAAAAACTGGCAAGTTTTTTCAAGTTTGTCACTGACATGATTCGAATGTCAAGTCTTAATCTCCCTCAGTCGTGACCATCCTCGTTTAGTTTTGGTTTATTATTACTTCTTTGGTGTTTTTCTACCTTAGGAAACTATTATTTTGAGGTTTCTTTTAATAAGAAAATCTGATTTTTTCAGATCAGAAAAATGAATGAAACGCCGTGACATGGTTCCTTTAAGACTGAAATGTTTAAGAGATCGTGTATGACAATCGATCATGACATAATACCTTTCCAGTTCACATCGCGCCGAAGGATACGTAGAAAGCTCAACATCCCACTCAGACTCCCACTCCGAGTCTACAAAATTGTAAGCTTAACGAAGTGTGTACAGGAAAGAAATTCGATCGGAAAGCAATGACGAGGAAAATAACATAACTAAAAAAGATATGCCTCAAAATTAGAACTTACCGTCGTTTGTAGACACTCCCATGATTGGATTCTATCCCATCGGTGAGCAACTTTTGCAAAAGCTAGGAGTTGAAACTAGTAAAATCTAACCAGGGTTTTTTTCGTGCTAAAATCAGGGGTATTTTCATCCTCGGAGACCCAGGGGCAGATGGTGGGCGCGAACAAAAAAGCGGGCGAAGAAAAGTCAAGGGCAAAGGTAAAAGCCCCCGGGGAAAATGTTTCTCCAGAGTAGTTCCTAACGGTCTAGCCCGTTCTGGCTTCTGATTGGCCACAGAAAACTTTGTATTTTTTTTGCCCAATCAGCGAGCAGCATATCCTTGAATCCGTTTCGTGTGATTTGACACGGCGTAGTAGAGGAAGGTCGTTCAGTTTGTCCACCATCTTGCCTTGCTTGTTTATCGAAAATCTAAGACGCTTTTCTTGGAAAATCTCGGCGTGAATGCGCCACGAAGCTTAAGGGCACGTAGAAGAAATTGTCACGTTCAAGTGGAGAACCAATTCACCGGAAAATTTTTAATGATCGAACGTATCGTACTACTGTTTGCAATCCCCGTGAGCCTTCTGATTCGGGACCAGAAATTAGACCGGTAGTAAAAGCATTGGAAAAGGTCCTTCATTTTGTTATAGAGCCTCAAGTACAATTCTATCTTTGGAGCAACTAGACAAAAGCGGTCTAATTTCTGGTTGGTCCCGAATCAGAAGGCTCACGGGGATTGCAAACAGTAGTACAATACGCTGATCATTAAAAATATTCCGGTGAATTGGTTCTCCACTTGAACGTGACAAATTCGTCTACGTGCCCTTAAGCTTCGTGGCGCATTCACGGCGAGATTTCCCATGAAAAGCGTCTTAGTTTTTCGATAAACAAACAAGGCAATATGGTGGACAAACGACCTTCCGTGTACTACGCCGTGTCAGAACACACGAAACGGATTCAAGGATATGCTGCTCGCTGACTGGGCAGAAAAATACAAAAGTTTTCTGCAGCCAATCAGTCGCCAGAACGGGCTAGACCGTTAGGAACTACTCTGGAGAAACATTTTCCCCAGGGGCTTTTAACTTTGCCTTTGACTTTTCTTCGCCCACTTTTTTGTTCGCCAGTCCCGACTTTCCCTCACCCCACTATCTGCCCCATGCCCCATGCAATATTTGCTAGGCGTTCTCTCGCCCACCCCTTCCCAGACTTCGCACGGACTACGGGGCAAGAGAGAACGGCTAGGGACTAGGCTGGCTTTTCACAACTCAGTGGTGGTATAGGTTTTTAGACCCCCTCGGCGTCTTTCCTGGCAAAATGGCAAACAGTTGGATGATATCGCCCAGGGGCCCGCGAAGCTGATGACCAAGCCATCTGCGTTGGTTGTCTGTGACGTCCAGTCAGAGTGATACGAAGCTGCCCAGGGACATAATGGCTCCTTCTGAGCCTTAAGAAAATCCTGAGGCAGGAGTTGTGAAGGGTATTAATTACCTGACTAGCTTTGATCCACCAGTGTAGTGGAACCTTTGGCCTCCAGACTGGACCAAGTTGATTCGGTATCGGAAGGGAAAAGTGGGCGGTAAATTTACAAGGTCAGCAGTACACGTTAAAGTTGTCAAATGTCAGTTTTTTTGTAGCAATCAAGTCAAATAGTGTTATTTTCATTCAGCTGTCTGAGCTTCCCATAATGCTATGCCCTGCAGCCGAGTTATGATTAAGCAGCAAGATTAACATTCGGACTAGGAAGTTCAATAAACACACAAACCATCTGCCTTTTTCACGAAACTTTTATTTTGTAACTTAAAAGAACAAATCAAACCACACTACAGCTTTTAGTTTCCTAGCATCAGAAAGCCAAATATCCCGTTTTGTTACGATTCCCATGATGTCATGTGTTAGACCATCATGTATCGACCATCCTCAGTAACGCCCGCATCGTTTAAGGCGGCAAATGCGACCCTGCCAAACACGGTCGCTGAAAAATATACATATTTCAAATATCTTAATCAAATCATCCCATGCAGACATGGTTTTTAAAATTTATTCTTCTGTAACAGACAGACCTATTTACTTTCTTTTATGGCTATTTATAAGCAGCATGTAAAAAAAGGAGTTCGCTTCTAGCGAGCTTTGATCTTGTTCCGAGTCACAAAGGACAAACCCTGGATATCTACAATTTGGCTCACCAGCAGTAAGAATACTCAGCAGTCAAAGGTAACATGTTAACTGTTAACTTTCATCCAAAGTCCAAGAGCGCTTTGCTAGCTAGTCTGCAGTTGTGCTCATAATCTTGAAAACAATTGGGAGAACTTGTTTAAACATCAAGACAATTCATCTTTAGTGATCACTTTCCTAATTATCCTGATCTGTATGTGTTATAACGCGTGGATATGATGAAGAGAAAGTTCCTGCTAATCGCTGTTGGGCCATAAAGAGTGCAGGAAAGTGAAAGGCGAAATTGAGAGGTAAGAAAAACACATTTGGAAAAACTCTTAATTTATTAGTTGTTTAAGCGGACTCAAAGTTGATGCAAATCCGAAACAACTTGAAATAAGACAAAATGATGAGCAACGCTTACTCTTTCTCATTTCTGTGATAGCTGTAAAATCCCATCAGCACTTTGTATTTCAGCAGCTTGTAGTCTAAAGTCAGTTGAAAGTGAGTTCAAGGTCTTGGTTTCGCAATCCATAGCTTTATACTCTCTGGAGGTACAACACTGAAACTTGTACCTGTTGGCAAGGTAAGCCACTGTTAGTAAAATTAAAATATATTGCATGACCCAAAAAAACTGAACACAGTAAGCCTTAAACAACAAACCAAGCAAAAAAAAAAAACAGACCTAGTAAGATAATCTAAACCTTTTTCTGACTAATTTACCTAATTTCCCTAAAATGGCAAAGCCGTATTTCACAAGGTTTTATTTTCGCGATTTGAGGGCCGAAAAAGGCCATAAAACGTTCCTCCATATAACCATCCCAGAGCTTACGATCTGTTTGGTCAGCAACGAGACATACTTTAAAAATGAAGCCGCGTAGCTCTGGGGACGAGAATGCCATAATGTAGTCTCTTTCGCTCGCGCTCCACTATCTGAACGCCTGGAACAGGCTATATGTTGGGTAGCCAGTGTCATTTCATAATTTCATAATCGCTCATGTCGCTGTTTCAACGACGCTATGTCCGTTGTTCGAAATTGGAAGTCCTTTAATACGTAATGTACCTGCATGCTCTCTTCATCAGGTTACCAAATATACCGAATAATAGAATCCAAATAAGTATCCTTGTGTATTGGATTTAGCGCTATATAAATCGTATAATTTAATATCATTATTATTTTTTTGGTAATGTTCGGGTGTCCCAGAATTGCTGAGCGTGGAGTGAAAGAAAACAAAAGTAGAATTGAAATTACATTGAAAGCCTTCCTCAGAGAAAAAGGACTGTCTAATACGTGCGTGACATCTGAAAACAAACCATCACAAACACCATTCTAAGGTCAGGAGGCTAAGTAGAAATCGATCCGTCTGACTGGCCGCCTTAAAATATCTAGAATGCAACGTATTTCAGCTTCTCGGAAACGCAAACAATAGATGGGTGTGTTTTGAATAAATCTTGCTTTCACAATCTTACGGCGAACATTCGCAATGGAATCTCTCTTGAAAAACCTCAAAGAACGGGTTACGTGTTCGATTTGTTTCGATACTTTCACCGAGCCCAAGACGATAACTTGTCTGCATACCTTCTGTTGCGAATGTTTGAAAAAACATGCTCTAAGAACCCAAAAAGATGGAAAATTTCGCTGTCCTGAGTGTCAAGCGCAAATTGGCGTCCCTGATCGCTTCGATACGTTGACGAACGGTTCTCTCCAGGATGGTCTGATGGGCCTTCTCGCCGTACAAGAAAGTGGTGATGGAAGCGAGATCAGCTGCGGTAATTGCAGACAAAAGTGCGCTGAGACAAGCTTCTGCTTTGAATGCGGAAAATTTATGTGCCCTGACTGTGTAAACGCACATGAACTTTTCAGAAATGTAGCGTTTAAAGGACACAAAGTCAGACCAATAAAACACTTTCAAACCGAAGACTTCGAGGCCCTACTAAAACGACAATCGTTATGCTCTCAGCAATACCACGAGCGAGAGGTAACGAGGTTTTTTTGCATCGAATGCCAGACTTCTGTGTGTCAGATATGTATTGTTACGGATCACAGGAATCATGTTGTTGAACCACTTGACAAAGCAGCTGATGGCGAGAAAGCGAAAGTCGTGGCGGGAGTCGAGATGATGAAAGAAAAGAGCAAATTTTGCAGTGATGTGATCAATGAGTTTGAGCAAACAGCTGTTTACTTGGAAACAAACATCACCGCCGCTAAACGGAAAGTTTCCCAAGCAGCTGAACAAATGATCACCAAGATACGAGAACGTGAGCAGGAAGCCATTGCTGACCTCGAGAACACGCGCGTGTCAAGAATGGAGAAATTAAACGCTGCAAAGACACAAGTACAGTCCTTGATCAAACAAATAAACCAAGCAGTCGAGTTTGCTAACAACTTGATTCAAAGAAGTTCAAGTTCAGATATAATGCAAAGCAAGAAGAACTTACAAATGCGGCTTGAAGATCTTAACAAGACTCCTGTTCCCGCTCTTCCGGTTAGTTCATTTGTGAAATTTTTCTCGACGTCTGAACCACATAATTTGCCGGCCCTCGGTTTCACTGCAACCATTGAACCAACTGTGGAAGGACTGAATAAAGATCTCCGGGCTGGTATAGAATCAGAGTTTGTCATCTGTCCAAAACTGAAAAACAAACCTCAAGGAAAAATTCTCGTTGAAGTTTTCGTGGAACCTGCCGAGGAAGTAGGAAGCTTCATGACTTACGAAAAAGAGGAGGGAAATTTCCTGGTGAAGTTTACACCCAAAGTACCAGGCACCTACCACATATATGTGACTGTAAATGGGGACAATGTTCATGAGAATCCTTTTACTGTTCAGGTGAAGCAACGACGGCTTGAAGTGGTGGGTGAGTTAGATTTAAAGGGAGAAACTCTTCGAAATCCACATGGGATTGCCGTGAACAGTAAAGGGTTGATTGCTGTTGCGGACATGAATGGACACTCTATCCTCATATTCGATAAAGAAGGAAAGTATCTGCGAAAAATTGGCCTCGAAGGAGAGAATGCTGGGGAACATTACTTGCCATCTGGCATCACATATCTCAATGACGATGAGATTCTAGTGGCTGATGAGATGAATGACTGCATTCGGCAGATACATGTACACACGGGGAACGTAGTGAAAACGTATGGAAAGGAAGGGACAGCAATGGGCGAGTTTCGGAAGCCGTGTAGCGTTTGTGTGGATGATGAAAGACGCGTTGTTGTATCCGACTCCAGCAACAACAGAATGCAGGTCTTAACAAAGGATGGTGTACCAGTCTTTAAGTTTGGAGATAGCGGCTCAAGAAAACTCAGACGTCCTACTGGATGTACTTTCCACCAAGACACATTCTTTGTTTCTGACTCCTCGAACAACTGTTTAAAAATCTTTGACCGTTCAGGAAAGTTTTTGCGCAAAATTGGAGAACAAGGTAAAGGTGAGAGACGGTTGCACTGTCCTCAAGAACTGTGCGTTGAAAAAATTGGCAATCATCACAATATACTTGTTTGTGATCGTGACAAACGAATTGTCCAGTTTTCAATGGAAGGTTGTTTCACTGGAAAAACTGTTTCTAAGCTACTACAACCTGCTGGAATAGCTACAACACCAGATGGACGGATTTTGGTATCTGATTTCAAAGCGAAAAAAATATATATCATAAAATAAATTTAAAAGTCTGAAAGAGAAAGTTATCGAGGTTTTTAAAGTCAGAACGAGAGAAGCCGAGGATATTTAGTGTTAAAGTGCCAGCAATCTTTCTAGTCGTGTACTTAGCAGAGGTTAGCAGAATGAAAGCTAGTTTCTTTTTCCTTTTTCGTTTCCTTCTTCCATTCTCCTTTGAACTAAAACTAAATTTGGTCTCTCCATTTATAGTCTCCTTGTCATTCGAGGTCACGTGACTATGTTTACAGTAAAGAATGACGTTGATGACAAGTAATTGGAAGAATTCAAAAGAGCGAATCAGCTTAATAATTATCAAGAAATTATTAAGATATACTACTTAAGTGCTAATGAAGTTGTTCAGAAAACATACTCATTTAGACTAAGAGGTTTATGCGGGTTGATCCTTATAAATTATGGTAAAAATAGTGAGCCCGCAATGCGAGCTGTCTGAAGAATTGCTTATCTGATTGGACAGTATTATGTCACAGGCATACCATCATTTGATTGGGTAGGTGTCTGTGCCTTTCTGTCGTAAAGCCTAGGCCACTTTACTTTTATTAAAAAATCAAACGGAGGAAAGTGCTTAGATTACTTCTTTTGTTTGAGATTTTGCAGCTAACAAAACTTCACTTTTTATCTGTCGTAGTATAATTATGAACGTGAAAAGTCAGATATGATTGGCAACGCTAATTAAACGTACATCTTTAAGGTTGGTGTAGATTAGATTCTAAGGACAAGATATTTAGTTGCTTCCGAATATTAAAAATAAAACGCGCTTAGTGTTTGTTGGTCAAAGTTTTTGGTCAATACCAATGATGTAAATGCAAGTGTAGATTCTCTAAGAAGAATTCATTGCTCTTCAATTCACAATACAAAGTCTCGAACACCAGTCTAGGGTTTATTACCATGCGGCTACTCGAACCATGGCTACTCGAAACATGACCACCCAGTCAAACTTCGAGACTTCTTGAAAACAACCAATCAGAAGACGAGTTCAGAACAATGAAGTGGCTTCATATTTTCTGAAGTCCATGGTGTATTTAGAACTTTCGATACCCATAAAAATTTACCTCAAAATTTGGTCTGGGTCATGGTGTTCATGTGGACCATACTAACATATAGATTTAGCCAAGCCTAAAAGTAGAGCTCCAATTTTTATTCATTTATTTATTATTGAACATTAATATATGAAATAATCGTATATTTGAACTGCAGATGAAGACAGAATTATATGAAGATCATTGTAGCGAAGGTGTTTCAACCTAAGCAGTTGAAAAGAAATCGTATAGACAGATTCTAAATGAAGAATACATCCGCCTTATTCAATGGTTTTACATATAATACGCACGAATATTTTACGACTCACATGGTACAGTTATGCTGCGACGAAAAATGCGAGCAAATGAGTAAAATGTCCCGAGTATTATCTGTAAAACCACTGAATGATATTTATTATTCCACTACAATATTTGCCTACCATTTTAAATGATTTATTCAATGAGTGATTTGAAACTGGGACACTACAGTGCAATACGCTTTCTATAGTGCGATACACTCATACTCTCATATTGTATTGCATGTATGTGTTTTCTCCTTATATGGTAAACTGATGCTATAGTGGAATAATAATGTACCTTGTTTACTTTTGTTGATGCCCAGGGACATTTAATTAAAAATAGGGAGTTATAAATTAAGTGCACTCAGAAATCCCTACCTAAAACATCCCAGGGCATTGTTAACTGTAAAAGCTCTTGCTTATAAGTCCTGCTCTCTTAAATACGTCCCTTTACCTACTAGTGGTCAGCGCTAAAATGAAACTAATGCTAGTTACAAATAAATTGTTTGTTAATAATTATGTCATGACATTAGAGCTTGTTATATCATTTTATGTTTTGACTGATGCCGGGAATTATTTTACTGTCAGAGGAAGATGCAAACAAGTGCAGTCTGACAATTTACACTTTAGGTGAATCAATTCATTCATCTATTTAAGTACCTGGCATCAGTCATCAATCAACCACTCAGCCACTTGGCTGATGAATCAGTCAATCAGCCAATTAAAAATCAATCAATCAATCAATCAATCAATCAATCATTTAACCAATCTGTGACTAACAGTGTTACCAATGCAAATAACAAATGGTCCAATGATCACTTAGACTAGTGACTTTATTCGATGCACAGATCATGACTCTCTCTGTTACTACCCCAGACAGTGATGGTAGTAAATCTTGTGATTTAATTTGTTTTTGGTTTGATTATTAACCTTTACACTGCATCTAATCTCACCAATGACCAATGACCAATGTTACTGATTGTCCCAGTCATAATCTGGTAGCAAAGAAAAACAAAAAGAAAAGCCTCTTCCTACATGTAATTCATTTCAGAATAGTCTAAAACCTAAGTATCAGGTAGTGGACTGACAAGAGGAGATCAGACTGTGGTAAATCAATCAATTGAAATAGTTTTCCCTGTAAAGTTAATTCAATCAAATAAGTCAAACAAGTCTGAATCATCATTGACCTGGGAAGTTGTGGGGGGCTACTCCCATTTTAAGTTATTGGTGTATGGGTGTGTTACTGAGGGAACACAAGGTGTATATATGTGGATACAGTCAAACTAATCATTGACATCAAAATATTTAGCAGAAAAAGACAAAAAATATAAAACCTTACTTCAAAACTGCTCTTCAAATTTTTTATTTTAATTGATAATGTCTGCCTGGAAATATACATGTAGCTAAGAGTACAAATTTCTTAACCAAAGCCTTACAATAAACTGCCTCATTTTCCTGACATCAGGCTGATGGAATAAAAACCTTTAAGGAAAACAAAGCAGATTTTAATTATCTTAATTACCCAAATTAAACCCATGGCTTTTTGGAGGTTCCAAGGATGTTCACACTAATTGTTTCTGCATCTGACTTTCAGACCGATCTCATGTAAACAAAATTGTACCAGTCTGAGTTTGCATCGCTTTAATGAAATCAGGGTTTTCCTGCCCCTGGGTCTCTGAGGATGTTGTTTAACATTCTTGAGAGCTGCTCGACTTTAATTTAAGGGGGTGTTTACATGACACCAGTACATTGTATGGTTTTCATTCTGATGCAAGTTCATCCCAGTTCCCTCTTGTTTCTCTGTATTTGTTACATGATTACAGCACAAAATCTCATAACAGTGTGTCAGTCATACTTGAGTGAGTTCACCCCAGTAGTGGTACTGGATCAAAATTCTCATTCTGGTATGGAAATCCATACCACTATCACTTAAACCTGGTATAACTGCTTGATTCACTCTGCATTAAGTTAATTAACCATTTAGACATCCAGAATAAATCTCACATCACCGTGGAAAAAGGATTTTGTAACTTACAAAGGAGGGAGATTCTTAACTACAGATCTCACATATTTGTTGCTGAGGGATTTTTGTAGATGATTTCATGCTGCTATATTGGTGAAATGAATAAGGCTGAACATCTGAACCCCAAACACGACATTGGACGTGCGTACAGCTGTAACTACTGCCAGTCCCCGACCCTGCATTAAAAAGAAAATCGGTACAACTAAGAGGAAACTAACTTTTTTTTGTGAATCGGAGATAATCCAGCCTTCTTTATTATCTGAAGCATGCAATAATTATTACATATTTACTGTTATTACAAAGAATAGAAGAACTACAGCACAAAATGCATAAAGATACGTGCTTATGCCCTCACAACTTTTGCATCCTGATAATCTCTAAATGTTCGCAATGTTTTCAAAAGCAAAAACTGTATGCCGTTTAAGTTTTAGCATTTTTCTGTTCAGGTCAAGTGGCATGATGAATGTGGTTGTGACTTGAAAATCTTGAAAACCTTTCCCATAAAACAAACGAATGTTTGAAGAAACATGCTCTAAGAACCCAACAAGATGGAAAATTTTGCTCTCCTGAGTGCCAGGCGCAAATGGGCCTCCCTGATTGCTTCAATATATTGCCAACTGGTTTTCTACAGAATAGTCTGCTAGGTGTTCTCGCTGTTTAGAAAGGAGGAGATGGACGCAAGATCAGCTGCAGCAATTGCAGGAAAAAGAGCGCTGAGACAAGCTTCTGCTTCGAATGCGGAAGATTTATGTGCCCTAACTTTGTAAACACACACGAACTTCTAAGACTGAACATCGCATTTGAAGGACACAAAGTCAGACCAATAAAACACTTTAAAACCAAAGACTATGCAGATCTGCTAAAGCGACAACCGTTTTGCTCTCAGGAGTACCACAAACGAGAGGTAACAAAAATCTTGATGACCCTCTCCTAAGGAAAACAAGAAAAGCCCCAGGGGCATTAGACCCCGGCATTGTTGTCCCTTCCCTAGGGTGCAAAAACCATTACGGCCTGATTACGGTCACTCAAGATACGAGCCCTAACCTGTATAGCGAAAGAGGCAATGAGTATTTGTTTGGCCGAGGGAAAACCGGAGGTCTGGGGCAAGTGACCACCAAAAAACAAGAAAAGCCCCAGGGGCATTAGACCCCGCCGTTGTTCTCCCCCCCCTCCCGGGCGGTGTAAAATATGTTACGGTCACTCAAGATAAAAGCCCTTGGCTGTGTAGCGAAAGACACGACGAGTATTTCTTTGGCCGAGCGAAACCAGAGGTCTGGGGCAAGTGACCACCAAAAGAAAAAAAACCACGGAAAAAAAAAGGGTATTACTAGACCCCATCCTGACGGCGGGGTAAAAATAAAAACGGGTATTACTAGACCCCGTCCTGACGGCGGGGTAACTAGATCTTTTGTCACGAGAACGAGCGACTAACAAATTGTAGTATTGTCACTTTCAGCTTTGAAATGTTGTTGCTGAAGCAATACTTTGCTATACTTTTGTGATCCACCTGATTGATGTGACGTACAAGTGCCTATTGTTGCAAATTTTTGCATCCGCTCCTGAACATGTTCTTCTTTCCAGCTTTTGTACAATCCTTACAAATCATTAAAAAATCATCGCTTGTACCCCTCGTTTGCAGCCATCCAAACTCTTTTAGCCATTTGTCTAAAAAGTGATTGTGTCTTCCACCCTTTGCATGGTTCATTGTCATAATACAGGTAAGGTAAACCTCTTGAATCTCAATTGATCGAACGAACAACAAAATGGCAGGAGCTCATTTAAGTTTCCTTTATGTTTATTCATCTCCAGTCTCCTTTGCTTAACTCAGTAAAGAGCCAATCACGATTAATTAAACATATTCCGGGAATACGATGATTTTTTGAGAAAAACAAAAAATGCATGCAGTAACTAATTGAACTTTCTAAAACATAAACATTCCAATGAGTGACAAAAATAGTAAAAAGCACTTTCCACAATGCAGTGCTTTTATTTCTCACCTGTAGGTACTGAGAGGAAAAAAAATGGCAAATTGCAGTCACCTTGTAGAAAGCAATATTTAAAGGCTTTTTAAAGTGATAAAAAAAATATTCACACGTATAGAGTCTTAAGTGAAGCCAAATAATTGAAATTCAAGCAAACAATTCAGAAATCAGAATAAGGTTTAAAGGATATTTAAGACTTACTTCTGTCAATAGATTCATAAATGAGGATGTGCCTTTTCATTGTTTTGTTTCTTGGAATTGGCCTGGTTTTGCCAAGGATATTGTAAACAATGACTGGATTAATTCCTTTCGCTTTTCCCGATGTAACCAATCGAACCAATCCGAATGAAAAATCAATCGAACTCAATCGAACTGCAGTCGTTCGATTGTTTTTCAATTGGTTCAGCAATCGAACATAATCGAACAGGAACTTTTCAGTGAGTTCGATTACCGAACTCGCGAGTTCGATTTCAGAACTCAATACAACCAATCAAACTAAATTGACGCATTGTAAATGCCCTAGCTGACCTTGGTCATTTTCGCCGAGTACCTACAGAGCTGGTCCTCGGTCTCCTAATTTCCTTCCAACAATGTACTTTTCTCCAACACTGACGGCGAAAGAGCACTCGTCGTGATAGCCTTTGACAACCACTTCGAAAATTGTAGGTTTCACTTGCAACATTTTTTCCGTGTATGCCAGGTGTACGCACAGACAAACCACCCTTTGTGTTCGTGGTTAATAATTGTTGACATAAGACGATTTTGAAATCAATGGCGCGTATAGAAGAAATATAGAGAAACATTATGTCAGCTTCGATTTACTACAAAATATAAAATTTACTCTAAATGATTCAATAAAAGTTAAGATGAAATGTTGAATGAGTCTTGTGTCATATTTTTTTGCCGTCCCAAGCCATTTAAGGCGTTATTTTGCAAGGTCATTTATCGACCGGTAGAAAGAGAGAGAGAAGGGAGAACAAGGCAGGCAGCAAAACAGCCGGCGGCCACGACCTTGTACAATTCAAGCTAGAACTGACGCCAAACCATCATAATTCTCACCTCGAAAACACCGGCATCCGATGGACTAGATATTTCTTCGTCCCTGTGCCGAATTAGAGCTTCATCCTTCCAATATTTTCTGAGAAAAGCGATCCTGAAGTCTCAAAAGTAGCTATCTCAGCATGACTGGTGCAAGATTCTCGACCAAAGGAATTTGAAGAATGCGAGTCCATTCAAGTCTACCAATCAGCGAGTCTCGACCATTGGCGTCTCAACCGTTGGGCTTTTGAACTGCCTTTTATTGAATCATTTAGAGTAAATTTTATATTTTGTAGTAAATCGAAGCTGAGGTAATGTTTCTCTATATTTCTTCTATATGCGCCATTGATTTCAACATTGTCTCATGTCAACAATACCAAGAACACATAGGGTGGTCTGCCTGTGGTGTACATGGCTGAAATAGAAACCTACACGTAGCTTATTTGACTGCAACGCACGGTTTGAAACCAAATGAAACCAGTTTGGAATGACAAAGCACAAGCCAAGGACAAAGCCTTATTGGTCTAGAGTTTGATTCTGTTCAGACTTCTTTAATTATTAAAGAAGTGTTCAATTTTGGAACGTTCGATTGTGTTCGATTGGCAAACCGTCTGGGTATGTTCGATTATGTTCGATTGCCGAACCCAATGCAAATCAATCAAACAATTGAAGTTCGATTGAGTTCGATTACCAAACGTTCGATTGGTTACGTCGGGGCTTTTATATCACTCCCGAGCACATCAATGCTCCAGTTAGCATCTCGAGGATTCGCATTGGTACTTGTTTTTGTCTTTTACTTCATTGAATGCTTTTGAAAGCTGTTTTTTCTACTTTGCCTACAGAGTTTGGTGCGTGAAAACAAAACATATCCTTCAAAGCATTAATTGTCAGTAATTTGAGATAACCGGTCGTAAAAGTAAATAACTGAGAATGTTACATTTAAGGACGTTCACGCTAATTGTTGCTGCGCATCCTCATTGCGCACGCAACTCACGTCGCGATGTCATGCCACGTCATGCATTAAGCGCGCGCGCTGTTGAAAAAAATGCAGAGATATATAGCGCTAGTGGGCATTTTAATATCTATGTACGGGTTTAACTCTCTTAAATGTTCGGTGACCCCTGATTTTCTTTTGATAGATCACTTTCTATGACGATTATCTATGTTTTATGAAAAATTGAAGAAAATCTGTGTTGTGGAAGTTTGATTTTTTTCAAATTTGCTGCCCTCACATCATCGAATTCCGCTATCATTTTAGCTGCAGGGTGTTCGCAAAAGCCCATCTTAAAAGGTCGAGTTTAACTGAAAGGATAATACCGGTTCAAATTATTTACTTGACAGACCAACTTAAATAAAATTTAACTAAGATAGTGGGTCTACAGCGAATTATTTTTAATATTTTTCAACTAACAACCAGGGAGGCCATGTCGAGTTACGAGGACCGTTTTGTCAAAATTGGGGTAGTTTTCTACGCGCTTTATTTCGAAAACGAAGTCGGTGACCCCCTAATTTTTTTGCATTTCTGACAAAGGTAACTCATCGTCTGACTCAGTTGCAAAAGTATGAAAAAAAATCTGTGTTGTAGAAGTTTTTCGCGCGAACGTCCTTAAGACCAAAGCCAAGACAAATTTCTCTTTGTTCGAGATGACGGGGAATTGGAAATAAGCGAGTTGAGATAGCGGGGTCTTTCTAAATAAAAGCGAATTTAAGCTTATTACCATACCGTGAAATTCCGTGAAATGGTTGAAAAATTCCGAGAAACTCGGCTATCAAATCTTCACTCTGGTTCAAAGTATCGGGCCAATTAAGGCAATCCAAGTTCCACTTTATAGGCAGTCGACTTTCTTTAGCCTATCTTTCCATTTCTAACGTTGAAAAGGTACTGAGTTGCCTTTCTCCACCACACGGCCATTTTGTGATTGTATTGTATAGAGCTAACGACGCGAGTGACAAGCTGAGTCAACTGAGTCACAACCATGAGCTATAGGAAACACGGAGTTCGAATCGAAAGTTGTTTCAAGGAAACAGCGCTGAAAGATGTCGAGACTCCAATAAAATTATCACCTTACCGTTAGTTCTGTTGTTCTGTGTCTTTGATATCTACATCATCTTCTGCAAATATCCCTGTTTCTCCCCGATTCTCTCAGCGGCTGAGTTCGATGGTAGATGCTTAACCGCCCGCCATTTTGAAATTCACTCAGTCCCAGTTCTACTCAGCTTACCAAAAACCCCTAAAAGGCTTCACAGGGATCTTCACAGGAGGAGAGGTTTATTTCCAGTTAGCTGGGTAGAACTGGGACTGAGGGAATTTCAAAATGGCGGGCGGTTTAAGCATCTACTATCGAACTCAGCAGAGAATCGGGGAGAAACAGGGATATTTGCCGAAGATGATGTAGAAATCAAGGACACAGAACAACAGAACTAACGGTAACGTGATCATTTTATTGAAGCTTCGACATCTTTCAGCGCTGTTTCCTTGAAACAACTTTCGATTCGAACTCCATGTTTCCTATAGCTCATGTCACAACACTGAACAGTCACGCATGCCAAGTTGTGTTTATCGCCCCAAGGGACCCCTAAGGACCAAATATTGGAGCTGTTCAGTCTTGCAGCCCTGGCCTATTTGCCTGATCACTCATCAAAAAATCCAACCAATCCAGGATCACATTTGTTACAACTTTGTTCACATGGCTTTACTACAGAAGAGGACTTCCAAGGGGTAAAAGCGACAAGCGACACGGCCCTGAAAACTGGCGACATGGGACTTTCTAAACACCGACAAGCGACTCAGCTGAGCCGGCAAAATACGACAGCGACACAGTACGCACAACGACGTCAGGAAATTGCGTATTTTACCAACAAAAGATAATAATCAAGTCAAGAATAGGACTGGTAACCACCTTCACCGCTTGCACGGTTTCGAGGGTTCCGTAAATCGATGACTTTTGATGCGTTGTATCCATACTGAGAGCAGACGGTCATACAATATTTTTTCTGTTAATCTGTGAAGTTGGAAGCTTCATTTACGGTCTTTTAGGTCAAAAAAGGGAAAACAAATCATTACCTAAGTCGCTCACAGCAACGAGTGGACCGATTTAAAGGATCTGTATCTACGTTATCAGCATAGTTGTTCTTTTTGACTCCAAAAAATTGTCTTAAATTAACAGCAATTAAACCACAGAATGCTGAAAATTGTATTTCCGAAGTACAAAATTTCGAAATTTCCCGGGGGAGCATGCCCCTGGAACCCGCTAGATACTCCAGGCTTCGGCGGTCGTTTAGTTCGAACTCCCTTCCTTTCAGGCCCCGGGTTTCAAACCCACTGTAAACTGTCTTGTGTTTTAGAGCTACTAAATGTTAGAATAATATTCCTGGTCCCAAAAGATCGGATTTGTGAATTGATTTTCTTTTGAGATTCATAAAAGACAAAGATCTTGCGTGTTACTTATTCCAGAGGGTTAATAGGCGTGCTCGTTTCTATTGTAAAAGATTAATAATCTTTCCTGGGATGCCAACAACACCGTAAAGTGATTTACGGATGTGATTTACAAAATTATTTTACTTCAAGTTCAAGTTCAAGTTCAAGCACTCTTCCAGATCACGTCGCCTGTTGAAGAAGACATTTAGGCCGGAATATTCGCGATCTACATGATAAGTGACTTCGGGCCTTGCGGTGAGGCAAACTTTTTACTGACCTTTACTTAACTAGTAGCTCAGCCTAGTAGCCAGGCGTTCTCTCACACGACTTGGCGCGAAATTTCGTGACGTCACCGAATGGCATACCGCGAGAACCTTTCCGGCAAAACGGACTTTCACTGTAAAATAAAGGAGACTTTGCTGATTCTAGAACTAAAACCATCTTTGAATGCTAACGTTAGCAGTGAGAAGCTGTTACTTTTTTAGCTGCAGCTTCTCAGGACGGACAGTCCGAAGTATTAAGTTACTGTTAAGAGCGTTTTTCTTAATCTCGGTTCCAGACCCTTATTGTAAACTACATGAACAGTTTTCAAACACTGTAACGGTTTATACTTTTGAAAATGTATGTTGACTAGCATACGAAACGTCAAGTTTATCAAAATGCGTTTATTCACAATGTTTATCACCGCTGTTTGTGTTTTATTCTTAATAAAACTCATTTAAATAGCAAAGGAAGGCAGTGACTATGACATAACAAGCAATTCCGTTATTTTAGAGAATTTAAAAAGCGACAGTGACATTTGCACGTGGTACAAAAACGACAGCGACATTTAAAACCATTAGTTCAGCGACATCGTTCCTGAGAAAGACGCGACAAAGCGACAAGGCTACCCCCTTGGAAGGCCCCATAGAACAAGGTTCAATTACAAATGCTATTTATCCCCGCTAACATCATCAGTTTTCAAGATCGAAAACTCGTCAATTTCACTCGACTTTGAGACATGGGACGAGATGCTTTATAGCCTGTGCCGCAGACGGCATATGTATAAGCTCTGCTTCCTTCCCGTAATTGAGACGTTTCTTACAGTCCCCTGTCTCTTGGAACGGTCTCTGAGAGGCTCTGAGAGTGAGTCCAGGGGATTCAATTGCTGGTTTTCGCGTGACGTCATAAAATTAAGACGTTATTTAAACCGCTGGTCAGAGGTCCAACCTCGTCCCCAGGGTCTTCTCGCTTTTCAATATGGCGGCGGCTCGGGAGAAGACCCTGACACACAGCGGATCACGTGACCAAAATCTCCAACAAGGATGGAGATTTATTCAAAATGGCGGCTACGGCGAAGAGTGAGAGATCTGGGTACGAGATATGGCTGAGGTGAAGATCAACAAAATGGCGGAAAAAGCTAAAGTTCGGTTCAAGAAAAAACGAGGGAAAAAAAACAAGTTTTGCATGTAAGAGTTTTAGGAATACGGCAAAGTGTTAGAGGACTTGGTTTTGCTGTTCCTTGTTTCTTTTTGTCATTTTAAAGTTAGAAGTCATGGGTTTGAGCGTACTCGACTGCGGAACACCTTACCGCTAGTTGATTCAATGTTGCTGAATTGAAATTGTTCACCGACGTATACACTCGATTGAATATACATTTTTGTTTCATGGGGCTTTAAGCGATAAATTGCCTCATCGTTACATTGTTACAAATCCGTGCTTCTTTTAAAATATTGTTACAAATCCGTCTTTCTTAAAATTATATGCTTCAGCAAGACTTAAGACCACATCAGGGTTTAAATATAAACCTTACGGAGTGAGCTTAGGCCTTAAATAAAACTAGTGATACCAAATATTTATTCTAAATGGCTTACATTTCTGTGAGATCAGCGAAAATGACTCATTTATTTATTTATTTATTTACTTACTTATTTATTTAAGCTTATTTACAGTGCAATGTCAATATAACGAAGTGCAAGGGAATGAGAAAAGAGCAGTGTTGTATGGACTGGTTAAATTAATGTTTGATGTGGCATATTCCAGGTGCTGCTTTGGAGGCAGTGATAATCATTTTGGCTTTTTTGAATTTTTTTGTACCTATTCCTTGCACTACATTTTTGCTTGTACAGTTGCAGATCTCCAGGGCTTTGTCACTTTCAATACTGTTTTCTACACTTAAGCTTCAGTAAGCTTCATTAAATACTGGAAGCTTCATAAGCTTCATAAGCTTCATGAGCTTCATTAAATACTGGAACTGAGGAGATTGCGAGACTGTAGATAACGGAGAAATAAAGCATTTTAACACTGGATGGATAAAGTCCTTTCTGCTTGTTAGACCAGTTCTGGGGATAATATTCCCATACAGGTTTGAAAAAAAATTCCTGCTTAACAACTTCAATCAATTGAGTTATCTGGGTTTAAAAGTCTTTCAATAATTGAATTCAATGGGAAAGAAAGGATTTCAGACAAAAAAAGGAGACAAAAAAGATTTCACAAAGTTTTGAAATTTAAATTTGCGGTTAACGACGAAAGGAATACCACCGTTGAATGCTATCAACCTGGGGTGCTCTTATGTGAATATCACTTTTTCTTGGTGTTTTAAAATGATTTTCCATCTCCTGTCACTACTTTAAAACTATTCTCCTGTCAATCTGAGCCAAATAGAAAGGGTTTGCAGATCCAATAGAACACCACGAAAATCCACTAAAAGTTACAACAGAGGTTCAATGAGTCATCCTAAAAAGTGGGATTTATAACGTAAGGTTATGCGCTAATCAATTTGAATCTTCAACATCCCCCCCCCCTCCCCTCTGGGCATACCTCAGTCAGTAGGGGAAGTAGGAGTAGGGAGTTTGATGCAAAGTTCCTGTGGGTGGGTAATTTGACCTTTGCCTGGCTAAGGTGGGGAATTCAAACAGAAAGTGCGAAATTTAAAATGGCCTTTTATTCCAGCACCATAATGCAAATAGTTGTTTAATACCAGTTTTACGGCAAAGACCTTTGTAACCGAATGGCTGGTGAAAAAGGGGCTCAACAAGCTTTGCAGTTTTTTGAAGTTACATGAAGGTATGAAAATGCGTGTAGTTGTTTGATATGAACCAATTCTAAGGCAAATACCCCTGTAAGCGAATAGCGAACAAAGACTAGAATTGATTAATGTTAACGATTTATAGATTTTATAGCATCAATTTCCAGTGAACATGATTAATGTGTAGATTTTAAATCAAGGTGGCTGATTTTGCCATCCATAAAATAGTTGCTGTCTGCAGAGCTTTAACAGCTAGTGAATGTGGAAAGACTTTGTAAAATGAACAACAACCTCTCTGATAAAATTAATAGCATTTTGGACTCTGTTGCTAAACGTGTTTAGTATAATAAATTGTTACAACATGGAATGACGCTTGCACCAAAAAGATTTTTGTGAGGGGCATTTAACAAACAAATCCAGCACTTAAGGGTAGGGCATTTCAACACAATTTCGGCCCAGGGGGCAAGGATTTAAACGAGCCAATCTATAAAAGTTCAAATGCCTGGGGTGCTGAAATTTCGAATTTATCTGTGCATTACTGAACAGAAAAACCCAAAATATGATCAAATCGGGTGCTTTCATTAATTGTAGTGACTCAACAAGCATTTCCCAATGCATATCAACCTCTATATACTTGCTAGAGGCATGTCAGCACAATTTATTTTCTAGTGGCCATATAAATGTTTATTGTATTGATTGACAATAAATTGAATATGGTGACAAAAAGTTCAAGTAACAGGAAGCTGAGAATGATGAAATGATGTCATAACCTAACACTATCAATGAGTACATAGTCTAATACCCCTTACCCTTCACCCTTAAACAAACAAACAAACAAACAAACAAAAAAAACAAACATGCCAGTTCCCCCCCCCCCCCCACCTAAAAAAAAATGCTAATCTCTGCTTCACTACCTGGAAAAAATTTCATTGGTCTTCCTAACAATATCAAAATTGTTGATTCAAGGTCTCTTACATTCTTTACACCACCATCAATTCACTACCCCTTGATATTTTTAAGAGTGCACAGGAATCCCTTTTACAAAAGTTATTCACCAGCCCTGGCAGATGGATGCCCAGGATGTCTAGTTCCCAACTCCACCTTCAAGCACCAACATTGAAGCAGACCACCATAAGTTCAGAGCAAATGTCACATTACAATATTCCTTTTTGGAATTAGCGAGCTTGTGAGCATGGTTCACCTCTTTGCCATTGCTTGTGTTGTCACTGTGTTATGACAAGAAATCATCAAGATTTTTTGAAAATGTAATTTGGGAAGCTGTCCTGATACTTAGGAGAATCAGGCTTATACTACCCTACTTATAAATACCCTTAAAAATCCCACTAGTTAGCTGAGTAGCGAGCTCGTGAGCATAGTTCACTTCTGTCCCATTGCTTATGTTGTTATTCTATATTTACATTCCTACTTGACTATCCAATGTGTATAAAATTATTTATCACTGCTATGGAAATCCTCAAATATTGTTAGTATGCTAAAATGTCTGCCCAAGCAACTTGTTCTTTGCGCCTGAAATTATTTATATCTAGATATTGGTAGTCAAAGCAATAGAAGCTATAAATTCACTTTCTTCAAAAGAACTGTCAATGAACTCACAGAGATGTAAGTCATGTAGAATAAATATTTGGTATCACTAGTTTTAAGGTATACATCACAAGCCTGATATGGTCTAAAAGTCTCAAGCTGAAGCATATTATTATAGTTTTAAGAACAACGGATTTGTAACAATGTAATGAGGAGACAATTTATTGCCTAAGGCCTAATGAAACAAAAATGTATGCTCATTGGAGTGTATACGTCGGTGAACAAGTTCAATTGAGCAACATTGAATTAACTATATAGCTAGCGGTGAGGTGTTCCGCAGTCGAGTACGCTCAAACCCATGACTTCTAACTTTAAAATAACAAAAAAGAAACAAGGAACAGCAAAACCAAGTCCTCTAACACTTTGCCGTATTCCTAAAAACTCTTACATGCAAAACTTGCCTTTTTTTCCTCGTTTTTTCTTGAACTGAACTTCAGCTTTTTCCGCCATTTTGTTTATCTTCACCTCAGCCATATCTCGTACCCAGATCTTCTCACTCTTTTCGCAGTAGCCCCTAGCCGTCCGTAGGCGCCAGTTTGAACAAATCTCCATTCATATTGAAAAGCGAGAAGACCCTGGGGACGAGGTTGGTCAGAGGTCTGAAGCGATTTTCGTGGCTGGCTGCTCAAATAAACATGAAAAGCTATCATATTTCTCGGAATCACAAACAATAGATGTGTGTGATTTCAAAGGTTTGCTGTCACAATCTACGGCGTACATTCGCAATGGGATCTCTCTTGAAAAACCTCAAAGAACGGGTTACGTGTTCGATTTGTTTGGATACTTTCACCGAGCCCAAGACGATAACTTGTCTGCATACCTTCTGTTGCGAATGTTTGAAGAAACATGCTCTAAGAACCCAACAAGATGGAAAATTTTGCTGTCCTGAGTGCCAGGCGCAAATAGGCGTCCCTGATCGCTTCGATACATTGCCGACTGGTTTTCTACAGAATAGTCTGCTAGGTGTTCTCGCTGTTCAGAAAGGAGGAGATGGACGCGAGATCAGCTGCGGCAATTGCAGGAAAAAGAGCGTTGAGACAAGCTTCTGCGTCGAATGCGGAAAATTTATGTGCCCTAACTGTGTAAACGCACATGAACTTCTAAGACTGAACGTCGCATTTGAAGGACACAAAGTCAGACCAATAAAACACTTTAAAACCGAAGACTACGCGGCTCTGCTAAAGCGACAACCGTTTTGCTCTCAGCGGTACCACGAGCGAGAGTTAACGAGGTTTTTTTGCATCGAATGCCAGACTCCTGTGTGTCAGATATGTATTGTTACGGATCACAGGAATCATGTTGTTGAGCCGCTTGACAAAGTAGCTGATGGCGAGAAAGCGAAAGTTGTGGCGGGAGCTGAGAAGATGAAAGAAAAGAGCAAATTTTGCAGTGACTTGGTTCTTGAATTTGAGCAAACAGCTTCTTACTTGGAAACAAACATCGCCGCCGCTAAACGGAAAGTTTCCCAAGCAGCTGAACAAATGATCACCAAGATACGAGAACGTGAGCAGGAAGCCATTACCGACCTCGAGAACACGCGCATGTCAAGAATGGAGAAATTAAACGCTGCAAAGACACAAGTACAGTCCTTGATCAAACAAATAAACCACGCAGTCGAGTTTGCTAACAACCTGATCCAAGGAAGTTCCAGTTCAGATATAGTGCAAAACAAGAACAACTTACAAAAGCGGTTTGACGATCTTAAGAAGACCCCAGTCCCAGCACTGCAAGTTAGTTCATTTGTGAAGTTTGTCGCGACTGCTGAACCAGAGAATTTGAACCTCGGTTTCATGGCAACCATCGAAACAGATTTACATGGATCTACAATTGAGGGACTGATTCAAGATTTTCAAGCTGGCGTAGAAGCAGAATTTGTCGTCTGTCCGAAACTGAGGGGTGACGCTCAACAAACGATTCACGTTGCAGCTGACGTAGAACCCACTGAAGAAGTCGGAAGTTTGATGACTTGCGAAAAGGAGGATGGAAATTTCCTAGTAAAGTTTACCCCAAAAGTGCCAGACACGTATAACATTAAAGTGACTATAAACGAGGAGAAACTTCATAATATGCCTTTCACCGTTCACGTGAAAGAGCGACAGCTTGAAGTTGTGGACGAACTCGATTTAAAAGGAGAAACTCTTCAAAATCCAATTGGTATTGCTGTAAACAGTAAAGGGCTGATTGCCGTTGTTGACTGCAGTGGCCACTGTATTCTGATATTCGATAGAGAAGGAAAGTATCTGCGAAAACTAGGCTGCAAAGGGGAAAATGCTGGTCAACTGAACTGTCCGCGGGGGGTAACTTATCTCAACAAGGACGAGATTCTAGTGGCAGATACTGGAAATAATCGCATTCAGCAGCTTAATGTAAACACGGGGAACGTTGTGAATGCTTTTGGAAAGTATGGGACAGGAAAAGGCGAGTTCCACAGTCCAGCAAGCGTTTGTGTGGATGATGAAGGACGCATTGTTGTAGCCGATTTCAACAACAACAGAATGCAGGTCTTTACAAAGGATGGTGTACCTGTGTCTAAATTTGGAGATAGCGGCGCAGGGAAACTCAATCATCCCTCTGGGTGCATTTACCATCAAAACACGTTTATTATTTCTGACTCATGGAACAAATGCTTGAAAATGTTTGACCGTTCAGGAAGGTTTCTGCGCAAGGTTGGACAACAAGTTAAAAGTGACAGACAGCTAAATTTTGAGAACTTTCCTCGGGGACTGTGCGTTGAAAAATGTGGCAATCACCACAATGTTCTTGTCTGTGATCAGTACAATGCACGAATAGTTCAGTACTCATTGGAAGGCTTCTTCACTGGAAAAACTGTCAGTAAACTAGAAGATCCCATTGGTGTAGCTGTGACACCAGATGGACGAATTTTGATATCTGATTTCAAAGCCAAAAAGGTATATATCGTAAAATAAATAGCAAAACTAGATAAAGATTCGCATTGAACTTTCTTAAGTTAGGAAATGCTTGGGATTTTAAGAACAAATTACCAGCAAACAGTCTTTTTTTCGTAGCATAACCTGTTAATGATCAAATGAAATCTTCTCTTAATTCACTTGTAACTAATTAGCACCATCACGTTCTATGACATCAAACCCTAAATTTTCTCGTTCTGTTATATCAGTGCCCAAAGGTCGCGCGACTATTGGGAAAAAATGACGCAAGTTAAAGTAGTACTTGCAGTATCTGTAGTATCTGTAGTATCTGAAGGTCCTTTAGTATGTGTAGCATGTGTAGTACCTGTAGTATCTGTAGACTCCCTCTGTAGTATGTGTAGTACCGGTATCTGTAGTAGCTGTAGCATGTGTAGCAGATGCGCGATTAGGATTTGCCACTTTGTCGTCTCTCTTCCCGAGTGCGTGCCTTACTGATTTACTTATTTAACTTCATAGTAAATTACAAATTGAAGTTTCAACAATAAAACATGTCAACTTCTAAACCGTAACAATACGATATAAATATAATACATACACTGGGCCTGCACAACTTCTAACAATAGAAACATTTATTCAAATGTGGCCTCTTCATATCAGTTTTCGCTGACAAGTATGTGATTTAATAAGGATTTTCCTCTTTGAAAAAGGACATGAGTGGTGGCTCTTAAAAGTTTTGCCGTTAAAATGCCTTCTTTGCATTATCAAGAGCCATTTTACGAAAAAAAAACGATGTATAAGGTTAAGATTTGGCATCGTGTGTTGATGTGTTGATATTGTGTTTAGTCAAATGTGTATCAATTAGCACCCTCTCAAAACTGTGAGTTTTGTGTCTCTGGAACTTAATTGATGCGTTTTCTCCTGTTGTAGGCAAGTCTTTGGACTGTGTTTTAAATGTGGCAATTTGTACAGGGAAGCCCATGGTTTTGAACGTGGATGTGAAGCAAAATTCGGGTAGAAACAGCAGAATTGCCCGAAATTGCCTCACATTCTCGTTCAAATACATTGTAATGCAAATGAGAAAAGTTAACTGTGAGAAAACAAAGGGCTATTAAAATGGCGTGTTGTGACTTTACCGATCAAAACGTGATCATGCGGTAAAAACTCGCCTCCGACTCGCGCCGCCAGTTTAAAATTCAAACAACCATTTTTCTCTCATTTGTGGTTTTCAAAGTAAATGACAAGTGTTATCAGGATTGTCATGATGTGCCGATGTTTCATCCTGTGTTTTTGCTTCAAGCTCGAGTGTAAGAAAATCGGCGAGTGTAGTTGTTCTACCGATGAAGGAGAAATTGGTTTGTGGGAACTTGCGGAAACGGGAAAACCGAGGTAAGCAAACATGTGAGAACAGAATGACATCAGAATAACTGGAACAACAGAGCGTAAACTGAATTTAAGAACGACAATTCTGTAGCACTCCTGCAAGAGAACATCCTTAAATTGTGGTTCTTTTTCCCAACTTAAACCATGGCGGTAAATTCTGATTTTATAAAAGAAATTATTAGAAAACGGCTGCTTTGTGCTTTTGTAACCTGAAGCAAACACTAAAAATAGTTAAGAACAGTTAAAAAATACTTATGTAAAGCCTCTTGCTTGGCTCGGGTTTTGGATGTTTGAAAACTCGCTTTGGTGTTTGCACTATCAGAGTTGTCCGTGCTCATGCTAAAGCAAGATGTAAAAGTAGGTCTCAAGCACCAAACTACTTGCCTCTACCCGCCGCCGCCCACGAGCCAGAGAGAACCGGAAGTTCAAAAATTCGCAAGGTCTGGTTGCTGGGGAGTGACGTCATGGGCTTGCAAGTTAGCCGTCATGGTATTTGACTTGCGGTTTCACTCCCGCAGCGTTTCAATAGGGCCGGTTCTTTTGACATAACTTTCTAAAGAGGTTGGATTTCATAGATATTTTGACAATAGCGGGAAAATTCGATTATTCAATCCTTTACTTCTTTCCATCTCCGAATGGGTGCTTTCGATAATCGGCGGGTTCAGACTCTCTACAAGCAGTCTAGGAAGTGTTTTTAACTCAATTAGAAGATGTGTGTTATGTGGCGTTTCAGTGTTGTCTGTTCACTGGCAAGTTTTTCAACGAAGTGGCCAAGTACCATCGCACAGACATGGCGGGCTTTCCGTGGTCTTTCTTATCGGAGAGTTAAAGGGGCATAGTCACGCTATTTTAGTTCACTTTAAAAATCAAAAATATGTCCTCACATCAATGAACGCCCACAAATAATGGTCTAGTTTTGTTACCAAAGACTATATTACTTCACTGAAACTATTTTCTGTCGTCTGTTGCTACGGATGGCACGGATGGAAATGGATTGCAATTTGAAAAAATTAGGCTAAACTTTTCAAATTCTTTCAGCGTGTTGACATTAAATCGATATTACATGGTCATGGTTTGTTTTCTCTCAATGAAGTTAAGTTAATATGTTCCTCTAAATGTTCAAACACAATGTTGGGCATTTATAAAAAAGTTAGCTACCGATAATTTTAGCACAGTTTTGACCAGAAATCTGCGAAATCTTCGTGACTGTGCTCCTTTAACAAAGAAGAGCTGTTTCTTATTTGGTGTTGTTTTTGTCATTCCGTGTTAGAAATCTAAAGCAAGCAAACGTGATATCGTCGAAAATTACCTACAAACAATGCGGTACAGACTACGGATCACTAGACCGAAACGTCTTCAGGTAATGCCGCGAATCTACTGTAACATGTAGCCGATAGTCTAGCCAAATAACTTTACAACAGGGTAAGTTACTACTCCGATCGTTTCCTGTAGATAAGACAAAAGCTTGCGTCCGTTCACTAGCAGTCTCTCCTCTCAGGGATAATCGAGCAAAAACAACACACCGGCTGCGAGCCCGAAAATCGCCTGTCACGTGGAAACGTGACTCGCGCGTGATGAGCTGCCGTTGTGAGCGCGCGACGCGTTTATATTTATTTTAAAAGCGCTTTCACAAAGAGGCTCTCAAAGAGGTCCTTAACAAAATAAATAAACTAATCATCTATGAACTCTTTCGTAAGAAAATAAATAAGTGAACAAGAAGCCCTATTATACACTGTACATTAAAAATAATATAATTGAGTTGACACGTATTTGAATACCTTTTCTCGTTCACCCATGTTGGAGTCCTGGCATCACCGTATGCCAGAGTGCTTCTCGGATATTCGACATAATAAACATTTTGAGACAAAATTTTAGTCAAACGTTGTATATCTTTTTTCTGGTTCAGCCAGGTTGGAGTCCTGGGATCACGGTATGCCTGAGCGCTTCTGGGATATGCAACATGATAAACATTTTGAGACAAATTTCTGATAAACATAGGATATCTTTTTCTGGTTCAGCTAGGTTGGAGTCCTGGCGTCACCGTATGCCTGAGTGCTTCTGGGACATGCAACATAATACACATTTTGGGACTAAATTTTAGACTAATGTATATCTTTTTCTGGTTTACCCAAGTTGAAGTCCTGGCGTCATTGTTTACCAGGTCTCTTTTGGCCGGGATTTGTAACATTCAAAGTCACACTAAAATAGATGATATTTTTCGTACTTTTTCCGAAGGATCGCCCTCCAATTAGTGAAGAAAAAAATGGTTCTGTCTTGTTATCCATACCCCCTCCTAAACAATCCTACGTCAAACATAAGCCCCTGAAAAAAAAAAAAACTTCGCTAGTCAGGAGCCCTGTGCTAGCGTATGCTGTCCGTATTTCGCAAGTTAGAACCAGAATAAAATTGAGGTGCTTATGCTGGTGTAACCTGCGATCAGGCTCTATTTTCGTTTCGCTTGGTGAAACATTCAGGCGGGACGGGCGAAACGAAAAATAGAGCCTGATACAATTCTTCTACGGAACGTCTGCCGCCCACTTTTTTTGATTGATTGACATTCAACAAAACAGCCAATCAAAATTTCTTCTGCTTGCACGATCCTCGGTACGCAAATTTCCCCTAACGGCAATTCGCAGAAAGTCACGTAAAGGTCGGCAAAAAAAGAAAATCATAGGCTACGATATATCTTCTAGGCACAAGTACTCAAATTTACACGATTGCTAACTTGAAGGTTCCGGTACTGTACATGGTTGCTCTGTCTGATCTGAAACTGAATGAAAATTCAAAACACGACGAGGTTGTGATGTACCAAAATATGCTGCATGCTTGAATCATTTCCCATTTCAGGTGGTATCTGGAAATATTCTCTTCTCAATTGTACCGATTTTCTGCGTAAAAAACCTTGGACAATTAAGAGAAATACCTTCAGTTTCATTCTTTAGAATAAAAATATAAATAAAACCGTTTATAAACAAAGGGGTATTTTGTAATTTAATTCGAGAAGTGATAAATATTTGAAATTAGCAGCGAATTTTATCTCTAAGCAGCAGCGAATTTTAAAACGAAGAACATCTATTATAAAACTAGTCAGATCCTTTGATGTCAATGTCAGAGATCAATAAAACGACATAAGTATTAAACAATGAATGAATAAACTGAAAATCGTTATTGCGACTTGATTGCGGTTCTCGCAATTTACCGTGCGAGCAGAGGCCCTTCGATCTGCTCGCAGGGTAGCCAAACATTATTTCACCGTTAAGTTTACCGAATTATCGGTTGACTTGTTGATCATTCTTGGCGAAAGATACTTGCTCGTCTGCTGTTCGTTTTGTTTCGTAAGACGCGGAAACAGCCACTACTCTGTTCATGTTATCAATACTAGTTGAAAGCCGTCAAATGAAAATTCCGCGACACGATGCGATAAAACAGAATACATACTCCACTGTTGCTGTACTTCTCTGCTCCAGGTGAGAGACAGCTTGCGTCAAACCGAATGCCATTCTCAGGAGAGAAAGAAATGGTGACAATTCTCCTAGAACGACGAGAATTTATTAGAGCAACACATTTTACTTCGGCAGACTTGTTCCTTGGTTGTCCCTTGGCGATGGCGGTCGGATCGAAATCTCGTAGACAATTTACTTCCGTTGACAGCTCTATTGTTAAAGGGCCAATCAGATTGCGAGATTCCGCGGCCAAAATTTGGCCGCCGACATGAACTTCTGTGAGAGATTGTATCAGGCCCTATTTTAGCGAGCGACCAACATAAGAGAATATGAGAGCGATGCTAAAATTCGGCCTGATCGCAGGTTAATGCTGGTGCAACTTTCAAACCGGTGTGAGTTTAGTTTGGTTCGCTCTGTATTTATTTTACGTGATACCGGAAAGCCGGTACACGAGAAGGCGGGATCTCAGCGGGATCCCGAGCTATTTTTTGGTTACTAAGAGCGTCTGGCTCGTTATATATAGTATCTAAGCGTGGGCTACCCTGAGTAACAGAGTTTAATTTTTTTCTGCGAGAAAGAGAGAGATCTAAAGTGGAGTGGCAATGAGACGCGAAGCTCTGCCGAGGTAGCCTGTTCCAGGCTCCGAGATAGTGGGGAAAGCGTGAATTGAGAAAAAGACCGCGAAAAAAAAGCGAAGGGGCTGGGGATATATTTTTTAAACTTTGAAGCTTGCACTTACATTATGTCATGTGATTTTGCAAATTTATCAAATGTAAATGGCGTGGTTAATATCCATTCCTCGCTGTTAACAGTGACAAGCGTCTGATTTCCCCTAACATTATCACTACTTGATCAAATATATAGGACATGAGAATAAAGACAATGATTACCAAGGATAAACGTCTTGATGTTTTTAAAACAAATTCTCCTAAGTTGCCTCAGAAGAAATATATGATGGCTAGTAAGGAGAACAAGGGATAAACAATTCGCCTCTAGAGCCTAGGTACAAGCTTGCCCAAGCGTGCAAAGAACAAGTTCATCCCTCCTCTTTTAGCTGCTTGTTCATTGCTGGAAAATAAATGATCCTATTAGCTATTTTAAATGAAACGTTTGGTGCTATTCGGCCTCTCCGAGGGGGATCCCTGGGGATCCAGGGCATTTTTGATAACACCGTTTGCTGGAAAACCGCGATAAATTATGTCAAATACTCTTCTTTTTTGCGGCAAAGCACAAGTTTTAAAACAAACAAGAAACGTCTTTCAAAAATTGGCTTTATCCCAGTCGTTGAAAGTTCCAATGCACACATGAGTTCAACGAAACAAACTACTTTTGCAAAAGGCCCGCCGGCAGTTCTTCGGACGTGTTAATGCCTCCATATGCATGTTCGTTTGAGCATTGTTCCAACGGGATGGCCGCTGATACCCGCTTATGAGCTTAAATTCAAGTGCCTTCAAAAGGTGACATCGCGGCCTACAAAAATACTCGAGACTAGGCTTGCAAAGTAGCCTTCACCTATTTGTCGCCAGTACTTATTTACACATCGTGGTGCGTCATCCCTCCCCATTCTCCGACCATTGCCAGTTAGTTAGTTGGATAAAAGTTGAGAGTCCCCCTACTCTTGACGAGAATACAAAACCAATGGAGAATCTTTTCCGACTACCGAGACAATTTAAATGGAATCCAGACTCTAAAGAAAAATTTATCTCAGCCCTACAGTCTAACGAAGTGCAACGTATGATCTTAGAATTTGAAAGTATGAATTTGGCTGAAATAGGTGACGTTAACGAGGCCGTAGATAAATTTTCAAAAATAATAAAAGCTGCTGCAAAGAAATCACTACAACCTGTTAATGAAAAAAAGAAAGTAGTTCGACATCGACAGTCGCAAGTTTGGTTTGACAAAGATTGCCAAAACATACGGAAACGTTTAAGGCATATATCGGACAGAAAGCAAGCGCATCCTCATAACGAGGAGACGAGACTGGAATATGTAACAGTCAAACGACAGTATAAATCCATGTTACGACATAAAAAGCAAAAGCGCCAGGATGCTCAAATACAAGAACTTTTGAAAACTAACGACCCTGTGCAATTTTGGTCCACTCTAAAAACGATCTCTAAATCGAATTCCACTACTGCCGATTCTAATGTCCCTATTGATGAACTCCAGGAGAGAAAACTTTTTCCAAATCCCAGGAGATTATTATGGAAGGCCTGAAATGTAATGAACAGTCTCTAATGCGATTTAATGAACTCGATAGTCCTTTCACAGAGGAAGAAGTCAAAAACGGTATTAAAAAACTAAAAAACAAAAAGGCGGCCGGTACCGACCGAATACGAAATGAAATCAGTTAAAAAGTGGCCGTCACTTCTTGATGACCTCACTGAAAAAATTGTTTAATCTTATACTTGAGGCAGGAACCTTTCCGGATTGTCGGTCCATGGGACTAATTACCCCTATCTTTAAGTCAGGGGAAAAGTCAAACCCAACGAATTACAGAGGCATCTGCATGACCAGCTGTCTAGGAAAACTATTTACAGCTCTTTTAAATACCAGACTTCACAATTTAGTCAGAAGTCAGAATTTATTACATCCCTCACAAATTGGATTCCTAGAGGGATTTCGAACAACAGATCATATTTTCTCTTTACGTACCCCAACTGATAAATATGTTACCAACGCTAACAAAGGAAAACTGTTTTGCTGTTTCATGGATTTTCAAAAGGCTTTCGATTCTATATGGCATGATGGTCTGCTTTCTAAGCTGATTTCTTATAAAATGGGTGGACGCTTCTATCAATTAACAGCAGAAATGTACTGCAGATCCAAATGCACCATAAAATGGGCAAATCGAAGAACCAAATATTTCGACTACAACAGCTGCAGGGGTGTAAGACAGGGCTGTATCCTCTCCCCCTTGCTGTTTAATTTATATCTAAACGACATTCCTTTTCTTTTAGACAACTCATGTGATACTGACTCAATTATTCTGCCAAATGGGCTTCCGCTAAATTGCTTATTCTATGCAGATGATTTAGTTTTAATATCCCGAAGTGCTTCCGGCCTTCAAAAGCAAATCGACATTCTCCAAAACTATGTCGAAAAATGGCTCTTGAAAATAAATCCTCACAAAACAAAGGTACTAATTTTTCAAAAACAGAACCGTAAAGCCAGCCGGGAAGAACATTCTTTCTTTTTAAATGGAAACCATATTGTCAATACTCCTGAATACACCTACCTAGGAACAACATTCAATTTCAATGGGAGCTTTGCCGCCTCCAAAAAGAATTTAGTAGAAAAGTCCAGACGTTCCGTATTTGCTTGTAAAAGATATATTCAATTCAACAAACTTTCTATATCCAAATGTAATTTCTTGTTTGATGCCTTATTTGCCCCCGTTCTTCTATACAGTTCGGAAGTATGGGGGGCATATGATAGCCTCAATCTCAAAAAATGGGAGAAAGACCCCATTGAGCGCTTTCACTCACAGTTTTACAAATCATACCTTGGCCTAAACAGAAGAGCACCAAACATCGCAGTACGAAATGAAACTGGAAGACTCCCTCTCAAGTTAATTGTCTTCTCTAATATAATAAAGTTTTGGCTTCACCTACTAAAGCTTCCGAGCTCAAGCGTTGCTGGACAATGCCTTCAAATATCAACCCAAATGGCAGACTCTGGAAAAAAAACCTTCATGCTTACAATGTATGATATGCTGAAACAATATAGTAACAGTTTTCACTCCGATTTCCAAGCTATGATTGATGCTAATGGGGATGAACTAAGAACTAAACAGTACCGATCCAAAGTAACTGAAAACTTTAAAAATGACTTAAAAATTCATCAATATGAGATGATCAAATGCAACAAAAAACTTACATTTTACTCTACCTTCAAAACAGATGTAACTACCTCTAACTCACTAGAACTCATTACAAACCAGAAACATCGGCGGGCAGTAGCAAAACTTAGGGCAGGTAATCATAACCTAAGAATTGAACCTGGAAGACATTCCACACCTAAACTCCCTGAGCATCTGAGAATCTGTCAATACTGCAGCTCAAAAGAAGTTGAAAACGAAGCACACTTCATCTTATTTTGCAACAAATATGACACAATTAGAAATTCTTTAGTGGAAGATATCATTAGCAAATATCCCGAATTCGATTATTTAAATGCTAATAACAAAATTGTTTTTCTCTTTAATAGCACTGATGCTTTGTAAAAGATTAGCTCACGTCATTTACGAAGCTTTTTCATTAAGAAATGAATCATTAGATACAAGAATTGTAAATTAACCGCTTTCGCTACTTTAATTTTATACTTTTTTTTTCTTCTTTTTTTTTTGTTTTTTTTTTGTTTTTGTTTTGTTTTTATGTGCAATACCATTTGTAATTGGGAATGCAAATAAACTGTTGTTGTTGTTGTATCATTAAACATTGGCTTTATCAACTTGGGTTGAGAGACAAGGTGGAGTAAAGTTTCCTGTCCAAGGAATCAACACAACGCAAATACCGAGCCCTGAACTACCGACCAACGCGTTAACACTAAACCATTTGTCTTTAAACCAGTGAACCTTTAGTAAATCCTATGCCAATAGGTAACCCTACGATGAAGTAGTAGCTCATGCAAGAAGTGGTAGTGGTGCTTTATGCGGCAGAAAGCAGAGCCAAGCGCAGGCGCTGACGACCATATGCCTCCGCGTTCAACCTATTAGACTGGACATGGAATTAAGATTTGGTTCATTCTTCAATGTTACTATGAAAAACGAAGAACGTTTAATAATGATTTCTACACCTACTCAGTTAAACTTGTTTTTATTGTTTCAGATTCACGCATACTAGTTCACGGAATGTGGATTATTGTAGATTCAGCTGGAACCCACGTAACTCCTATTCACTGAGACAGAGACAAGGCCGGTGTCAAGATCTGGCTGTAAGTTAAGTAGTCCGGCATTCATTCGTTCACCCGTCTTATTTTGGCAAACTTGTTTTGAATTATAGTTTAGACACACAAACAAATTTTAGCAAGATCTTAATTCTTCAAATCGGCTTGTTTTGAGAATACATTAAAGAATGTGTTCTACGGCATTGCAAAACAAAGCACAGTCACCCGTGTACTAAGTGAGAAAGGAGAATGTGTTTTCTGAGTTATTTGGGAGAGGCGCTAGTAGCCGTAAAAGTAATATCGCAGCCTAGATAAAATTAATGCGTGTTCATGCAATGGCTGCCTTGAAGGCTTCAAACGTTCCTCAGTCGAGAAGGTTTTCAAGGTATTTCCCGCTCAACTGTTTGGTAACTAAAATCTGGCGCCATAAGGGAACGTTCATTTTTTATGAGGTAGGGGGGCTGATGGGATTTGAGGGGGGTGGGCATGCCAAAAAAATATGGCTTCAAAGGGGGGGGCAGCCGGAGAAATATGTTGTGTAGGGGGGGAGGGCCACCAAAAAGAGTGCCTTTAAGCTTGGTAGTGACAGCATCCGTGACAATGCAAACATCAGTGCCAGAATCCCAAAAATAGCGTTTCTGAGGTCCTGAAAATCCAAATTTTCCCGGGGAAGAATGCCCCCGGACCCCCCTACTTTATTTTTCAACCAACTCTACCCCACCAACTGTTTCGTTACAAAATACAGCCAGGGGAATTTCAACTCCTTTTTGGCCTCTGCTGGTCTATTCTTAAACGACTGAACAACTGATAACAGTGTCCAAATTAATGCTTTAAAACGGCATAAGCTGTCTGTTTATGTACCAAATTGCGTTAGACCATCTCTAGATTTTCAAAATATTCCAGGGGTATCTTCCCCTGGAACTCCTACCTGAAAATTACCTTTAGTGCTTGTCAATAAAGACATTTACTACAGCAGGACTGATTCTAAACTACAATAAATGTTTAAAATGACGTGACTTTAATTTAAGCTTGATAAGTTTTAGATTTACTTTTTCACTTTTTCTTTGGGAGGTCATCCAAAATATTAAGGACAACAAGGGTGGCCAGGTAAAAAATTTCTAGTGTAGTGGGGGGGAGGGGTTGTTATATATTACAGGTACTACCCATCAAGTCCCACCCCATAAAATATGAACGGTCCCAGGAGCCCAGGTCCCTAATGGTCTCGTGACTGTCCCATGAGACGCCTTCAAGCTTAGTATCGGGTGTTAGTACTTAGTCTCGAGTGTTAGTCTGAAAAACGTTTTTTTTTTTTGCATAATTCACATTGTTATCAGATATTGGAAGTAGCGACGACCTCTAATTCTTTTAGCTTGGAAGTATTTAGTCTGTGTCTGCTACTGCGAATTGCGTGCATTGTCTGTGCAAGCATGACAAGCATATGCAATGTGGGCATACATACCGCATCAATGAGCATACTCTATAGCGATCTAGCTATGCACCTTCTTCTTTCCGTAAAACACGGCATGTGCCTAATCTAGTACATGGCACATGCATTGCACCTGTTATTGTTTGACGAACTGGACTAAGCGAGATACATTATTAGTACCATTATCCGTTAAGAGTGCAACTTTCTCGATAGTTTGTCAACTTCAAGCATTATTATCTCATCTAGGTGCAAACCAAGGACACGTGCCTCGTTGCAATTCTAGGATATAAAATATCATTTTTACTTCTTAAGTCTTCCAACAGAAGTGTCGAACTACTTCTGTCTGCCAGAAATGTTATTGTAATCGTTATGGTGCGCCCTTACTATTCGCACAACTAAGCACAGTTCGGTTTAGCGCTGCGGGAATTTTGTATATTAGATGCGATGTCTTTCGAACTAATACGTAGAGTACGAGTGCTAACCTGGTGTGCATGGAAGGTTTCCTTGGCATTTAATGCTTTCAGAAATGAATCTGCTTATCCGGTTGTAATAATTTTTTCTTATACAAGTACAGAAATCCAATCGCTGCATGCAAAAAATATGTGTTTCTACATGCCTTTAGCAAGACAAGTGAATTGTACATGTAGGTAACACCCAAGATGGCCACCAGTATCAACTATATCCTCTTCATACAGGGGAATTATTTGCAAAAGGTATCTGTGGCTGTTTAGTTACTCTTGTGGTTGGTATAGTGGACTGAAATAATTACCCAAAAATGGGACCCTCAGTAGCACTTCCATTTTTTAATGCATACGTCAAGATGTTTTAACTAACCTAGTTCAACAATTTTTCTTTTTTCATTTCTGGCCATTTATCAGTCCCCAGAAAAAATAATACAGTGTCATGGATTCTTGTACCAGTTAAAACGAACAATTTATGGTCGTCTCGTGTAAGGTTTGAGACGATAGTAATGAAAAAGTAAGATAGGTCTAGGCAGTCATCAAATGTGAATTATTTAAAATTTCTAACTTACATAATAATGACCTCAGAATTTTCTTTTCAATTTTCCATTCTCAGAAACCTTCTATACCAATTTTGATAGAATTATTGTAACATTCAGTTGAACGTATTTCAGTAGATCTTTGCAATCAGACATTGTTTTAGACAATTATGCTGTATGTTTCCACACCAAAGTGAAGTATCGCTGAGGGCGGCCATTTTGAATAAATACCCCCACTCCTTTTACCACCCTCTCCTAGCTGACACAGATCGTATCATGATTGCCTCTAATCTTGAAAATGTTTCCCATGATGTCTAGTATTAACATGCCCAGTTTGATGCTTTTATCGTAAAGTGCAGTACTCATCCCTGATTTGACACTTATCTGCCGGACTGTAGGGGGTATGTACAATTTAGTGTCATTTGTAAGGCTAGGACGGATTATTTCTGTGATTTTTACTTTAGTTTGCAATCATATTTTTTTGGCAAGCAGATTTGATTTCGGTGCTTTAAAGCTTACCGATCGTTACGTACAGCTGCTTCATTGTGCAGTAGTTGCTTGACACCGTTCTATAGTTTCTGTGCAACTGTTTGACACCAAAGTCACATTTTGCAAAAGTTTCTTGAGAATCGTTCGTTTTACAGGTGTGGAATAAGAAGTATAGGGTAATTAATCATTGATAAAAAGATCCGTTTTACCACACAAATGGCCCCTATTTCTGTGATTAATTGTGAAAGGCTACCAGAAGCAACAAAGTGATGAACTTAATCTAATTCCAGCTAGACTTTTGGACTGCAAAAGTACAGCTTGTGCGCTTTCAGGGGTACCCAAAGCGGGTATGCCGCAAAATAGGTTTTCCATAGGGATCTTGCTGTGAAAATATCTGATATCTACTGGTCTTAAATCCCTTTCAAATGTTTGAAAGGCGGCTGCTGTTGTCCACGCCTGTTAACGATGACCAGGAGTGGATACAGGAATTGATGAGAGAACTCCTGAAATGCCAACTTGTACTTGATGCCGTAAAAACCAAGAAAGATAGCCCAGACTGAGCAAATTTACAACAATCGCTTGCCGTCTCTCCCTGTCTCAGAGACAGACAGACAGACAGACAGAGGAACAAGAGAGAGAGAGAGAGAGAGAGAGAGAGAGTCTTGTAAGACCTAGATTTCAAATAAACCACAAAGTAATGAACAATGTTGCACAATCCCTAGTTTATTGACTTCAAACGCGTTCTTATCAATTACCTAGGAGCACTTAAAGCGAGTTCATTTCTTTGTGTATCCGTGCTTTTCAAGATGTCAGCCGGGTGACGTAATTCTTCACGCCAGGAGATACCGCTGATCCTAGTTTACCAGTCTGGCCCACTCTGTTAAAAAAATTGAGACAACAATAAAATGCATGAAAGTCATGGTTGAAAATTCTATATCATAAGATCCATTATCCATTTAGATTCAAATCCCCAACACATCCCTCAGAACGTGAGAGCTCGAACTCTGTCTTGGGCTCCTGGCTAAAAAGAATATTATTAACCCTCATTAACCCTCGGGTAGAGTGGATACCCCCCCCCCCCAACCCCACATGTTTTTCAGCAGCACCTGCCGCGTTTAATAGCCGTACGTCAGCTGCAGCTGTGCACGCATATTCCATTAGACACATTTTAGGGCAAAGTAAGGGGAAAATCGGTTAGTATGGGTGCGATTGATATGATATCATAAATACGAGGTAGTCAAGCTATTTTTGAATAAAAAGATGTTGACCACCTCCACGTTTCCATAATACACTTGGGAACGTACATCTTCTTAAAGAAATTGAAAACAATAATTTATGCAAAATTTAGGGGGGAAAAACAAAGTGTATTATGGGAATGTGGAAATGGTCGATGTTTATTTTTTCCACCTGTTTGAGGAAAAAAGCATACAATGTCGACAAAAAAGTAGAAAAGTGTTTAATTGTTTCATGTCTAGCATCCCACTTCCGCCGTTGTATTGATAATTTCTAATATTGAGTAAAACTAAGCTGCGAAGACGGCCGCCATTTCGGATGACGTCACAGGCTCCCAGCAGCGCCGATGTAGAGCACATCATAGGCTTTCTATCAATCTTTCTATCAGTTAAAGCCTTTCCGAAATATTGTAACATAATGATGATCCGGGGGAGACCCCTTCTTCTACCATGGTGGGGGTAAGAGTTTGTTTGTGCATCCGAGGGTTAACCTTTTCTCTCCAAATCGATGTAGTTCTAAGTTTTGAGTCTTAAAAATTTTAGATGTGACTCCCCTGGTGTATCCATTAAAACTAAAGCTATCAAGCAGTACTCTTCTGTAGTAGGTTTGTTTCACTTTAAAAGGTGGCTCTAGTGTTGGAGTCTGTGGGTGAAATTCTAAGGACGAACACTCAGTGAAGCTTATTTATTTAAGCATTTCTTTATCGCAGTGCTGTACGAGGTTGTTCGAACTTTTGACCCTTTGGAAAAAAAACTTTAAGCAGGCCTAATTCAGATGAGCGCTTCTGAGCAGTAACGGAGTGACATTTGCATGATGATCGTAGTTATAATAATGTTGTGCATTTTGGTACTTTATTTCGGTTTTCTGTAACAATCAAATTCCAAAATTATATTACCTGTACTTTTCTATCGCTACAATTATTTACAGTGCTGTACTTTTGAAGATGGTTCTAAATTTTGAACATGCAAAGTAAGAGCTGATTACTGCCAACTTTTTCTACTTGGTTGCAGGTTTGCCGACTTAGGGTTTCCTAGGACTCCCGACCATATTCACTTTTAAGGAGGTAGATGGTGTTGAATTAATAATGAATACCTGATGATAGTGGACCAATCAGATTTCAGCTTACAAACATTCGCCGACTTGGCATATGCTAAAAACACAAATTTGTCATTTTACTGGTCTATAAGAACTCGAATTGCTCCAATTTGTGGCTTTCAATTGACAAGCGCTTATTACGGCTCAGAGGTAGGGCACTTACTGCATTCGCATCCGAAAAGTCATGGGTTCGAATCCGGTTGCCTGCTCAAGTTTCCACTTAACTGCGAGGATCTCTTTCCCTTTAAAAGTCTTAGTGCGCCCTTTCAAATGAAAAACGTTTAAGTACTTCTACTTTTTGCAGCTATTGCATAAATACTACTTGCAATTTTTGCAGCAAAGTGTCATAGATACTTACGCACTTAAGCAATGAAATGATAATCAGCTAACCCGATAAGACACTGTAAAGTAAACTATCGTAGAAGGAGGGAATGTTAGGAGGTGGTGTCGTGTTCAGCGCATCACACTTGGTAACTACTATTTATTATATATTTTAGATTCGCCTGTCACGCTTGGGTCGTCAACCTTGTACCAAAACAAAAATGAAAAACATTGGTCAACACTCCTCGCCCAAAAGTAACGTTTTTTTACGAATGTAACGATAGTTGAAATGACGGTTAAAAATTAATGAGTCAAGCAGTAACTTAAGTGATTCCTATATCAAAGCAAAGCCGGCTAGACATTACGGTCAGTCATGTCGACGTCAGTTGTTTACATCAATGCTGTCATTGATGTAAGTGGAATAAGGTCAATAGTGCGCGAGCAAACTTTGCACTCTTTGCAAATAGTAGGGCATGAGGTTCCTGGTGTTTGTCGTCTGACCTTACTCTCTGCTGCACTGTCACTGCCCGCTGAGATATTACCGGGATCAGCTACTCTGTAAATCCAAGGTTAAACATAAAATGATGATGATGATGATGATGATGATGATGATGATGATGATGATGATGATGATGATGATGATGATGATGATGATGATGATGATGGTGGTGATAACCATAAAACTAAACAGAGCGCAAAGGAAAGTAAACTTTGGATGTCAGAAGCGTGCGATTTAACTTAGGATCTGTTGCAAATCAAACTGTGTTACTCTTAGACAGTACTGGTAGCCTTCAACTTGAGAAAATTAGAAAGTGACAGGAAGAGTAACATACTGGTCGGCACAGATCGGGTGTGACTCCACAGCACTTGGCGTTGTTGTTTCCGTAATACTGTCGGCACACCGCATCCAATTCACTCACGTGGGTAGACCAGCATAAGGGGCAGCCATTCTGTTTACACTCTCGGGTGAGAATAAAACCTCTTCCACCTGTACCCGCCATTGGTTGTCTTTGATCACAGGCATTCTTTGCATTCCAATACAAAGCCATGGTGTTATGATCTGAAATGTGTAACATTGGACTATGACACTGCAATCATCAAAATGATGATGATGATGATAATGATGATAATAATAATAATAACAATAACAGAAAACAACAATAGCTGTCTGGTTGAGCGTCAAACAATGACAATATTATTTTCTCCTAATCGAGCAGGCCTAACCGAGCTGGCCCTCGTGAAGTTAGTTGAGAAATTATGCAATTTAAAAAAGGCTTTCACTTTCCTTCAGATGCATACGGTTTCGTGCAATTGTAAGTGAATGGTAAAGGAGATGATCAAATTCTAAGCCTGTATCAAAGCACATCCTCGTTTAAAGCTGACTAGTGCACATATTTGCCAATGACACGTTTAACAGTGATTTAAATACGTTCAACTCTTATTTACCTTGCATGATCATGAAAAAAACGCACGCCAGCATCAGGAACAGAACAGGTATACAAGTCCTGGCCGCCATTCTCTTGTTCACTGAAAATGCCGAACAGCATGATAGATTACTAAGCAATATTTATTATATATATATACTAGCCCTGGATATAAGCTACAATCTTGGACAAAACTAGTTGAGACAAACGCAATTAGCGCGCTTATTTCTCAATTATGGCTTTGTTCAATTATGCTATTGAAGTCTGGGCCTGCACCTCTGATAGCAAATACCTTTCTCAGATAGATAGGTTTTGCAAGCGTGCGGTAAAATAGGGCTAAACTGCTATATTTACACCTATAGCCGACTTCATTCGAGAAAGAGATTTGAGACTGTGGAAGAAGGTGACCACTGACACCACTGTACGAGGAGACTGCGGGCGGGACAGGGGTCACGATTACGTTTTGCCGCATGTTAAGACTGAAAGGCTCAAGCTGTGTTTCAATAGATATCTTTTTAACTTTGACTAGAAATTTAATTTACATTCCACTTTTCACTTTTTAGCATATATCTTTACGTTATTTAGTTTTTGTAAGCTTACACGTATGTCTGTAGGTTGGTATTCTGTGGTTCCAGAAAATATCCATACCCCCAGGTGGGGCTAATAGGCGAAATTTTTAAAGGATAGTATGAGCCTTAAAACTGGAATTTCCAGAGGGATGGGGGGTTCAAACCAAAAAAGACCCTCCGTGGGGGGAGTATGGATATTTTCTGAAACAACACATTTCAATAATGATCTAATAATAATAATAATAATAGTAATAATAATAATTTCCCTTTATAGAAACACTGACAAGATTGCAGAAATAGTTTCCCTCCCCTCTGTCCTCACTCAATGTTGTTTGGAAGGACTGAGGTTTCATCAGGGGAACTTTGGTGGCAAACAAGATTGATAAGGGGGAGAGGGGGAAAGATTTGTTGTGGTAAGTGGTTTTTAAGGTCAAAGTTCTCATTCATTCCGAAGTGTTTCAACAGTTTTGTCTGAGATTGTATCAAGTAATCTTTTTTAGAAATGTTAACAAAAATAACATATCACGAGGCCGAGGGGCTGTCTTCATGTAATACAATAAGCTCCTTTTAACTATTTCATTCAAGAACTTCGTACACGAACTATTTAAACGCCAATGAACTCATGCCTGCGAGCTCATTTACGACCGGATTGCCTGAAATTATAAGATGATAACGATCAAAGAGGGTGTTCGCAGTAAAGGGATCGGGACAATATTTATTGAATAACAATATTATTATTATAATATAGAAGCTTTATTATTATTACAATTAATAAAGTTTGGAAAATGCCAAGTTGTATTGCTTTAAGATTTCAGGTTAATTGCATTAAACATAAAAAACGCGAGCGTTTTTCTTTCATCCATTCAGGCAATCCAAAACACGGTAAAAACCAAACATCGTTTTAAAAGGAGACGGTAACAGCATATCGTGACGTTTTTTGTTGTTGGTTCCTACCCTTGCACAGAGAGGTTTTAACCCGGGTACTCCGATTTTCCTCTCTCCTCAAAAAACCAACATTTCGATCTTCCAATTGGATCTGGACAGAGTCGACGAGGAGTCACTTCGTCGATGTGCGAAGGCCCCCTGCACACGAGCAAATTTTCTTTGACAGATTTTCTATGACAAATGATATTTGCTCGTGTAGATGGGAAAATCTGTCAAAGTTTCTAGTGGCAGATGAAAACTAGCACACCAGTTTTCATTTGTCAAATGTGAAATTTGCTCGTGTAGATGGATCGTCAAAGAACTTGTCAGCGATTTGTGGAACATTAGTTCCCAGATCCTTCGCGAGCGTGTTTTTCGGACCCTATATTGGGCCTAACAAGTGATTTAGCTGTTCCAGATAATTTCGCTGCTTTTTGAAGCATTTTGACACTACTAGCCTCCATTTTCCATGGTCCATGCGAACTCACTATCTTATTCTGCTTCGCATTTTCAGCTGCATATCGCAATAAAATTACTGCTACCGAGCTAAATGGAAATTTAACTTCCTTTTACTTGAAAAACGATGATTTTATGACCACATTCTATTCCATGGGGACTTCTAGTGCACCAAAGCCGTGACAGTTTCGACGACTGAACTGCAGCAAGCCCAAGCTACTATAGCTATATACAAACCTGTGCAAAACTTCAAATGAGGGCGGTTTCCGTCAGGTTATTCACATTTAATGATGATACAAGTTAAACTGATTGAAGAAGAAACATGTTAATAACACATTGAGACTGTTTCATGGTTTTTTGTAATAACGACGCAATTTGTAACAACTAAGGCATTGGTAATACGTTGCTACATTTTCTGATAGCTTACGCATTTTGTACTAAGGATTGCGGTATTTTATAATAAACGGAAAGTACGTTAATTTCACTGACGACGTTCGGTTAATGTTGAAAAAACAAAAAAGTCGTGGATCATTTGAAACAGTTGGATTTATTACCATGAAAAACTAGAGTTTTCTTTGGCGAACATCACTTCAAACTTTCATAACACGGGGATAATGCTAGTTATGTTTTCCGAGGAACAAATGTCTCTTTTGGAGTACGCCGTAAGGTGAGCTAGAATTTTGGGGAACCCCCTACATTAGGGCTTAGGAATTGGCCGGGAAGATAAAATTACGTTTCTAAGGTTCAGTGAGCCTTTATGTTTTAACTTAAGAATCCATATCGATCAAATGCAACCTGTATTACCATGTCCTTTTAATTTAAAAGGCCTTGAAAAATCTAACAAAACAGAAAATTGCATTTTAAGTATTTAGCTAAAATTTCCTCGTTGGGTGCGTCTGCTCTGTTTACGAATCGCGGCAGCGCCAGTTAAAAGATACCGTGTACCGACTGGTGAGAAATACTGTGTATACTGGCGAAAGAAACGTCTTTTCTACCGTCATAAACGCAGAGAGAAAGAGCGCTACCAGCAAACACTGTGCTGGGCTTTCGAATGAAGATTCCTACCCGCTTTCATTTCCATGAGTTTGTTCATTAACGGTAGGTGCTTCGGCTACCAAAAAGTAGCAACTTTACGATCCCAAAATTAACGATAGAAAAAGACTGTGCAATCTGACAGAACGTAGCTCTTTACTTAGAAACTTAACGGTTTCTATTTTTGCAAAAAGAGCAATTAATTTAGTAGAGAAAATACCGTATCTAGAATTTCCCCCAGGACTCTCGCCAAACGAAAATATTTAATGAGCAAACAATTCACAATTTCAACTTGGTCAAACTTAGATTATCGCCTTATCCGCCTTAAAGCTCTTACCTCTTATGAGAGTTACCTCTCAGTTTTCAAACAAAATCGGAAATGGATCGGATCTTGGCTGGTTCAGTTCCAGTGGTCTTCCTATGCAGGCTCTCTTTACGAAGATGGTCACAAAGCAAATATCATCCCTCTTTAATGTTCTTCTGATATCCATAGAAATCTCATCTTTGATGGTAAATATTTCCATTAAAGGAAAGTCGTACTCGAAAACCACTCGGAAATCTAATTAACATTCATTAAACTTGGCCAAAGCAGCTTTTCGCCAAAGCATTGCATCATGCGCTGCATATTTACCTAGAAACACCAAGGGAAAAATCGCTCTACCCGTACTGAAAACCGTTTATTTGACACGAAGAGCGTTTTTACTTTGTTATTGAAGAAATTTGTTATAAGTCACCCTCCTGCTTTTGCTTAAAAATATATTCATTTCTGATTAAAAGCTGGACTAGGTATATTGGATTTCTAGCATTTTGATTTGCCAAACGGAGCTAGGCTATCAGGTCATATACCTGGTGCGACCAAATATGGTCAATGAACACTCAAAACAAAGTGAGCTGAAAGTTTTTCCCGTGAGCAACCCAGCGAGAAAAATGGACGAGACACACATGAAATCAAAATTTTTCCGCAGTGCCTGACTTCTAAGGACGACAAGAAACTGTGTACAAATAGAAATCTAAGCACTTAGCGTTGTGTTTACAATTAGTACGTCGATCATTAACATTTTATAAACCGAAGGTTTTGTCAGGAAGGCTTTCCACTCCGAAATATCAAGACAAGACAAAATAGTACACAGCAAAATGGGAGAGAAGCATTTAATAAAAACTGTTACTTAGAGTCAGTACGAAAATCAAGAAGCAATCTAAAGAAGTACTGAACAAACTACCAAGAAGGAAAAACATTTTTCGGCTATACCAAAATTGACAAAATTGACACTGGTTTACCTGCACTCGTTGTAGTTCTGTGTTCCAAAAGCTCCAAATGTTTAGATACATATCGGGTGCTTTCTAAAGTGAGTTGAATCGCTTTCCCAGTTGTTTGAGGGCAGTTTTTACGCAATAAAGTTATTTCACATGACGGATTTTCGTTACACACTCATGTGACATATTTTCAGGGGCACACGGCGGTTCATTTTGAGATTAATTCATGTCTGTTTGGAAGGCCAAATATCATTTGAAACAGTCGGATTTCATTATGAAGAAAAACTAGAGTTTCTTTGACGAATCCCACTCCAAACTTTCACTCCAAATGTTGATTTATGATAAATATTGCTATTAGTTATGTTTTCTGAAGGACAAATGTGGTCCTTTGCAGAACGCAGTAAGGTGAGCTAGAATTTTTGGGGAACACTACGTTAGAGGCTTAGATAATAGCCAGGAAGATAAAATTTCGTTTCTAAAGGTTATAAGCCTTCATGGTTTAACTTAAGAATCCGCATCGATCAAATGTTACCAGGTTTCATTCATTTAAAAGGTCCTGAAAAATCCAACCAAAACAGAGAATTGCAATTTATGCCTTTTACTAATGTTTCCTCGTTGGGTGCACCTGCTCTGTGTATGAATCGCGGCAGAGTCAGTTAGAGGATATCCTGTACCGACTAGTGAAAAAATCATGTGTATACAGCAGAAGAAACACCTTTTCCACTGTCATAAACGCAGAGAGAAAGAGTGCTACGAGCAAAAGCTGTAATGGGCATTACATGAAGATTTCTACCCGCTTTCACTAACATAAATTGGTTCATAAACGGCACGCGTTTTGGCTACCGAAAAGTAGCAACTTTACAACCCCAAACTGAACGGTAGAAAAAGGCTGTGAAATCAGACAGAACGTAGGTTTTTATTTTAGGAACTTTACGGTGTCTATTTTTCGCCAAAAGAGCAATTTTAAAATTTATTAGAGAAAATATCTAGAATTTCGCCCTGGACTCTCGCCAAACGAAAACTTGTAAGGAAGAAAACAATTCATAATATTTCAACTTGACCAAACAGGGAATCGCTCTATCCGCATTAAAGCTCTTACCTCTTATAAGAGTTACCTCTCAGTTTTCAAAAAATATCGGCAAATGGATTGGATCTTGGCTGGTTCAGTTCCAGTTGATTGCTATGCAGGTTTTTCACCAAGATAGTTCAAAGCAGATATCCACAAATGTTCTTATGATATCCATAGAAATCTCATCTTTGATGGTAAATATTTCCATTAAAGGAAAGTCCCGCTCGAAAAACACTCGACCGTCTAATTACCATTCATTGAACTTGGCCAAAGTATCCTTTCGCTAAAGTATTGCATCACGCGCTGCATGTTTACCTAGAAACGCCAAGGGAAAACTTGCTCCGACCGCGAAAACCGTTTATTTGACACGAAAAGCGTTTTTGCTTTCTTATTGGTAAACCATTGTTTTGTTGGTCTAAAGAAATTTGTTAAAAGTCACGCTTCTGCTTTCGCTTAAAAATATATTCATACAATTTAGCAGGAACCGTCTAGTATGCATTCTGTTTTAGGGGAGGGGGGGGGTGGCGTGGTAAATCTGCTGAAGGCTGGAGACGTGTGGTGAGTATGATATAGGTGATCACTGTCTATGTCGAGCCAGTAACCATAAACTTTGGAAACCTCAGAAAATCCCGCAAAAAAGAATAATTTAGTACCATTAAATACACCTGACAACAGCAACACAGTCGTTCAGCTTTGGTTCAAAACCCTAAAGGTTTACATTGAACTGGAATTTTCCGAAAACGGAATGCAATTACGGCTCGATAACTCGACAAAGAAAAGTTGTTTCACGTGACGGATTTGCGTTCGAGTGAAAAACTATGATTGCTTTTGTTTGCGTCTAAAATTTCAACTTAATATCTGCATTTGGCACTTTAACACAACTGAGGAGATTGGTTTTTGATTTCTTTTTCCTTCTAGAAATTTATTCTCTTCCAAAACGACGATAATACCTTGCCCTGTTTTAAACGCGAAGGTAAAAAAAATCTGATCTTTTCTAACCTCATAATTGCGGTTTTCAAAGTTGGTAGTTGGGTGTTTCCTCAGGGGTCCCATTTGGGTGGTTTCCTCGGCGGTTCGCTGCTGTACCCGCCTCCTAATCTGTTATGTTTCTTGCTCGTTGGTATCTTTGCTAGTGCTTCATGAATTTGACCCCGTTATCCCTGTTGATGTTATTAGAGTGAAATCCTATATGGATAGCTTCTTTGACCCTATATCTACCGGCGTACCAGTGTGAGTCTCGGTCAATCAACTTTACCTCGTTCCAACGTGGGTGGTGACCGGTCTCATTGGCTTGCTCAGAAATGGCGGAGGTCTAGATACGGGCTGGTCGTGAATCGCTGTCATGCTCTTTGATCCATACCTGTATAGTTCTCCCTGTATCGCCGATGCAGACTTTGCCGCATTTACCTGGAATCCTGTAGACCGCACAGTCCTGTTCAGCCGGATCGATGGTGTCCTTTGGTCGCACTTAATGTCACCTAAGTGTCGCGTCGGACTTTAAGACGGCGCGAATGCCTTTTTGTTGCATTGTAGACAGCGGCAAAGAAGTTCTGAACTGTATGCCAACTGTATTTTCATGCCGTAAAATTACTTATTATACCACAGCCCTTTTCACAATTAACTTTTCTCATTTGCATTACAATGTATTCGAACGTGAATGTGAGGCAATTTCGGGACAATAACTACAAAATTGCCCGAAATTGCCTCACATCCACGTTCAAATACACTGTAATGCAAATGAAAAGAGTTATCTGTGAAAAGGGCTATTGTACGGCCAGGGAATATTAATGTATGTATGTATGTAGGTAGGTAGGTAGGTAGGTAGGTAGGTAGGTATGTATGTATGTAGGTAGGTAGGTAGGTAGGTAGGTAGGTAGGTAGGTAGGTAGGTAGTCTCTGTACCATGCTAACGAACTAAAATGTTTTTTGTTTTGTTTATTTTTCCAAATAGTATACTAACTCAATTGGCTGTCACGCTGAGATGTGATGAAATAGAGAGGGCAAAGTTGAAGAAATCAGTTGTGAAAGATCGCTCCCTCCTTCAATTCGTGAGACCTTTCAACGAATCATGTGTCAAGCAGTAAGGTTGCCTTCGGACGTTAGGCTACTTACAACCAACTTATTTGAATTTTTTTTTTTTCAGAAAACTGTTCTGCATTTCAAATATGTCTGTCCCGTTTCATCCCCTACTCCACCTCATTCTTCATCTCCTTCTGGAAGCAGTTCTGCACTGAGTTTAGGAAGCAAACTACTGATCACGTATGATGCACGGTTTGATGTAATTTTTGAATTTTAAATCGAAGCATAGACTGCGAACGACTGCTCCGAGCGTAGGCGTAGCGCGGAGTAAGAGTGTGTCCATCCAGAAATAGCTAACTTCTTCAGAATTGAAACTTGACACACAGCCACAGAGCGCAGAGGAGACAACATTTCACCATAATTCCTGTTAATTTCACTGTGTAAATCGATCTTGTAGGTAAAAACGTAATCAAAAAGGGATTCTGCAATCTTGTTTCTCTCATGATGGTGAAATTTGGTAATTAAGGGGAGAAAGCCGCATACAGCAATGAGTGTGGGATTATCGCAAGCAGTTACATTTCGTGCCTTGTGCGGAAAGCTTGGCTTCCGAAATCATGGCGTCGGGCGACCATTGTCAGCCATTTGGCTTGACGTTAAAATTTCGCCAGACGCGTTACAAGATCTCATAACGCTTTGTTTGGTCGCGTTCATGGTCATCAACAAGATCGATGTGCAAGGTGAGTCAAACTGGAATTACGGTCAAATATAACTCCTTTGCACTATGTGTCACTGCAAGATAAATTTCTCTTTACACCTAACTAGGATACGATTGTGTTGGGGGGGGAGGGGGTAACGGTGATGATGATGATGATGATGATGATGATGATGATGATGATGATGATGATGATGATGATGATGATAATGATGATGATGATGATGATGATGATGATGATGATGATGATGATGATGATGATGATGGAGTAATTAGAAAACATCCAATAGCCCATCTTTTATTCTAAAAGAAATGAACTTGTCTCTCAAAGATCCAAGAGACTTGTATGACTATTAAGCTTTGCGTGGTTATCCGTCACCTTTGTACACGCAAATTTAAATTTACAGACAGATGTGTGATGATTAATCAATTAATTGATTGTTGATTTCTCTGTAAGGTTTTACTGTATTCTTATCTTGTACGTCATTGGCGGAACTTTGCTGAACAAATATGCCAGGCATATTGAGGGAAAGGAAGCTTTTCCGGACTACTCATTTTGGGCAGACTTGCCTTTCTTGGTAAAGGTAGGTTTTATTGTGGTCTTAAGCTATTATTTTCTTTCACGCAACTGCGAAATTCTAATTTAAAAGTAAAGGGAAAATTATAAAAACAATCGAACAACAAACAAACGAAACAGAACAAAACAAATGAAAGCAAAAGCCAACAATGTGCGCAACATCAGATTCACTGGTCTTGGGTAATACTAAAAATCCAAGGACAACGCCTCAGGAGAGAAGTGGTCCTTCACTTTGTATTTTTAAATAGATTCCATTTGGTCGTGCGTGTTTACTCTGATAACGCACAGATGGCGTCAAAACTCGGTAAGAACAAAAGAGTACAACGAGTAGCGTGACTGATGTTCTTACCACGTTTTGTGACGTCCTCTGTGCATTATCAGAGTACACATCCATAGCCAAATGGTAATCTTTTTGTTTTATACATTGTTGTGATATATATCCCGTACAAAATTAGAAATGTCTTCAAAAGTCTTCGTAGTGATGCCTTGAGCACGCTAGACTGCGTTTATCACAAACTCGCCTAGACCAATCAAAAGGCGCGTTTTACTTTCTTTGTATAAAGCTCAATAAACAGCACCATGGAAAGGCCGGTACTTCTCAAAAGCTTTCATCCGAATGGCCCTCTTAAAATGCGGGGATTTCTACCACGGAACCAATTCAGATTAGCGCCATCCCGTACAGCATGATAAACAACAGCACCGCTAAAAACTAATGTAGTAGTTATCATTTTACTGATTACACTGGTGGATATCATCGACCAATAGCACCTTTTCGTATAGCATACTGATTAACTACTGATCAAACAGTAAAACAGCACTACGGGAAGGTACGCGGATTTTTTATACATATTATTCACAATTCGGTGCACTGATAATGGTAATGATAATGACAGAAATTTGAATTTGTTCGAGTAACGTAACGATGACATTAAGTTCAGATCGGTGACCCTGAAACTCTGTCTCTGTCATTATGAACAAAAAAAGTTCTGCCAATTTTAAGCACATTTGATGACAAATTTTGGTTTGAAAACTTGCCACCTGGGAAAATTAGAAGTTGTGTAAGAAATAATTTGTACAATCTGTCAAGATAAAAATAGCTAAACTTCAATGGGTTTGGAGTCTGGATTTCCAACAATTCAGGCTGGGAGACTGGGTCCAAATTTGAGCTTCGCAGAGGTCTATCAGAGGTTGAATTTTTGGCGGCCTCTGGTAAAAAGGTGCTTAGGATTTTGTAAGTTAACGGGTGCTTTCAAAAAAGCATTTCATGGTTGCCTCCATCTTTATTGCTGGTAAATAATCAAGTGACTGCCATGGCTAACTTTTTGTACTGTATGCATGAAAACCTTTTCATTATTCCAGTTATTTGGCCGAGACAGAAGATCCATTAGCACTTCGCCAAATTGTTGAGCCGTAGAGAAGAGGCAAACAACGTCCCAGTTCAACTCAGTGTTCAGGGGGTTTACAGTCATTTTTAGGAAATAGGACACGATTTAAGAAAGAAATAAAAGAGGGACAAAATTTTTGTACACACTCCCAGACAGCGCACCCCCACAAGAGAGCACTTGGGCTTTGGGGTCGTTTGTTGTCTGTTTTGGTGTCCATCTATTAATTATTAACTTTAAGGGCCTGTTTACAAGGAGGGAGGGTTACCCTAGCAAGCGGGTGAACCCTAGCAGGAGGGTCAATGATCGCCCGGGTTTACAAGCAAAATTTCACAGGTAAGGTAACGCTAACACCCGGGACACCTTAATGCGCTTGGTATATCAAAGGTCTGGAAACAAGTAGAAAGTTTAACCCGGGTAGACGGGTTAACCCTACCTGGAGTGTTTACAAGGGGAAAAGTTAACCCGCCTGCCGGGGTAACCCTAGCACGCAGATAGGGAAACCCGCCTACCCGGGTAGCCCTAGCTGCCTTGTAAACACGACGAAGAAAATAAAAAAGAGGAAATGTGTGAGTGCTAGGGTAACCCGTTTGCTAGGGTAACCCGCTTGCTAGGGTAACCCTCCCTCCTTGTAAACAGGCCCTAAATTTTAATTTTAACCCACCTTTAATTCTTCATATTTTGCAATTTTCTGAAAATTCACCGTTTTTTCTTCTTTACATTCCGTTTTAATGGTCAAAAAAATTCATGCAGATTCATGGGAGTTTTTACTGCTGACCACTGCTGGCATTTTTTGATTGAGTGAGACCTCAAGGAGATAATTAAGAAAAACGGCTAAATCCTTGGGAAAACACAGCTTCTAACTGTAATCCTTCTTTTAATCCTGCCAGTCTTCCTTGAAAACGAGGAATGATAACGTGGCCTGAAAGGGTTGAAACACGCACTTCCAGTTCGCGTGCGCCCATGCATGAATAATCGAGATGACAGCAGTCTATTGTTTCTACCACTTCAGATAAAGGAAAGATGCCATTGAAATTTGTGCAACAACTTTTCTACTTTTAGAGAAAGCAAGAGAGTAAACACAAAGGACATTAAGAGGAATAAAATTTGAACTGAGCTAACCAATTCGCAAGTGCCAAGTGTTTTCATGTGCATTAGTCGTGCATTCCAAGTCACTCTTACTTGAAGGATTACATCAGCACTCCTTATTTGCCGGCTTACGACAAACGTCATCAATACGGGAAGTTAATCTAGTAAAGCTTTCCTTGTTAGCTAAGGGTCTTCTTGAAGTTTTCAGAAGATAAGAAGATATGTAGAAAAGAGAAATATAGAAACAAAGAGAAATCAATAATTTAAAAAAATACAAGTATAATAATATGCAAACTCGTTTTGGAAAACAAAGATTTGCAAACAACGTCAGAAATGCAGGCGGGGGTTATCAATTTTGATAGCAGGTTATGGGTCGTGCGTGATAACACGGCAATTATTCATTTGCAATCGATAATCAGAAAGGGAATAAAAGAGGAACACTCGGGTATTCCGGAATATTCACGGCAGATTTACGGGTACGTGTAAGCAGCGAAAGCCGTGTCACCTTGCTCATATATTCTGGGATTTCTTACTTTGAAATTTATATTCGCTTGATTCAACGTTAAATGATCGATTCTTTTGTGTAGGTTATAAATACAAGGAGCCACCAAGCGAATATTTTGGTTACTACTACTATTGCTAAGCCAATGCTTCCGATTTTGGACTTCATCGAAGACAATGTAGTTGGAGGGGACACAAAATTTGTTGGCCCTTATGGAACAAAGAAAGGTAACCATTCAATACTTTTTTTATATGATTTAAATGTCTCTACAGAGAAATTTTCCTCTGATGTTTGAATGAATTAACAAGCCGTATTGCGTAATGTGACTGCATGGACGTGTATATCAAAACTTTTGTGTAATATATTTTATTGCACGTTTATTTTGGATATCCCAATCCTGTGGTTGGCATCTTTTTGGGTACGAACAGACTTTGACACAGTTTTTTGACAAAATATCCATTTCGTGACCAAAAGCGTGACTTTTATCTATTTGAAATATATATTTTTAAATTTGATATAATCATTACTGATTCCCTCAGAATCGTGGTTCTAGTCACTGGCGTTTTAACGTTTTATTAAATAACATTCGTTCCTTTTGTCGATTTCTTCATAAATTCTAATAGAATACCTTACCTTTTGTATTATTGTGTCACAGCATTTCGATTTAGTTCATTCAAGTTGTGCTAAGAGATTCATGCACCTGAATCTGCTCACGCCGGCGCCATATTGACCGTGTAAAGGTTCATGCTGTGACCACCGGTTATAAACGCACAGCAAAAATAACCAGAGGCGAATTAATCCTAGTCTCAGTGTATAATCTATATAGCTAAGTCGTGCCTAAGACTAAGTTCGACGATTTGTGCAATTTGTTTGACGTGGAGGAGAATAATTATACTACAATGGCCACTTCGAGACCGGACACACATCTGATACATTACAACATGCCGGCCGAGTTCTCGCCTCCAGGCCACTATTCATCTGAATGTATATCGTTATTGGAACAACGTGCAACCTCGAGAAATATCACACTTTGAACATTTAGCTGTCTTACGATTCACGGGCTTCGGATTCACTTGAGGAGCTGGCATATTTAAGTGGCGTTGCTTTTAACTGAAGTTGCGAGAAAAATGCTAATCAATTTTGAGCCAAGGTAAATTAGCATAACATAAATGTTTGGTATGAGATTTAAGCCATCAATCATCCGTGCAACAAAGTTGGATGATTTCTGTTCAAAGAGACTGAAATACAACTTATAAAATTGTCCTAATTTATCAGTGAAACAAAAAAAGGTTGGGTCAGATTTTGTCCAACGAGATTAAAATACAGCTGATGAAATTGTCCTAATTTATCACTGAAATAAAAATACGTGATCGCACTTTAGTAAAGGAAGTTACAACTGGTGTTCACCTTGTTCCGGCGAGGGGAAGTTTCGGAGAGAATGTTGCAGACGTACTGTGGAACTTCCTGATCTAATAACATTACAATAAGACCGTATTCACACGCTGTAATTTCTTAATTTCTGTAATTTCTTATTTTCTTAATCACGCTGACGTAATAAGCGATTGAACGCACACGCACGTGTATATATGTACACTTTTGTATTTATAAAAACGCAGGAGCCCTGTTACAAGTACGATTTACAACTGTAAATCGTTGAAGATCAGTTCTGACTGAGTCAAACCTCTGATTAAAGGCCATTATGTTGAGGATGTGTTCGATTGGACGGGACTCACCATAAGTAAGGCTGGGTACGGCGGGAAACTCCATTTTTTACGTATAAGTGTACAAAGCATAAATGTTTAAGAAACTCTTAGAAATATGTGAGTGAGAGACGTAATGTTCTACTTTTAATGGGCTGCTTGAAAATGACATCAATAGCAGCGTTATACTGTAGCTAATATATTATACAGCTTATATTTCAGGCTCATTCATCAATTAGGTTAATCGATTAAACTGGAAAAGAAAATCAAAACGACAATTTTATCGGCCGTATAATGCCGCAATACAGTAACAAATCTCTAGTTAGTCGGGACTGCGTTAAAATGGGTTTTGTTTAAAGTGCTGTGATACTAACTATGACAATTTCCGGGGCTGTGACAACTGGCCGCTAAAGGCATTATTCTTAACCCTATCTCGACCTTTCTCGCGTCAAGCCAAACGTAAGAAGTGTTTGTTACCAATCAATTTAGCGATTAATGTTTCGACAGGAGAAAGTTCCGAAAAAAGTGAAACTAGTGCAATCGCCCTCGGAACTCTTAGAGATGACCAGTGTTACTTATAGTTGCCACTATACTGCCACAAATTAATGAAGCAATTCCTTTTCTTTTCTTTTTCAGTTATTTATTGTGACTACACAGCTTCTGGCAAGTAAGTGATCAAAAATAACATTTGAGAAAAAAAATCAATATTGGTTTACCGTAGGCTAATTATTAGAACACCGTGGTTTTCAGACAGGGGGTTATGGCAGTGTCCAGTCGGAAACACTCTGTAGGGAAACGCCCAATCGGAATGTTAAAATATACAGAAAAGCAGTAAGGAGTTGTACGTCAGTTCCTTGGGCTTGTCACTTAGCCTTCCCCCAAAAAAGCCTAAGCCGATTGTGTACGAGATTATCAAAAAGCTAGATTGAAGGTTATATGTAGGTGTTCTAAATCACTCACTGTCACACTCTGAGAAAGCCATACTTCAGCTTATGTGGTTTCACTTCCTTTTGAGAGCTTATTTCATTCACAAAAGCCGAACGGAAACCGGCAATTATGGCGGGCAGAATTTAAGATCAAAAGCCCGCGAATAACGCATGTTATACAAACCATATCCTCCATTTGACGTGCAAATGTCCGAGGCTATTTGTTTGCCGACATTGAATATTCCAATAACCAAACAATATTCAGAGTGCAATAATTCCATCGTTGCTTTTGTTTTAGAAACATAAATTAACCGTTTATTTTGGTTTCTCTACTCCAGGCCCCTCAGGTTTATTGAGAATTACATCCGGGACTACGTGTTCCCATTTTATGCCAATACGCACACAACGACCAGTGCGACGTCACGACAGACCACGAAATTTAGAAACGAGGCACGGTAAGAACCGAAAGCCTCCTTATGGCTTAACAGTCCATTTTCCTTACAAGTAGGGCAATTTGCCCCTTAGTATTTGTTTTAGACAATGGGTCTGGTCTTAAACGGCTTTGAAACTGCTTTTTAGCCGGACATTTTGTTCTTTTTTTTTTTTTTGAAAGGCCTTTCGTCTCATTCTTAAAATACTGCTAAGCCAATACCAAGTATGCTTGAGTCAAGAAGAATAAAAAGAAGAAATCGTTTTTTTAATATAAAAGCACACATCGCAGTCTTTCGACTGAATTAAGTCAGGATGCAAACCTTCAGTTCTCTAGACCTTTATTCAACAAAGATGTCGAAAGGAGGCCTTCACTCTTTTTAAGTCGTCAAACTATGAAATTTTTCTTTTTCTTTTTAGTAATATTATCAAAAATTGCGTGAATGCAAAAGATGAAGATTGTGTAGTGTTCACGGGAAGTGGTACGACGAGTGCTATTCACAAGTTAATTCATGCTCTACAGCTGGAGGAAAGAAGGCACGAGAAAAATGTGAGTAATGTACAGTTGATCCCAGGCTCGAGGTTTTGTAGTAAATGAAGTTTAGGTGACAAAGTCGTTTCGTGTTTTCTCGTTTCAGGTTGTGTTTGTCGGGCCTTTTGAGCATCATTCAAATATTCTGCCTTGGAAGGAGACTGGAGCCAAGGTACCGGTGACTTACACAGTAATACATTAAACCAACAAACACTTTTTTTGAGTCCTCAGTGCTTGTTAAACTGAATAGAGATGGGCAAATATCTATCCGGGATGTAATGAAAGGCGGGATTTGAGTCGGCGTGAGTTCATAATTATATAAGGGAGAGGATCAGCGGGGGAAGGCTTGCTACATCAACAATTTTTCACTGAAAACTGAGATCGAAAATTGAGGCATTGTCTATATTTTCAACTTTCCACACGGGGAATTGGGGGGCTGCAACCCCCACATCCCTGGTCCGCCTTAGTTAAGTTGCTTAATGCATGACCGAACTCTTCTTTTAACACATTTCTCTTACATTATATCGATGCCAGTTTTAAGAAAGTTAACAAAAACTTCCCATCTTTAAAATACGTTCTGTCTCCTGGTTCTGTCAAATAAAAGGAGACCCAGGCCTTGACCTGCAGTAATTTTAGCCTAGCGGCCAAGCCTTCGTGCAGACGTCTCCTATTTCCATACGTAGTCTCTGTTTAGAGGGAGGCAGAGGGAGGATTAAGAAGTGTATTTCTAACACTTCTTGCTTTCGTTTTTATTTAGTTATTTATTTTTTAATAGATTGTGCGAATAAATGATAACGAAGAAGGGACAGTGGACATGGATATGCTTGAGGAGAATCTACAGGTAAAAACATCAGTTTACACAGAACGATCAAATTAATCCGTGTGTTAATTTTTCCCAAGGTTTTTTTTCTGTTTTACCTTTTTCTTGTTCGGTCTCCTATATGCGAGCAAAAACACTGAAAAGACCTGACTCTCCAACGTAAGCTGGCAGAATATCCGTACCTTGCAAACCTTGCTGTCATTTAATACCTGTGGCCCCTAACTTTTTAAACACTGTTTTCAAACATCAAATAACAATTACGTAGATAGGATAATTGGCACTGAGAAGTCTGTTGCAAAGTTTTGTGTGGAAGTTTCCGTAGCTTCAATCACTTTTCTTCAGTGCATCAGTCTAATTGCTACCAATGCATTTTTTTTTGTCTTTGTTTTGTTCGTGTTGTAGATGTATCGTTCAGCAAACTATAACACTTACGTGGCGTTTTCAGCGGCTTCTAATGTGACTGGCATCCTGACAGACACTGTAGCTGTAGCTGAACTGTGCCACAAATATGGCGCCTTATCATTCTGGGATTACGCCTCTGCTGCTCCATACCTCAAAATTGATATGAATCCTACAGTGAACGGGTAAGAAGCTTTAACTCCTGGGCCTGGTTGCTCGGAAAGCAAATGAAGACTGATACAGGGTAAAACATTAGCCGAGGATTTCACTGTTCTCGTTGAAAAATGTGTTCGAAATCTATTATGTTGAGCAAACTGTTTCATATCGAAATCGCGTAGCGCAAAAATGTTTGGAAATTTCTTCATTGATTATTACTTAACTGGATGTTAAAGTGATGCTTACTCTGGGTTATCTTAATCGTTTTTTAAATGGTGCACGACAACAACGCAGCCTTCAATAGAGTGTGTCGATCTAATCATAAAAATTTCGTGGAAAACAAACTGATCTCAACTGAACTTATCCAGATAAACAAGATCGTAAGCAGTTGAAAGAAACTGTAGAATCTGTAACAAAAAATCCGCCATAGAGGAACTAAGAACAGATGGACAACACTACCAGAATTTATGTTGCTTTTATCATTTCATAGGTATAAAGATGCTGTTTTTCTTTCTCCTCACAAATTTGTCGGAGGTCCTGGCACACCAGGTTAGTTTGCCTACAGATTGTTTGTTCGATTGTTTGTTTGTTTTTTTGTTTGTTTTTTTGGTTTGTTTTTATTTTTTGTTTGAGGCTTGGAGATTCTTGCTAAAAACTCTATTTTTGTTTGCTTTTTTGTAGGTTTACTTATTGCTAAGAAGAACGTGTTTAAGAACCCAGTCCCTGGCGGGTGTGGAGGAGGAACAGTTTTATTTGTAAGTTATCACGTGATCATTTTGTTCTCTGTGATCGTTAAAATTATTCCAAGTCCACCACCTAACTTTCTGTATCCCTGGTTCAGCGACCGGTCATTTGAAATCACTCAACGTCGTGCTCGACTGACCAAGCTGATTTTTCTGTCCTCAGGTAACGCGAGACACCCATTTATACTTAAAAGACATTGAAGAAAGAGAAGAGGGCGGAACGCCAGCTATAGTAGAATCAATACGGGCTGGTATGGTCTTCCAACTGAAACAGGTAATGATAGGCCTGCAACGTATGCAGTCAATACGGGCTGGTGTGGTCTTCCAACACAGCAGTAATTTATGTGATCTCAACACGGCATAATGTGCCGCGTTGTTCTTGTATAATCTTCATAACATATCGTTTAATTTGTTTATTTTATTTATTTATTTTTTTTTTTAATGCTGTCAATGCATGGTTCGTGTTTGTTGTGACTGACCTGCGGATATGAGGACATTGTAGTCTTATTTGAGGCTCTATATAAATATCCAGACAATTATTTTAATTATTTGTTAAGTCCGACCTGTAGACTGAGAGTGTGCAATCTTGTTTAATTTCAGTCTGTTGGAACAGAAAACATTGAAGAAAGAGAGGAACAACTTTGCAGGTAACTTTTTCAATTGAATTCATCGCGACATGTTGGTCCGTTTAATACGCCATTTTTTGCCGGAAGTTGAGCTTTTCGAGTTGCGGAAGAGTATTCTGAAGATTAGGATGCGTTCAGTACGTTTGTAGTAGTGAACGTTGTTAAATCTCGTCGTCTGTGTTAATCTGTAGTAATACATTGCCGTGGGAAAGTTAGCAGAAAGGGCGTATGCGCTGAAATCATAATAGTTATGACGTTAGAATTATATGAAGATCATCGCAGTGAAGGTGTTTCAACTTAAGTAGTTGAAAAGAAGAAACCTGAAAAAATTTAGGCTTGTTATGACGTTGTTGCGTACTTGTGTGGCTTTGTCTTCTCTATCAGAAAAGCGTTTGCAGCTTTAAACGACAACCCAAACCTCACAATACTGGGAAATGACGTGGCCCGTCGACTTCCTATCTTTTCCATGATCATCTACCACCAGGATAGCGGCAAACTTGTGCATCATAATTTTGTGTCTGTGCTTCTCAATGATCTTTACGGCATCCAGGCTCGTGGAGGCTGCGCATGCGCAGGACCTTACGCTCAGGTTAGCCTTTGCATTGTAAATGTCATTCTTGTCCCCATAGGCCGCGATACGTTTGGTCAACACCAAGGATCGCCTTGTAATGTGAGATAAACGAGGTACTGAGCCCTCTGTGATTGGTTGAAAAGTACTTACCATAACACTCCACTCCGTGAAGAAAGCTTGGATAAAGGCAAACCACAAAACAAAATTTCACCGACAAAATCACTATTTTCGTCAATGCAAATTGAACAATCGATACCAAGCTTCCAGATCTTGTCTGGTGAACAATGTCAACATTTCACAACAACCCCAATTAAGGAGCTCAGTGAGTTCACTTTTATTTGCTTCAAAAAATCACCTACGGCGAAAAAGTAACGTCTTTTCAGTTAAAAATGTGAGTTCTTTCCATTTTCAGGATCTGCTAGGCCTCGATGAAACAATGGCAAGAAAATTTACGTGGTTTCTAGAAAAGCATGAAAGGTAAGTTAACGTATTTTTTGGGAACTGAGTCGTGATAGAGTGGTTTTTGTTGGAAAAAGTTGGGCGGCATATCTTCCTCCAAATAAACGTTTAAACTTATTGTGAAGGGATCATGAGTGATGGTGCTAACTGTTAGAAGTATAAATGTTCGCCTGGATTGTAATACTGCATGAAAAAAGGTTTTCAAGGAAACGAGTGTCTAAGGCCTGGACACACAGTCCAAACGCTAAATGGAACATTTAATTTTATGTTATGGAAAGTCCCCTCCTATTTATCCTTGGTTAATTGTTACTTATTATCGTAACATAGTCTGACAATCACGAGAAAGGCGTTAAAGTTGGGGTTTGGACGCTGTTGCTGTTGTTGTTGTTGTTGTTGTTGAAGCTGTTGCGAAGCTCAGCTTATAACTTCAACCAGGTAACAACTTTTGAGAGTCACTGGAACAGTGTTACAATGAATGAACTCAGTCTATTGTTTAGCGATAAAATTAATCTTGTTCTTAATATGTTATTTGCTTTAGAGACAGCATGGGAGGACTTTTAAAAGAACCACTGGAGATAATGAAGTGAGTGGAAAATAAAAAAAATCCCATTTTGTTATTCTGAACAAAGTAGTCAATGACAACTTTCTACTTTCGCTTATTAGAGTTAGTTCCTTTATTTCATTTATTTGGGAAATGATTAACAGCTTTCCTTGTTTTTCTTTCAGACCTGGTTTTGTGAGAGTTAGTCTTCCTTACTTCATGAATGACAAAACTGTCGATTTTGTGCTTAATGCAATCAACATGGTAGCCACGCATGGCTGGAAATTGTTACCGCAGGTCAGTGAGAAAACCTGTCTAGAAGGCAACAGGGCACAAGGAATGGTTATTGAACTAAAATAGGGTTCAACATGCATAAGGTTAACCTCATTCCCAGAACATATTTGTGCGCAGGCGCCGCCTCAAATTTCTTTTAAGAAGATAAGAGCCCTGGAAACGAGGTTGGAATGAGTTTGCCGGGAAGTGAGGTGGGATTGAATCGAGGCTGGATACTCACTCCTCCGTAGAGGCTCCTGTTAGTAAACACCAGTGAAAAAAAAAAAAAGAAAAGAAAAATACGAGAGCGGGAGCGCTGGAGAGAGAAAACGGGAGCGCAGGGAACGCTCCTCGTGCGGCCCCTAGTGCGCTTTAATTTTCCCTCTTCCCAGCCTCCGCGCATTTTTTCTCAAGCGTGCAGTCAAGGTGCGACTGTAGGAGGCCTCTGCGGCGAAGGAGAGAGGGCTGAATGCACTATACTAGAACTTCAGAGGGCGGGATGTCAGGGATAAATTGGCTATAGCCGGAAACGGGATGTCTATATCTCATGGCTAAGATGTTTGAAATCGCTGAAGTCTTTGTTGGAAAGCGAGATGAACAACAGAAAGTCACGCGAGTCCAGTCACTTCACACCATCTCGAAGCGGGAACGGCACGAATGTTTTGACTGCAGCTGCACTCACTGTATATTGATCGCAAAGTTTAGGGCTAATTTGATATTTTTTGTTGTAGTATCACTTTGATCCGCACACGGGAGCCTGGGAACACAAACAGTTTATGAAGGAAACGGGAGAAACCCTGTTTAGCTTATATGACGTACGCTACGACGAGGATGGCATGATCGTTAACAGCAGAAAACCATGCGCAGACTATGAAGGAACACTTGATGTACGCAACACTACTATAAACTATTCAGCTCTGTTGTGTAAGAGGTCCTGTATGTAAGTTACCTGAGGGTCACGTGGCCTAATCATGTGTGCCTATAAATTCAGCATCTGACTGTCTTTCTTAAGCGAGGGGGCAAAGAGTATTTCCGTCTGCTATGGATCAAATATTTTGGGTCTCAAGTATGAAGTGATTGCCCTACTCCAAGATACTTAAATTTCTCAGTCGTAAAACATAATCTTCATGATCTATAAGCACCACATGTGTTTATCAGCAAATTGTCGTAATAAGCTTGTTTACACTTAATTTTACTCACCGTCAAGTGTGATTTTCAACTCTTCAGCGGAAGTGGAGCATCCCTTTTCCATATTCGCCTCGGTGATGCTGCCTTTGTGAATTTGCCGTTTCCTGTGTGTTGTTCCTAAAGTCACCGGCTTTTGTCATTGTGTATTTCAGGACATTGCCGAGGCAGCTAAGAGAGTTTTCGAAGATGCAGTGATTGTAAACAAGGTAAGAAATATGCTTCAAATTACTTTTGATGTCACGCCATTTCAACGTTGTGATGGGTAGCCTGTGAACAGGCTCTGGTAGGGGATACGCTGCGCACAGAGGGAGGGGAGACTGAGGAGAGCTACGTCTCTTGGCTTGTTCTCGCCCTTTGTTTTCTTCTCCTGTTCCCTTACTAAAGAGCCTGTTCACAGGCTATGTGATTGGTCGCAGCCAATGCCCTAGCATTAGATTCACTCTGCTCGAGGTTTTTAGGACTTTAATGATACAACTTCTTTTATTTTTACTGTTTTGCAAGACTGCATTTTAAAAAAAGGTTTTAATGATCTTTCACTAAGATAAATGTTCAACAGCATTGGCAGTGAAACCTTTCCTATCCCTTTGATGGTCTTAATGTAACTGGTCGAAACTGGAGATCAGGGCTGAATCAATTGACACTGAAAAGAAGGTCTCCCTTTACTTATTCCTTTCAGTTGTAGAAGCAGTGACCGTAAAACATTTCCTCTTTTTAACAGGAAATTTCTACAGTGGAGGATGAAGTGGTGGAATTTACAGACGACAGGAACCAGTTAGTGTGGTTTCTGCAGCCAAGTGAGGCGCAGTTTTACTTAGCGGCAGAGACTTTGAAATTCAAGCCTAAACCTCCTTTCGCGAAAGCAAAACCTCCATTTACCCCCCGGCACGGCCACTCACCGCAGAGCACGCCAACCAGTTCAAATCCAAGCTTAAACGTGTATAAAGTGAGAACCGACAGCGACGCCAGCAGGTCAGCGGAATCTTCGGATGAATCAGAAGATCCTGCGCACAAATATGTTCTCACTCGGGAACCCTGGGGAGCTTCCGGTCAAAAAAAGAAAAAGTGTGCTTTTCATAAACTGAAACATATCCTAGGAAAAGTTGGAAAATTATAATTACTAGATGAGGACGTTAATAACTTATTCGTAATATTATTAGGCGTTAAAAATTGCGATTCAGTATTCTTTAGGTAAAGTTAATGAATCGCCATGTTTGATTTATGCCCTCGCCTTATAAAATACTTGTAAACAAGAGCTTTAGTGTTTCATATTGTACACAGGCAATGTTGCATTTGCCCAAAGCTTTTTGTAAATTCTGGGTGGGGATTGGGGCACTGCATAGTAGCTTATTGAACGTGTGGCTAATTTTATACCGAATAATTTATTCTACACTACTTTTCGTGTCGAGAAAAACTACGAAAAATAGTGTGTTTCTAAACATTTTATTCTAGCGGTATGAGTGAAAGTTCAGTAAAGAAACGAAATATGTCGCTCAATAACAATTATTCGAGTTATTTAGAGATTCTGAATCAGTTAACTTATGACAGGAAAACATTTGCGTTTTCCACGATTAAAACAAATGTAGCAAGAAAGGCGTATTTATTTTTAAAGAATTTAATTTGAAGTTGTTTCAAATTCCGAAATTTGCAGCAAATAATGAAATTAAGACGATTTCCGCTCAACGTTCGAGCAGTAAGTGCAAAAATTAAGTTACCAAAAAAATACTTGCAGCACTGCCACATTTTGAGAACAGATAAGAAGAACTTATCGTTACTTTTGCTCCCAAGCTGACCCCGCGAGAGAAAATTGGATTTGAAGTTATCAATATTTCAATTAAAAAGACGCTTCATGTCAGTTAAAAACAAAATGGCGCCCGTTTTTAGCATACTTTTACGAGATTTGAAATTAATTTTCTTGAGAATGCTTGAGAATTTCATCGCGGGGTCACTTGGGCAAGTGAACTAGAGTGAGATGTTTCAAATAGCATTTAAAATGTTACCGTGCCTTGAGTAGTTTTTTGGTAAATATTTTTTGCACTTATTGCTCGAACGTTGAGCGGAATCCGTCTTAAGTTGTTGCCAAAAAAATTATTTCCACGAAATTACAGGAAAAAATTTATGTTAGCCAATCAGAGGCGGTACCCAGATGTGGGTATTAAACTTACATCATCAGGTTTTAAAAGCGTTTTGTTTTCGTTTCCCGTGCCAGGAGGAACGCATGTGCAGTAAAACCAAACCAAGTCTTTTTTCACGTTAATAGACCTTTTACAAATCTTGAATGTGTGTAAATATTTTATATTTATTTCCCATAGAGTATATTGAAATTGTTTTACAATTATTTCTATTAAAAGTATTTATGACTTTACATCCTTTACAATGTACCTCTTTCTTTCCATAGTAACTGTTTTGTTTTGCATATGTTAACGTCATCTTAGTATTTCTACCCTAAGCGGCCTTATTTCTACTTCAGTATTCTTATACTTAGAAAAACGGTGGTAAATTATTAATGAGACAGAATATATTATAAAACCCCATCTGGGGGCCGGTTGAACACAGTTTGAATCGATTGAAACATAAAAGAAATCCAGGAAGATTAAAAACGGCTCGCGAAAAAAAAAACCAGAAAGGTAAAAACGTAGTTTATGAGGCTAATGAGACAAGAGTCAATGTTTTGAAAACTTTGTTGCTACAAATATTGCACCGTGTTATTGAGGGTAAAACCAGTCTAATGCTCGCACAGACTACACTCTGATTTTCAGTTTCACTTTGTGCTGTAATCTTACTGAAAGGTTTCTGGGGCGTAAAAACTGTCTTCTTCGGCGGAGTTTTAAATCATACCGAACGATTATAGCTCTTTAATAAAAGAAAAATAAAATCTACAGGGTTGTCAGTTTGTAATTTTTACTACAGATTACGCCACATATAGGCACTATTGCCATGATGCATGATTGAAGCCATAACCTTTGTTGTTCTAGGTTCATGTGGCAGCTGACTGTTTGATTGCTACCTCTTCTTAAAGGCTTTGTCGCTAGGGATTTTACTGCTTTTTGGCCGGGTAAAATTTTGTGGTTTCTGCTCATACCCGAAATGCTTCAAGCAAGAACACCATGAATCAAAATAACTCTCGAAGGGGAAGCCACTGAGTTGTTAGCTTTATCCACTTTTTTCCATACATGGGCAGAACTTAAAAGAATTTATGTAGTCGCAAGAAAAGAAGTAAAGAACAGATATAAACGTTCTGGGCACGCAGGTTGCGCAAGTTTTTCCGCTGTGAAATGGGACCCTCAGGCTTCATATTCCGCTAGCTGATATGGATGGAGGGTATCACATCTTGGTGGGAGATCCACCTTCTGCGTTTGCCGGAGTGTTTTTTTCCGGACCCTAAGCGTTGGGGTAGGTTTGCGAAGCCCCTCTATGTTGAGATGTGGAGATGTGTCCAATTTTTCGTTGCAAGACAACATACGATGAAGAAAAAATACTTGAGATTTACCTTAAGGACGGTGCCTCCTTTTGTTACTGTGCATACGTTCTGCGCATCTTGGGATATTCGGGTTTCTTAAGAAATTTGCCCCCAAATACAACATTATTTTTGCGCGGTTTAAGACTATGTGGAAAAAGCAGATGTTAGCAAGGGCTATCAGAATCCAAAAAGAAAAGTGAGGGTAACCACCCATTTTTCAGAGATGATTGAGCTTAAACTTGGAAAGAAATTGCCAAACATTCTTTGTATTTTAACCCTTATTTAGAATTATCGTTGCTCTATTATCTCTGAATAATGCGTGGTTACCCACATTTTTCTTTTTGGATTCCAATTACCCTTCCTAAGATCTACTTTTTCCCCATAGTCACAACCTTTGCAAAAATACATCTGTATTAGGAGGCACCGTCCTTAATTCAGCTTCGCGAATCCACCATGAAGTCGCTGAATATTGCAGCTTCACAACTTGCCCGGATACTGAAATGGGCGTTATCAGCGCGCAGGCTAGAACGTGCATTAGCCACCCATAAAAAAAAGCACATTTATGATTCCATCAATAAATACTTTCATAGTTTTTATTTTCAAAAGGTTGAATATCCTGGCGAAAGAAAACATCTAGCACGAGCAACAACTTGCATATCTTCACTAGTATTTAATCTCGTAATCTGACGATAAATAATAAGTAATTATAGTGGAGACCAAGGGTCGATTACATTTCTTCGAGTTTGTGTAGACAAGTTTTTTACAAACATAATTCACAAGCCATATTTGTATTCAAGACTCGAGCAAGATGCCGCCACACGCTACAATGAACTTCAAAAAAAGTGTTTTAATTTTAATACAATCAACAACTTACCATGACGGACACTGTGGGTCAGCACCCTCCTCGGAGACCCAAGGGAAGACAGTCGGGAGGGGAGGCAGATAAAACGGGCAAAATCCGTGCGAGCGAAAGTTTAGGCTGGCCAGTACTAAAACTCGGGTCTCCAGACAACAATGAAATCGGCTGTAAACAAACTTAGAGCCGATTTTGACAGTGAAATTTTTGTCGCAAGCGACGTACTCACAACATACCAACGACCCGAATCGGTATCTCGTAAATCAAACCCAGAAGTACAACTTGTAAATGAGACTCAGTTCGTAGTCCAGGGGTGTGGTCAGCATGCCGCGTGTGACAAAAAACTTGTACCGTCTAAATCGGTCCTACTGCTGCGAACGTATCACACCAGGCAAAGAAAGAAGGTGAAAGAAAAGGCTACGTAGATCAAACAGGCGAAATCATGTTTATGCACATTGTTTTCTGCCCTTCATAATCCGCCTAAATCTTTCCCATTCTTAAGATTGCTTGCTCCTCTGTCGATCAATTTAAATTTTTGTGCTTTAACGAACGAGTATTTGAAGTTTCGTTTGATGAGAAAAAACGTGAGTTCATTTCAAAAAAAGCTACTACAGATAGATTCTTCTATAGGTGATGCTCGATAATTTAAACATCATCAAGTGATTTATCTATTAGCAGTTGTTGAAGTGCTTCCGGCATCCTATTTAGTGGATGCTCCTTTTGTACATGGTGAAATAATTTATTCATCAGCAGTTGATGTGCTGCTGCCAGCATCCTGTTTAGGAGAAGCTTTCTCCTCCTTAGCCGTGTCCACTGATATTCCGCTGATCTTTAACAGTTCTCTGAGGCCTCTGTTCTCTGACTCAATAGAAGCCATCCTCTCCTGTTCCTGCTGAATGGCTTGATCGTCTATGTTGATCGCTTTGGCCATCACAGCTGCCATCTCACAAATTTGCTCTGTTTTTGCTTGCAATTCCTTGGTGATGAAAATAAGTACTGAAATTAGGGTCTCAATACAATAACAAGTTGTTACCGACGCTGAAAAGACAGCTTGGAGGTGGGGTGTGAAAAGAAATGAACAGACAGACGTAAATGGAAGACTATGGTCACAGCCTTATGAAGCCACATAGGAATGAAGAGGGTAAATGGGTGGTTCCAGAAAATATCCATACCCATACCACGGGCGGCATCTCGGAATTCCGAAGGGGAGGGGGGGTTACATCGACTGGAATTCCGAGGACATGGGGGGTTCATTGGACTGGAATTCCGAAGGCATGGGGGGATTTTCAGGAGAGTAACTTCCAGTCTGGTGTAGTTAAGTCTCTTCAAGAAAAACTCGTCAAAAACGACTTATCTCAGGACGATGATTCACTTGTAAACACGAGACACCTTCAACTCAATCAACATGCCGGAGACACATTTCAATGGTCATGGTCAATAAAATGTTTATGCCAACATGACGGCTGAAAGCTGTTCACTTGCCAGTAGGTCGGTCACAAAAGCGATCGTAGGCTTTTCTTCGATTGTTTAGCTCGAATACAATACTGTAGATCCCAGCAAAGGGTTTTCAGTCCCTATATTAAAGCAGATATTATTGAGACACATGTGAAATTGTTGCGTTACCTACCATGCAACTGGGCGTTAACAAAACCCGGAACATGGAACATTCCGGAACATCCCGGAACATTCTGGAACATTCCGGAACATCCCGGTACAGGGCAAATTATCACAAAACAAATGAAAAAAAAAAAGACAGAAAGACAGAAAGAAAGCGATTAAGGAAACAACCAAAAAACGAACAAACAAACAAACAAACAATAAAAAAAATGTTAAAAAAATTTAACACTGGTAGCACATAAAACTACCGTGATGGTTTCTTTGCCTCCCCCTTAATTAAAGAAAAAAATGGACTAAACCACATAGTCACCAGTGAGAGTTACCAGCTCTTTGACAAAGATCTGGATCTGCAGAAAAATTTGGGCTGAACAAAAGTAAAACTACATCAAATTAACTCAACATTGAAGCGGAGAAAAGGTAAAGGCAAGAAGAATAAAATAATAAATAAACTAAAAAACTGATATAGTTTTTTTGTCAGATATTTCAGTTTGAAACACAGACACAATCCTTCACCGAGAGCGGTGCCTTTTTTCAGTTGCAGTATAAGAAAGGGAGGGAAATTTGTTATCTTAGAATTTTAAAGGGTGGAAGGCGTACTCTTAAATTTAGGATATTATTAAGAGTGAACAATTACAACTTATGCTTCATTTCCAATTTTAAATTGGTAACCGATTTTTTTTTAAGTGAATGGAAGCTGCATGTCTTGTATTCTGTTGTTATTGTTACTGTTAAAAATGATGATGATGATGATGATGACAATAATAATAATAATAATAATAATAATAATAATCAATTTATTTAGTGCTAATACCATAACATATTTAAAGACTCTTTACACTAAGTTATTATTATTCATAAATTAAAGGCTTTCTTAAAATGAAATGTTTTCAGTTGCTTTTTAAAAATGGCAAGGCTGCTACTTGTTCTTACAGTTAATGGCAACGAGTTCCATAAAATAGGTGCAGTATGAGCAAAGGGGCGCTCCCCAAGTGTAGAACAGCTGACTTTTAGAATGAACAGAAGAGATTGTATAGACGAGCGAAGAGAATAATAAGCAGCTGGTTTGACAAAAGGTCTTTAATATAGGGTGGTGGACTTCTATTTTCTTGGTTAGTATAATTTAGGTTTATTCATCCCTGCACACTTTTACTTTGGAAATCAACTTAAACACAAAAAGTCCTTAAACAACCGAATAAATGTGAGACCAGGAAACTCAAAAGCGTGCCAGGAAAGAAGAACTGCCTGACTGCGTGCGTAGTCTCCTACGCAGCCGTTCTTAGGTCGTCACGCAATGCCCTAGGAGACCACTGCGTGCGTGACTGAGAAAATGCTTTAATTTTCTCATATCAAGTAAACCTTCTCTCGAAACCCAAAATCAGGCCTCAATGTTATCTGAGATATTTTTGGATTTGAGAAATGAGGCGCATTTTGTAATCCAGGCACTCCTTCGGTACCCTGGTTTAGGAATTAGTATATTCGTTCATTTAGTCACAGATGCATATATTTATTTATTCATTTATTTATTTATTAATTCTATATCCTTTATTTTATTTTATTCTATTTTATTTGTTATCTTTTTTTGACGCTCGCAATTTTTTTATTACTTTTTTTTTCATTTATTTTGTGATAATTTGCCCTGTTCCGGGATGTTCCGGAATGTTCCGGAATGTTCCATGTTCCGGGTTTTGTTAACGCCCCATGCGACTTTCATTGAAAAGGTCAGATTTCACGCGTTATGCACAAATTTGACGCGCTTTTGATCAGACTACATTCACTATTTTGTACAAATTCTTTTAAAGTTGTCATTGACTTTGACTTTCAATGTGAGCTTCATTTACTATTTTAATTTTAATCGAAAGATAAAGTGCGGGGAAAAAGTTTGATTTGTTCTCGCGCAATTCATTTGATGCCGCAGTACAGTATGCAAATTGCATTCACTGTGAACTAAAAATAATTGCAGGAAAAAAGCTTGCTATTTTACTCTAATTCTTTTCCTAACATCACAACCTTTGATTTTTAGAATAGGTTGCATTCAACAGTTTCGTTTTTGACGGCAGGTTTGAGTCTGGCAAACGCAATTATGAATTTCCAATTTCAATTCTGAAAATTTTAGCTTTATTGTTAAAATTTTACGCCGCAGTCGGCATGCAAATTATTCACGGCAACCCTCGACACCAAGAATTATAGACACACGTTTTAACATTGGACCAAGCGTTGGAATGACTTCAAAGCCGTTTGAGTTTTCTAATGTTTAACGGATTATCGGTAGTGTACATTTTGCCGTAGAAGGTTACAATGTAAAATATCACTCAGTCGGCCGCTGTTTGTCATCACGCAACGTTGATTGTTTGCTGTGCTGAATGTACGTTTTTTCCTTTCGGAGGGAGCTAAAGGATTAATTTCCGTTTAATAAAGGTTTTTGGAATATAGAGAGGGCTTTTCAAATCAGTTGGAAGAAAAAAGCGGCAATTCCTAAGGGGGAATTCCGAAGGCATGGGGGGTTAGAACGGTTTGGAATTCTGAGGGCAAGGGGGGGTTGAGCATTTTGGAATTTCCTAAGGCAAGGGGGGGTCTAGATGATGATGCCACCCATGGTAGGGTATGGATATTTTCTGCAATCACCCAATTATGTAGCCTAACAACAGAGAGAGTGAAAAACGACAACATGCAGTAACCCACGTCTCTGACTGGTTTCCAATTACGTGGACTACAGAGACCAGCCTGTCTTCATCTATTTACACTGCATCATCACAATGGTGCTGGCAGGTCTCTTATACAAGGAGGGTGCCTGGGTAATTCATGTTAACTCTAAAGTAGGCAACACAAACTTGTCATTAAGGATTAGATGCGTGGTAGCATCTAGTTCCTGACTGTAAGATTTACATTAAGATGTATGTGAATGGCTGTAAATCCAGCTGAAAGATTGTATAACAAATGTATCTTGATAAATAAAGAAAGATGGTGAATTTTAAGCTCGGAGAAGAAATAAGAAAAGATGGAATATTCAACATGTCTCGAACGTGGGACAAAGCAAAAATCTGAGTCCCCGACAGGAATCGAACCCATGACCTTCTGTACACCGGTCGGACACTCTAAGCATTGAGCTACTGGGAGACTCGCACGAAGGACATTCGCACGAAAAACTTCTACAACACAGATTTTTTCATACTTTTGCTACAGTCAGATAATTAGTTTCCTATGTCAAAAATGAAAAAAATTGGGGGGTATCTGAGTTCGTTTTCGAAATAAAGGGCACGAAAAACTACCCTCATTTTGACAAATCGGTCCTCGTAACTCGACATGGCCTCAGTGGTTGTTAGTTGAAAAATATTAAAAAGCATGTGGCATGTGGTGTAATTCTTACTACGGAGGTCTGGTCTGGTAACATTCATTCATGAGTAGGGCAGTGAGAGCATCAAAAATAAACTAGTGGCAGCTGCCTCAACATGATGGCACCTGATCTCACCCCTTCAATAGTTGTAAAGCACATTGGAATGTACAAACATAAAAAATACGCTATATTTATTACACTTCCACTGCTATTACATATACCTTGTAGTTGTTTAACTTCATGCAAGTGGCGTCAAGCCTGTTTGCTTTGATGAGTCCAAAAACCTACAAATAAAGAATGTATGCATGTATAATTAAGAAAAAAACATACAAAATTTAAAAAATATCTATTCAAAACATTGTTAGTAACTTCAGGTACATAATTATGGTACTTTTTTAAATAAGACTATAAATAATGTGGTGTTCAAAACCCAACTAATGTTTGCATCTTATGACAAGTTCACATTGAAATTACAATGTATGAGGGCAGCCAAAACATACTTGAAAAGGGATCTGCCAACATTATCTTCTTAACCCCTACTGAACTGAACTTCTTTCGTGGAACTAAACTTCTGGTTTAAATATAGAATGGCTAAGTTTAAACTTTTGAGTATCTGGAAAAAAATCTACTGTTAAAATCTGATGGGAAATGATACTGTACATGTATCACAGAGATGTTAACAACCAGTAGTTAGATTTAGTACACAGTTAAGCTTTGCTCATAACACTATGTCTAATATTGCAACAACTCAGGTACTACAGATGAAGGATAAACAGCTCAGGATTGGGCTTATCAACAAGAGTGACTTGTGTGCTGAATTGTTTTGCAACTACTAACCTGTTCTCTGTACTTGGCCATGATAAGCTCTAAAGCTGACTGATATTCAGCTACTGAAGTCTGAAGTTCAATGTTTTCTTGCTGTAATTCCCGTATGCGAGCATTCTCCTCCTGGCTTCCTAAAATAAGTGTGCTGCGAGGTCTGTGGTGGGCCACTTCATTAAGGTCACTAACTACATCACGATACTGCAAGAAAACAAAACAGCAAATAGTAGTCCAGTCTTCATTCTCTAGGTTTGCTTCAAGAGAAAAAGCTGGGAAAAAAACTGTGGCGCTGTGTTGATGGGTGAGTAAAACACCGCAATCTAATATCAACTCTGTTAATATACATACTTGGAGATCTAAAAGCCCTTCATACTATGCTTTGTATGTGGTATTTATCTCTAAGAAGTCATGTATATGCTTTTGCAGAGGTATGGAATGAAGTATATAACCTGCAATACTGGTATGATAGACTATTAGTATTAGTGTTAGTATTTAGAACTAGTATTGGTATTAGTATATTATAATGAAACTGGCTTTTAAAAGGTTAACCTGCATTTCAAAATCTTTGCTTTGTCTTCACCAACCTTTCGAACTTGTACACCAGTTCTAAGTTTCAAATGATCAAATCTTCAGAACTCATAGTACTCTAGACATATAAATGTATGGCATTCTTGCCTTTATAAGCTTATGAAAATTTACAGTTTATGGAGTAAGTAAAACATAAGAGGAGCCTTAAATTGTACTTGAATGGATGTTTAGTATCAGGTTATTCAAAGAGTGATACTTTAACTATATGTAAAAACATACAGTCGCAATAAATCTATAATTTAAGCTTACAGTAAGATACATCAGGTGGATGCTTTGCATAAACACTGTAAAATTTAAGGGACATCTACGACATTTTTCCAGCTGGTGAGTTTAGATCTTGTTGTAATTTAAGAAATAATGATGTCCCTCACGGTTAAAGATTTAATAAAAGAACAACCCGAAAAAAAATTTCAGGCTTGAACTGATTCAAACCAATGACCTCTGTATTACCGGTGTAGCGCTCTAGCCTATTAAGCTATCAAGTCAACTGGGAGCTGGTCATTTGCGAATTCGTAGTGATGCCGTAGGTGGTGAAACAAGTGATAGTGAATATATGAAATAATCATGAGCTTATGGCCTTCGCAGTGCGCAGTTGACATCATCATTTCTTATTTCAACCGCAGTTCACGTATTCGATTATTTATTATATACACTTTCATACGCTTACAGATTATCATGCCTGAAGTATACGGAAATCCGAAGATTTCTGAAGTTGCCCTGACAATTTTTGACAGCAGAACTGAGTTTGCGATAAGTAAACTTATCATGTAGTGTTATTGCATTCTCACCTGCTTCATAGCGTCCAGTTTAAGTTGCAGATTGTTTGCTTGATCGATGAGTGAATCAGAAGAGCTATTATGCTCACGAAGACGAGATGCCAAGCGTTTAGCGTCTAATAATAACTGGTCCATTTTCAGTATTACTCACTACCGATGTAATCCGCCATATTGTTTTCGTTGTACCTGAGAAAACCGCTGACTCTAAAAGAAGTAACCGGTATAACTACATAGCTTTATATAATGCAAAAATTATCATCTCGTATAAGTTGTCAGGATGGCCGAGCGGTCTAAGGCGCTGCGTTCAGGTCGCAGTCTACTCTTGTAGGCGTGGGTTCGAATCCCACTTCTGACACATTCTCTTTTTTTCTTCGTTTTCTCTTTTTTCTGATATCATAGCCGCCCATCCCCGGCCATTGCGGTAATCCTTCGTTTGCCATCGGTACGCTATCATATTCTTTCTTTCTTTCTTTCTTTCTTTCTGTCAAGTTTTAGCTGGTTTTTGTTTACTTTTTGATTTTCGACATCTCAAAATTGTACTAAAACAATCATTCGCCTTAGGCTCAGTAAATATTGGCGAATATTTACTTCGCTTTCGGCGAATAATTGTTAAATATCGACTTTGCCATCGGAGCTGAACCGCAAGGGAGTCAAAAAATTTCATATATATACTGGACAAACATCAACTAAATCGACAAAATTTTACACAGAGCCGTGCTCACAAGTACGCTCAACCCAATAAAAATTATCGTCACTCAAATTCACATTAATGTCCCTGCTTAATTGGCCCGCGTGTGCTTAAATTTCTAAGCAATCAAGTATTACAATCACTATAAATGGGTAAATTATGACTTGGTTCGCACAATTCGTTTATCTCATTCGCTGTGGGAAGTAACCCATTCAAGTGGCAATGTCATCTCAAGCAGGTTGTTAGTCACGGTTCAATGGTCACAATGATCGACTGGTATCAGTCTGTAACATTAACAAATATCCCTGAGGAAAATGGAAAAGCAACCTATTTAAAACATTCTACTGTCTTTTTACTACAATTTGTTAACTAAATACGAGGAAATGTTGGGGAGTTTTCTTCTGTGGGCATTTTGGTGGATTGGAATGAGCTCATTGCGTTGTGTAGGGTAAGCTCGAACCAGGAAATATGTTGTCACGTATTCGTAATTCCTCTTTTTAGTTCTCCCATTGAATTTCAAAGTATTCAGTTTTTTATTCCTGTGTTCCGGTTAAAAAGGAAATCTTTTAAAGCCTGTAATGATAAATTTGTCTTTTGTGAGTAATTTGTCGTTGAGACGAGACAACTGAGGCAACCTCCAGTCAATCAAAATAAATGCGACACTTTAACAAGTCATGCATTTATTCTACATACAACTCTCGATTTAGGATCAAGCGATCCTCACTTATTCTGGAAACATATATATGCAAAGCCTTCTGAGGTCTTTGGAGAGTAGATGAAGAAATTGCACGAAGTTATCCGCTGACCACTTGTGAATGTTCTGTTCTTGTTGTACTTGAATAATGATGTCGCGCGCAGTAAAGCTAAATGCATCCATTTTCTCTTACTTTTTTTCAGAGGTACGATGACTTCACTTAATTCCACCCAATGGAACGGCACTGATCTTCTGGTGAGAAGACTTATGACTGGTAAGAATGTTGTGGTACCGGTAACCAGGGAAGGGCTAACAAATAAGGATTTGAGGAGGCTGGGGCTAATAATAAAGCCTAGCGGTGTCGGCCAACAGCTGGCCAACGAAGCGTGCAAAAGAGAGGACCTTCATTTGAAATGGTTGATAAGACAAGACTTGGATTGCCACTAGTAGAAGATCATGAACAAACACTTACTCAGTCATTCCCATCAACACCAGACTATCAAAAAGTTGTCGTGAAAATTTACTAGTAAACTGATTCACAAGCTGAACCAAAACGGATACGTAGGGAGTGTGCCTAAGGTAACGAAAAAAAAGGACTCTGGCACCAGGGCAGTAAAGCTCAGTTTGCGTTCAGTGAGAGCGCAGGAAACTCAATTTAAGCCTACGACTTGAGGACAGGACGGTGAATTTTCTGTTTCCGTTTGGTTGCCTGTGGATATTTTCCTCCCTAAAAAAACGTGAAAGTTTATTTACCATAAGATAAGGCGACTCGGTCAAAAACAAAACAACTAAGAGAGATCCGCATGGTATAACGCAGTTCCAAAATGATATTCCTGTCAAGTTTAAGCGCGTCAGTTAAAGTGCGTGTTCTATATTTTGCTTCATGCAAGCACTTGATCGTGAGAAGAATATTGTCTGGTAATCAGCTGGTGAGAAGGACGAGGAAGGCTAAGGTCTATTAAAGTCAGCATGGTGCAATAGTCACGGCCCTGGGTGACTGGCCTGGCCCAAGGCTTTTTATGGCTTTGTTTGTAAGTGTTTAAAAAGGGTTGGGCCATATAGTTCAATAAAAAATACATAATAAACAACTAACTAGCTGAATTAGACTGTTAATCATTTCTCAGAGTTATCCAGTGCAAGAAAAGAATTATATCAAGCAAAACGTCAACTGAAACAGGCGGAGCAAAGGATTAGCAATCTTACCACGCAAGTGATGCCAGGACAAAAGGACCAACAGGCAACTGCAACTCATCAAAAAGATAAAGCCAACAACAAGTAAGATTTTTTAATAAGCACTGATATTAATGATCATAAGTTGTTGTCACTTATTGAGACCGTGGTCAAAGAAAATGAGTTTTGCAAGATTTACAAGAACTGGCAAGCTTTTTGTGTGTTCTTCTGTCATTTCCCCGTCATTCACTGTTTTGTGCAGCGGTTGACAACGTGAAATAACCGCTTTTATGAAATGCCGTACAAAATAGCTGTCCGACGGGGGAACAGTTACGTAAATTTATTTGATTAGAACAGTGGGTGTAACCAAACTGTACAATATTTTCTTTTACCGTCTTAGGTTTAGTGGTCACAAACTTGTTCATCTTGATCTTGGTGGAGCACCTCCAAAGCTAACATACCTACTGCAGGTGATCCACTGAAGACAATTTTACTGTCTATTTTGCCTCTTTGTTTTTTGTTTGCGTCCACATGTCCTTTATCGTGTCTTAGTCGCGTCGGCATAGTATATGTGTTTCCCTCTTAGGAGGTTTAGTATTTGATCAAAGCTTTTTAGTCACATAATATTAACTTTCCTTGAGTGTTCCGTTTGGGAAAACAAATTTTTTAAAATACGCTTTCAAGGTAGTTATTTAGTTTTCAGATCGGGTTATTAACAACGGGGAAAACATTCAACTGTTGATCGAGTAACAAGCTCTAAATTGGATCAGAAAATAGGACCTCCAGTCTTAGAAGGATGAAGGGATAAATGGAATAATTTACTTGGAAAAGATAGGTTGGAGATTAAGATCTTGAGTAACACAGCCCTATCTAACATCAATTCGTTCCTCCAAGGGGGATTACAAAACAGCAAAAGTTGTCGTTTATAGTGCGCATGTTAGTTTTCGTTGTGAGGTTAAAAATTAAAAGAATTTTTTTTCTGTTTTAGCTTCTTCCTTATTTTCGGAAATGGGGTGCCACAGGGCTCCTTATTGAGTATGCTGATACGTTTCCTTACTCAGGAGAGCTCCAGGTGATTCAAGGACCTGACGCCTACAGGTTAGTGGTTTGACCTGGGGCACGCGGATCGGCAAAAAGCTGATCCAGTTCTCTATATGCATGCCTTGGTAGGACTGCTTACGGTCCCCAGCCAACAGCTACCATACATTTACGGTGGAGCAGGCGCTTAAAAGGGTGCTTTGCACCCGCTTCATCAGTACAAGGCATCTAAAAACGGCTTCCAAGTCGTGCAGGGGCCTGAAGGCTAGTCCCTGCTGAAAACAAGGACGAATGCGTAAGGTACTGGCCATACTGCGGGGATAGTGTGGAGTATGCCTCTTGCCTTTGCTGCTTTTAAATTGCAAGTCATTTGCTCACTTTTGGCCAACCTCTCGATATTGGGAAACTCGTTACACTGCTGTTACTTAAGATAACGGCAAATAAAATGGAATAATCAAGGAGAAAGGTAGAGAGAATTAACAATTAACATTATTTCAAACACAAATCAAAGTGTTGACGTTTTCAGGGCCGCACATTTATTTTTACTTGTATTGATTTTAGCCAAGAAGAAGTCTCATTCCTGATCAGAGAAGCGCTACAGAATGACCTCATCGTCATACCACTCGTGCAGACATTTGGTCATCTTGAGGTAACCCTTGTTCATTTAGTTTTAATAATTTTTACTTGAAAGGGAAATAACTTCGGAGCTCGCGAGGGCCCACTGGGAAAGGCTTCAAAATCAGCTTTTGTTTTATTGATTGTTTGTTTGTTCGTTTATTTGTTTGTTCGTTTATTTGTTTATTTGTTTGGGTATAACCTTTGGACTCTTCTACGTGAATATTAGCAGAAGTACTTGAGGGGAATTTTATCCATCTCCCATATTGGACCTAGGCCGATAAGATTCGCGAGTAGGCTATTTTCATACGAACCAGTGGCCAATACCGTTGAAATGTGCACTAATGATTGGTTCAAAAGGTTGCAACAGAGGAATTAATGAAACAGAACATAAAGTGAAAAAATTTTCAGCCATCTGATCGGCCGCGCCCCAATACCGCCCCAATACTAGAGGCATTCTTTTTCCCTTTTTCTTATCACGTACGTGTATCGTATTAATTATTAAGCCCTGTAAAATATGAACGATTCAGAAAGTCTGTTGCAGTGCAACCAATGTTTGTCATGTCGGGCCGACATTCTCAAAAAAGCCGCCACGTCAACCAAAATTCACAGAATTGGGTGTCAAAATAAGGTTAACACTGGAAGGGATAGATCAGAGTGCCTTTGACCGAAAGAGACTGAGATCGAATCTAGTTAACTGTCATATGGGGGCCTGGGGTTAGCTCTTATGTAATGGATATGTGATCTAGCAAAATCAATCTTTTTGAAAATATTTTATTTTATTTTATTTATTACTATTTTTTTAAATTAGCTTCGCCAAAGAAAACAAAACATGCAACGTAATTAAACTAAAGAAGGGGATTGGCAGGGACACCGCAACAGCTGAGGCCAATTACAGCGGGTCCGGGAAATATCAGGGTCCCTCGTGGTTGTCCTCGGTGGTGTGGAAGTTTAGGGGTAGGGTCCTTATTACTGCATTTGTGGGTGCTTGGTTCAAATCGCGGACTTATAGAATTTTTTATCAAATAAAAAGCTTACTACAGACGTTAATCTCGTTTGAGGGACGTAAATTTCGTTCTTAGGGACTTTCGACGGATTTTATTGAGTGCTGACCAAGATAGGTGCTCTGATCTATTCCATAAAGTACCTATATCAAAATACATGTACGTTTAACGCTCCGATACTGTCGGGCCGACAAATCGGTCCGACCAGTAGCGGACAAAACGTAGCGTGTCAGCAAACGTACGATTCATGCACCAATAGTGTTGGGCCAACATAACGGTCCGAAAAATCGTAGCGTGTGAAGTGGCCTTTAATGGTTGGGTTTTTTTACGGATTTGGTCATTAGAAAAGCACTCTGTTCTTTTCAATGTTGAGTGCAACCGAGTTTGTTGAATCTACAAGATTGAGTTCGGGTTGTGCTAAAATTAAGCAGTCCCCATTACCCTTCATTACAGTTGCTTATAGGAGAAGGTCACTCCAGAAACGGTGTACTTTTTGAAATCGCCAATAAAAAGATAACACTAAGTTGAGTTACTGACCGTGGTTTTAGCTTCTAAAGGGCATCCAATCCCACTGAAATACCCTCCAAAGAGGGCCAAAATTCAACACTGCGCGCCCCGATTGTAAATTGTACTTAGCAGCCTGGCAGCTTGTTCGTGACATCAAAATGTACAACGAGACCAGCGGTCGGGTAATATGGGCTCTAATGGCGGCGTGCAGTGTTGAATTTTAGCCCTCTTTGGAGAGGAATTTCAGTGGGATCGGATGCACTTTAGAAGCTAAAACCACGGTCAGTAACTCAACTTAGTGTTATCTCTTTATTTGCGATTTCCAAAAATACACCGTTTCTGGAGTTACCTTATCAGCGCTTTGGCTTGGAGCCAATAATGCACCTATCAATGTTGAGCCCGAGGGGGGGTGGGGGGGGGGACCTCGGGCATATGTGGGGCATTTGATTACCTTTGCTATCTCCGCCCTCGGGAATTTGACTGAGAGTCTGGGCCCCAGTGTGGGGACGTTTGGCTGTTTTGGAGAGGTGGACTGGGCCCTAATAGCGTGTTGTTCGAAGGCAGCCATTTTGAAACACGAGGAGTGGTGTGCTGTCGTGTTTATTAGTTGGATGTATTGAAGATTTTGCCCCTATCTCAGTTTATAATACATGAAAGTGAGATTTAAGCAATAGCAGTGGACAACTTTCACATTTCACACTTTTATAATAAATATAAATGTAAAAAGTAAAATACGCTACATGAATTATTGGTATTAAGTGTTCTACAAATGAAAGACGAACGCTAGAGACAGAGTTACAACGTTGCTACAGGTTTTTTCAAAAGCTAAATATTAAATAGAACAGTCATTTCTAAATTGTCATCTGTTATTATAAAAGACAAGAACGAACAACGTATTTGAGGCAGAGACGACACTCTAATGTCCCCGGCTAAAGTGCAGTAAAATTCACAAATACGCGGCTAGATATTCTGATATTCGATACAATTTGTCTTCAGGGTAGGGAGATTTGACCTGATGTGAACCATTTTTTGACCCCAGGGTGGGGGTTTTGATCAAAAATTCTTCAAAAAATCAAATGCCCCACATATGCCCGAGGTCCCCTCCCCCCTCGGGCTTAACATTGATAGGTGCATAATGGCATCGACTGTAGCAGATTTAGTAAATTTCATATAGTGTCTTACTTTATCTTTTCTCTTTACTAGTTTGTCTTAAAGCACGACAAGTTTGCACATCTTCGTGAGACATCGAAATATACGAACTCAATTTGCCCGAGGAATCCAGGTAGGACTAGAAAAAAGTACTATTATTTTCAGCTGGTTGTTTTGGAAAGAAACAAGCACAAGCACAGTTACTTTAAGTTACCTTCTATTAGTAAACTCTAATTGGACAGTTTGGTGCGTCAAAACAAAAAATACTGGGCTGATTTTTGCAAGGCATCCTCCCTTATTAAAAATAGAGCCGATTAAAGAAGGCATGAATTACTTTACAAGGAAATACTGCTATCAAATGTCAAGATATTCATCTTATTTTCATGCTGTACCGGAGAAAAAGGTAATTATGCAAATCACAACAAGACAAAAACAATATCTGTTTAAATCGTTTACCTGACCACATGAGATTCATCGAGCACTCACTACTCCTTCCTGCCCTGGACATGATGCTAGTCCATTGCATTTTATTCAGTTTTCTTTGTTGTTTGCTGGTACGCATTTTTACTCCTGGTTAGAGCAGGGGGGGGGGGATTGGAAGGAAAGTGTCTTACCTATGGAAAAACGCAACCAGAGGGACTCCGAAACCCTCAGTTAAACCAGCCTTGTTGAAAGCGCCCGTTAAATTGATGGTTGAGATTGTGGTCATTGGGTAGGCGGTAGGGAGAAGGGTTCCATCATCGTCGTGTAATAAGAAAACCTGTTTTCAGGAAGCCGCAAGCGTGGGACCTAAAAAACCTGATTTCAAGACCGAAATCGAACCCATGTCTTCCCGTACACCGGACGAATGCCCTAAACACTAAGCTAATGGGAGACTCGCGGCGAGCTACAATTGTAGGTCATGTTTGCTAACTGCGTATGTGACATACAGTCTGCTAAGGTCAATCATTTAGAAAGATTCCATGGCTGTAAACAGAAAGGTGATAAATAAGAAGCTTGGCCACAAATGAAATACGAAAAGCATAGGAAGAAGGCGAAAAAATGAGATTTCTCATGGCTTTTCGTCGCCCATGCTCCTTATGCAGTTCTTTGATCAACCTAATCAGCAACGAAGCCAAAACCAACATTATTAAGTCTTTTGAGTGTCAAGGTTTTCAAAAAATTGATTTGTAGCAACCGATGTGAACTTCACACAATATACGATGGCACCCTCAAAACCGCGCAGTTAGTTCAATCCTTAGAAGATAGAACAGCTAAAAAAATGTTTCAAACATTGCAGAGTCAGCGCAATTAGTCAAAGAGATGATCAATCAAGTTGCAGAACTACATCCGGGAATCCAATGGTTTCATGTGGGAGCTGATGAGGTGGGCAATTGATTATGTTGTCACTAGCATAATGTTATCTTAGGGTATTTAACACTTTCGCTGGGGAAGATTGACACAGCCGGACTACAAAGAAACTATACGAAATTTGCCATCTCTTTAAAACAGTGATCAACAACGCCACTATGTTACCTACCTTAACGGCATCGCGGGACTGGTTAGGTGAGGTGGTTTTATGCGAAGAAGGGCTCTCTCGTGTGTTGCATACGACACTCCCTCATGCACCATAATCGTCCTCTCATGGCATTATTTGAGTTCTTCTGCAGGTGTGGAACTTAAAAACTTGTCGGGCATGCGTGGACGACAACAGGAACAAAAGCATGATATTTTTGGAGCATATGATTCCTGTTCTTCAACATGTCAGGAGCAAGAGTGTGACTCCGATCATGTGGGATGATATGATGAGAGAATGGACAATAGACTTCCTCAAAGGTTAGCTCTTTGTTCTGGCTCAAAAGGGAGTAAACATGCAATGTTTCATAGCTGGTGGGTTTCCTTCTACTGTTATACGCTATGCGGTTGTTGTTGCTGCTGTTACTCTTGCTGTTGTTGTTTGTGTGTGTGTTTGTTTGTTTGTTGGTTGGTTGGTTAGTTGGTTGGTTGGTTTTTTGTTTCGTTTTGTTTTGTTTGATTGCTTTGTTTCATGAGACCAAATGCAAGTCACTAGAGAAGTTTCGCTAGGTTTACCTCTGCGACCCATGTGTAATCAGCTACTGCATTCAGTTTGTCCTTGCTTTTTTTTCAGTGGTCGGAAAGTTAGCGGAGCCCATGATTTGGTATTACAGAACTGACCTCAGAACACATTTTCCTAGAGGTAAACACACCACCCGCAATAACTAGTATAGTGATCCTTGTAAAGGGACGAAAAAAAATGAGTTAATATACTTTACAATGAGTTCATAATAATTATTAATCCAAAACACATCTTAGTTATCTCGATATCAATCATTGTTTCAAAAGATACCCTTTAACGCTGCAAAAGCAAAAATTAGGAACTGCAATTCACAACTGTTCAAAACGAAACTGACCATAAAAACAGTATTTTATTTACGTTGTTAAGTTCAGGTTATTTGGTCATATCTTGGTTATAGTTGTTCAGTACGGGTAAAGCTTTCTCTGATGAAATCAAGCTCAAACACCTGCTGGGTTAAGTTCTTTTACTCAGTATATTATTTTTCAGTGAAATTGTTAAAGGTTCGTTCTTTTCGTCATCTCAAACTCTGATATTCAGGGACTTTGAGAAGCTGAAGCTATATTCCCCCCTATATTGAAACATTTGATTCTCCACAGATATGTATCAACGATACTTTGAGGCATTTCCTAAGATATGGACTGCGAGTGCGTTTAAAGGTAACTTCTCATGTACAGTTTATCAACATTTGATTTACAAATACACAATCGATAGTGCAGCGGATCTTTAATCATAAGCAACAATAATTACTTATAAGCAACAAACACAGACGTATAGCCTTTGATAGCTGCTTTTCGTCTGCTTTGTCCTCTCAATTTCTTACTTGCTTGCTGTTTTTTTTTTCTGTTATGTGAGAACTAGCTAAACAGTTTTTTCCCCTTTCTGTTACTTTTGTCACTTTGTAAACATGTATTTGACCTTTGTTGTCACCCTTAATGAATTGTCAATAAAGCTTCATTGAAAAAAAAAAACAAACACCCGCATTCGATCAGTTTCAAAGAAAAATTAATTATCATGTGACGTTGTTGTTATGATTAGTAAAGCCTGGTTGCAGGTACCTCCTGTAAAAACTCTTTAGAGCCAACAACTGATGTATGACTTAACGTTTCTCCGAATCAGAAGAAAAAAAAAACAATGCTTTTGTCGTACTTCGAGTTGGGGCTCCCGCTACCAACCGGTAACCTAGAAGGTACCTCACGCAAAATGTATCAAATTAACCTAACATTAAAACAAAGCTGACAAAAACAAACGTCTGAAGCTGTTAAAGCCGGTACTCGAGGACTACAGCCAAAAGCTACGTATGTTTGATACAATGCAACTCATCATTTTAACTCTGCTTATACGTTTTTAATGCCCGCCAATCGATTCTCCAGAAAACTACCCAAGAGGTGGACACATCGTCAACTTTATTATCAACATTCCACTGGCAGTTTCAATGTGTAGAGTCTTTATGGTACCATTGCAATCATGAATTAACAACTAATCCAGGCATTATGACCAAAGACTTTGACTTTGAAGATACTCTACTCTGCAGTTAACTCTGATGAAGCTAGGTAGGTTTATGCGGCGCAAAAGGGTATGGTTTTCGGACTGTTTTAGTCTGAAATAGGGTATAGACTTTGACCATTTTGGTCTAAAATAGGGTAAGTTTTGTACGATCTGGTCGGGAATTTTGGGTATGGTTTTTAAAAGAAGCTACTTTTTTGTTATTATCGTCTCTTGAGAAGTGTGTTTTGATTAATATCGGAAAATTGAAGACCTCCTCAAATGTCTACACAAACCAAAGCATTTCCTGGGCAGGTGTGAAATAGGGTAATGCATTTTGGTTCAGGTCTAAAATAGGGTAGGGAAAATCACATTTTTTGGTCTGAAATAGGGTAAGGGTTTAAAGGAGTGGGGGAGGGGGGTGCCCTCCAGGTAAAAGAAAATGTGCCACACTTTTTGATTCACTGATACTTTTGTTGTTTAGGTGCCACCGGCCCAAACAGTGACTTTGTGACTATCTCTAAACACGTGTCAAACAACCTGCAATGGGTGGAGATAATGTCCAAGATTTCCAAGACAAACGAAGTATTGGGCATTGCATTAACAGGCTGGAGTAGGTAATTGAGCGTTTACATTATGTACAGATTATGTAGCTGCTGTGAATTAGTTCGCATACTCTAATTTCTAAGTTTTTTTGTTTTTTTGTTTTTTTGTCCGGAAAAAGAAGTTCGGTAAATGTTTGACGCTTGAGTATAAAGTAGATATTACAAGATGGTTGTGTTTTATAGATATGATCATTATGGCACACTGTGCGAATTATTACCAGCAGGAATTCCATCACTCGTGTTCTGTTTAAAGGTTGTTGATGAAGGTCAGTTTTCCTTGCGAAATAATTACTTGTTGTTATTTTTGGCATGTGTTATTCGACTTGAAGAGTTTCACAGATTTTGATGAACTTTCTCTGCCCTTTTCAATGTCTTCGTTTGATTTCAGTTGTACCTTCTCTTTTTTTCCTAAAAAATTGAAAGGTTCAAATGCGGCCTAACACTATTGTAAAAATTAAAATTTAAAATCCAAGCTTTCACCGATCAACGGCATCATCAGGGATGATGCCGTTGATGAGCAAAAGCTTGGATTTTCGATTTTAATTTTTTCAATAGTGTTAGGCCTCATCTGAACCTTTAAAGTTTTTACAAAAAATGCTATTGAGGGACAACATTCAAAGATCTTTTTTTCCTGTTTACGTCTTAATGCTGCGTCCATTTTTCAGAATAATATCGAGAACATTCTCCTAATAAATCTGTGAAGTAATCTGGTTACGTTTGCTTCATCTTCTGTAAGGTCAAATCAACGAAGCCTCGCGTAAAGAAATCTCCAATGAACTTGGTTTCAGTAGCAGAATTGATGTGGAAGGAACTGAATATTACGAGTAAGTTACACAGTCGTAATAAAAACAGTGTTTCATATACCAGAACACAGTATTTTAATGTACCGTGGCCTCCGTATCTTGCGAGTGTTGAAAGAGGCGCGTATTTCATACACGTGCTCTTTGAAACTGTTGGACTGTTGGAGATAATAGACAAAATTACACATACTTTTAAGGTAGCTTCACAGGAAATTGTACATTCTTCCTTAATTAGTAGTATAATCAACCCACCGAACGCCACGCATGCGTGTCGTGGTAAATAAATTTCAAATGTATTCATGTATGCATCCCGCAGTGATCAAGAAACATACGGGGATTTTCCAGGCCATGAAATCTACGACCTCACTTTCAAACTAAAAGACATCCACCATGCACTGGGGCTAGTCCATAGCACGTGAGTAATCTACCCCCATACTTTGCTTTTACAAAGGAAGTTACAATAGCAAGCCATTGCTCTGAATGTTATCTGTTAGCTTCAAAATGGAGGCCGATCAAAGAAGGCATTCTAGGCTTCAAAAGATTCTCTTACGCTCTCAAAAATACTTTTGTTATTCAGAAGACTAAGTGAAGAACATCTCGGTGTTTTCCTTTTATTTTTCAGTTCCCCAATCCCGATCCCTTCCGTTGTGCAATGGTCCTCATCTCATAACTGAAAAGTTTGTCAGTATCTGTCCTTTCGTGCTACACCTCAAGTAGACAAGTTAAAGAAAATCATGAACACGATCATTAATTTGAACAAGGTTTTTAAAAACAAATGCCTGTTCTGAATTTCGTGCGTTCTCTTTTAAGGAAACGATTATAATGACAGAATTTTAACTCTTTTTTCTTTTTTCTTTTTTTTTTTCATTTAATACTGAAGTGAGAAAGGTTGGATGCTGAGGCGACAGCTGCAATACAAGTCTCTGAGTTATTTTCGTCTACGTTTTGCACGCATGAAAAGTATTCAGTAAGTTTAACCACGTTTAATTTGTATAGCTTATTTCCCCATTCCTTTTTGTTATTATGCGCATGAAAAAAGTCCGTTTGTATTACATTGGAAAATGTCAGTCCAGTTCAGCAACTATATATGCAAAAAAGTAAACATAGCTCTTATACTGCTTGCATCAAAGAAAAAGTATTTTTCAAACATTGCCACTTGTTTCATTTAAAAGGAGCGAGGTTTGTTTATTACCACATCCCGTTAAATGCACTCGTAAGTCGTTTAATTACTGGCGAAAACCATGAGTGTGCCTTACGCAGCACACTTAAGAGAACCCCTATCCCTTTGTTAGCTGTTTACGAAGCACTTAAGTGGAGGTTTCATGCAACCGCTCCGGCACGAGGTGTCTAGTTTCAAAATGCATTCGGTTTTTAAGGGATACAGTTTCAGCTCAAAAATAACCTCGACATTAAATTGTTCAGTCTGTTGGCTTCTTTATAAGCTTAAACGAAACGAGAGAGTATTTACATATGATTACTTTTCTTCTAGGGCTGTTGCCTCGTATACAGATTTAAGAGACCAAGCGTCAAATCTGCTGTCGCAAATATATAGCAATAACACCGTAACCGAATGGCTAAGTGACAAGATAGATGACAGAATAACAGATGCTCAACTTCAGACTAACAGAATAGAAAGTGTTCTAAGTACTTTTGGCGAAAGATAACACATATTGATCTTAGGCATCTTCTAAAGACATTGCTTGTACTTTTCCTCGTTTTTTGTCGATCAATGACTGGAATAAAAAATGGCCAGTCAGGCATTTTAATCAAGTGTTTTTACCTTCCTTTCGACAGTTTTTGGCTGCATACTTCTCCTGTCGGAAAAATCCGAGACATGACCAAATTATTGAAGCTTATGTTCAGTAAAGGGAGGAATGCAAGAGTTTGCAATTCTGGTATCCACTAAGGGTTGACTGGGTATTTTTGCTTTGTAAACTTGAATCGTTTTTCGGCGTTTTTTTTCCGGGGAGAGGGATGGGAGGGCATGCTCCCTTTAAACTCAGTTTCAACTTGTTTACAAGTTTATGTGAATTGTACTTACAGCACAATCTTTAACCTCTTTTGATGCGTATTTTTAACATGTCATGAAACGTGTAGTTTCAGTAAAACGCAGTATCATAAGTAGGCCATCTTCTTTTAAAATTAGTTTTTCTACGTATGACAAATAACCAAGTGAAGAGAAAGTGAGACACTTGTGGGATGTGGCTAAAATAAGAGTCACATGTACAAGTCCCGCACATGCGTGCTCTGGGTAGCTTGTAGCCACAAATGGGCACTATGGTCACGTTGGTAGAGGTCATTGCCCCTTGATCTACCAAATAGTTTAAAAAAACGATTTATAGTGAGCCTGAGTGTTAGCAGCCGTGGACAGCTGTTTCGGCCTTATGAGGCCTCGTCATCACGATGTCACTCGTTTACCTCGACTGATCCACCATTTTGGCGATCCCTCCCCTCCTCTAAACGCGAACCACCGACTGGTTGTTAGTCGCCGGCTCAAAAAGAACTAATCGATAATCTCGAACGTTGATGTCTTATTCTCAGTAGAGATTTCTCCTTCTCAATAGATGATGTAGATTTGTTGGTAACTTGCTGCATCAATCTATTTCTTGATTAATGTCTTCTTATTCTCGAATAGTGATTCTCAATCTCGCATGGTAGTTTTTCTTTCTCGATTAGTGATTTCTAATTCTCTTATAGTGACATCCTTTAATCTCACACGTCGATTGCTATTTCTCAATGGGTGATTTTGAACTCAACCCACTTTTGTCATGTTTGGTTTGCCATAAGTATATGAATGGGACTACACACTGTCCCATTTGGAAATAATTGGATGATAGAACTTCCGAGGACTGTCAAGGTTGATAAATTTTAAAAAAAGACAGCAACTTGAATAGTGTTTAAGCTATTTCTTTATGTTAGCCGCGCAGCACGAGAGCTGCAGCAGTTAACTCACGATATAAACGATGTAAAAAACATATTTTGCTTAGAAAACTTTCTATAATAAATTAAAAATTATTGCTGAAATATTGAAGCTTTCGATCTTTGGCACTGAATATCACACCCGTTCTGGAAAACTACTCGAATATGGATACCCCTTTCTAGATCAGGAGTTCCAAAACCACGACCCCATGGGGCGGCACATAGCAGCATGTATTGAGAGGGAGTTGTCTCCCCCTCTCCCGCCCCCACCCCTGTAATTAAAGTTAGTCGTTTCATTGATTTATCTCAATTGAACTCCCGGAACTGATCTTTATCGAGTAATCTACAGAGTATAATCAAATTAAGGTACAATGATATGATCAGTAATTTCCGTATTGCTTCGTAAAGTAGTCTTCCCAGTACATAGGTATAGGTAAATTATTGTGTAATAGAAATGTACTGTTACAGTCGAGCCACTTTAATGATAACGCATTGCACTCCACTAGGTGAAGATTTTTTGGTTCGCTCGTTTCTTTGAGGAAACCTGATTTTTGTTATGAAGTCTAATTGTCATGTCCTAGTACACTAGTTGTCGTGTTAATGTGTCCATTTCCGGCAGCCATCAGTCAATCTTTCAGGCGTTTTCTCTTCACAATCTGTCAACACCGTTAATTACTTGTATCCATATAAATCGGTCGGTTCGAAGTGCATTTTAGTTACATGACAAGCAGGTTTAAAGAGGTCACAGGAAAGGTGAGTAAAAGTTAAACGACGAGCGGAGATGTAGCAAAATGAGAGGGGGTTAACCCAGCCTGGTAGCGTTTTCAAGCCATGACAAAGAAATGCCTCTAAGGCGCGTTCTAAGACTATTTTATGCCACTTTTTACTCAAACGCATGAAATGCACTCATTGCCCCTGCACCTTAGTTTTCGACCTTAGGTTGAATTTAACTTATGTTCAAATTTAAGCAACGTATTGGTTTTATTTTGTATGCAGGTCCTCGTCAGTTTTTTATGCTGCCAGTTTGTCCTGACCCGCATAAAAAATATGTCAACATGTGGCGGACATGTCCTTGGTACTTTCAGCTCATTTTCACATGTCGTACGAGGCGCATATTATCCTATCGTACAAACACAGTTGATAAGATACAAGGCAAGCTGAACTGACGGAGTTTTAGCCTTCATCTTCGTTTAAGTCTCGTGCTATGTAAAGTTTGCCGCTCATTTAGTGTCAGATACATATTGATCTCTTGAGCAAATGTTAGGAGATAATTGTATTTGCTAAGTCAACAAAGTTATCACCTGGACCCATGCGGTGACGTCATGACCCTCTATCTGAAGGAGATTGACAAAAATACCCAGGAACTCATTACGTCATAACGTGTGTTGAAATGAACAAGTCAGTCATTCTTTCTAGGCCAGTTGATTGCGTTGGGATGATCAAAATATTTGCCTGACAATGGATCCAGCTTGCATTAGTGAAGTCAGTTTGGAGTTCCTACAGAACTGCGTAGAATGTTTTCTCAATAACGCTTTTCAGTATGAATGAAAGTTGTTCCTGTCCTGAATTCTGTGTTTTGAGAATTTTCCCTTGATAAGGCGCGCGATTTCGCGCGATTTGCGATGCCATCTTTGCCCATATAGTAATTGTAGCGGTAGTTTGGTGATAGGATACAATATTGGTCTTGATCAATTAATCACAGCAGACGTTTGGTGCAGTTTATTGTACAACTTAAGATAACACGGCATGAAACACTTGGGCATCTTAGCAACGGTTTAACACTGTGAAGCTGGCGTGCGATTAATAATTGAACTGCTAAGATTCAGTAATGTACTTCCTTTCCCGAAAATGACTAGTTGGGAGCACATGCAAAACCCTAATGAAAAGTACAGGATACCCCTCCCCTCCTTATTTCCTATCTGCTGTCAGCTTCCCGAAAATGCTATCCGATTCCGATCTGATTTCGAGCTCTAAATGGCGTATTTGTTCCTCCTAAAAGCAAAAGGAAAATTAATTTACCCAGCGGTTAAGAAAGTTTGAGATGGCATTTTGTTAAAAATTGTTCATTACAGTTTATTCGAATTTCGAGATCAAATACTTTACCCCACATTGTTTTTCTTCACCCAGTGTATAAAATGGTTACCGGCGAAATACCGCTGGCCGTGTACCCCTGCGAGTTATAAGGACTCCTTAACTCTCGTGTCAAGTGGCATTGCAGTTAATTACATAGAGGAGTAAAAATATAGGAGTCAAAAAACAGTCTTAAAAATTTTGGAGTAGAAAAGGAATGAAATTCAGTATTTCAAAACCTCATTTTTAGGTAAGGGTCTATGGATGCCTGACCTTCCTGTTTCCTATGTTTAGATAATTCTTTGAAATTTACTACGTGTACCTCGTTGGAGGTCGCGCATTATAAATCAAAATGTCTTAACATCTAGCATAATCAAGAGACAAAAGATACAAAGAAAGATGTATTGTTTTTCCCACTTTATTAATATCAAATCATGCACACTTTGTATAAGGCCATCGTAAGCACTGGTCAACCCTACCCTTTGTTTTGCCTAGCATCGGTGAGAAAATGAAAACAAAACTTTGTTTGTTGATGTCACCGCTTTTACTCGCCTTCACTCGTACGTGCCGCAAACAAAAGCTTAGTCCTCATCTAGCGCTACTGGTTGAATTCTCTTGTCCACCAAAAAACGTTTAACATTTACCTTAACGGACAATATTTTTAAGGACATTACAATGTGGGTTTTTGATTCTCAGAGTATTCAAACAAACGGCCTAGTAAATCAAAATACATGACAACAGTTGCATTCATTTTAATCTTAAATGGTAGGTTTAAGTGTACGCACTTTGGAAAAAGTTTTAATAAGTAATCAGAAAGAGACAAATCACTTTGATAATGCAAATAACACAATAAAAAGAAATTAAACTTCATCGATCTCAATTAATTAAGCAGTACAACAAAAGGACTGCTGTAACCTTACAATTGTTAAAGACATCAAAACAATGGTGAATGCCCGGCTATAATTTGTTTTTCCATGAATTAACGTTAGAGTTTTCAGTTCTGCGAAAGCATAAAAAGCCTGCATTTATAAAAAATGTTGTCATTAAAATGTCACGTTAGCTTTCAGCCTGTTAACCTGTTAAGTTGTCAAGGAAAGGTTAACCAACAACTACAGAATACGATTAAAGGCTTAACGAACTCAGTCAATTTACTTGACCGCTTGATTATTGGTTTCGAATTAATTGCATAACAAATCCAGGAGACCGCTAAGATGTTTTGCTTGGATAGGGAATATCCGAGAAAGTAACTTGGTTTGTTTGTCAGTTAACGCTGAACGCAAAACTTAAAGCGTCAGAAAGCTCGTTTACACCATTAACCAGCTTTTGCTTTGGTAGACGCCCATCTAACTGTGATCAAAATGCTGCCAGCAATTCCTGGTAAGATATGATATCAACAAACAAAAGTGTTTTGTTATTTGTGGCATGCATTTTTTTGTAGTAGAGCAAGTAATGCTTTTTGTCAGAATTATTCTCTTCTTAAACATTATGGTGTTCTTTAAGAGAAAAACAACAAACAAGCTTTTTTGCCAGACTGGCTTTAGATAAATTGCCGCATTTTGTTTTGAAAGGACATGTTGATTCGTCGCTCTGTAAAATGAAAATTGAACTGAGATTAGTGCACATAAAACTGACCTTTTTTAAAACAAACACCATTTGGCAAAAGTGTGCCCTTTCCCAATAAACCCCAAATAGCTTTGTGGATCAAATCCAAGTGTGTCATTCATAAAAAACTGGGCTTCTATTTGTAGTACGTTTCTGTGCAGCTCTTTGTTTTGTTATTTTCCATACGTTAAAATCACAGTATTTAAAAATATGTCAAATTTCCTGACTTCGGCATTTTAAGGAGGAACTTGTTCTTTTCAAAAGTAAACTCTGACATTACGGCGAATTGATGGTAATCGCAATTTCGTAGGCGTATGATTTCATTATGAACGTATTCATTATACCGATCTCAATTCCGTTTGTTCTCTTCTACTGAAGCTAGTTATTGATTTTTAATTAGTCTAGAGACCTCGTAGTGTAGTGGCTTTCCATCTAACTTTGCAAGGGAGATCGAAGGGTCAGCGGTTCAAAGCTTGGCTTGGTCTCTGTATCGCTTCTTGTTGTTTCCTTGGACAAAAAAACTTAACCGGCTTCAGATTCTCTCTCTCTCTTCACCTAGGGGTATAAGCGTTAGGGGATACTAAATTACCGAGGGTAACCCTCCGGTAGCATCCCATCCAGGGGTAAGTAGTAGTGCCCTTAAGTCTACTAGAAAACTGGATTTTAAAGGAGCTGAGTCACGGAATTTAGCGAAATTCGGCTTCTAGGATCTGGCCACCAAATTTAATGAGCGAAATATAAAAAGAGCCACTTAAAACATCGACGAAAGGTTTAACCAACACAGCAAACACAAAAGAAGGCACGGATGGGCCAGATTGAGGAAGATTAACACGGATTGCAATTGGGGTTTTTGAAAAACTGTTACGCTGAACAGTTTTCAAAGATTATCGTCCGTTGTTTGTAAATTTAAATAAACGCTCGGGTTACATTTTTTTTTTGTCACGGAGCTGTTATTTTGTCATTTACAAGTAATTTCTTCGCTAACGTTAGGTTACATAGTTAGGTTACGAATAATTGGAAAAACTAAACAAATTGGACTGGACTACCGTGAGACAGCCCCTTTAAGGACCCGTCCTATCTTGATGAGCCATCTGGCTCGAGCAGTCCAAGGGACTGGACACAAATTTCCACCTTTACTTATTACTGAATATCTTCTACCTTGGTTTCCTTCTATGATTGAATTACATTAGATAAATATAAGTACATCTGTCTTATTACAGAGCTGAGTGAGACAAGAAAAGAACAGAGAAAGGAGTGAATTAATGAATCAATATCCTTAACGAAAGATGTATAAGCAGACATAGCAGACATTTTTCTATGCAAATACTGCTGGACTGAAAAAAAAATCATTGACTAAAATCTTGATCAAAAGTTCCGCACTCAATAAAAGTTATATTTGGGTCTATCTGTTAATATCAATTTTTACCAGCGGCGCCTCAAAAACGGATCGTTTCGGAGGAATATCTGATGGGAAGGCCTTAATCAGCACTGACATTCGTATTTACAATATAAATTTATTATATAGACACCGATGAAATATCAAGATTTTTCCAGTGACGAAACTTTCGTATCCAGGGAAGATACAATTTTTATCTTTCACTTGTGAACATAAAACGGTTGTCATGGCTACTTCAGTCTCAGCCAATGAAATTCAGAAAAGTTATATGCCTTTTTGCTATAATATTCAGATACGAATAACGCTACTTATTTCTCTATTTTTCGACCAAAATTGGAATGCGCGTAAGATCTATATTTTATTGTTAAAAACTGGACTAGGTATACTGGATTTCTAGCATTTTGATTGGCTCAACGGAGCTAGGCTATCAGCTCATATACCTGCTGCGACCAAATATGGTCAATGAACACTCAACAACAAAATGAACAAAGTGAGCTGAAAGTTTTTTTCCTCGCGAGCAACCCGGCGAGAAAAATGGACGAGAAAAATCACTTGCGGCAAATTTAAATTAAGCAGAAATTGCAACAACGTCACCAACAAACATCACCAACAGCGTCGTCTAAGACAAGTCAAAATTGTTTGAAGAAACTGTGCAGAAATAGAAATTTAAGCATTAAGCGTTGTGTTTACAATTAATTTCTTTCATCGATCGTCACGTCGATCATTGAAATTGAACAAACGGTAGGTATTATCAGAAAGGATTTCCACTTCAAAATATCAAGACAAGACATAAAATAAAACACAATGAAATGGGGCTGGAGCATTTAATAAAAACTATCACACATTCATGGCGAGTCGGTGCGAAAATCGTGAAGCATTCTAAACAAGTGCTAAAAAAATTACAGCTGCAAACTACCAAGAAGGAAGGAAGGGCAAGATTGTTTTTCGGCTTTAACATGCAAAAACAGGACACTGGCTTACCTGCACTTGTTGTAGCTCTGTGTTCCAACAGGTCCAAATACTCAGATAGAAATTGGATGCCATGTAAACAGAGTTGAATCGCTTTTCCAGTTGTTTGGATGTTGTTTTTACCATTCCGTCCGCAACCTCTAAACCGAGAACAACTGCATTTTGCGCTTTGCGTTTAACAAACTATGATGGTGAATTCTAATGTTCCTCGCTACAGTAATCTTGCTTCTGAGCTGCATAGAAAATACCTTTTCAAGTTCAACTGTTCAAATTTGTTCTGTCTTCAGTTCGATCAAACACGCACATGATGGCTCTAGCTCCGTTGTGCGAACAGATTACAAACTTGTTCAGTTTCAACTCCAGCAGCTATATGGTGAAATTGTACAGCTTCAACCCGCTTTGAACGATGATTACAACAATGTTCAGGAAAAATCAAACATGTACCATATTTCAGAGCCAATAATTAGAAGATTTTTTTCCAAAACGTGTGCTACTTTGTTCACTTTCGAGCAGTTTTCATTGATTCATTCAGCTTTGCAATGAAACAGTGCAACACTTCGCAAGGTTTTGGCGCCTTTTTCGTTCAGTCATGTGATCGCCTCGTTGGTTATCTATCATTCGATATCCAACGCGCCCTCGTAGAATAATATACTTCAGCGAATAAAGGAATACCCGTTTATGTAGCATGAGGTGGCTACTGCATTACTCTTACACCTGATGGGTTTAGGATTTCCTAACGTTTCACTACACCAGGGGTAGAGAGAGATAATGCAGACTGAAATTACTTGTAGTTATAACATAGAGTGCAAAATTACTGATTGCTGATTGGTTGAGACAGAGGGCAAAATTACTGACTCCCGATTGGCCAAGCGCCAAAAATATTCGCATTTGATTGGCTGAGCGCGAGAGCGCGCCATTTGCATTTTGTAAGCGTCTTGAAACAAAAAGCAGATTTTGAATTGGATTTTGAGTTGTTCAACACAAGAATATCGTTTCAGAGTTTAAATTTATTAACCAAGTTGGTTGGCAAAAATGGTTGGAAATCGGGTGATAGCTCGAAGAGAAATTCCAGAAGGTGAACCTGAATGTTTTACGGGAAACAGCAAATGGTTATTTGTTTTAAAACTGCCGAAAACCTTGGTTAACTCAGCGAGCGAGAGGTCGCTTCGCAACTCAGGTAAATATACTTAGTTTGAGTTTTGAGTGTGAGTTTATCAATGAACTAGAACTGTAATTTAATATCTCAAAAAATGAACATATGCATAAAAGACAGTTTTCCTTTTTGTTCTGGACGCTGAGTAGCAGTTTAATAAACTGCTTGTGTGGAGAATTGTTAATTCTGAGGGCTGGCTGCGGATTGTGTTTTGATGTGCATGGAAAGTTTTCAGAAAATTTTACCCTCTATCTTACAAACAAATAATCGCATTGAGTCCTCGTAGAATTAAGGATAAATTTTCACTTGTATTTTCAAAGCTTTCACAAATTGCCCTCGTCGCTACGCGACTCGGGCAATTTTGTGAAAACTTTGAAAATACAAGTGAAAATTTATCCTTAATTCTACTTGGTCTCATGCGATTACATATACGAAATGATGACGACCATCGCAGTTAATGATACCAACTTAAGCAGCTTTTCATATTTTATCCGCAGTCCACATATATGAGTATTTCATTTATTCATTCCTAAAATTACTTGTCTTAGGAATCAACACGACCTATGCAACCACCAAGCCTGAAACCACCGACCCTCAGATTTCTTCATCGGAAGTCAGAAAGTCAAACCACCACACCACCGCGCAACAGCCCTTCGTGAGTCCCTTCCTGAATTTTTAGGCACTTGAATATTCAGCCGAAGAAACCGAACAAATCACACTGTGTTAGTTTACACTGAAACTTCAACTGAACCTGAAAGTGATATGGAAACGGAAACGCGAAACTAGGTCTTCTCCTCGAGTTTCCTTGCTGGCTTTCCCTACTTCACTGTCTCGGAATGATCGCTCTCTTACAAGACGTAACCCGTTCTATCGAAAACCCTGTAACCCTTTACCCCTAGCAGCTTAATCTCATTGTCATCAGTGAAGCGAATCTGAATAACCTGTGCACCGACTATCGAGCTAATACAGAACTTTCTTCAAGTAAGTACATGCAGGAATCGACCAATAATTTCCAAGAGACAATTTTTAAACTTTCAAAAAGGCGAACGCAGCCTGAGTAAAACAGATTCTCCTGCTAACACACAGTAGTACGGCGGCCGAGAAGGGCCACTTCCGAGTTCCAAGTTCCGACTTCTGAATTCCGACTTCCGACTTCTAAGTTCCGACTTCCTGGACTTCGAGTTCCGACTTCCGACTTCTGAGTTGAGACTCCCGACTTCCGACTTCTGATGGTTTAAAATAACAACTAGTGAGCAGCACACAGCAAATCACGTCCCAGTTAGGTTGTGACCAGCGAAACCACCCGCAGACCACACGATTAATGACCCGTGAGCCCCATTTTGTAACGCAGAATTTCAGTTCGTATCCTGTACGTAAGTTTCTAAGGGTTTTTTTGCTGTTCACACCGTAACTTGGACGTGATTTATACTGTAAAGCTTAGGGATAAAACTATTTCACTTTAATTATCTTGTTAAATTTCCTTATGAAGTCTGTGTGATCAGACGAAACCGGTCGGAGAATAAAACAAGGTAACAAGATACGTTGCTGTGTGTAGCGAGACAGATTACGCTGGTAAGATCATTGCACTTTTTTGTAATTTAGTAGTTTCCTCCTTTCCTATAGTTTAAAACACCGAACAGTTCAAGCAGGAAACGAGAAAAAGATGGGGAAAATATAACTAACAGAAAAACAATGATTACAATAAATATGGAAGAATGGAACTGCAAATCAATCATAACCTTTCCTAATTCAACTTCAGCACCTCATTCCGTCAAAATTCAGGCTAGGCTACTAAATCTGGAAAACAAGTACAACAGCTCCTTCAGCAGTACACTGCAAGCAGTCTCTTTATTTTCCTAAATACACCTTTTGCCCTTCATTTACCAGAAAATACATTTTCGTTTTCGTTTAAAAAAAGTCAATAACATTTGTGGAATTTCATTTTCGTCAAGGTTTTTTCATTTTAGTTATCCTTTGTTTCATTAGGGTGGAAAACGTGTGAAGTGAAATATAATAGCGTTTTGAGATTTTCATTTTCATGTTGTTCATACTCTATAGCGTCTTCAGAAAATCAATAACCGGGTTTTGCAACGTCGTTTACGTATAGGGAATTTTATTTATTGTTATCTCAAAAATCCTAGTAATATTTAACATGGTGACTAATGTTGGCATGATGTGAAATTCGCAACAGTGCCGCTTGCAAACTGTACTCCAGTTTACTGTACTGTTACCTTCAGTCACGAAGTCTTCTGTAGTCTGAAGTCTTCTGTACACTGTACACAGTTCTTTCCCGGACTTCATTTGACAGTCGCTTCCTCCTTGTAGAGTGTCTACAATTAAACGTTTAAAGATAAAGAAAGCCGTTATTTGTACATCTACAGAGTACATACGCTTGTTTGTTGTTTTTGTTCGTTGGAAATACACTGTAAAACGAGTTTATAACAACTAGAATTTTAAATGAGATTCCCTAAATGTTAACGATGTTCCAATACGCGTTACTGATTATCTCAAGATGCTACAGACTATGTACAACGTGAAAATGAAAATCTTAAAATGTTATTAAGGTGGCTAGACCCGGTTTCTCAATAACCATACCTACTCTCTTTGAACAGGAAATACAAAGATTCCTCAAACGGAACAGGAAATTGAGTTATACCTATTTGTAGGGTACAGCTAAAAATTTCAATCAATAATTTCTCGAAAACGATCTCATAGAAAAAGTTTAAACTCGGTACAACTGAAGACAATTACATGAACTACAATTCCTAGCTTTAAAAACGAATGTCTGGATTTCCTACAAATCAAGGAAAAGTAAAAATAGCAATGACGTCATCATGTTGCTTTGGCTAGGTTGATCTAAAAAAAAACCACTTTTTTTAAACTTCATTCTATACCCTACAAATAGGTATAACTCGATTTCCTGTTTCGTTTGAGGAATATCTGTAATTCCTGTTCAAAGAGAGTAGGTATGGTTATTGAAAAACCGGGTCTAGCCACCTTAAATTTACTTAACATCCTTTCCTCACTAATGAAGCGACGAATAACTAAAATGAAAATTCCTTTACGAAAATGAAATTCCATATATGTTATTGAATTTTTATAGCTTAAAATAAAAATTTATTTTTTTGCCAATGAAGGGCAAAAGGTGCATTTCCAGAGCGCGAGAAGATCGCATGAAGCGTGACGTGTCACCCGTGGGCGCGTTTACCTTTGACTTGCATAATTCATACATTTCCGCTCGTCCGTTGGATCTCAGGAAAAAGGGCGGACTGCTCGCAGTTTATGTCCGGCAGAAAAGGACCAATTCATTGCAACTGAAAATCAAACTTTATGAGTATTGCTGGCAGACGAAACATACGAACAGAATCCATCGAGACGTGTCCCAAAGCATGAGCCAAAAGCGGAAGCCGAAGCAATTATGTAAATGCGGAAACTTGGGAGTTTTGGACATCCTTTGGAATATTTAGTTGCAGGCTGTTGGGACCACTATTATTGAAGAAAGAGACGAGGAGCTATGTAGGTCAGTATAGAAAATAAAGGCACAGTCACCATTAGCTTGTCAGAATTTCGTCCTAAAGGTCAGAGGTGCGAACGCCAAGTGTAATTATGGTATAATTGCTTCTTTGCTTGACGAAAGAAGTACTTAAGTAAAAAAGTACTTAAAAAAAACTCACTTATGCAAACCCTTGTTGTTGTTGTTGTTGTTGTTGTTGTTGTTGTTGTTGTTGGTGTTGTTGTTGTAACTCTCGTCTGCGGCTCGAGTTCCCAAGTAAACACGGGTGCCACCTCTGTTTTTTTAATTATCAGCCAGGAGCAGGGTTGGGGCGTGATGGTGTAGTGGTTAGTCGCAGCAGGTTGGATTTCAGATCTGAAGGTCGGTGATTCGAGGCCTGGTCCCTGCCATCGCTTTGTTTCCTTAGACACGAACCTTTACTCCACATTCTCTCTTTTCACCCAAGGTGTACTGAGAATGGGTACCAGCGACATACTCCTGGGGGTAACACAGCAATGAACTAACATCCCATCCAGGGAGGAGTAGTAATACTCTCTGTTGCTTCATGGTGCAGACACCGGTTTAAGTTTCAGCCGTCTAGACCTTCTGTGGCTCCTGTGTGACTTCACCCTGAAGCGGCGTAGGAACTTATTCATAACATTCATCCTACTTTTAATTTTTTTGATTTTTTTTTTAAATGAAATGATCACTAGTTGAGTACTTTAAATGATGGCCAGAATAATTAAAACTTGGGCTTTCTTACGTTTACGGAAAAACTTTGGAAAGTTGACAGAATACTCCAAATCGGTAAACGCCCTCTTCGTGCATATTCATCTTAACAATGGATTGGTACTGTTCAAGTTTTTTTTTTAGATCAAATATGTCTCTATGATTTCTAATCGTTTATCGACCCATGTTTTTGTCTTTATAAAGGAAAGCCTTTGCAGCTTGGTGAAGAAATCCAGACATCACAATTCTAGGAAATACCAATGCTCTTCGTCTTCCCATATTCTTAATGTTAATTCAACACGAGGACAGTGGAAAGTTGCTGCATCATATTTTTGTGTCTGTGCTCCTTAATGACCTCTATGGCATCCAGGCTAGGGGAGGATGTGCATGCGCAGGACCTTACTCACAGGTAAAGCAAGATTTCAATTAACTAAAAGAAAGAATAAAAGGGATTAGTTTCTATAGAACTGCACGTGGTGCTTTAGTGGAGCATTGAATCACTGGTACTTAGACTGCATATCAGCTGAGTTGATGTGAGGTCAATTGGCCACCGTAAAGAGATTCATAAGCTGACGTTTTGAGCGTTAGCCCTTGTCTGTGCGAATCCTCTGAAAGAAAAAGAAACCTTTTCCGTATTTCAGCTGAGTTATTGGAGAGAGCAAATACGAAATTTAAGCAAAACGTAGTGCGGAAAATTTCAGGGAGTTGAATCGTATTCCCCGAAGCAAGCGACTTTCACGCGCGCTCGCGACTGTTTTGAGTAAAATGATGAACTGTTTGCACTGTAATAAAAACCACGTACAAGAGAATTTAGAAAATCCAGTAGAAAATTTGCCCTTTTTCTCGGCCTAATTCCTTCTTTCTAGTTGATGAAAAACGTTTGACCATTTACTGGTCGCTTTTCAAACGGCTTGTTCGACGAGAATCGTAAGAATCCATTTTTACTGAGTTCATGTTAGGCGCAACTGTATTGCACTTATCTTATAAAGCTTAACAGTCACGTTTTTAACTTCTTTTTTTAGGATCTCCTGGGAATAAGCGAAACCACGGCAAGAAAGTTCACTTGGCTTCTTGAAACTCATGACAAGTGAGTTGTTTTTTCCTGAGACAAACATTTGGGTTGACTGTTGATCCGCTTTCAAGTCAAATCTCCCTTGCGCCACTTTCTTGTGGTAATATTCACCCTTTGATATTTTAAACTGAAACAAATTTAAATAATTTTCCGTCTTTTGAGCCAGCCGCGAAAGCTCTTGGGCGTGGAAGGGTCAAGCCTACTCAGAGACTCTAACCAAATACGAAAATCGATCAGTGTTAGAATAAAGGCAAATTTTGAAAGTTCTAGACTAGTGTGAAAAGAATCTTGTAATGCCAGTTAAATTTCACCAGTGTAAGAGCTAAGAAAAAAACATTTTTATCTTGCAGTTGCGACATAGAACTATCATGCAAGGAGCCCTTGGAAATAATGAAGTAATACAAAAAATGATCTATTAGAAAGAGGAAAAACACAGGGTCTTAGAACAACACTACATAGGTAGATCACATGCTTCCTTCCATGACTCTTCCACCACAGTTCTCTACTTCTTTCCTTTTCTACCATTCTATGCCAAATATTTGTGGGTTTTCCAACAGTTCTCAAGCAGACTTCATTATCTTTCCGTATTCTTCATCAAGTGTCCAACCGTATATCCAATTTTTTAAACTAACTACATTCTGATTTTAATTCTTCAGGAACTATAATAGGCTTTCTCAATCTGCCGGCCCGCTTAAGCTTAGGCTTGACAAAAATGCTTTTCCGATTCCTATGTGGTACATCTTAGAGAGCATAATAATAAGGCATGTCCCGGCCTCACTACTGTCTGAGAAAACGCCAGTTGTTCTTCATAGTTTTTCGTCTAAAATTACATCCGGCGACCTTTGCCAGTGCTAAATGATCATGCTGTATTCAATCTTCAGGCCTGGCTTTGCTAGGATAAACTTACCTTACTTCATGGATGACGAGACAGTTCATTTTGTGTTAGAGGCAGTCGATATGGTGGCTACGCATGGTTGGAAACTGTTACCGTAGGTCAGCAATCAATATACGAGTTACTAATTCATTGTTTTATCATTTGACTTTTAAAAGTTATTCCATGTCATAAATAACCAGATTCATTAAAGAGCCTCTGAAAATCCAAATTATAATCGATATCTAATATATAAGTCGTGAAAAGAGGAAATGGCATTAAAAATTAAAAAAGATAACAAATTAATCTTCCAAAATGGTTGCGAAGTTGAAAGGACTTGCGCGTTTACAATTTATACTGCCTTTTCTATGTTTTCACTTCAACTGAAAATCTGGAAATGTATTGCAGCTTTGGGTAATCGCCTAAACACATTTGGCCAGGACTTGTGTCAAGGTCTTGCGCTGACTTGTGTCCCCTTCTACGGAGCTCAACATTCCCACAAAATTGCATCGCCTCTGTTTGGGCAAGAGTTTTAATACTTCTGTACCCAGTTATTTTCAAACATCATCACTGAACCTATATCTAAGATATGAAGACTCGTACAGTACAAACCAATACTGTCGTGCTTTGTGAGTTTCTGCCAGTAACACCTAGGAAAAATGGAATGATGCGAATGACGTCATTTCCCTTTGTTCGTTTGGATGAGTACCGCTCTTAAGGCCCCATTTATATGGAGAAAAGTTGTCCAGGGTAACCGAGACAACCCTCCCCCCGAGACAACTTTACTGGGCGTTAATATGATAAGAAGTTGGCCCGGCTGACCGAGATAAAGTTGACCCTAATTAAATATTCCGAAATCTTACTTTGATGTTCATGACCTCAATACGCCCTCTTCCTTAAGAATTTTTAGTTGATTTGATCAATGTAGCCCCTGTTCGTTTAAAATTTCCTTCTGTATATCTTTTGTTGATTTACGTTTGTAAACCAAAAACCAGACTTTACGATACACGTGGCATGCAAAAAGTCGTCCCGGCTAGGCGAGACAAAGTGTTTATATGAGAAAAAGTTGTTTCGCCTGCCAGGGTTACCCTACCTGCCGAGGTGATACAACTCGCCCCCCGAGTTGTCTCGCCCCCCCCCCCCCCCCCGAGACTAGTTGGTGATCCTCATGTAAACGGTTCGTTGAACTTTTAAGCAGGTGACAAATTAACTCGCCCAGAGTAACCTCGGTGGGAGGGTTGTCTCGTGTACCCGAGACCATATAAACGGGGCCTAAGGCAAGAGGCCAATGCATTACCCGTCTGAAAAGCTGGGGCGTCTATGTTTTCCCCGCTAACATCTTTTTCTTTGTTAAAACTTTCAAGGTAATTACAGGAACACAGATAAAAAAGGAAAGTCGATGCATATTATCAATCATTGTATGACAATTTACAGAAACAGAGCAGTTCATTTAATCGAGGATATGTATTTTGTATTTGTGGAAAATAACACGGGAGAACCTAACCTAACCTAACACATGTTACTTCTTGTACGTTATAGTACCGATTTGATCCTCACACGGAGGCCAATCTTCAGTCTTCATGACGTCATCTATGACGACATTGGAGGGATGGTGAAAAGCACTGCACCTCGAGATCTCCACGTCAAACTTCAGGTACGTTAGCATGCTTGGCACTTTTCAAGTTTCTGTTAAAATTAGGAACTTTGGAATAACCAGCCAAAAAAAAAAATAGGAAAGTGGTCTGTCGTCTTGTTTCTGGTTGTTGAGTTTGAAACGTGACTTTTACGTGAAGATCAGAAATTTCTTTAGTGATGAACTCTTTCATCTGATGAGCGAGTCAGATATTCTCCGATTTACGCCGTCCTTTTAAGAAAACGAATGCTTCATTGTTGTTTTTGTTTGTTTATTTGTTTGTTTTTTCAGGAAATAGCGCAGTCTGCAAGCAAAATCCTGGAGGAGGCTGTTGAATTAAATAAGGTTAGAAAACTTAATAATGCAAAATGAAATCTTTATAAATTTTATTTAAAACTGAAATATAACTTAGGTTCACCTTTTGCACACAATACAACAAGCGAAAAGTACGCAGAGATCCTGAACAACCTGGAATGAGGTGAAGAGGTAAATGAAGAACATGCACGCGCCAAACATCGTCCTTGTTTTCTTTGCCTTTTACAAGATACAGAATATGCATGTGTGATGTCTTATACTGATAAGATACAGGATATGCATGTGTGATGCCTTTTCTAAGAAACAGAATATGCATGTGTGATGCCTTTTGCAACAACAACAACAAAAAAGAATATGCGTGTGTGATGATGCCTTTAATAAGGTACAGGGGGTAGGCATGTGTAATGCAAGATTTGCAGGTCTCAGACACACAAAGCAACATTGCAAATTGTGCACAGGATCAGGTACGCGTTTACCCATTACAGGTTTTTCTGTTAGTGCTTATGCGTACACTTGTGTCGCTAGTGAAAACAAGGATTAATTGCTCACTTGCATCCGGTGTCCAACCCAAACTGTTGCATCCAGTAATGGAGGGGTGGCCCGACATAACATGTTGCAATGTTGCACCGTGTGTCCGCAACCTATAATGCGAATTATTCTAAATTGGTGAGGTGTGTGAGCTGCTGACGGAAATGTTTTTCCAGTGGAAGTACCGACCATCAGTCGTTTACTAAAAAAATCCTATATTTTCAATTGCAGGAAATTAACACTCTTGGTGACAAAAAGGTCGAGTTTTTCGACGATAAAAACCAGTTAATCTGGTTTTTGCAACCTCAAGAAGCACAGTTCTACCTGGCGGCCGAAACTCTGAAGCACAAACCTAAAGCTTCGTTAGTCAGGACGAAGCTTCCCTTTAAGCCACGAACAATGTCAAGGATGAATCTGAATAAAAAATGGCCAGAACTTCATGAAATTCAAGAATATATGAGACGACTGAAAGCAGCTGAGCTAACCCGAGTTGAATGTGAGAACGGAAGATGAGCTTTGAAGAACAGAAAAAAGTAGTTTTCTTGTCAATAACGCATGCAGCAACAATAAAACAACAACAACAAAGCTAGGGTGCATTACATCTATTACCACCTGTTGCATCTTTAAATTGCAAGCGAGTCGGTAATAATTGTACTTTTACAACACTCAAATAGCCAGCGTTTAACAATGCAAACTATTCACATCTCAAAAGAAAGAAAAGACATGCTAGGAAGCTTTAATCGCTTAAGCCAATACACCAGTATAAGCCTCTGACATTTCTTCTTTGGTTTATGTTTATTTACAGGCGTACCTCAGACAATTGACGTAAATGGTAACGTGTCTTCATTCAGGCCCCGAGAGGCCTGGGCACCAGAGAAGAAACCTGTACAGCTAGTTAAAACCGGTAAAACGGATAAAAAACGAATTAAAGGTTTTTGCTCCATTCAGTAGTGGACGGAGTTCAAGTATCTCTGAGTTAAGATATCATTGTAAATAGCAGTGGACGCACTAATTAATTCCTTACCCAGATTTCGCTCTTATTAGCAAAGAACCGTGGAAAATCGGGGAACCGGCCAGATTGTAGACAAACTCTCAGTGGAGTGACAACAAGCTCTGTTGCATTTAAATGTAAACGACTTTCATTTTGGGCACGGCACTCCTAAGGAACTCTGACCCACAATTTAAGGCACGGCACTCCTAATAGTTGCCGTGCAAATGTGGGCCGAGACAACCTCTGGAGGTAGTCTGAGCCCACCCAAAAAATTGGCCCGCGTACCCAAAATTCGGTTGCACATGTCCAGACGCCCTTAGCCTACCAAATATTACGTCTAAAGGCCGACTTTGAATCTGTGAAAAATCGAGAAAAAATTGGTCAGTCGACAAGACCATAACACTGGTCGGAAAAAAAACAGCATTCAGGAGTCCTAAGAGATCTGTAAACGGTGAAGAGAAGTCAGCAAAGAGTAAAAAAAAAAAAAACGCTTCAAGGAGGTAACATACACCCTGCTACTTCGGCGGAATTCGCGGAACGCAAAGGGATCTAAAAATGTTGAAATAACCGTGCAATTACTGCCTACCGTTGATTAGTACGCCAAAGCCAAATTTAAGGGTGCCCAACGCTTATACTAGGGGTGCCGTGCAAGAAATGAACATGTAACACATTTGAACCTATTTCGCCGTGCCTTAAATTATGGGTCCCTAGTGTAAATGCTAATTTGATACCATTCACACATCAAGCACCTTTTTACGTTTAGCACAATTAGAATTGTTGAAATGTCCCAAATCTTTGTCAGAGTTCTTTCGGGATTTACGAGCACGTGTAATCTTTTTCGTTTGCGGTAAGCTTACTTGGGTGGTGCTGGAATGGACCCTTTCTGGTACCAACCAGGTGACTAAATGTCTTGGACATTGCCCTACCGGTCCTCTGAGCCCCTTGTTGGCTAGGGCTTTGAATAACTGTCCGCTAAACATGTCTCGGAGAGCAAAAATCTAAAGTTAATTATATCATCCACGATTGACAAGATTTGCGAATTTGACTTGCTTATCAACTTTTGTAAAACGACTACTATGATCACGTTGTTTTTTACGACGATTATTAATAAAAATGAACTTAAACTATAAATGTCGTCACTCTTATCTTTGTCTTTGCCCGTTATGAGGAAATAGCTAAGCGTCCGACGACATATTCTTACTTTCCTGGTTTGAGGTTGATAAGTGTTTTTTAAAAGTCGAATTCCCTATCCATCCGACCCACCTTAATGTCGACTATGTATCCTTGGTGCCAGAAATAAAAAAGGTTAGAGGCACATATTGTTAAGTTCATATTAATTTTTGTCCCTTCCTCTTGAAATCCATTTTGAACAGTGCATGTTTTAAAAAAATAGTTTTTCAACTGTTTTACAGTTTCACATTGCACTCTATATTCCTTAACTTCAATTAATGAAGCATATGTGACGTCATTCCAGTGAACGTGCCTAACACGCACACCTTGATACAGACTCCTTCTCTTGTCCTAACAGTGTCAGTACATGCATTTATAAAGTTCTGCTGTACTGACAAAGATATTAGCGACCTTTAGATCAGACTACGAGTACGAGATTGAGTATGAGTACGACTTTTGAATTTCAAACTATTGATGTTTCCAGAGCTCTCACTTCTTCTTGTTGTTTGCCAGTAAAGAAGAAAACTCCAGGAATATACACTTTGATTTTAAAAGAACAAACTAAGTTTTCATTGATTGGGTTCATCATGTAGAACAGCCTACCCAGACATGTGGGAAAATCTAAGTCGCTAAAATAGTCCAATTTCGAGTCCAACACGACCGCTGAACAAAAATGCTAAAAACACTTTTTACAAAGTAAGTCTCAACCTGAAGTGCATAATATTCACAAATACTAGCAGAAAAGCGCTGAATTTTAAAAGAAAACAATACGCGTGTACGAACCCACGCGGTCTTAACCCAGTTTAAACCCCAGCATCATCACACAAACCCTCCGTGTTTTAACATCAAGACAATTCATCTTCAGTGATCATTTTTATTAGTCTCATTACCTGTATGCACTGGCATTATGAGGAGAAATGTAATCACTATAAGAGCCTAAAGGTTTAAAGGGTAAAAGGAAACTGCTAGGAGAGAGTGTCAAAAACGGATATTGGGACTGGACAGAGACGCCTTTCACGCCAACACGGTTGCGCAAGGCTCACACAGGACAACCCACGCATTCAACGCTTCGTGTCTTGCGATTATTCGCATTGTTGGCAATTCGAACGTCACTCCACAAATTTTTAACGGACAAAAAGCGACTGTTTTCCAGTCAAGATCAACATAAATTTCTAAGAAAAATCCGTCTACTTAAAAAAAAAAACTAAAAGCAAATCGGAGCTAAAAATAAATCACAAAATCTAACATGGCAAAGTAAAATAAGCTTTCATAAGTTTAACCCTTTCACTCCCAGAGTCAGTTATGGAGACATCTACGGTAGTTCTAACTTTTGAGTCTGTGGATAAAATCCTATGGTGTGACCATTCAAATGAAACCTCTTCAGCAGTGCTTTTGCATGGTACTATTTGTTTTGTAAGATTTAAAAAAAAAATAAAATTAGGGTTTTTCTTGAATTTTTACTTTGGCCACTACTAGGGGTGAAAGGGTTAAACCAGCAGTGGATCAGAAGGCATCAGAATTCCTCTGGGAGCGTTTTTAGTCGCTTTAACGCAGAAACATTGAACGAACGTTCCGGCTGTCACCAAGTGTGGAGCTATAGGTCGAACCGGGGTAATGAGTAATAGAGTGCTAGCAGATCTAAGGTAATGCCATAGAGATGAATAGTGATAAACTAACTTCTCCGTGAATTGCCTTATAAGTAGGTATAAAAACATACATAGTAACTTGGCCCGGCTAGCCAAGCGAAACTGGCATGTCCGATTATGCGCAAAGCCATGCATAAAAGATAGCCCGCCTAGAAGGGTGTTTCTGCCAAAAGAACTCGACGACACATAACATATTTTTGCAGGCGTGGACTGTTGAAAACCACTTCAATAAACCGTCTAAAACTGTGTATGGCAAATTTTAGTAAATAAAGATATTAAAAAGCATTATCTTTGTAAGGAAATAGGGCCTTTATAATAACTGAAAAGCGGAATTTTGCCCATAATTGTTTCAACTAGTTGCCCGCGACAAGGTTTGATAACTTTGCGATAGCGGGGGCAGTAGAAGGGCTAGATATTTTATATGAAAACGTGAGCTATGTCTTAACTGATAATTGTCTTGGGGAACGATGACCACACTAACAAGGTGAAACTGAAGTAAAATGTTGAGGACGATTGTTTTAAGTAGTTTGGTATTCCCACGCTGCAGCAAGCCTCGATAGGCCAGGTAAAGGGGCCAGAAATGTTACATGTAAAGACGAGCTATGTCCTAGCCCGCTAACTAGTGACCCTGATCACCATCATCCCTCCCTCCGTGTAAGCAGGCCCTTCAGTTTGCCCTTCAGTTTGCCCTTCAGTTTGGAGTTGAGGAGTACTTGTTTTGCATTTCAAATAGTTGCAATTGGTGACCAACATCACAGCTTTCTTTACATCATTAATGGCAAGTAGGCAAACTCGGTATGAGTGCAAACCAATCCAACATGGCGCAAACCTCGGTCAAGGTCGCCAAAATGGCGAGGTTTCTTGCCATTGCACACATTATTCTTGGATTTTTACTGATCTGTTTTGGCATCGCCGATCATGCCATTAAGCTTCGTTATTCCCGGACCGGTGAGTTTTATTTTGGAATATGGATCGGCGCATGGGTAAGTTATACCATTTGCGAATTGATCAGTTAAATAAATACTGCTCTTATTACACGACTCATTTTAATAAAAGAAAATCAAGGTACATTGATTCTTTTAGCTTAACTTAGTACCTTGTAGCCACAGAGTCTAAAACTGTGAAACAATCTGCCGAACAGCCGGCACGACAAGACTCTGAATTCTGTAAATGTTTAAATGCATGTGGAAATTGGTGGCTTGTTTCACCGATGTAACAAGCATTACAACTTGCACAGGAAACTTTATACACAACGCGCGTACGGAGCCTGACAGGGAGAGAATCTTTCACGTTAAACAAGCTCTTAATCTTATAAGTGGAGAATAGGTTTACAAAATCGATTGACAAGTTTGCGTACCCTACGCTGTGCTATACCCGAGAACCGCCCAATGTAAGGAATCTTGAAATAAAAGTGCGGTGATTCCTGTTGTTCGACACCGTTTGTGGGTTGTGCGCCGTCCCCTTCTACTACCTTAGAGATATAGGGGTAGATCAGCCTGTTTAAGACGTGCTCGGAATAGAGATTCTTGCGTAAAATTATAAACAATTTTTGAATGTCATTGTGAAAACCTAACCATGTGTTGTTGACACGACAAGAGTCTTGTCGTGCCGCCTGTTCAGCAGATTGTTTCACAGTTTTAGACTCTGCGGCTACAAGGTACCAAGTTAAGCTAAACTGAAGAATCAATGTACATTAAATAGGAAAAGCCTGACCTGAATCAGCAGGCCAAACATATTAAAATAAAGGTAAGAGAAAACGGCAGATTGGATATTTCAAACCTTGGTTTCACGTAAGGCTTCCAGCGTAACGCCTGGAACCTTTGCACTTTTGTGTTCCTGTTCTAAGTTTTTATATAAACAACTGTATTTAAAGTAGTTATTAGGGGAGGACGTTATGTTATGTAGTTAGGACGAAAGGGGAAGCAGAAAGACGAAATTCAATTCTATGCTTTCAGATTAGGCTTTCGCTTATTCCTTTCAAGTTAAGCATGAAGGGTTCGTTTTTCTCTCTATAAGTCCAATATTGATAAGCAGCTGTCTCACGCCATACGGAGAGGAAGTCATACCGTTTACGTTGTGAAAATACAAAGGTCAGTAGGCCAATAATTCATATCTATACATATTTTTGCCCTCATGTCAGGTATAAATTAAAGATCTATAACCAATTTATCTGATTACAAATTTCAGCTTGAAAATATTCCATCAGGGCCTTCGGAATTTTCAAATCTTGACGGCCGCGTAATATTCATAATCTTACAGTATGCAAAACGAGAAAAGTTCTTTTGTTAATTCTGCAATTTTTCCAGTGTAATGCTTGTCCTATAGAAAAAAGGTCAGTTTAATGCTCAGACTTCACTTAATTCAGTAAACAGATTTATGCCTTTCTCCCCTCCCCAGTCTAGTGACTTACAAACTAGTGGGCTGCATACCCGCGCTCGTTTACTGGGCACTCGAATAAAGACAGACAATTCCAGATGGAGTAAAATGGCTAAGGGCAAAGACCCAAAGCCGATTTAATCATTAAAACTTTCTTGAATTAATTACAAAAACAATTTGCTCTAGAAATTGTGTTGAGCCCAGTAAAGGTGAGGCCACAAAAACGCCTAAGAAACTAAACTAAAAATACCACAAGGAAACAAAGCGGACAGGACAAGGCCACGAGTCAAACATCACCAGCGGGGGGTTCAATACATTGAAGAAACCATACCCCCTTGTCCAGGCCCCGCACGTGTCCTATGCTATTACATAACAATTACTGTTGCATAAGAAGTTTAGACACGTGCCTTCAATGTTGCACTATTAAAATTAACCAAATTCCCCCGGGAAGAAAGACATTAAAATTCTATTCGCATAGCAAATAATCTCTTCCTTCAACATATCTTGGATTTCGTTTGACATAAGAGGGTGTAAAGAAAAGAAGCCTTCGAATGATTAAAACTTTCTCGTCGGTAGAAATTATTTACTACGATTATATTTTAAGCTAACATCAACGCGATAAGAACGACATTTGTTATTGTAAGGGTACTCCCCTCTTTTTAAGGCAGATTAGCAAGAGATTATTCTGTTGTGGAGCTAATTTTAGTGATGATTGTAATTAAACTTCAATGTCATCCCTTTCAGAAGGTTTCCTGTTTGCGTCTACGTAGCATACCACGTGCTGTAGACATATTTGTGATTTCCTGTGAGAGTTGATCAAGAACCCCTTGAAGACTGAGTTCAAGGACAAGTTACAAAAAAACACTCCACTTTTCACAAACTGGCTGGCCAAACGTTATATACTTTTATTTATAAGTTGGTTGCTGTGCTTTTCCATTTCTTCTCCGTAATCTTGTAAAGGTGCCATCTGGCCCTCTTTGACTAGCGTTGCAAACAGCACAGCAGGGGAGCACAGCAGGGGAGCAGGGATGGCGCAGTGGTGAGAGCGCTCGCCTCCCACCAATGTGGCCCGGGTTCGATTCCCGGTCCCGGTGTCATATGTGGGTTGAGTTTGTTGTTGGTTCTCGTCCTTGCTCCGAGAGGTTTTTCTCCGGGTGCTCCGGTTTTCCCCTCTCCTCAAAAACCAACACATCCAAATTCCAATTCGATCTTGGAGGTGTCCCCAATTAGCATTCTTTGCTAGATACCGCTGACACCTAAATAAAGTGATTTATTTTTATTATTTTTATTTTATTCACAGCATAGTAGTAGGTGTATTGCAGTCAGAAGTGCCCAAATTTCTAACGAGCTCAGTTTTAAGTAATTCATCATCATCATCATCAAATTAATCCCACTTAGTGTACGTACGTATTCTGTTGCATTGCAGATGTGCATCACAGGCGTTTTGGGCATTCCTGGGAGTCGAAGAAAAAGAAATGGTTTAACCAATGCTTTTGTAAGTTAACAGTTTTGTGTTAGAGAAAGTTATTTAAGTTCCGAAATAAGTGCACTTGAACTCATGACCTGAATTGAGCTGTACTGGATGAAAGCTTATCTTTTACGTTAAAGTTGCTATTGTTTATGATGTAAAACGGACTTACGTGATTTTATTCATCTATAGCTGAGAGTTTTTTATGTGTTGACGTGTATCATTATCATCATTATAACGCAAGGGCACCTTTTTCATCTCATGTTTTCAAGGGCCGGATCGGATCTAAGGGCTGGATCGATAAGGTAGTTTTGTTTGACCGGAATATTAAACAAGATTATGGTCACGGGAATTTCTATGATTTTGGGTCACAACTGCACCGGGATTCATTTAATTCCAATACGTCTTTTAGCCGCTTAAATTACTACAAAAAGTAGATGACAAGGCTTGATCGTCCTTGCATTTATTTAAATTTGGCTATTATTTTTATTGCTTATCCTAATCTTCCCAAATTTCCGACTTCAAATTTACCCTGTTTGTTTAAGGGCAGTTTTACATGGTGCGACTTTTGCTTACGACTGTGGCGTGCGACTTCTGTAACGCGCGCTGCTTGCGTCATTAAAAAAAAAACAATCTTTAAAAAACTGATCTCATTAATCATTGCCTCTAGCTGCGATTGTCTTAACTGAAATCCTATGACATTTTTATGTCGTGCGCGACCATCGTCAGGAAATTGTAGCTTTAAATTTAAAAGAAAAGGGTTAGTTTAGCTTTACCTGGGTGGTTTTTTGATAGTAAAAACAAGTCACCGATATTTTTTCAAATGTTTCGAAAATTAGAAAAACAACAACGACTTCACTTATGAGGCAATGTTCCTCACCAAAGTCATAGTACAGACTTTGTTCGTTTTACACTAATACTCAATGATACTCTGTACTTATTAATCCTCAATAATCCTAATTATTTGATATTAGTTTAGAATATTAGTTTATACTGCACGGCTTTTGTTAAAGCCAAAACAGTTAGAGTAAATCTAGGGTGGTTAATTAGAGATGTCTATTCTATTCTATTCTATTCTATTCTATTCTATTCTATTCTATTCTATTCTATCCTATCCTATCATATGCTATGCTGTTCTATTCTCAATTCTGTTCTGTCATGTTATGTTCTATTTTTTCTATTCTATTCTATTCTATTCGGGTCCGTTCCATTCCATTCTACTCGATTCCATTCGATTTAATTCTGTTCTATGCTAGTCTACTCATCCGCACATCCATCCTTCCACCTATCCATCCATCCAACTCGATTCATATTTTTCATCTATTTATTTATTCATTTTACTTTCATTTATTAATCTCATTAATTTCAATAATAAGAACTCTCAATTGACTATTTGACTATCTTCTTTTTTGACTTTATGCCTCTTTTTCAGGCCGCCATCACGAGGTCATGACTTCGATCCCTTAACCCCGATTCGTATGCAAGTGCTTTAGTTGCTAACGTCACTTTTTAAACGCTTCATCTGCTGTTTATTTGTGATCATTTCCGATACGTTCGTTTAAAGTTTTACTCTGATGAATCAGCCATTCTAGATAGACACTGATGACGTCCCTTCTTATCTTTCAGGCTGGTATGTTCTTGGGTTTCTCCATCATATCTGCCGTTCTAGGTGGAATAATCGTCACCCTGTACAGCACATCCATTGTCGCAGGTCGAGGGATAAAAGAGTATTTCACTAGTCAGTCTGAGAATTCTTTACTCTTTGACCAAGAGTTCCTCGAGAGTAGCTTAAAAAATTATCATGCAGAAATGGATATCAGCACAGCCATTGTGGTTCTTGGGATTGCAGAGATTGTCTTTGGAATATGGGCAGCAATATGTTACTCTGTGATGAACCCTTTTGCACGCTGTAATGAAGTTTCTCAACAGGTATGAATACCTGAGGAAGGAAACAAGAACACCCTTCACCCAGTAACCCTTTCGATTAAAACCTCTTATTTGGTTAGACGCAGAAAACTCCACCCCAGAGAGATGGAGAGATGGTGTCTTTTTTAAGAACATATCTACACCCATGGGCTCCTGCTACACTTTTTTGCATAGGATAAGTAACCAAAGTACCCAGTTAAGTAAATTGGAGTCATGTGAGCATCCACTTATACATCATTTTGTAATTTTTTTTAAACACATCATTCTTATTGCTTATTAAGGCAAGTCAGACTGTGGCTCGATACATGGGCTGTATTTTCTGTGGTTATTTCTTTACATATGAGAGGTCTACTTACTTAAGTGCAGCATTAGCAGCTGTAACTTTCCTTGAAATAGTTGCAGGCTATTTTCGTATATATTTTTTCTTGTTGTAAACATTAGACGCAACATGTGGTGTATACTACTATTCCTGCTGAGTACATCATGTCCCAGGATCCCGATGGCGTCCATGTAGCTCTTTCAGCGGATATTGGTACGGTTGTAGCTGAAGCATCCGGTGCACAGGACAGCCAAGCAATGGAAGGTCGGCCTTTGATCCGCTCCATCTGCAGAAAAGCCTGCGCGTGCCACAGTCTCCCAACCTATGAATGGCAACATAAGTAGTGGATAGCTGTGAAAAGATTATGCTATGTACTGATAGAAACTTCAAGCTAGTACGAGATGGGGTGGACACTAAGCCAATTAAAAAAGCGGATTGTAACCCTTGACCACCACATAGTTCCTCGGAAGCTCATCAAAGGTCCTGAAGTTATGTTTTAATAAAATATTGCCCTCCAAATATTTTTCGCATTATTTAATTGAACATATATTAACGTTCCGAACTTCGTTGCAGTCGAATAATGGCTTTTGCGACGTGGTTTTAGGAAACATCGAATAGCAAAAATAATCAAAACACAGTGATATCTCTAGAAAAAATATATATTCCTACAAATGCAAAAATGGGCTTCAGCAACTTTTTGTGTACGAAGATAAAAAGGGCCAAAAGCATAACTTACTTTGACAGTTTTGCGACAAGGCCATTCAAAAGATTAATCGCCATTTGATTTATTGATAATTTAGGGTTTAAATGTTTTAGATGCAGTAAAACTACCTGCCTCCAACGCAGACGTCCTTAGTGCCCTTCACACAATGAATTGGACACGAGGTTGGGTCGAGCTAAGTCTGATAAACGCTATAAATACCAACCTCCAACGCAGACGTCCATCCATTCCCCCTTCAAGGTTAGGGTTAGGTTAAACAGATGTAAACATACCAGTCTCATTCCTGGAGCTTTCTTATTTACTGGTAAACAACAAAAAGAAGTGAGAGCTCTGGAAACATCACTGGTTTGAAATTCAAAAGTCGTACTCACACTCAATCTCGTACTCGTAGTCTGATCTGAAGTTCGCTAATATCTTTGTCAGTACAGCAGAACTTTATGAATGCATGTACTGACACTGTTAGGACAAGAGAAGGTGTCTGTATCAACGCGTGCGTGTTAGGCATGTTCACTGGAATGACATCACTTACATATGCTTCATGTGTAATTGAAGTTAAGGAATACAGAGTGAAATGTGAAACTGTAATAGTAAAACAATTGATGAACTATTTTTTATTCTAAACACTCACTGTGCAAAATGGCTTACTAGAGGGAGGGTAAAAATTAATATGAACTATACATTATGTGCCTCTTACCTTTTTTATTTCTGGCACCAAGGATACTTTGTCGACATTAAAGTGGGTCCGATGGGTGGGGAGTTCGACTTAAAACACTCATCAACCAGGAAAGTAGGAATATGACGTCAAACGCTTGGCTATTTCGTCATAACGGGCAAAGACAACGATAAAAGTGACGACATTTATGGTTTAAGTTCATCTTTATTAATAATCGTCGTAAAAAGAAACGTGATCATAATAGCCGTTTTACAAGAGTCCATAAGCAAGTTATGTTTACAAATCCTGTCACATATCGTTACTATGATATAATTAAGTTTAAATTTGTCTACTCCGTGACATGTTTAGCGGACAGTTATTCAAAGCCCTAGCCAACAAAGGGCTCAGGGGACCGGCAGGGCAATGTCCAAGACATTTAGTCAGCTAGTTGGTACCAGAAAGGGTCCATTCCAGCACCACCTAAGTAAGCTTATTGTAAAACAAAAAGGTTACACTTGCTCGTAAATCCGGAAAGAACTCTGACAAACATTTGGGACATAATTCAAAAACTCTATTTGTACTAAACGAAAAAAAGTGCTTGATGTGTGAATGGTATCAAATCGGCATTTACACTAGGGACCCATAGTGTAAGGCACAGCAAAATGGGTTCAAATGTGTTACATGTTCATTTCTTGAACGGTGGGTTATTTCAATATTTTAAGATTCCTTTCCGCTCGGTAAATCGGTAAATCAGGTAAATTAAATTTTAACGTCATAGTGTAGGAGTAGTCGCCTACTCTCCCGAGCCAGGGGCTAACGTGTAAACACTTGACGTCCAGGTAGAATTGGAACTTGGAAATGTTGGTTTTTATGGAGGGAGGAAAACCGGAGTACCTAGAGTACCCGGAGAAAAACCCTCCGCAAATTCCGCCGAAGTTGCCGGGTGTAGTTTCTAAATTTAGAAGTGCTGTGCCCAAAATGAATGTCGTGTAAATTTAAATGCAACATAGCTTGTTGTCACTCCACTGAGAGTTTGTCTACAATCTGGTTCCCAGATCTTCCACGGTTCTTTACCAATAAGAGTGAAATCTGGGTACGAAATCAATTAGTGCATCCACGGCTATTTACATTGATATCTTCACTCAAATATACTTGAACTCCATCCACTACTGAATGGAGCAACAACCATTAATTCGTTTTTTTTTTCCCGTTTTATCGGTTTTAACTAGCTCTACAGGTTTCTTTGCTGGTGTCCAGGCCTCTCGTGGCCTGAATGAAGACACATTACCGTTTGCGTCAATTGTTTGAGGTATGTCTGTAAATCAACATAAACCAAAGAAGAAATGTCAGAGGCGTATACCAGTGTATTGCTTTAAGCTATTAAAGCTTCCTAGCATGTCTTTTCTTTCTTTTGAGATGTGAATAAGGCTGGCTATTTGAAAGTTGTAGAAGTACAAATACTACCCACTCCCTTGCAATTTAAAAATGTAAGGTGGTAATGGATCTAATGCACCCTAGCTTTGTTGTTGTTGTTGTTTTATTGTTGTTGCATGCCTTATTGACAAGAAAACTACTTTTTTCTGTTCTTCAAAGCTAATCTTCCGTTCTCACCTTCAACTCGAGTTAGCTCAGCTGCTTTCAGTCGTCTCAGATATTCTTGAATTTCATGAAGTTCTGGCCATTTTCGATTCAGATTCATCCTTGACATTGTTCGTGGCTTAAAGGGAAGTTTCGTCCTGACTAACGAAGCTTTAGGTTTGTGCCTCAGAGTTTCGGCCACCAGGTAGAACTGTGCTTCTTGAGGCTGCAAAAACCAGATTAACTTGTTTTTATCGTCGAAAAACTCGACCTTTTTGTCATCAAGAGTGTTAATTTCCTGCAATTGAAAATACAGGATTCTTTTAGTAAACAACTGATGCTCAGTGCTTCCACTGGAAAAACATTTCCACCACAGTTCACCAGTATAAAATAATTCATATTGAAGGTTCCGGACACACGGTACAACATCGCAGCATGTCATGCCGGGCCACCCGTGCATTACTGGATGCAACAATTTGGGTTGGACACAGGATGCAAGTGAGCAATTAATCCTTGTTTTCACTAGCGACACAAGTGTACGCATAAGCACTAAAAGAAGAACCTGTAATGGGTAAACGCATACCTGATCCTGTGCACAATTTTAAATGTTGCTTTGTGTGTTTGAGATCTGCAAATCTTGCATTACACATGCCCACCCCCTGTACCTTATGAAAGGCATCATCACACACGCATATTCTGTTTTTGTTGTTGTTGTTGCAAAAGGCATCACACATGCATAGTCTGTATCTTATCAGTAAAAGGCATCACACATGCATATTCTGTATCTTGTAAGAGACAAATTAAACAAGGACGATGTTTGGCGCACGCATGTTCTTCATTTACCTCTTCATCTCATTCCAGGTTGTTCAGGATCTCTGCGTACTTTTCGCTTGTTGTATTGTGTGCGAAAGGTGAACCTAACCTCATGATATTTCAGTTTTAAATAAAATTTGTAAGGATTTCATTTTGCATTCTTAAGTTTTCTAAGCTTATTTAATTCAAAAGCCTCCGCCAGGATTTTGCTTGCAGACTGCGCTATTTCCTGCACAAAACAACACCAGCAATGAAGCATTCGTTTACTTAAAAGGACGGCGTAAATCGGAGAATACATTACCCGCTCGTCAGATGAAAAACTTCGTCACTGAAGGAATTAAAAGTCAAGTTTCAAACTCAACAACCAAAGACATGCAAGATGACAGACCTCTTTCCAATTTTTTACTAAGGATTCGAAAGTTCCTAGGTTGAATAAAAACTTGAAAAATGTTATGCAGGCTGGCGTACCTCAAGTTTGACGTCGTGATCTCGAGGTGCAGTGTTTTTCACCATCCCTCCAACGTCGTCGTAGATGACGTCATGAAGACTCAAGATTGGTTTAGGTTTGCTTTTGTTGAAACTTCTGTTTTCCCAGGCCCCCGTGTGAGGATCAAATCGGTACTATAACATACAAGAAGTAACATGTGTTAGGTTAGGTTAGGTACTCTCGTGCCATTATTCACAATTAAAAAATACATATCCTCGATTAAATGAACTGCTCTGTTTCTGTGAACTGTCATACAATGATTGATCAACTATACACATCGACTTTCCCGGCTTTTTATTTGTGTTCCTATAATTACCTTGAAAGTTTTGAAAGCGAAAAAGGTGTTAGCGGGAATGTGTTCACTCTCCACAAACATAGCCGCCCCAGCTTTTCAGATGGGTAATGCATTGGCCTCGTGCCTTAAGAGCGGTACTGGTACATACAATTTACTCATCCAAACGAACAAAGGAAAATGACTCATTCTATTTTAGGTGTTATTGGCAAAAGCTCACAAAGCGCGACAGCAGTGGTTTGTACTCTATGAGTCTTCAATCTTAGACATAGTTTCGGTGACGATGTTTTAAATAACTGAGTACAGAAGACCCTGAACCTTGAAACCTATTTTAATAAGACTTACAAAAAGGCAGCAGGAAGAGTTAAACTATTGTGGGGAATTCGTTCTTCCATTGACATACTTAGTGCTGAGAGAATATACAGAGCAATGATCAACTCTAGAATTTTATTCAGGAAACAGCTTAACGAACATTTGATGTATTGAACAATTTTTATCCTTATTCATTTTATTTTATTTTAGAGTTTAGACCGTAGATTTTAGACTTGAGATTTTAGTTTTTAGATTTAAGATTTTAAACATTAGCTTTTTTTTTTAATCAGGTTTTTTATTTTTGCCATTAATAACAGTGTTCTTGCACTGAAGAGTTATCCTGTTAAAATATTCGCTTATTATTATTATAGCAGAATTCACGTCTGTATGCTAAAAGTTAAACTAGCTACACAGGGTGCATAGCGTAACCTGTGAGCCTTGGAGTAAAATAATAATGTTTGTAACTAAGAGGTACTTTTATTACTACCAAAAACTGCAATACATTTCCAGATTTTCAGCTGGAGTGAAAACATCGAAAAGGCAGTATGAATTGTAAACGCACAACTCTTTTCGACTTCGCAACCATTCTTGTAAATTAATTTGTTATCTTACATTTTGAATGCCATTGCACCTATTCACTATTTATGTATTAGATATCGATTATTATTTGGATTTCCAGAGGCTCTTTAACAAAACTGGATATTTATGACATGAAAAAACGTTTAAAACCTAAAAGATAAAACAATGAATTAGAAACTCGTATTTTGATTGCTGACCTGTGGTAACAGTTTCCAGCCCTGTGTAGCCACCATATCGACTGCCTCTAACACAAAGTGAACTGTCTCGTCATCCATGAAATAAGATAAGTTTATCCTAGCAAAGCCAGGTCTGAAAATTGAATGCAGCATGATCATTTAGCACTGGTGAAGGTCGCCAGATGTAAGTTAAGACGATTAGAACTATGTGGAACGACTGGCGTTTTCTCAGACGGTAGTGAGGTCAGTGAGGTCAGGATGTGCTTTATTATTATGCTCTCTAGGATGCGGGAAGGGAGACGCTATTCTGCACCTTATGACATCTTGTACCATGTAGGAAGTAGAAAGAATTGTGTAAGGCCTAAAGCCAGGCCGAGAGATTGAAAAAGCCTTTTTATATTCCCTTAAGAATTAAAATAATTAAAATGAGAAGGTAATAAGTTAAGAGATGTGGATATACGGTTGGACACGTGATGAAGAATACGGAAAGGCAATGAAGTCTGTATGAGAAGTGCTGGAAAACCCACAAAAAATTTGGCATAGAATGGTAGAAAAGGAAAGAAGTAAAGAACTGTGGTGGAAGAGTCATGGAAGGAGGCATGTGATCTATCTATGTAGTGTTCTAATACCCCGTGTTTTTCCTCTTTCTAATAAATCATTTTTGTCTTACCTCATTATTTCCAAGGGCTCCTTGCATGATAGTTCTATGTCACAACTGCAAGATAAAAATACTTTTTCCTCAGCGCTTACACTGGTAAATTTTAACTGGCATTACAAGATTATTTTCACATTAGTCTAGAACTTTCAATTCTTGCCTTTGTTCTAACACTGATCGATTTTCGTATTTAGTTAGAGTATCTGAGAAGCTTGACCCTTCCACGCCCAAGAGCTTGGGCGGCTGGCTCAAAAGAGGGAAAATTATTTAAATTCGTTTCAGTGTAAAAAATCAAAGGGTGAACAGTACCACAAGAAAGTGGCGCAAGAGAGATTTGATTTTAAAGCGGTTAAACAGTCATACCAAATGTTTGTCTCAGGAAAAAAACAACTCACTCGTCATGCGTTTCAAGAAACCGATTGAACTTTCTTATCGTGGTCTCGTTTATTCCCAGGAATAAAAAAAAGAAGTTAAAAACGTGACTGTTAAGCTCAGTTATAAGACAAGTGCAATGCAGTTACCCCTAACATGGCCTTACCAAAACTAGATTCTTACGATCCTCGTCGAACAAGCCGTTTGAAAAGCGAAAGGTAAATGGTCATCCGTTTTTCATCAACTAGACAGAAGGAAATAGGCCAAGAAGAGGGCAAATTTTCTACTGGATCTTCTAAATTCTCTTGTACGTGGTTTTTATTACAGTACAAACAGTTCATCATTTTACTCAAACACAGTCGCAAGCGCGTGTGAAAGTCGTTTGCCGCGAGGGACACGATTAAACTCCCTGAAATTTTCTGTACTACGTTTTGCTTGATTTTCTTATTTGCTCTCCCAATAACTCAGCTGAAATATGGAAAAGCTTTCTTTTTCTTTCAGAGGATTCGCACTGACGAGGGACTAAGGCTCAAAACGTCAGCTTATGAATGTCTTCATGGAGGCCAATTGACCTTATATCAACTTATCTGATATCAACTTTAAGTGTTCCATTCCTCCACTGAAACACCATGTGCAGTTTCTATAGAAACTAATCCGTTTTGTTCTTTCTTTTAGTTAACTTAGATCTTGCTTTGCCTGTGCGTAAGGTCCTGCGCATGCGCACCCCCCCCCCCCCCCCCCAGCCTGGATGCCATAGAGGTCATTAAGAAGCACAGACACAAAATTATGGTGCAACAACTTTCCACTGTCCTCATGTCGAATTACCATTGAGAATATAGGAAGACGACAAGCACTTTCCCAGAATTGTGATGTCTGGATTTCTTCGCCAAACTGCAAAGGCTTTCCTTTATAACGACAAAAAGATGGTTCGATGAGGGACCGGTCAATACGTATGGGGGAGGGGGTGGGAGCACAGAAGAGGTGGGTTACTATGTTTTCAGCCTTCCCAATGGGGTGGAACATGCTATTCTTAGCCTCAGGAAGGGGTGGGTCATCATCTTTTAAGCCTTGTATATTGAAATCCTGCAAACGTTCAAACCCTTCTGTAAGCCAAGGGTCAAGAGAGTCTTTGCAAAATCTACATACAACTTGCAGGAAAAGGCCATTTGAGCAAACAGAACCCTGCAAGCTGAATTTTGGAAGCTTACAGATTAATTGTTGAAGACCAGACAGTCGACATTCCAGTTGTATTATCGTATATTAGAGATCTTTCAGAGTCACAATCAGAGTCACTCCTTATTTAACATCAATGTTGTTTAAGCATTGTAATAATACTACAAATGTAACTACAACAGAAACTCAACATTCTATTTAATTAAGAACCTGCAATGGTGAACATCAGCCAATTGTAACTTCCAAGTGGCTAACAATGAACAAAGATTACTATAAAATTAATATAAATATTATATCCTGGGGTTTCGTTTGAGGCTGGAGGCCGGACATAACGTCTGATCATTTGACATGTAAGGTCCAGTACTTACAAACAAAACAAAAATTTTCTGAAGTGTAAATAAATCAGACGATCTTGCATTTGTTTGTCAAAGCCAGCTAGAGTTGAGCCTTAGTTTGCCCACAAAATAGTGTAACTCATACACTAATTGGAAACGAATGATCATCCCTGTCATTTGTAGTGAAATCCGGTCCAGAGAATGCATAAAACGACGTTTCAGCGAGTCCAGTTTCAAACATTTCCCGGGGGAGCATGCCCCCGGACCCCCCCCCCCAGAGGTTCCTGCCTTCACCACTCATGTTTGCGCCTTTGGATCACATCCTCTCGTTTTACCTAGTTTTACCTATGAATCTGGTACTTAAAATACCGAAAACCCTGTATATCGATAAAACGTTTTCTGTGTTAAAAATGAACTCTTTTCTCAGCATAATATAGTGACCCATACAGCTGTAATTGTAAATTATTGTGTATGATTAACATGCAGTATTATTACGTGCGCATATTTAACATGTGAAATCCATTCAAATAATTATTAATCGAATCAAGTGGCAAAACAACATGATAAAGTGATGTGGTGACCTGGGGGGGTGGGTCATGTTATTTTCATTCAATACTTTGGGGTGGGTCAGTAGAGTTTATGCCCATGTAAAGGGGTGGGTTATGCATTTTGGGCCACCACTTTTCCAAATGCTCCGGCCCACCCCACCCAACCCCCCATACTTATTGACCGGTCCCTAAATGGTTAGGAATCATAGAGACATGTTTGATGTAAAAACAAAACTGGTACAGTACCCGTCCATTGTTAAGATGAATATGCACGAAGAGGGCCTTTACCAATCTTGGAGTATTCTGTCAACTTTCCAAAGTTTTTCCATAAGGGTAAGAAAGCACAAGTTTTAATTATTCTGGCCATCGTTTAAAGTACTCAACTAGTGGTCAGTTCATTTAAAAGTAGAATGAGTAGAATGAATACGTTCCTGCGCCGCTTCTGGGTAAGATCGCACACGAGCCACAGAAGGTCTTAGCTTAAACCGGTTTCTGCAGCATGAAGCAACAGAGATTATTGCTACTCCCCCCCCCTGGATCGGATGCTAGTCCACTCCAGGGTTACCCCCACCAGTATGTCGCCGGTACCCATTTATACACCTGGGTGGAGAGACACAATATAGGGTAAAGTTTCTTGTCTTAGGAAACATCACGATAGCAGGGACCAGGCCTCGAACCACCGACCTTCAGATCTGAAGTCCAACGTGCTGCGCACTAACCACTACATCATCGCGCCCCAACCCTGTTCCTGGCTAATGTTTAAAAAAAAACCGCGTTTGCTTGTAAAACTCAAGCCACAGGCGAGGGTCCAAACAACAACAACAACAACAAGGATTTGCATAAGTAAGTTTTGTTTAGGTACTTTTTACACAAGTACTTTATTCCTCAAGAAAAAAAAGCAATTCTCCATTGTCTCATTGTCTTGTTGCCTCGTCTTGTCGTCCTCACACCTGCGTTTACACAGCCTCTTCAAAGCCTTGCCTAAGTCAACTACGCAACCAATCAGAGCACGCGTGATATCCTCAGTGATCTAAATTTTAAAACTAGATACTACAAAGAGAGTCTTGAACAGTTGCTGCTGTTACGGTATACATTCATCCATATAATTTATCTGTACACCAGAAATATTCAACAACAAGATAATGACATCACACACGACGCTTTCGACTGACCCTGGTAGCATGCAGGAATGGGTTCGATTCCTGTCGAAGACTCGGATGCTTTCTTGTGACATGGTGAAAGTTACATCTTTCTTAGTTATACCATAATTAAACTTGGCGTTTGTACCTCTGACCTTCAGGTCGAAAGTCTGACAATCTAATGACGACTGCGCCTTAATGTTCTCTACTGACCTGCATAGCTCCTCTTCTCTCTCTTGAATAATAGTTGTCCCAACGGCCTGAAACAGAAACAAATCAACATCCGCAACACTCTCATAAGACTATGGAGGGGGGGCTTACCATGTTGAAAAACCATGCGGTTAGAAGTTTACCTGTAAAAGCCACATGTCCGTAAATTCTAAAACTTTTAACATGTACAATTTCAGACGAGATTTTCTTCAACATCAGTTTCTGTTCTTGTTTTCTTGTTACTGAGAGGCACCGTAGCCCTGCCCATTTTTCCCAGACTAGTCCGCCATTTAATTCACTCTCGGTAACCATACTAGTTCGCTAGCTATATTAGTGACACTATGAAATATAGCCGAGGTTTTTTTAAATTGTAAGACATTGCCTTACCTCTTTCAGCTGGAAGACCATACCAGCCCGTATTGACTACATATATTGTAGGTCTGTCATTATTTGCTTCAACTGGAAGACCATACCAGCCCGTATTGACTACATATATTGAAGGCCTACCATTACCTGTTTCAGTTGGAAGACCATACCAGCCCGTATTGACTACATATATTGTAGGCCTATCATTACCTGTTTCAGCTGGAAGACCGTACCAGCCCGTATTGACAGTTTGAGCGGAAATTTTACTCTCTTTTTCTTTTTTTCCCAGACTAATAAGAAGCTATATGGTCTTACCGCGCCTCTTGCTTGAAGGTCGTGGTCTGTCGTGACGTCACACTGGTTGTGGTATGTGTTGGCGTAAAAGGGGTACACATAGTCCCGGATGTAGTTCTCGATAAACTTGAGTGGCCTGGTGAAAGATTGTTTCAAATATTTGATATTACCCGTGCACGTTTCTTGTAGAGGGAGGGATCAAAACTGATCTCTTAATAAAATAGGTACGAAAATGCCCTGTCCGGCAAGGTTTTCGGGAAGCAAAAAGCTCCGAGCTTTCAGGTGGCCCAAGGTTATTTATCGGGCCAATAGCAAATAATAAGGTGGCAAGGAATTTTAGTCAATCGAATCCTATTTTTCGAATTTTTGAACTAAAAGCTATTCTTAACAAGGGTCTGCGGGTATATATCTATCGGACCTATAATACTCTTCCCAAAACACGTTTTTGAACAGGAAACGTCAAGCGATCTCTGAGAATTTTCGGAAGCTGACAGAAACATTCTAGAATAGTATAAATTAAACCCCCCAAGTTTTATGGTGATCAAACTCATTTCGTGTTAGTTATAAAAGGTTTTGTTGAAGCCTTCTTGTCAAATGCGATTGGTTATCATGTGCCAAGTTATAACTTTTTCAGAATGACCAACCGGCATAAAACCATCAATCTTTATTGATTGCCAAGATTTGATGCGAGTCTCCGATTCTTCACCTTTTACACTGACGTTTTCAGGGACACCAGCTTTTTAAATGGTGGGTTCTGGGTCATTATAGCTGTCACACTTATGCGGCAGTTGAGACAGACACAAGAGTAAAGCAGTTACAAGAGCACAATCAAGATGTTTGACATCTTGTTTGAAGTCATTATATAAAAGAATTCATTAAAGCGTATAAGAATAATCGCAGTAATAAGGCTTAACACAAATCGAGTTTGACCGCCATAAAATTTAGCTCCTTAATAATTCAAGGATATTTTTGTCAGATGGCTAAAATTCTTAGAAATCGCTCTAAATTTTCCTTTTGTAAAACGTGTTTTACGAAGGGTATTATAGGCCTGACAAATACCCGCGGAACACCTTAACCCTCGTTAAGAATAACCTTTAAGTTCACGAATCCGGAGAATACTATTAGGATTCGGTTGTCTAAAACCCTCTGCCACCTCCATAATTACCTAAGAATCTGAACAGGTGAAAATTCCCTATTGTTAAAAAGCATTCATTTTAACTGTTCTTTAATAGGGCTATATCATATATTTAAAGAATCACTTTGAAAATCCAAAGCATTTGCATCAATGGAAGCCTAAAAATCACTAATGATGCACTTTTTTCTGTGTCCACTTTAGTGCACAGAAACTGTTAAAAAGTGTGTTTGCCTACAAGATGGCCATAATGGAAATAGATTCTAACATCAGGCAGACTTTTGCAAGTTATTCCCTCGTCTTAAAGAAAAACAGTAAAACTAGTTATGGCTCGTTCTTCCTTTGAAAATCATGTTCACTTTCTAATGTCAACCTCAGAAAAACATTCCCCTGTGTGTGTGTGTGTGTGTGTGTGTGTGTGTAGGGGGGCGGGGCTAAATTTATATCTGGACACCTTGCTCATACATCACGGAATCGGTGCTTTAAGACCACCCCGAGGGGGCGATAACAGGGAAGATCACTGATATCGCCCCCTTAATGGTAGCAATAATATTTATTCGATATGAGCACGATCCTCAGGACAATTTCCATGACATTCACATAAGAAACAAAACAACAACCAAGTAAAAGCGTTTGTCTTAATTTTTCTGTTGAAGGCTCCAGACCTGGAAAAAGATGTGATGCTGATTATTATTATTATTATTATTATTATTATTATTATTATTATTATTATTATTATTATTATTATTTATGCAAAGTGTTTGTCTTGACTGCGACCATATCCACAAATTAATGACGTTTCATGGGTCACGTTCTTAAGTTCTCCTGAGCCTAAAATCTACTTACTTTATAGAAGCTGTGTAGTCGCAATATATAACTAATAAAAGAAAAAAAACGTGTGGGTTGCTAGGCATCAGTCAGGAGATACAAAGAGTTTATTAGTGTCAGGAGGAGTGGTTATGCTATCATTTCTAACTGTAGCGCGCTTACCAAGTTAGTTTACAAGGGCGAAGATAAAGCACCTTTTCTTACATGTAAATGTGTTTTGATAAAATGTTCTTTGGGTCTCGTACACGCATGTCCTCACGCGTATGCAAATAGCAGTCTTACCACCGATTTCACTGCTAGGCAACCAACATCCATAGCAGTTTTCTGTCAGTCATCATACCTTATATGAATTGACTAAGGAAACCGACTTCGTTTTGCGATGCTCACTTGTAGCTTGTGTAGCCTGTGTTGAGCCCCTCTGAAGATATTTTATGATGCGCTTTGTTCCTCGTGGAGATTTTGTCTCAGAAGATGAAAATGAATTGCTAACTTTTCAAAGCGTGATTAGTTAAGGAATCATTCTCCCCAGACGAGAAGAAACAAAAAGAAAGTTCCGGAGATATTATCCTCGAAGCCTTCAATATGGCGGAAGGTATGGCGGAAGGTTTGGCCGAGAAGGTCGACCTTATCTTATCGAAATTGTCCAAGCTTGACAAACTGGATCAGATCGAACTCCGTCTAAACAACCTTACCACCTCTGTCTCCAGTTTTGAAATGTCCGTGAGTAGGCTTGAAAAAGAAGTCTCAGCTCTCGATTCTAAAACCAAGACCATCGACAAGTCGGTCAACGAGCTCAAAGAAAGCGCAAGTTTCTGTGAAGATGAAATTGAGGAAATGAAAAAGAATGCCTATGACATCAAAGACGGCTGCACTTCAGACATCGAAGACCTACGTAAGCAGTTTTTGTATTTAGAACACTACAGCAGAAGGGAAAATTTAAAGCTTTTGGGCATTCCTGAGAGGATCATTTCTGCCGACGAAGATGATGACAGGCCGAGCGAAGACACGAAGGCACTTGTTTACAAGTTTATGGAGGATGAGCTGGCGATAGAAAACCCACAGCAGAAAATTGAATTTCAACGCATTCACCGTTTGGGAAAATCAGCCAAGAATGGGCCACGTACTTAAGTGGCCGAACCCAAAGATGTAGTGTCAACGGCAAACTATCAACTGCTCGTACCCTCAGTTGCGGCGTGCCTCAGGGCAGCATATTGGGTCCTTTACTATTTTTAATTTACATTAACGATCTCCCGAACTCCCTGCAGAACGTTGTACCAAGAATGTTTGCCGATGATACCAATCTTACGTTATCTGTTAAGACGTTAACAGAGCTTAAGCTGGCTTTAGCCCCTGAATTAAATAACCTTAGTTGTTGGCTGAAAGCTAACAAGCTCAGTTTAAATGTTGCCAAAACAGAGTTAATGATTATTGGATCAAGGCAAAGACTATCTGTTCAACGTGACGACGTAGAAATCAGAATTGATGACCAAATTATCGAAAGAGTTGATCATACTAAATCTTTGGGTCTTTTCATTGATGCTCATCTCTCTTGGTGTAAACACGTGGAAGAGATTTGCAAGAAAGTCTCTTCAGCTATAGGTGCCCTTAAACGAGTGCGGCCCTTTATATCGAAAGAAACTGCAATTCAAATTTATAACGCTTTAATTATACCACATTTTGATTACTGCAGCCCTGTCTGGGACTGTTTGAGTGGTTACTTGAGTGATAAGCTCCAAAAATTACAGAATCGTGCAGCCAGAGTTATTACTAAATCACCCTTTGATACAAGCTCAAACCACCTTCTGTCCACCCTCGACTGGGAGAGGCTATTTCTTCGACGAAAGAAACAGAAAGCTTTGATGATGTTTAAAACTATGAATGGACTTGCCCCAGATTATCTTCAAAGTCTTTTCTCTCAGCGTCACTCTGTTTATAACTTGAGAGACTCTGAGGGAAAGCTGACGCTACCCAAACCAAACACCAACTATTTGAAACGGAGCTTCTCTTACAGCGGGGCTATGTTATGGAATAACTTACCCAAATGCCTAAAAAATGCTGTATCTGTTAATAATTTTAAGCAAATTATTAAGAAGATAGCTGATATATCGGATTCCCACACGGCAATCATGTAAAGCAGTTGTAATTAGTTTTAGTTATTTACTTAATTAAGCTTATTTAACTGATGATTTTCCGTGTTTAAATAAAGTTTTACTACTACTACTACTACTACTACTACTACTACTACTACTACTACGTCCAATCCTAGCCCGATTTCTCCGCTATTCAGACCGCGAGGAAGTTTTACAGCTGGCTCGAAGTAAGTTGAAAGATTCTGATTTTGCAGTTTACGAAGACATTCCCAAAGAACTGTATGACATTCGAAAAGCTCAAATGCACCAAGTTAAAGCAGCGAAGAAAAAGGGTTTAAAGGCTGCTTTCAGTAAGGCCCAGCCTGATCGCCTCTTTATTAACGGCAAATTTATCCCTGTAAACCAACCGTTTTTCTAGGTTTATTGTCTTTTCCTTCATAAATCATATAACTTTGAGACACCACTCTTGTAAGAAACAAAAATTATGCAAGAATGCAGGATTTTGCTTTGAATAGCCTTTTAACGGTTCTGCGGAACGCGCATGACGCCCGGAGATGACGCCCACACAACTTGTTTTGGGGCAATGGGTAACACTATGCTTTTTTCTTTGTTTTGTTTTGTATGTGTTTAAAGTTTTTCCAGATATCAGTTTTTTCAATAAGTTTACCAGTTTTTGCAGTGTAATTATCTCTTATTGTTCACTCGGCTCCACTTCCTTTTGTTTCCATCTACTACTTTTAACACCCCCACTTGAGTATCGCTAATTATAATTTAAGCTTTTGTCCTTGAATGCTCGAGGGATTCGAGATTTTCATAAGCGTAAAGCAATTCTTACATGGATTAAGAAACAAAAAGTCGATATCGCTTTTCTACAAGAAACATTGAAAATCAATGGAAGTTTCAATGGCTAGGCAAAATGTTGTTTTCGCACGGCACAACTCACAGCAAAGGCGTTCTTATTCTTTTCAGCAGCGACCTTCAGATTGATATTAAGAACGTGCAGGGGGATAGCGAAGGCCGATATATCTTTGTGGAAGCACTTGTTCAAGATACACCGTTTCTTTTTGTTAATTTATATGCGCCAACGGAAAGGTGTGAACAATGCCCTTTCTTTGACCGCTTTGCCGAGGCTTTAGAAAACATGAATGCCGACCCCAACAGTCAAATTATCATTGGTGGTGACTTTAACACTCATCTTGACTCTATACTTGATAATCTAGGAGGAAGAATAGAATCCAAACCTTCTGTTAAAAAAATTAACGAAATAATGACGGCAATGGATCTTATTGACATTTGGAGAATTCGCAATCCCGAAAAGAAGCAATACACGTGGACTCAAAAGAAACCGTTAATAAGACGACGCCTAGATTACTGGCTCATCAGCACAGAAATTCAAGATGACATCACGGAAGCAAACATAATCCCTGCTATTAAGTCTGATCATTCGGCAATAACTCTCACAATAAATAGCCTAGATAAGCAACCATTTGGCTCTTCTCACTGGAAATTTAATTCTAGCCTTTTAGACGATGCGACTTATATCCATCTCATCACCTCAAAATATTCCGACTGGCTTAACGAATTCAAAGACGTCAACGACAAACGCGTTCTGTGGGATCTAATTAAGTATAGAATAAGACAAGTTTCTATTAAATATAGCAAGGAAAAAGCTAGAGAACGAAGAGCCCGTCTGGTAGAAGCCGAACAAAAAGTTACGCAGTGCGATTTAATCTGCAATACAGACCCTTCAGAGAAAAACATCTATAACCTTGAGACTGCAAAATATGAATACGAACTTCTTTATGACTATATTGTGCGGGGAAACATTGTAAGATCAAGAATAAATTGGTATGAAAATGGCGAAAAAAATTCAAAATACTTTCTTAATCTAGAAACTACAAGGTCCAGTAAAACCGCGGTCCGTCGACTTTTTGATTCTAAAGGAAAGATAACGGTTAACCCACAAGCTATAATGAACGAACTTAAAAGCTACTATCAAAATCTATACAGTAGCCGCGATCACGACTCGAATGAGGATCTTTGCTCAGATTTTTTGGATAACAATAGTATCCCAACTCTAAGTGAACAATCAATGTTGGTATGCGAAGGAAAGCTTTCGCTCACGGAATGCCATAAACCTCTACAAAAATTTCCAAACGGTAAAACGCCGGGTAATGATGGCCTTACTGCCGAGTTTTACAAATGTTTTTGGAACTTACTAGGTCAGCAACTTACGGACTCCTTAAATTTCTCTTTTGAGAACGGCGAATTATCTAACTCACAAAAACAGGCTGTCATTAGGCTTATAGACAAAAAAGACAGGGACAGAAGATACATTAAGAATTGGAGACCTATTTCTCTTTTAAATGTCGACGTTAAAATTGCCTCGAAGGCCCTCGCCTCGCGTTTAGAAAACGTTTTACCAGAGATCATACATCCTGATCAGTATGCTTATGTCAAAGGAAGAACGATATTCGATGCCGTTAGGACAATTGACGATATTATGGAATACACTAAAATCAAACAGCTACCTGGACTAATGGTTGCTTTCGACTTCGAAAAAGCTTTCGATTCATTAAGTTGGCCTTTTTTGTTTAAAGCTTTGAAATCTTTTAACTTTGGTGAGTCCTTCAATAAATGGGTTTCTACTCTTTATTCCAATATTTCAAGCTGCGTCCTCAACAACGGCTTTGCGACACAAATGTTTGAAGTACGCAGGGGTGTTAGACAAGGTGACCCGCTGTCGGCCTATCTTTTCATCGTGGCTCTGGAGGTATTGCTTATCAAAATTCGTTGCGATAAGAAGATCAGAGGAATTATGGTTGAAAATAGAGAAATAAAATTAGCAGCTTTTGCTGATGACTTAACTACATTCTTACAAGGAATCAACTCCTTTCAACGCCTTTCTAAAATTCTAGACGGCTTTGGAATCTGCTCAGGACTGAAACTAAATGCGGAGAAGACCGAAGCTTTATGGTTGGGGAGCAATCACGAGAACCCTCCGTATATCGATATAGAGAAAGTTAATAAACCAATCAAGATTCTAGGGGTGCATTTTACTTACAACTGGCGCAAACGTCAAGAACTAAATTTCGATGCTGTATTGAAATCGATATCGAAAACTCTGAAGGGGTGGAAATGGAGGAACCTCACCCTATATGGGAAAATCCAGGTCGTGAAGTCCTTCGTCATACCCAAATTTATGTTTCGTGCTTCTCTCATCTGTCTCTCTAAAGATATCATAAAACAGGCTAACTCCGTTATCTATAAATTTATTTGGAAAGGAACGGATAAAACCAAACGTCTCGCTATTATCAGCGATTACAAAAACGGTGGTTTAAGAATGCCTCACATTGAAACATTAATCGACACACATCGCATAATGTGTCTTAAAAAATATTCTCAGGACTATATTTCCCCTTGGAAGCACATCCTGTCTTTTTTTCTGAAGGAGTACGGGGGCAAATTTCTTTTGCATTGTAATTTTAGTGTTGCTGAATTACCTAGCTATCTTCCAAATTTCTATAAAGAGTGTTTCACAGTCTGGTGCAAACTATCAACCTTATCTGTTTCAACTCGCGAACATGTCCTAGAACAAGTATTATGGAACAACCAATTCCTTCGCATTGACGGAAAGCCCGTATTCTGCAAGAAAATATCTTCTAACGGTATAATATCCCTTGGAAGCATATTGACAAAAAATGGAAATTTCAAACCTTGGAATTTTTTTAAAGTAAATGGACTAAATCCCAACGACTATCTTCTACTTATAGGTCTTTATAAATCGCTCCCTTTTGCATGGAAAAACTCATTAAATCCAATGATGAAGCTGATGATCCATCTATCTCTCAAAACACTGCCCTTAAATTCACTCTTAATTTGAAGGACGATACTCTGAGTCTTGACTCAATTACATCCTCAAAACTGTACTGGAAACAGATAGAGACTATTCAGGTCTATCCCTCTGCACGAGTTAAATACACTACTCGATTTTCTACTTGCAATCTTGATTGGGATTCAATCTATCTGATTCCGCACCTTGTCACCCTAGACACCAAAACAAGAACTTTTCAATATAAAGTACTTAATCGAATAATCTTTACTAACAAAACACTATACAAAATGAGGTTAGTCGATTCACCTCTTTGCACCTTTTGTAAAATTTCAGATGAATCCCTCGAGCATCTATTATGTAGTTGTGAATTTACTATAGCTTTCTGGAAGTCTGTTGTTCTTTGGGTTAAGTCTTTACACATTGACATTGACTCTCTAAACGATTGCGACATCATTTTTGGTCTTATACAAAAGAGGCCTCACTGGCTGCTTTTAAATCATATAATCATTGCTGGCAAACAGATTATCTATCAAAACCGTCTGAAAAACTATGTACCATTACTGTCTCATCTTATAGCTAAATTAAGGTATACAGAATCTATTGAACGAGCAATAGCTAAAAAGAACAACAGACTTAACATACATGAAGGGAAGTGGAAGCCTTTGCTTAATATTTAATGTATCAAAAAGATACTGTACCGCTGGAAAAATTTAAATTTAATTAATTATTAAATTAATTTTATTTTATTTCATTTATTTTTTTTTCGTTTTAGTGTGTATAGGCCGTTTATCTTTATCTATGACAGCGATGTAATGCAATGTATGTAGTGTAACGTATGCAACGTAGTCAGTAATGTCAGTCGATGTGTGTATGTAAAGAAAGATGTTAAAATGACAAAAAAAAAAGTTAAGGAATCATGATCATTTTATTGACCTAACTTCCTCGCTTACAAATCTAACCAGGTCCCCCTCCAGAAAGCTGCTTCATTTTGCAACTGCAACAAAATCGACTTACAACATTAGCATGAAACGGTTACATTTGCAGCTGAAAAATCTAAACAGATCAATCTTTGTTATCTTAGCACAACATGGCATTTCAAGAATTTTGCTTAAATTTTCTTCTTGGGTACAAACAACGTTCAACTCAGGCTACCGCTAAATTTGGAAGCACTTCTAATAGCCGAAAATTTATGGTATTTTGCTTCAAAAGAATGCTGTTCTTTACATTTTATTATTTAACTTCACACTTTTTTCTCACTTTGTATAGGTATATGCATGTATGAGATTTGCTATTAATCACGCAGGAAAAACGTTGGTTCGCCTGTAAATGTAAGGATTTAATTTGTTAGCCTGGTTTCTGTTTCACTTAAGTCTAACTAGAAATAGTGTTCACTATAGCTGCCCCCGTTTTTGATACCCTGTTTATTGGATGCGTATTGAATACAAAGACTGTTTATACTACTGCTGAAAAGTTAACGTTTCAACCATTTTATTGAAGTTAACATCCATGTAAGTTGTCAACGTATTTATCTTTAAATTTTAGAGTGTAATATATTATAACCATATGGTACTGAAGCGAGATTTTGTGTAACAGCAACATATTGTATGGTATTAAATTTGTGATACTTTTGAAAACAAAAGGTCAACAGAAATTATTACAACAATAACCAAACTTGCAACAATGTATTTGTAGACAATATAATGATCTGCAATCTATTTAGCCATAAACCAGTCAATATAAAGCCATTACAACTATGCAATAAATATTTGTGTAACTGGAACGTTTTGTATGTTAATAAATTTGTGAAATTTTTGGGGAAAAACATTACCAATAATCATTACAACAACAATAATCAAATTTGCCACAATGTATTGGCACAAAATATAAATATCTGCAATCTAAATATTCATAAACGGCATCAATGTATTACAACTATGCAATTAATATGCTGTGTAACAGGAATCTATTGTACATGAATCATAATGAATTTGTAATTTTAAGAAAACAGGTCCAATAACAAAACTTGCAAGAATGTCTTGTTAGAAAATATTGACTTATTATCTACAATCTATTTTTTCATACACTACTCAATATAAATATATATTTCAACTATATAATCAATATTTGCCTAACTGGAACGTTTTGTATGTCAAGAAAAAACACTATTGTCTGACAACACTATTTTTACCACAGTTAGCTGTTCACTTTTACTGTGATTGAAGATGTGGTATGGGTTTTCATACCAATAACAAGTTTGTTATTTGGGGAAAGCTGAAAATTTTTCTCTGTAAACTTCTCGTAATGATTGAAAGTTTGAAAACTCTTGCAAATTTACTGAAAGATCATCAAAATAAGTCCATTTACATGTGTTATGATTGTTAACAGCACTTGTAAAGTGGTTGTTGTGACATCGCACTACACCTCTAAGTTTATAATGAGCTCCACTGATTTCAATCTCCTCAAACACACTTATGTCTTTCATTAATGCAGGAGGAAATTCAATAAAAAGGAAACGCGAGTTTAATACATTCCTCAAAACAGGCTCAGTAGTTTGACTACTACAATTGGTGCAAAATAACCTTCCTGGATTTGAATGCATTTCAGTAACAAAAAGAGGCCACATATCGTTATCTAAACCCAACTGGTTTAATCCATATGCTGTAACTACTGTCAAAAGAATACTGCTATTCAAAGTCACAAAACTCGAGCATGAGCTACAAAATGAATCAAATGTTCTCAGTGTCATGAAAAGGTTCTCTTCCTCATCATTGAGATAACCAAATGTCTTTTTCTCAAATATCTGGCTAAAACAGGCATTACAATCCCTAGCCGCAAATGAACTACAAAGGCCTATGATGTATGACCAAACAGGCTCGCGAATTTCCCTCAATAATGAACTGTCTTCTTTCGAAGACATATAATGTGAACAGACATTGAATAACAGGTCTGTAAACTCATTCCTAATACGTAGATTTGATAAATATGGAAGAAACAAATGCGTAGAGATTTCCAGAAAAGTATCAACAGCACATGAATAAATACCAGGGTTAACAAAGACAGAATTCATAAAGTGCCCTCTTCGAATTGTAACCACCGACTTGTTTATCTTTGAGAGTGACATACTCTCAAAATTGATATAACAAAACTTTATATCTCTTCCCGACAATATCGATGCAACTCTGAGTTTTCAGTGTTTCAAACGTTTGAGTTGAGATTCATCATTCTGTTCTGACATAAGCTTACTTGCGATCTGTTGGATCGAGTCTGTCGACCACGTTGCTGATTTGTGTCTGACAAACCAAATTTATTCAGTACTGTTGATTGAATTCAAAGAAATCACTGAAGTGCAAAATACTCACCTTAAAATGCTTCTTGAAGATGGCGAAACGCAAACTCGTAGATGCAAGATCTTCAAACTAAGCTGCAAGATGCTGCTAGAAGATGGCGAAGATCGAAGGTGACGAAACGCGACCTCGTGGTTTCAAATACCCGACACCACCGTGCGCGCTTGCTAAAATATTACCCGAGACGACCGTGCGCGCCTGGTTTCGTCAAATCGAGAACGCTTCGCCCAATACAAACACATTTCTTACTTTTTCAACAACAAATATTCTTTGTCCTTGTATGTATACACCCGGGGACTTCTAGGGTGCCTCCTCGGGTTTTGGCCTCTGGGCCAAAACCCTGCGGGGGCAATTAACAATAAATCCAAGAATTGAACAGTGTTTTGAATGTAACAAGCATTGCTTACTAAGGTACATCGTTATGAAAAATAATCGCTCATCTTACAGATACTATTTGTACGCACTTTTTTCGACAAATCACTGAACTAAATTTACCGTATTTTGTGCTTTACAAGGAAATAGAAAGAGAACAGTTCTTGGTTAAAGTTTGAGCACGTTTCGCTAACTGCACATGAAGTCACGTTCTTGTGTGAAAGGTAGGCTTGAGTTAATTCAAAGTCAGATCTTTGAAGAATTGTTGTCAGAATGGCCCGTGTTATCGTAGAGACGTCGTTTAAGGAGATGATGTTGCAAAGTAACCGAGCACACTCTTCAGGTCAAATACTTACCTCGTCTCTGTCCATAAGGTCCTTCAAATCCTGTCTTGCCACCAATGACATTTTCATCGATGAATTCCAGAATTGGTGCTTGGTGCTTTTTTCCTCGCGCCCAAATTCTTCACTTTCTAAATCTAAAAAAATAACGAAACAGTTATGTGATATGATGTATAATGTACAGCTGAAGACGTTTTGACGTGAGAAAAGTTAATCTTAAGCTTAGGACACGTGAGAAAACAAGAACAATGAGAGCGAGGATAAACACTTAAGGAACCACAGAAACAAGAAGGTTGAGGGGGCGAAACACTTAGACGAGAAAACAAACAAATCGTGAGTTTGTAGTTTGTAGATGAAAAACAAAAATAAATATCATTTATAAATAAAAATTCGCAGTGACCCTGCGTTTTGAAAGTTTCCATAAGAATTTGCTTGCATCGAAGTCACGAAACCTTGCCGGGAACTAAATTCGACCTAAATATTCCAAAGGACGTTCAAAACTCGTCGTTTCCGCATTTACATAATTGCTTCTGTAATGTTCTCTAAACTACTTCTAAGTAAAGAAAAGATGGCCGTTCTGTACAACAACTCGTGCTTTATTGACTGACATGAAAGCGAGGCATAACAGCGTGTAACTTGGAGCCTGGTAACTAACATATCCTTACATCTCCCCTTTTTATGGAAAAATTCTTTTTCTTAATGTCCATTACTTGCATCAGCAACATAAATATCAACTAGGTTTGTTCAAAATTTAAAGTGTTCACCCTAACTGGTGTGGTAGTCTTTCAACCAAGCAGGCGGTCGAATGACTCGACCCTTCAAACTGATTCTCGCAGGATTCTCTGGCTCCTTAACTGGCCTTGAAATGTTTTTATGGGAGTCTCGAGTGTCCGTTGCTGACTTGCAGTTGCTTGGCAACGACTTCCAGTCGTTTCAGCGGTCTTAATCAGGTCTCGCCTGTTTCTTCTGTAACTTGTTCCGTCCGACACAACGACATAAGATCTGGGTGATTCGGTTACCTTGGTAACCAGCAGGTGTCCATGTTTTCTGTCCTGGCTTCCGGATTCGTACAGTGTCTCCTGTATTCAATGGTTGCAGGACTTTTCCATGTCGATTGTAATACTGCTGCTGTATTTCTGCTCGGCGCCTAAGGCCTTCTTTGATGTTGTCGGTTGGATACTGCGGCTCTAGTAATGATGGTGTGGTTGGTAGCCGAGTTCTTGTCCGCCTTCCCATCAGCATCTGTGCTGGTGAAAGGTTAATTTCCTCCATGGGAGTGTTCCGATAGTCTAGCAAAGCAAGATGAAAATCCTTGTTTTCAGCCTTTGCTTTCTTCAGAGTGTTCTTGGCTGTTTGAACAGCTCGTTCTACAAGGCCATTGCTCTGCGAATATGTTGGCGATGAAGTGATATGCTTAAACCCGTAATGCTTTGCTAACTCTTCAAACTCATGGCTACTGAACTCGGGGCCATTGTCACTGATTATTATCTCAGGAATCCCATACCGTGCCAAGTGTGGTTTGATGTGGTTGATTACAGTCTTGCTTTTGCTGTTAGGTAAATGCGACACCTCAAAGAACTTCGAGTAATAGTCAACTACTACTACATAGTCTTGTTTGTCAAGTACAAAGAGATCAACTGCGATCTTCTGCCACGGTCTTCCAGGTAATTCATGACTCTTGAGTGGTTCTCTTGCTTGAGCATTTCTATACGCGTTACAGGTATTGCACTTGGATATCATGTCTGTTATCTGCTGGTTCATTCCTGGCCAAAACAAGACATCCCTGGCTCGGCGCTTGCATTTTCCAATGCCGAAGTGACTGCTGTGAATTTTACTAAGCATCTCTCCTCTTAGCGAATCTGGGACAATAAGCCTGTCAGACCTCAGCAGTAGGTCATCACAAACAGTGATTTCTTCCTTGAAATTCCAATATCCATGAAGCTCTGGATCTGACTGAGACTTGCTCTCCGGCCATCCATTTAGTACTGTGTTCTTGAGCTTCTGTAATGTTGGATCTTTCCTAGTTTCTTGTTTGAACTGTTCCAGTTTCTTCTCACTGACTGGGATGTTCTCAATGATGAGCACTTCAAATTCATCCTTTGAGTTGGCTGCGGTTTCATTTTGCCCTTCTGGGGCACGGCTTAGAGTGTCTGCAATGTACAAGTTTTTGCCTGGTTCATACTCCACTTGCAGGTCATAACGCTGAAGCCTTTACATCATTTGTTGCAATCTTTGCGGTGCTTGAAATAATGGTTTTCGGAACAAGGCTTCTAGGGGTTTGTGGTCAGTTTGGACTCTTACTTTCTTGCCGTATACATACTGGTGAAATTTAGTACATCCATACACGATTGCCAGTAGTTCTTTTTCGATCTGTGCGTAATTTCTCTCAGCGGAGCTCAATGATCTGGATGCGTAACACACCGGTCGCCCCTCCTACAGTAGACATGCTCCACGTCCGTAGGATGATGCATCTACTGATACTGTGGTTGACTTTTCAACATCATAATACTGGAGTATTGCATCACTCGTTTTGTCAGCTTTCCTTTAATGGATCGGAATGCTTTCTCCTGCCTTTCTGACCAATGCCATGCCACGTCCTTGTGCAAAAGCTCTCTCAATGGTTGAGTTAGTTCTGTTAGGTTAGGTATGAATTTACTCATGTAATTCACCATTCCAAGGAACCTTAGGAGTGCTGGCTTGTCAGCTGGAGATGGCATTTCCTCCACTGCTTGCACCTTGCTAGGATCTGGTTTCAGTCCATTTGCCGTCAAGATGTGGCCAATGTACGGCACTTCGGTTGTCATGATTTTCATTTTACTTCGGTTGAGCTTCAATCCAACTTTCCTTGATCGTTTCAACACTTGCTCCAAGCGAAAGTTGTGCTTGTCTTCATCTTTTCCCCAAATAAGGATATCGTCTGCGATTGTCTTGACACCGCTCAGGTCCTCGAATGCTTGGGTCATTTTCTTTTGGAACACTTCTGGCGCTGAGTCGATGCCAAATGGCATCCTTAGGTACTGGTATCGACCAAATGGTGTGTTGAATGTCAACAACTGCGTACTTGCTTCATCAAGTTTGATGTGCCAGAACCCTGACGTGGCATCAAGCACACTGAACACCTTGGCATCGCTAAGTTCGGCTGCAACTTCTTCTACAGTTTTCATGGGATAGTGTTCTCCCTGGATAGCTTTATTTAGATCTCTGGGATCTAAACACACATGTACTTTGCCATTGGGTTTCTGCACTACTACTAAAGAACTAACCCATTCAGTTGGTTCATCTGCCTTGCGGATGACACCTAGTGCTTCCATGCGGTCAAGCTCTTCCTTAACGTTCTCCCTCTGGGTGAACGGTATTTTACGAGGTGGGTGAACCACTGGAGTTACGCTGGAATCAATCTTGATCCGATAAGCACCTTCCAAACATCCAATACCATCGAATACATCCTCATATTTCTTTAGAATTTCGTTGACATCCAGGTTACTAGTGTCACTGGATGAGTTCTCAACCCTTTGGGTATCAACTGCACTGACTCTCTTGACTAAATTTAGATCATTACAGGTTTGAAGACCAATTACTGGTGTGGCTGGATGCTCAATGACATGAAACTCAACAGGGTGGAACTTGCCTTTGAGATTCACAGAGAGAGTGGCTTTTCCCATTACTGGTATCTTGTGGCCAGTATACGACACAAGCCGGGTGTTTGACTTCCTCAGTTTCTCTCGTGTCAGCTTACAGTACAAGGAGTTGCATTGGGCACCAGTGTCCAATTTCATAGTGACCTGGAGACTGTTGATAACAACATTTTGCATCCAACTTTTCTGGCTGCCTGGCTTAGCTCCTAAGACCCCAATAAAGAATTCATCTGTGTCTGAATCATCATCTAACCTGTATTCATCCACTTGTTTTGAGCTGTCCCTTGGCTTTGAACGGCACACTTTCGCGTAATGATATCTTTGTTTGCATTTGTGGCAAATTTGACCGTATGCTGGACATTTCTGGCTATCGTTACTTTTAGGGGACTCGCGCTACATAGGGAAAAAACCAGTGAAAAACTGTTTGAATGCACGCGCAAAAATGACGAGTGACAAATTTGATGACAAGCGTTTATTAGCGAGAAAAACAAATGAAAACAAAACGAAAAACGGTTAAACACTCATCTACAGTATTTAGGGTTAAGCACTGATCGATAGTGATTAGGCCTAAGAACTCATCTATACTTCTGTTTAGGCTTAAGCACTGATTCTACGACGGTTAGCTTTGTTATTGTCGAGTTTAGTTATTTCTAAACTTTGTACAATTAATTGAATTCGTCATTTTTGCGAGTGAATTAAATTCGTCATTTTTGCGCATGCATTTAGACTATTTTTTCTCTATATAGCGCGAGTCCCCTAAAAGTAACGAAAGCCACATTTCTTGGGCTCATGCTCTTCTCCGCATCTTCTACAGTTGAATGATTTCTTTGTTTGCCTGGGTTTTCCTTTGCCCTCTTTTGGTTTTACTGGTGGCTTTTTTGAGTCACTCTTGACTTCGTTCACCTCTCGTTCATCCTGATCAACAACTATGTTTTTCAATCGATTGTCAGTAATTTCAGATGACTTGCAAATTTCGACTGCTCGCTCCGAATTCAAATCTTTTTCTCGCAGAAGACGTTTCCTGACTACATTGCTTCGGATGCCACACACAATACGATCACGAATTAAGGAATTATGTAATTCTCCAAACTCACAGTTTCTTGCAAGCTTGCGTAATTCCGTGACGTAAGCATCAATGCCTTCGGTCGCTCCCTGCGCCCTCGTGTCGAACACATGTCGCTCGTAAGTCACGTTCTTCTTCGGTGTGCAGTATTCTTTAAACTTGCTAATCACCACTTCAATATTCGTCTGATCAGTGTCACTGAGAGCAAACGTATTGAAGATTTCCAACGCCTCTGGTCCGGCAACTGTTAGCAAACACGAACATTGCTGCTGCTGTGGTTTCTTGTCGAGACCCGTCGCGTTGAGATAAAGTCGAAACTGCTGGATCCATCTTCTCCAGTTTTCGGCAACATTTCCCTCGAATGTCATAGGATTCGGCGGTGGAAGCTGATTCATTCTAGCTTTCGTCTGACACCATGTAATGTTCTCTAAACTACTTCTAGGTAAAGAACATCCAAGATGGCCGTTCTGTACAACAACTCATGCTTTATTGACTGACATGAAAGCGAGGCATAACAGCGTGTAACTTGGAGCCTGGTAACTAACATATCCTAACAGCTTCGGCTTACGCTTTTGGCTCATGCATTAGGACACGTCTCGATGGATTCTGTTCGCACGTTTTGTCTGTCAGCAATACTCAAAGAGTTTGATTTTCAGTAGGTTATAAATTGGTCCTTTTCTGACATAGACTGTGAGCAGTCCGCCCTTTTTCCTGAGATCCAACGGACGAGTGGAAATGTATGAATTATGCAAGTCAAAGGTAAACGCACCCACGGTTGACACGTCACGCTCCGTGCGATCTTCTTGCACTCTGGAAATACACCTTTTGCCCTTTATTAGCAAAAAATGAATTTTCATTTTTTATTATTTATAAAAATTCATTAACATTTATGGAATTTCATTTTCGTAAAGGAATTTTCAATTTAGTTATTCAGCGCTCATTAGTGAGGAATGGGTGTCAAGTAAATTAAATATTGTAAGATTTTCATTTTCATGTTGTGCATAGTCTGTAAAGTCTTAAGATAATCAATAACGTGTATTGAAACATCGTTAACATTTAGGGAATAACATTTAAAGTTCTGGTTGTTATAAATTCGTTTACAGTGTATTTCCAATGAACAAAAACAAAAAACATGCGTATGTACGCTGTAGATGTACAAACAACGGCGGTCTTTGTCGTTAAACGTTTAATTGTAGACACTCTACAAGGAGGAAGCGAGTGCCGAATGAAGTCCGGGAAAGAACTGTGTACAGTGTACAAACATAACACTACACTACAGAAGACTTCGTGGCGGAAGTTAAGAGTACAGTAAACAGGAGTTCAATTCGCCAGCGGCACTGCTGCGAATTTCACATCATGCCAACATTGGTCACGATGTTAAAAACAGAAAAATTTACTAGGATTTTTGTAATAATAATAAATGAAATTCCCTATACGTAAACGACGTTGCAAAACCCGTTTTTCTGAAGACGCTATACAGTATGCACAACATGAAAATGGAAATCTCAAAACCCTCTTGCATTTCACTTCCCACGTTTTCCCCGCTAATGAAGCAACGAATAACTAAAATAAAAAAACCTTCACGAAAATGAAATTCCATAAATGTTATTGAATTTTTTCTAAACGAAAATGAAAGTTTATTTAACAAATAAAAAAGCCAAAACCGTGCTTTGTTCTGTGATAAAGCACGCAAGGAAGTGACGAGAGCACGATAGAAGTGTAAGGTGAACACGAGCCGCAGGCGAGCGCTTCTCCCTACTTCTTGAGTGCTCTCGTCACTTCCTTGCTTGCTTTATCACAGAAAAAAGCACGGTTTTGGCTTTTTTATTTGTTTTATAATATAACTTTGGTCACATTTGTAAAGAAATTGGCTTTAATTTGCAAGAAAACAAGTTTTGTTCATAGCTTGCAAGCGCGCGCAAGAAAGTTTTCAGCTTGCCAGCGCGTCCAGAATGGCGTCACGGGTTTACTCCGTGCACCTGAACTCTGATAAAGGACGCTGTTTCAACCAATCAGAGCGCACGTTATATCGAAACTTTATCATAATTTCTGCTAACGAAGGGCAAAAGGTGTATTTAGGAGAATAAAGAGACTGCTCACAGTGTACCTCTGCCGCAGCTGTTGTACTTGTTTTCCAGCTTTAGTATCCTGTGTTTTGACGGTCCAAGATTGCTTTCACTCACTCCCTGAGAGAGTGAAAGCAGAACCAGTGACCATAAGCCAAGACATGCTGGTCTAAACTTACGTAAGACACAGGTAATATTTCAAGCCGGTGCCTTTTTCTCCAAAAGTACAGTGCAACAGAAGGAAGTAATGATTGTCTGCTATTAGAGGAAAATGTTTCAAAAAAGTTTTGCTTACTTACTTGAACAAATCTTGCTGACAACCCAGAATGGCTAATGACGCACCGAAGTTGAATTAGGAAAAGTTATGATTGTTTTGCAGTCCCTTTCTTCCACATTTATTGCATCATTGTTTTTCTGTTAGTCATATTTCTTTCCCATCTTTTTCTTGTTTCCTGCTTGGACGGTTCGGTGTCTTAAACTACAGTTTGATTTGTTCGGTTTCTTCGGCTGAATATTGAAGTGCCATAAAATTCAGGAAGGGAATTCGCGAAGGGCTGCATGTTGCGCGGTGGTGTAGTGGTTTGGCGTTCTGACTTCCGATGAAGAGATCTGACGGTCGGTAGGGTCAGGCTTGGTGAATACATAGATCGTGTTGATTCCCAAGACAAGTAATTTTGAGAATGAATAAATGAAATACTCATATATGTGAACTGCGAATGAAATATGAAAAGCTGCTTAAGACCTAAATGTAATAACTGACCCTAAAGGTAATTAAGTCCTAAATGTCACTAACAACATTTGGCCTTAAATGTAATAACGTTTTACTAATGTCTTCAATGACGTAACTAATACGTTACCACTGATTAACTAATTCATTGGTTATGACAATAATAAGTCCATGAGAATAAGTCCATGTCTTAAACCTGCCCAAGGAAGTCAGAAAAAGCCTTCAAAATCGTTTGGATGTCATCGGCCCTTCTGTTCGCTGGTAACACATGCCATGCATACCAAAAGCTATGTGGAGTCAATACACGATTTAGGGCGGTGATTTATCTCCGGTGGAGAACAATCTCACGTAATAAGTGCCCGTTGCCTTATCAAGAAATATGGTCCCTCAAGTGGTCTGGTGATCGAGTTACGAACAATTATTTCCAACACAAAATGGGCAAATGCCTGGTTGGACATTTAAGAAGACAAATACAATAAGTATATCATCATAAGAAGTCTTTACCTTGGTAACCATATTGAAACTTTATGGAAAATCTTTATTAGCTAAAGCACTAGGAGTATCCCAGTTAATTTATATTGCGTCTATGCTTTCTGTTCCTGAGACGCTCATTAAAAGCGTTCAAACACAGTTATTCTCGTTTCTGTGGAATAATAAAAAAGATAAAATCAAGAGGCTAGTCATGTACCAACCACTCGCGAGTGGAGGAATTAATTTTATAAATTTTGCAAACATGGTTAAGTCTCTACGCCTAGCCTGAATTAGCAGAATATTGAGTGACACCGACGATTTGTGGAAAGCGATCCCAAATTACTCTTTTTCAGAATACGGAGGATTATCTTTCCTTTTCCGTTGTAACTACAACCTTGCTTCCATAAACAATAGCCTGCCTATCTTTTTATCGAGAGTTACTGCAATACTTTAAGGAACTGAAAAGCGTGACCCATTGAAAATAACCATTGAAACCATTGAAAATCATTCGTTGTATTGGAATCCTGGTTGAGCGTGGAATTTACTTTATTCAAGATATTCTAAACTCCAGTGGAAACTTCTTGACGCTTGATGAATTTCAAACCAAGTTCCAGATTAAAACAAACGTTTTACAATACTTTCAAATGATAGCAGCTATACCTTCAGATTTAAAAAAGAAAGCCAAGACTCGTGCAGCTCCTACGCGTGATTTACTGGAGACACATATGTTATTTACCGGGCCGTACTCAAGACCAAGGGCACAGTTTTTCCCTATACGGACCGACCTAGGCAGGTAAATAACATATTTATTTTTTCCCAACATTTGCGAATTTGCAGATCAATCTTGAAAGGTTGTCAGAACGCGCGTAAGTTTCACTGAGTCAGATGGCAGGTGTAACATAGTCACTTGATGATACGTTTGAGACTGGAACAGAGTATTGCATCATCCTGTTAAAGCATGCACTACGCATGCGCGTGTGTTCTGAAACATGGCGGACTGTTTCACGTGTTTGTTCATCCCGTTGGATGTTTTGACATTCTTTCGTTAGTTTGAGAACATTACATGGTGGCAGCGGTGAGTTCTCCTTTGCAATGGAGTTTCCCACACCCTCTCCGATGAACTTTGACGTTCCGAATGTAGCAGAAGGCTGGAAAAAGTGGGAGAAGTCTTTTGAAGTGTACCGCACCGCTCGCGAAGCGTTCAAGAAGCCGGAAAAAGTTCAGGTTGCGTTGTTGTTGCACATAGCTGGACCCGACGCTCAAACAATTTTTGACACGTTCCAGTTCAGGTCCGGAGAAAGCAAGGAGAAATACAGTGATGTTCTTCAGAAATTTCGTGAATATGTGGAACCTCATCGGAATGTGGTGTACGAGAGGTACCTTTTCTGGACAAGAGATCAACAAGAGGATGAACCGGTCGACTCGTGGCTAACGGATCTGCGAACCAAGGCAAGCAGATGTGAATTCGGCTCTGCTGACGTTACTGACACGATGATTCGCGACAAGATCGTATTTGGCATGCGAAGTGAGCGTGTAAAGATGAAACTTCTCAAACAAAGAGATCTGGATTTGAACGCTGCCGTCGAGATTTGTCGAGTGGACGAAATTTCAACAAAGCAATTTCAGCGCATGAGACAAGAAAGCACGTCGTCTGCAGGTAACATTGATGTAATTCAAGGTCAGAAGCAACCAAAACGCCATGTTCCACCTTTCCAACAACAGGGCAGTCAACGAGGTATGTGCCATTATTGTGGTAGTTCTCACCCCTATGGTCAATGTCCTGCATATGGAAAGACTTGCACAAATTGCAACAAGAGACATCATTTTGCTAGAGTGTGTATGTCTCGTAATACCGTAGATCCTAGCCAAAGGAAGTCACTCAACATTCTTCAAGCAGATAACGTAGGGGACGATGGCCCATGTGATGATTTGTTCATTGGTGGAATCAATACTGAGAAATCAGATGCCTGGAATGTCAGTGTAAATATTGGAAATGGTAAGATGGTGGAGATGAAACTTGACACTGGCGCTGACGCAAATGTGATCAATGCTAAAGATCTCGGTGAATCCACAATTTTCCCTACCCATGCTGTACTAACTGCATTTGGAAACAACATCATCAAACCTTCTGGCTTTGTCATGCTTGACTGTAAGATAGGAGCGCGCCCATGTCAAAAATTGAAGTTTTACGTTGTGGACTCTGGTCTGTCCATCCTGGGTAGATCAGCCTGTGAGTCGCTCGACTTGGTGCAGAGAATTCAGCAACTTCGTCATGCAGAGTATTCTCCGATATCGAAAGAGAAGCTTCTTCAAGACTATCACGACGTGTTTAGTGGTCTGGGCGAGTTTGAGAAAGAGTACGACATCCAAGTGAGACCAGATGTGGAGCCAAAGATACAGCCAGCACGAAATTTTCCCTTTGCTGTACGGGATCAATTGAACGAAACTCTTGTACAGCTGGAGGAGAAAGGTGTAATAGTGTCAGTTGACTCTCCCACTGATTGGGTCAACAACCTGGTGGTCACAAAGAAGAAAAATGGATCCATCAGAATCTGTTTAGACCCTAAGTCGCTCAATCAAGCCATTAAAAGAGAGCATTTTACCCTACCTACCCCAGCGGAAGTTCAGGCCGAACTCAGTGGAAAGAAGGTGTTTACTGTATTGGATCAACGCGATGCATACTGGCAAGTTAAGCTGACGGAACAGTCTTCATTTCTGTGCACATTCAACACTCCATGGGGCAGGAAATCGTTCCAAAGAATGCCTTTTGGAATTTGCTCTGCTAGTGAAATTATTCAGAAGAGGAACTTTGAAACATTTGGAGACATCCCAGGCGTTCACTGCATCATAGATGACATGATCATAGCAGGCGAGGATGACAAAGATCACGATCAAATTCTGAAGAAAGTGATGGAGAGAGCCAGATTGAAGAATGTCAAGTTCAATCAGAGCAAAATTCAGTTTCGAGTACCCCAAGTTCATTTCATGGGCAACATCGTAACGGCAGATGGTTTGCGTCCCAACGACTCCAAGGTACAGGCGATAGTAAACATGCCTCCTCCTGATGGAAAGCCAGCACTGAGAAGACTTCTGGGCCTAGTCAAGTACCTAGCACAGTATATTCCACACGAGTCAGATATCACCCAGCCACTTCGGTCTTTGCTGAAAGAAGATGTCCAATGGCAGTGGATGCCTGAACACGAGGAGGCGCTACAGAAGATTCGAGATGTGCTATCCAGTCAACCGTTGTTTCGATTTTATGATGTTCAGAAACCTGTCACAATTCAAGCGGATGCATCATCATCTGGGCTTGGTGCTTGCCTCTTACAAGAGAACCAGCCCGTCGCCTATGCCTCCAGGGCTCTGACAAGTGCAGAGAAGAACTATTCCCAAATTGAGAAGGAAACACTTGCTATCTGTTTTGCTGTCGCAAAATTTCATCCTTACGTCTATGGCAAGGAGTGTGAAATTCAATCGGATCATCGTCCACTGGAAACTGTTTTCAACCGGCCCCTTAGCAAGGTTCCACCTAGACTTCAACGTATGCTTCTCCAGCTCCAACGGTATTCCCTTTGCGTAACGTATACGCCTGGTCGTCTCATGTTTCTTGCGGACACTTTATCACGGGCCTATCTGGAAAACCAGGATACCGCTGAAGGCAGTGAGCTGGAGGAAGAAATGGAAATCATGGTCCATGAACTGGTGGCTGACAAACCCGTGAGTGACCAGAAACTCATTGAACTGAAAGCAGCGACAGCCCAGGACAATACTCTTCAAACGTTACTCCATGTCGTCTGTGAGGGATGGCCACAACACAGAAATTTGCTCCCGATGGAAGTTCGCCCATTCTGGCACTGTAAAGAGGAGATTCATGAGGCAGAGGGGTTGCTATTTCGTGGGGAGGCCATTATCATCCCTGGGGCAATGCGGAGAGGAATCAGAGTCCTTCTGCACGAGGCACACCTAGGAATTGAAAAAACCAAGACCCGAGCGCGTCATCTGGTATACTGGCCTGGCATAAACTCAGACATTGAGGAGATGGTTTCACAGTGCCCGATATGCCTACGATACCGAGCAAGCAACGTCAGAGAGCCAATGATTGCACATGACATACCAGAATGCCCCTGGGTGAAAGTTGGTGCTGATATTATGACTCTCAAAGGCAAAGATTATCTGGTCGTCGTTGACTATTATTCGAAGTTTCCCGAAATCTCCATTCTTGAGGATAAAACTGCAGCTACTCTGATCTTGCATTTCAAGTCTATTTTTGCTCGGCATGGCATCCCCTTGGAACTGGTTAGTGACAACATGCCATTTAGCAGTGCAGTTTTCAAGCGTTTTGCTCAAGATTGGGGAATCAAGTTAAACCCAAGCAGCCCCTGTTACCCCCAGGCCAATGGACAGAGTGAAAGATTCGTCCAAACACTGAAAGGTTTGCTGAAGAAAGCTGCTGACGAAGGGCGTGACCCTTATTTGGCCCTGTTGGAATACCGTGCCTCCCCTTTCACTGGCACTGACTTTTCGCCAGCCCAGTTACTTTACAGTAGACAGCTGAGAAGTAAATTGCCCGCTACATCTAGCGCTCTTCGTCCTCGTGTTGTTGATGGTCACCCGCAACTTCAGCAACAGAAGCTCAAGCAGATCAGGTACTACAACCGAGGTACCAGGCCACTTCCAGCTCTCAACCATGGAGAAGCCGTAAGAGTCAGAGTCGGAAATGAATGGCAACCTGCCATGCTTACTGGAATTCATTCAAGCCCGCGCTCGTACACGGTGAATCATAACGGTCAAGAGAAGAGACGTAACAGAAGTCAGTTGCTCAAGACCGATGAAAGGCGATTACATGCAACCATGACCTCGCCGATGGGTTTCCCGGCTATGCCCGCGTCCCGACCGCAGGAACAACCAGCAAGACAAAGTCCTTGTTCTTCTGCAGTCACCCGACCCCAAGAAGCTGGTGAGATTCCTTCATTATTTCCCGATCAAGATGGAGATCGTCAAGTTCAAACCTCCAGTGGGCGAGTTGTCCAAAGGCCTACTAATCTCAGAGACTACGTGCAGTACGTGCGTACGTACTTCGAAGGGGAGATGTAACATAGTCACTTGATGATACGTTTGAGACTGGAACAGAGTATTGCATCATCCTGTTAAAGCATGCACTACGCATGCGCGTGTGTTCTGAAACATGGCGGACTGTTTCACGTGTTTGTTCATCCCGTTGGATGTTTTGACATTCTTTCGTTAGTTTGAGAACATTACAGCAGGAAACCGTGGAGCGAATGTAATCATAAACACTTCAAACTTCTTTAAAACTTAAGTGTAATGTTTTCGACTAGAAACTATCGTATCAACACGGAAAAGGTTGTTTTTCAAGAACAGACACGCACATGGAAAATCCTGCCCGGCATAGGGATAAACAACCCAATTAAATACTTATAATTAAGCTTAAGCTTACTAAAAACAAAAACAAAGGACTCAATCGTTAGGACAGGTTTAATTGCCCTTGCGTAAAAAATGAAAGAGAATAATACTTCGAAAAACATTTCTGTTTAGCCTAATTACTTTCTTTTATGTTTTGCTTCGTACCTGTAAACGTATGTGCTGGTTCTTTGGATATAAACAATTTAATTATTTAGGGAAATCGTTCCGTTTTATCTCAGTTTTAACCAAAGCGAACGGTGCGCTGCCTTTTAAGCTTATCTTCATTCAAGACAGATGAAAAAGCAAAATTCCAGTTTAAGCCTGCACAATTTCTTGAATGAAAATGTACCGAACCTCGTTAATTTAAGAGAAAAAACTGAAAAACGAAGTCATTAAAGTAAATATCGGAGTCAAAAGGCAAAACTGCTGTGTTAAGTGAATTCAACAACAAACTCACCAACCGCCATGCTAAGCTACACAAAATTAAAACGAGTACCTGCCTTTTGAAGGTATTTCAAGGTCTTTTATTCCCCTCCTTGGTGAACTTTCCATTTACAACACACACAAGAATTGTGACTTGCCAAAAAAGTCGCATCTTTGAGCCGTAAATAAAAAAATTCTCGAGTTCAACCGAGGTATGTTGTTTTTCAACTTTCATTCAATGGTTTTCGCGCGGTTAATTCGCGCGGTTAACAAAACCGGTCCGGATAGGAAAAAACTGGACCGGCGGAACGCGCGTCAACAGCCAATCAAATTCAAGGATTCCAGATTCCGGACCGGAAAAATGCTTCAGAAAAAAATAAAACTACGATATCCACCTTTCCAGGAAAAACTAATTTAGATCTATCCGTCATGGGCTGCAAAAATTACTACAAACTTTTTAACGAAAGTTGTGTCATTGAACCAACGGGTGTTAAGTGGAAAGATAGATTTCCTAATGATTTCGTAGATTGGAGCAATGAATTCTTACACATCTATCGATCATCAAAAGATAATAAATTGAGACAATTTTCTTTCAAATTACTTCATAGAACAATCGTAACAAAAAAAAGAACTCAATAAATTTCATTTAGTTAATGACGCAGCATGCACATTTTGTTCAAACTCGATTGAACACACCTTTTTAGACTGCAATGTTGTAACTTCCTTTTATTCCGAAGCATTCTCCTGGTTTAATCAAACTTATGATACTAACATTTACCTCTCAAATAAACAAATTACCCTCGACGACATATCCCCCGTAACGCGATTGTCAGATCCCATAAAATGCAGTTTACATTTATTCGTTTTATATTTGAAGCGTTACATTTACACCTGCAAAAGTTTTGAAAAGAAACCCGATCTTTTTTAATTCCGGAAAAAAATGTATTACAGTGGCATCTTGAAAAGTGTACTGTTCGTTAATTATTGGTCCGTTCTCTCACAAGCGAAAATTGCATTATATGGTCATCGTCTCTGAACTTCTCTTTACCTCGAGTCTTAAATCTGTAAGTACAATAATGTAAAGCGTATTCCGTGTTTTTGTAATTTGTAATCCCAACCAACTGTATAAGATCCTGGCTTAATTGTAATTTGTCTTTCTTTTCCGTTTTTTTTTTTTGTTATCAACTGTAATGCAATGTGTGTTGTTTGCTAAATAAAGTATTAAAAAAAACCATATTGAAACAGTAGTTCTGACATTGATATTACACCTTTTGCCCTTCATTACCAGGACATAAATTCTCATTAGCGCTAAAATATCGGTCAATAACATTAATGTAAAATCAGTTTAGCTAAGAAAGGAAACATTTCAATTTGTGGCATAGTCATTAAGGAGTTTTACATCGAGTAGAAGATTCATTAAGGCCAATTAAAATAGCGTTTTATCGAAAACAACATTCTTTAGTGGTTATGAAGATTCATTTTCATAGGGTTAATGTTCGATTGTGAGAATAAAATCTCAATTACAAAAGTGTTTTTGTTCAGTGAGCAGTTTCTCACCAATTTCCCACTGGATTTTAAGGGACGCATAAAAATTGAAAGCGAAGCTGTACATGTGCAAACTCTTCTGGCAGAAATGGAGCACAGAGCGCGTCGTAACCGTATTCCAAACGAGCATCGTGAAAGGATAGTCAGGGCTTTTGAAGATCCACACGGACTACCTTTTGGTGGCAGACATGTTAGGGGTGAACCACAGCACAGCTAGAGGCATTATGGCAACTTATATCCGAGAAGGACGTACTCATGAGAGGCCATGTGGAGGCCGCAACAATGTGAAGGTAGATGACGAAATGAAGCAGTGCCTCAACAAGATTGTTCATGAGAACTGTCTGCTTACTTTAAGTGAAATCAACCGGGAAATTCAAAGAAGACTCTCAGCAAAGCCTCTCGTACACGACAGGACCGTTGGTAAAGCTCTGATACGTATCAAACTTGCGAGGCCACTACCAGCTAACCGCAACAGGCTGGACGTCATTCGAAGACGAGTAGAATATGCAAACTGGTTCATGAAGAACGGAATTCTCCATCATTGTGTATTTATGGAAGAATGCAGATACAATATATGGACCTCAAGAAGCCATGGGCGAGCTAGAATTGGTGAAAGGGCCTGTAGAAAAGTCCTCGGTGTAGTGTCGATGTATTGCGTTACAGTCATGCGCACTAGGAGTCGGTCGAGTCGGTAGTATCAAGGATTACTGTATTTTACTGTTAGAGAATAAATAACAAGTATTCACAATCAAGGACTCCATAACTGGCGACGAGGATAACTCAAGCGAATTCCACTACAGCCACACTTAATTTAATCGTCACCTTGGATCGAATGCACTGGATAAACAATGGCAAAACATGTTCAGTTCTCATGATCCAAAGCCAGTATGCGAGCCTCTGCAAATGTCCCCCTTACCACTAGGCCCATGGCAAGAGCTCTCCATAGATTTCTGTGGCCCCTTTCCAAGTGGAGATTACTTGCTCGTCATGACTGATGACTTCAGTCGGTATCCAGAAGTTGAAATTTTGAGGTCAACATCAGCAAAGGCAGTGATTCCCCACCTTGACAGCATCTTTGCCAGGCAAGGGATCCCCGAGGTAGTAAGAAAGGACAATGGTCCACCATTCAATAGTGAAAGTTTTCAGATGTTTGCCACTCAACTTGGTTTCACACATTGCAGAATAACTCCTGAATGGCCCAGAGCAAATGGAGAGGCGGAGAGGCTGATGAAGACACTGGAGAAAGCGATTAGGACAGCCGTCGTTCAAGGCAAGAACTGGAAACAAGAGTTGTTCACCTTCCTTCGACAGTACAGGGCCACCCCTCATAGCACCACAGGGAAGTCTCCTTCGGAGTTGCTGAATGGACGAAAACTAAAGTCCACATTACCCCTGGTGCAGTTTGATCAGGCATCCCCAGAGATCAGACGAGCTGATGCTAAGAGAAAGGAGAAGATGAAAGAGTATGCAGACAAGTGCAACCATGCGAAGAACACAGACCTGAATGTTGGTGACAAAGTATTGATAAAGCAACCAAAACAGAACAAGATGTCTACACCATTCAAGCCTGAGCCATTTGAGATCACAGACAAGAAAGGAAGCATGATTACAGCCCAAAATGCAGAACACATCATAACAAGAAATGCATCATTCTTTAAAAAGCTGCCTTCTAACATACCTGTACATCCCGTTCCAAGTGACGAGGAAGAACAGTCTACACCCTTCATTGATGCAACAGAAGCAGTTGATCCAGTTGAGACAGTCGAACCACCTACAGTTATACCAGTTGAATCACCTGGAAATGCATCAGTTGAAACACCTACACCTACACCAGTTGAATTACCCGCACTTCGCAGATCAGCAAGAGAAAGACGAGTGCCTGATCATTTCAAAGACTATGTTACTTGAACATTGCTGAAATCAATGGCTTAATGAAAAGGAACATTGTTGCGTGAACATTATCTGAACTTTTCAAAGACTGTGTTACTTGGACATTGCTTAGATCAATTGCTCAAAGGAAATAACTTGTGTGAACGTTACCTGGACTGGTAGATTTAGGAAGTAGCATGTTGAGTTTTGTTTTTTTAAGTTTTACCTAGCTCATTATCCAGAGGAAAGGAGAGATGTAGTGTCGATGTATTGCGTTACGGTCATGCGCACTAGGAGTCGGTCGAGTCGGTAGTATCAAGGATTACTGTATTTTACTGTTAGAGAATAAATAACAAGTATTCACAATCAAGGACTCCATACTCGGTCAGCGCGGAAGAAATGTAACGATAACTATGGTCGTGTCTCCTACCGCCGGTTTAGTGCATTACACTGCCCAAGTTGGTGGAATAAATGCGCAGCTCTTTAGCGACTTTCTGGGAAAAGCACGAAGACAACTTAACCCGGACGAGCTGGTATATTTGATATACGATGGAGCTCCGGCCCACCGTAATGCTGTGAATCCAGCAGCCAATACAGAGTTGAAGATGCTGCCTGCATACAGTCCTTTCCTCAACATAGTAGAGCAAGCGAACAGTGAGCTGAAAGCAGCAATAAAGGCTGACATATCAAGTCCCGCAGTTCAGCAAGAGCTAAATGATCGGGAAGAGGCAAGACTGCAGGGGATTTCTCTAGGAGACTACCGTCAACAAATTCTTTTGAGAGTAGGGCGAAGAAACACAAACACAATAACAGCCAGAAAATGTGCTCAGTGGTTTAGATTTATGCAGACCTATATTCTGCGATGTTTGAACAGCGAGCACATTGACGGATAAAGTAAAAACTTGTTTATTGGTCAGCTAAACCTTTGTTGTTAATGAACTTTTTTTCTCCTTAAAGAACATTACGATGCGGCAAATGTTTGTTCATTTGCTTAAAAGGTTGTTATTTTCACGAAATTGAATCTACATTGGCGTTAATGAATGTTCTTCTGTATGTAAAATTCCTTTTTGATCACGAAAAAAATTAAAACGTTGGTTTATTTTTCAACAATGTTTACACATTCGTTTTGATGACTTAATTTTTGACGCTAATGGAAATTTATATCTTGTAAATGAAGGGCAAAAGGTGTATTACTGTACCTGTGTTAATTGTCCGTCTTGCGGCTTTTCTGGTACTTCCATGAAATCTTTTCTAGTGAGGACAAGTCTCAGGCGCACCTTGTGATAAATCGGCCGCCCTTTCTACAAAGATCGCACAGTTTGTTGTTTGACTGTCGTCCGTGAGTCGCGCCAATACGTCGTTAGGGTACTGCTGTATCTCATCTAGGTCTGCCAATTTCACCTTTGTCTCCGCTCGTATTCTTTTGATCTTTTTCCCGTTCATCATTACTTCCGTCTTTCGCCTGAATCTCCTGATACTGTCAATACTTTCGGCGATTTCGTGCCCAACACACACGCAAGATTTCTCAATGCGGTTGCCAGAAGGGCAAATACTTTCTTGTCCTATTTCAAACGCAATCCTCAACAGCCAAGAAACATCTCCCCATGTCCATAGTACTTAATTGAAACAACGGACTGTCATCATCATCAACCAGAGGGTACAATAAGGTAAAAGATAAAGTCGCTCACGATCCAAGGTGTACCACGTGAGCTGGAGCTTAAGCCGTTTTCTGTACCATGAAGCAACTGAGAGTATTGCTACACCCCTGGATGGGATGCTAGTCCATCGCAGGGTTACCCCCAGCAGTATGTCACCGGTATCCATTTATACACCGGGGTGGAGAGAGACAATATGGGGTAAAGTTTCTTGTCTAAGGAAACAACACGATGTCAGGGACTGGGCGTCGAACCATCGACTTTCCAATGTGAAGTCCAACGCACCACCCACTACAGCACCGCCCTCACACAACAATGGGAATGGGAATTACTAGTGCCTGCAAATAGGTCTGACTAACTTCTCGGCAATAATTGAATAGATCGAGTCTTTCATTCAAATGCAGTGTTGCTTGACATTTTCACTCTTTTAAAGCTTCATTTAAATGAAAACAGGGTTAACGCTAGTACCACTGACCATATTGGCCTATTCCCGACTTTCAAAACAAGGATGAGATAGTAGGCAATAGTTATTGACCACGTGGGGAAGCAGAGCCTTAGGAACTGTTATTAATACTTATTAATACAACGTTCAATGATTCTAACTTCTACAATCTGTGACAATATTGTTATTGCGTGACACTGTCACAGCCTTGTGGCGTGCCTACGTCAGAGCCTCGTTCCGAATAAAGGACTTGTTGTTAAACCGCCATCTTGAATCAGGGCTTGTCTTTCTCTCTCACTCCCGAACAAGAACTTAGTGTATAACTTGTTACATGGTGGCAGCGTAACGGAGTAAACGTCGAACAGTGACTACTGCTGTTTTCGTTGTTCTTTCGGACTCTCAAGAACAGTGCTTTACGTCGAACAGTGTACTGCTGTGCTCGACCGCGTGTTTACTTTGAATTGAGTGCTCAATCAAGTTGTGCAATATGCCTGACCCTGAAGCTCCTCAAATTCAAGCTCCCCAAACTCCTGCTTTCCGACGACCTCAAGTCTCTACTCCAAAACCTCTCGAGGTCGACGGCGATCGCGCTGACAATTGGAAAATTTGGAAACAAAGATGGGAAAACTACTGCACAATCACCGGCCTCCTCGATCAACCTGAGGATTATAAGTGTGCTATGCTCCTCCACAGCATCGGAGTCGATGCGATGCGAATCTACAACGGACTAAAGTTCGGTGAGGGCGAAGACCGCAACAAAATGGCCGATGTAGTTAAGAAGTTTGACCATCACTTCCTCGGACAGACTCAAGAGTTCTTCGAGCATTTCCAATTCAACCGTCGGAACCAGGAAACCGGTGAGTCAATTGATGAATATTTGTCCGTTCTTAGAAACATGGCAAAAACCTGTGGGTTTTGTGACTGTATGCGCGAACTGTTGATAATGGATCGTTTGCTCCTTGGCATCTTGGATGACAAAACGCGGGAAGAACTGCTCTCCACGCATGATTTAACCCTCATGAAAGCTATCGAAATCTCCCGCGCTAGAGAAGCCGCAACCCTTCACATGAAAGCTTTAAGAAGTGAAGAAATCAACAAAGTCAAGGAAACATCAAAACATAAGAAGCATAAGAAGCACAGGGACCCCACTAAAAGCAAACCTCGCCAAACTGAGGATCCACCCACAGTCTCGAAGAAGTGCCTTTTCTGTACTCAAATTCATGTTATGAAAAAGGGACTATGCCCTGCCTGGGGAAAGTCGTGCGCATCCTGTGGTGGAAAGAACCACTTTTCTGCTTCAAGAAAGTGTAAAGGTCGAAGCGTTCATGGTGTAAAGGATGACTATACCTCCGACTCATCGGACAGTAGCACTGGGACTATCAGTGCTATAACAGCTGAGCTAGGTCACAATGTTAATTCTGTTCAGCACCAACTGATCTACTGCGAAATGGAGATCAACCATCAACCTGTGAAACTTCAGGTCGACTGCGGTGCAACTGTTTGCATTCTGCCAAAACGCTACCTTGGAGACCTCCAGATTCGCCCTGAGATTGTCAACCTTCAGATGTGGAACAAATCGTCTGTTAAAGCCCTCGGTAAATGCAAAGTACATGTCAGAAACCCGGCTACAATGGAAAAGTTCAAGGTCGACTTTGTCATAGTTGACAAGGACCTAACCCCACTACTCAGTGGTAGTGCAGCGCAGCGCATCACTGTGAACTTTGATAACTTCAAAGTGGTCAATACAGTTTCCTCAGCTGATCACCTCTTCGTTCAGCAGTTTCCTGATGCCTTCAAGGACACACCAGGCACTCTCCCTGGCAAGAAGGTCCACTTGACCACAGAGGATGGAGCCGTCCCAGTCGTGCGTTGTGCTCGTACACTCCCGGAAGCTAGGAAGGGCGTGGTTAAGGCTGAACTTCAGCGACTAAGAGCTGAGTCCATAATTGTGCCAGTTGACGAGCCCACTGACTGGGTTAGTCAGATGTCCGTAGCTGAGAAGAAGTCTGGCATTCGCATTTGCATAGACCCCAGACCACTAAATGAGGTGCTAAGGCGCGAGCACTATAAGCTCCCAGTCTTAGAAGACGTCCTGCCTGGACTCACCTCAGCCTGCAAGTTTTCAGTATGTGACCTGAAGTCAGGGTACCTCCACTGTGAACTAGACTATGTGTCAAGCCTATTGACCACCTTCGCAACTCCATTTGGGCGTTACCGCTGGTTACGCCTCCCATTTGGCCTGAAAGTAAGCAGCGAAATCTTCCAGAAGCGACTGCATCAAGCTCTGGAAGGCCTAGAAGGTGTCCGCTGCATAGCCGATGATGTAATTATCTGGGGTCGCACAGATGAAGAACATGATGAACGAGTACGCCTCTTCCTCCAACGCTGTTGTGAAATTGGAATCTCCCTGAACAAAGAGAAGTGCCGTTTTGGTTTGCACGAAATTCCATTCATGGGCCATGTAGTCAGCAACAGCGGCCTCAAGCCTGATCCATCAAAGGTGGAAGCTATCACGAAGATGGAACCTCCTACCGATAAAGCAGGGGTGGAAAGGCTGAGAGGAACTGTCAACTATTTGTCTAAGTTCGTACCCAGGCTCGCTGAAGTAATGCGACCTATCAACGACCTAGCTCGTCCCGACACGGAATGGATCTGGGACTCTGCTCAGGACAAAGCCTTTGAGGAAATCAAGCATCTGCTAACACAAGCACCTGTGCTGGCTTACTTTGACCCAACAAAGGAACTGTCTATTCAATGTGATGCTAGTGGACAAGGTTTGGGAGCCGCTCTCCTACAAGAGGGACGACCACTAGCCTATGCGAGCAGAGCCCTAAGCGACACTGAAACTAGATATGCAACCATCGAGAAGGAGATGCTGGCCATAGTGTTTTCCCTAGAGAAATGGCACCAGTACACCTTTGGCCGACCTGTCGTGGTGTATTCGGATCACAAGCCCTTAGAGGCTATCACGAAGAAACCGCTTGACAGAGCTCCTAAGCGTCTCCAAGGCATGCTAGTACGAGCCCTAGCCTATGACATCAAAGTGCAGTACCTCAATGGCAAAGAAATGTTCCTAGCTGATACTCTTAGCAGAGCATTCCTTCCCAAAGCCAGTGATGATGGGCAAGAAGAGTTTGAAACCATCAACGCCCTCACATACTTAGTCATGCCTGATGAGAGAATCCGTGAGATTCGCCAGCACACTAGCGGCGATCCGGCCTTACAGCAGCTCAAGCGAACCATCCAAGAAGGCTGGCCAGACAACAAATCATCACTACCGCCACTCATTGTGCCTTACTTCAGCATTCGCGATGAATTGGCAGTCACTGGTGGTTTAGTCTTCCGTGGAGAAAGACTGGTGATTCCCAAGAGCATGAGGTCAGAGATTAAGAATGACATCCACAGTGGTCACCAAGGCGTCGAGTCATGCCTGCGACACGCACGTGAACATGTATTCTGGCCCGGCATGAACAAGGAGCTGAAGGAGTGGATCCAAGCTTGTGAAACGTGCAGGGAATTCGAGCAGACCCATTGTAAGGAGACACTCATGAGTCATGAAATTCCCGAGAGAGCATGGGAGAAGATTGCAGCTGATCTGTTCACCTACAAGAACAAAAAATATCTCATCACTGTCTGCTACAAGTCCAATTTCTGGGAGCTAGATCGCCTGTACGACACCAAGTCTTCAACTATCATTAAGAAGCTGAAAGCTCACCTCGCCAGATATGGCATTCCCAAGCAGTTGGTTAGCGATAACGGCCCACAACAACCTCACCCCACCACAGCAAAGCCAATGGCAAAGTCGAGTCGGCCGTGAAAACTGCCAAGCGAATGTTACGCAAGACAACCAAAACAGGTGAAGACCAGTACTTGGCCCTGCTGAACATCAGGAACGTGCCTACACAAGGCGTAGACAGCAGCCCAGCCCAAAGGCTTATGGGGAGAAGAACCAGAACCCTGTTACCAACCACACAGTTCCTACTTGAGCCCAGAAATCCAGCAAATCCTCATGAATCTGAGCAACTACGCCTAAACCAGATGAGACAGGCGAAGTATTACAACCGCTCCGCTCATGACCTGCCTGTGCTGAAGGCAGGTGACACTGTACGCATGAAACCATTTGTGCTTGGTCAGAAATCATGGGACAAAGCTGAAGTGACCAGGAGACTTGACGAGAGATCCTATGAAATTCAATCTTCCGGTACCACCTACAGGCGCAACAGACAGCACCTGGTTAAGACTGCTGAACCATCTGTCCAGCATGACACCACTGAACGAGCTAAAGCGGATGCAGAGGTTGGACATGACCATTCAACCCACCAGCAACCTCAAACTCCTGCTGTGCAGACCACTCCAGAGAAGGACCATGTGCAATCCAGCCCAAGGAAACACCATGCAGGAGAGAAAAGTGCCACACCCCCTCCTACGCGCACCCGTTCTGGACGCATCACAAGAGAACCAGCGAAGCTAAGCGACTATGTCAGGAATTGAACTGTTCTCTTGCGATAACATTGAGACTCATGCAGCACATGTGATATTGTTATTATTAATTTTTTTTTTGAACTTTGCTGCCAGTTGATGTTGAACAATGTTAGAGACTTGTTATTTGTTTTATTTTTTTTGTCTATCCTTTATTACTCGGCATTTATGGCTTATTAGGAGATGTTGTTACTTTAAAAAAAAACAAAAAACAAACAAACAAAATGGGGAGGATGTGACAATATTGTTATTGCGTGACACTGTCACAGCCTCGTGGCGTGCCTACGTCAGAGCCTCGTTCCGAATAAAGGACTTGTTGTTAAACCGCCATCTTGAATCAGGGCTTGTCTTTCTCTCTCACTCCCGAACAAGAACTTAGTGTATAACTTGTTACACAATCCACTAAATCCCAAAGCGGAAAACATTGGAATACCTATTGCTAACTATCTCATCCTTGTTGTACAACTTTTCGCATTCTTGGAGAACTGACTTGGATTTTTAACAAACCGTTCCATGGATCTGCCGAATAAGCTCTTGGTTTACATAGCGCCAATTAACTAGGCATTAGCTATTTACCGGGTTTCCCGTTCATGCTTCCGGCTTTACGGGCCTCCCGTGTAATTTTACGTGTTCAGTAACCTATGTATCCCTGATTTACCGATCACTTTTTTTTGGGCGCTCAACCACGAGACGCCTATATGACCTGGAGAAGCTATACACGAAAAATAGGAAATTCAGAATCCATTTTAGCAATTACACATTTTTCTTCATAAAACATATGGTTCAGTCCCTCCGACTAGTCCCCACGTGTGTGCCGACCTTAATGACGCGGGCGGAGGCCAAGTTCCGATCTGGTCGCTTGAGTAATTCACATCCAATTTCTTCATCTTAGACTAACAATCAACTAGTTTCTCGTTCTTTTCATTAGCAAAGACGTGGTCTTGATGTAAAGTATCATACTAGAACCACGAGGCACACTGTACAGTATGTGGTCCTTGGTCCACGAGTAAAATTTATAATCTTGAATATCTTACCTGAATCAAAACGTCGTGAGCTGAAATGTTCCCTGAAGATAGCTTTTATGTTTCTCGCGATAATTTTCACGTGGCAAGTTCCAAACTAAAACATTTTTTTCGTAATTCGAAAAAAGGTGACCGTGCTCGCGGGCCCTTGGTCTGCGAATGTGGTCTTTGGTCCGCGAATCATGTAAACAGCACGAAAAGTACCAGTGAATCCTAATAATTTCCGTAGGAGAATGAAAATTTTACCAATATTTTATTTATTCTTTCTTATCCTTGATATATCTAAGCTACAGCCTTGTTGAAAAGTCGTTGTGAATATGAAGTAATATGTTTTACTTTTCAGACAACAGTCTCCTACACAAGCCCCAGGCTCAGTTGAAAACAGTTACAAGACTACAAGCTTATACGTATTCTTGGTATATAAGAGAAGTTAACCCCGTTCATAAACATGTATAAAGAAGATTTTGAAAATATTCAGCAAAAACAAAGGCAGTTTCCATTTATCTAAGGTTTTCGTTAATTAAACATGGCTTCACGCAAGGTAAAGTTAAGATCATAGTATATGTTACATTTATCCAGTGGAATAAAGTTTTTCATACCTTCGTTTGGATTGTTTGTTCTTCCTTAACGATGGAGGACTAAGCGATATAAAATCTTCACACAGTAACAGTTTGCATCAGGATGTTCTTTAACTTTTGGCACTAACTTTGGTGTCCAAAGCTGACATTGAAGTTCTTCTTCTCGTCACAAGACTTGTCAAATGTGGTTGTAATTAGAAAATCTTAAAGGACCCCTTATCTGAACAAATTGCAGATTTCAAAAGATATCATGATTAGAAACCCTCCTTAGTAACAGTGTGGTAGTTAAGATTGTCTCTCCTTATATATTAAATAGTACCCTATAAATCTTGGAGCGACTTCCTATTAAACTTGGTGCATAAGTAACTTGCCAGGTGAGGGGACGTGCAATTGTTAGTTGGATGAAAATAAAATTAATTACCCCTCGCTTTTGTTTACAATTTTGCAACATTAACGTGAATGTTAGGGTAGATTAGAAGCAGTCTAACTGCAAGGAATGGGGGGCGCAGTATACTGCAACAGACAGGCGCCTATCATAACTAAAGCCTTTTATACCTTTATAATCGCTTTTCCAACCCACCCACCTCCATAACTAGTTATCGGTTTTGTGTTATATTCTTTCTTGGGTTAAGGATCGTTTAATAGACTGCTTGGATCCAACTATGACGTAGTCTGGTTTTGAGCTTAGTTTATGGCTTGCTTTTCAATTGTGCATTAAGTTCTTTGTCTTATTGCCTGTATTTGCCCCTGTTTCAAAGCTTCGCTGTAAACCTGCATCTTAGCGATCCTACCTTTAAAACACCTTTAAAACACCTTTAAAACACCTTTAAAACATCACCACTCCGTACTCCCATTCTGACACTGTACTGTGTGGCCAGTTCAAGACCTTCTCCAATGTTTAATGTGTGCACCATGACTCCATCGATCCACAGCTGGGCTTCACCGGAATCACGGTTATAGGATGCGCCAACAAACTTCCATCCACCTGCTAGAGTAGTGTGTAACAAGGCGGCTGTAGGTGAGTTATCTCGTTTATTGAAGGTGACAAAAAGTTTCCCGTGGGATGCCCAAAAGTGGACTGCATAGCCCGCAACGTAGTCGAAAACGGGTCCGTCTTTGCCATCGTAAAACAAGCAGCAAAGCATCGTCATTGAGTAATGTACGTCCAGAGCTCCCCCGTCGCTGTTGGGAAACTCGATGTAGCTGCTACAAGCTCCGTTAAACTCATAAGAACCGTTAGCTTTACCGTCAGGACCTGGAGCCAACCTAACCCCGCTAGGAACCCCTGAGGCAGTTCGATTGGTGACTTCCTTGGTGCCAAACTTGCCATTGAGAGGGAACAAGGCAACGGGTGCTGGAACTTAAGAAGGAAACTTTTCACAAAATAACAGTTCTTTAAACACTGTTTTGCGTCACATTTACACGATAAAAATGGCCTTTATTTATTTATTTATTTATTTTGCGAATGGCTCTAAAGCTCGTTGCCCACGATCGCGTTTTCCTAGGCAACGTTAATTTTCATCTGATTGACAAGTTGTATTTTCTAGCGTGTAACAGACAATTTGCCAAGTTTTCCCTGATAAGTATCTTCGTTCAAAAACTGGCGTTTCAATTTTTAAAACAAGGAGACCTAAGAAGATGACATAGAGAGCTCCAGTTGCTTCTTTTCGGTCACTAGAGAAAAGGTGCACGAAATATCGCATGGTCTAACCCCACCACCTTGAAGCGTGCATGCGTGGAAAGCCAACGTTCAAGTTGATCTCTGGGCTTGGGGGTGGGGCAACCTTTACCGCAACACTGACTACAGTGGTAAAAAAATAATTTTTAGACCAGCATGGGGGGGGGAGGCGCGGATTCTGCCCGCACGACTTTAAATGTTCATAACTTTTTAATAAGCAAGCTAAAGCCACCAAACTTGGTGACGTTTCCTGAAATTTATCTGGGAACAATTTCGTATAGCAAGTCCTTGTCCATCAAGTTTGGCGTTACCATGGCAACCACCTTTTGACCAGCAGTTTTTTCAGAATTTTGACTTTCCTTCTTTTTAATTAAAAATTATAACTTTTTGATGTACCTTTTACATTTTTAGATCAGTTTCGTGTTATTTTATTTATTTCGACCCCTTCTTAATCAATTTTGGTGCTTTTTTAAGGGTTTGAAAAAAACAAGAAATCCAAGATGGCCGCCGTTTGAGAACATGATGTTATTCTGACGTCATCGCCTGATGTTGCGGACCTCAAAGTAAACGTTTTTGGAGGGATTCCGCCCCTCCCCCCTCTCCCCCGGTCCAGAAGGCCAAAATAAACCGGTCTGAATAGGGTTAAACGTTAATTAAGGAAACTTGACTGGATACTGAAGCTAAACTAGTCATGTTCTAAGGTTGGAAAGGAGCTCACTTCCAAAGATTGCAATTACTTTATATGGATGCCTAAAGGGAAAAGGAAGCGGGAACACCTCCCGGGATCTCCCAAGTCTCCTTAAATTACCTAAGTCTCCTAAGTCTCCTTAGATTACCTGTACAGTTTCGACCATCGTCAGGGACTCCTGGCTTACACTTGCAGTTGAATTCTCCCTTTGTGTTAGTGCACACGGCATCTGCACTGCAGTTATGTGCTCCTGCTGCACACTCGTCGATATCTAACAAGAGAAGAAGTTGTCAAGTTGAAACTCTCAAGACAATTATGTTTAAGCGGTCCAGCGAACACGCAGGTAAGGACAGTGTTTCTTGATAGGGAAATGAATAATTAAGAGATCCAGAAGCTTTGTGTGTTTAGTTTTTTTGTTCACAAATAGGCAATTTAAAACGTATTTGTTAACCTATTCACTTCCAACCGCCATTTTAAGACAATGACGCTATAATTTGGCTCCTGTCTGCTCAAATCACGATCCAAACGTCTATAACTTCCTCTGCAGCATGGAAACTGAACTTCTTTTCCATTTCCGACGTTGTTTGGCAAATTTGATTTCAGGCATGCGCAAAATTCAAAATTTTGACAGTTTTAGAACGAGAAAAGCACCGTACCAGGTCGTCTTTCCGGGTTTTAGCACTCAGTCCCGTTGCTTTTTGTTCTCAATTCGATTTTTTAAGTTTGTAGGCCATTTGATAGTCTTTCCTGGGATTATAAAAGATTGCAACTAAACTTTCAGAAAAAAGGAAATTCTCAACTGTAAGTGTCAACCAGTGCCAAGGAAACGTTTTTCTTTTTCTTTTTTTTTTTTGTATCACTTTGGTCTATTTTAAGTGAGCCCTTCAGTTTGGGCACTTTTTGTTACAAGTGTGCCAGGAACACCAATTGGCTGTCACTTTAAGTGATGACGTCACAAAACTGAACAAGGACCATGGTCCTTTATGGGCGGTTTTAGGCGGCATGGGGGTCAATGGGTAATATTTAAAGTGCACCTAACCCCAAAATATTTTTTACGCTAAAATAACTCTTTGCACCTGTTCGAAAAGCATTACGCCTTTTTTTTTATGAAATCCCCCTCAGTCTTGACTTTTTATAGGCTGTAAAAGTTACGAAATCTAGCCATCATCTGGTACACGACCGAGCTAGTGAGGGCATGGGTCTATTCTGGATTTGACGTCACAAACTGCTTTGCATGCATGTTTACAAAGACTTAAGAAGATGCAAATCAGTTTGTGATGTCAAATCCAGAATAGACCCATGCCCTCACTAGCTCGGTCGTGTACCAGATGATGGCCAGATTTCGTAATTTTTACAGCCTATAAAAAGTCAAGACTGAGGGGGATTTCATAAAAAAAAAGGCGTAATGCTTTTCGAACAGGTGCAAAGAGTTATTTTAGCGAAAAAAATATTTTGGGGTTAGGTGCACTTTAACAAAATCAGGTCTACACTCATAGCTAGTATGTGCTGTCTGAGAGGACACACATTTGTTTTCTCACCTTGCCACGTTTTCTTATCCCCCGTAAAACCTAGTTTGCAGGAGCAAATATAAGATCCACGAGTGTTTTTGCAGTTAGCATTTTCATCACAGACAGGGCAAGAAGACGTACACTCGTCAACATCAACGTCAACGTCTGAAACAACAGCAACAAAGATATTAAATTGAATTTATGAATATGAGAAAACATATGTAGAGATCATGTGGTGTTGCCGGTTGTGTTGCGATTTGACAAATGGTAAACCCTCAGCGTGCAACCATCAGGTTATGGATACGCGGGAGGTTGCTAAGCACGAAAGAATCATAAGTGTAGCTCGATGGGAGCAAACCTCCCAAGTGCATCCATAACTAGATAGTTGCACAGCTGTAGCGTTTACTATTTGTTTTATAACATAACATAACTCTACTTACCCGATCAATCATAAGGGAAAAAAACTGAAAAAGTTTCAACATCTGGCTTCTAGAAATCGTCGAAACATGTCGTACTGTTAACGACCTTTATTATTAGAGGATAAGGGCTTCATCCCTTTCAACAAAGAGCATGCTAGGTAATTTTATAATTTTCTGATGAGATCGCACGCGCCATATTGCGTCACATCGGTCTGCGCTGATGCCAAGGCATTCGTCAGCGTACACCTATGGGCAATTCAGTTATGTTACAACACGTGGTCTTCTCTTGTCTTGTGGGTAAGGCCGTACAAGAGCCAGGAGGCTAACACGGGAGGAGCTTAACCCGGTTTCTGTAGCACGAAGCAGCTGAGAGTGTATCTATTCCCCCTGGATGAGATGCTAGTCCATCTCAGGTTACCCCCAGCATCATGTGGTTGGGACCCGTTTGCACACCTGCGTTGAGAGAGAGAGATATGTGGAGTAAAGTTTCTTGTAAACAACACGATGGCAGGGACTAGGCCTCAAACCACTGATGCTCATCCTTGAAGTCGAAAGCGCTGGCCACTACACTACCGTGCCCCGTCTTTGTTGTATTGGAATTTACTGTATACATCCCATAGTTGCATTGTACCCTATCGTGCTGTGCCTTACTGTTTTGGTCAATATCGATCAACAAGGAAAAATGCACGAGTCATGTCATTCTATAAGTGAACTCACCGTCTGTCTCCAGGTCGCAGTAAGCGAGTACAGACATGCCTGTTTTGATCGCATTTAGCCAGTATTTGCCGCTGGTTGCTTGTCCTTCTCCACTCGCCTTAATTTCTTTACACGTCTCAGCTGGGAGCTCAGGAATAGTACCGAGGAAAACTGTGAAATGAAAAGCACAAACAAACAACGAAACAGAACAACAAGCTTGACACAGACGCTAGTGTTATTGGTATGAGATTACTGCTGTTGGAATCATTATCTCGACTGTGCCTAAGGCACCAAGGGCCTGTTAACATGGAGGGAGGGTGGCTCTAGAGCTGAGCTAGTTTCACCCTCCTAACCGAGCTAAACCGAGCTGGCTTTTAATACATGCAGCTACTCAGTTTACTCTGATTGCTTGCCAGGGTCACGCTTCAAGGCGGGCCAACTTGTTATGCGTGTTTTTAACTTAAATGTGAACCAATGCTCCCAAAATGTATAACTTTCGACCCCACACAAACGTAATTAAATTACTTTTGATCGGCCATCGGATAATGCCTTGTTTTTGTAATAAACGTTTATTTCAAGAAGGTTTCAACTGAAAGCAAATGAAAACATATATATCTTTTTTTCCCGTCAACGGCAGTCGAAAACCGGAGTGTCCGGTATGTTTCTATACATTTTAGCTATTGAACTCAGTATATTGAGATTCATTATGAAGCAAGAACTAGAAGTCTACATAATTTATTTAAATACAGTTTGAATTCCTACGTTTCCACACGCACAGACTTCCATCAAATTCTGGGGAAAATGTTTCTCTAATGAAAACGGGTTACGAAGACAAAGATCTGCATCATTTGGCGGGAGGAATCTGAAAACAAAACTTCGTATCTCCAAGTATTGTTCTCGACACAACTGTGCCCCTGGATCTGCCGTCGGATAGCATGAAATGCGCATGGGTAGTGTAAAGGCACTGGAAGCGTAATATAGCAATGTATGTATCCTAGTATTGTACGTATAGCGTAAAAAGTGTGAGTAGAGTGAGAATATAATGTGCGTTAAAACGCGCTTGGGATAAAAATCTAACTATAGACAATGCACTATACAACACGATTACCTCTGTTTTTGAACCGCTTCATGTACAACTTAGAAGTGTCCTTGATGAGGTCCTCTGGTCTTGCCTCTTTCGTGCGATTATTTAGCTCACAGATCTCTTTGCCCATCAGGCGATTGATGCTTTGACATCTGATGTCACCTTCGCACGCCTTCAGACAATGTAGTGAAGTTGGAACTCTCAGTGTCTGGAACACATGTCGCCTTAGTGCCGTGTGATAGATTGGCTGGACGCTTCCACAAGGATCGTTATGTTGGACGCCAGCGTGGTTTGGGGGTTGGACGTTCCCACAAGATTCAGATTCTACAATACGTTGCCAGAGCCCAATGATAACTCCAAAGATCTGGATCATTTGCATGACTAAATCAACATAAACGTGAAAAAGAAGCTCTGTAGTTTTAAGGATGGCCCTCTTAATACCACAGAACACCCAGCGTCGTGAGAGGAGTGACTCACGATAATCAGGGGCTTTGCATGGGAATGAATGTCTATTGTAGCTGGAAGAGTAAACAAAACGTGTGGGGTGTTAAAGAACATGTGGGACACAAGATAAAAACTCTCATGGAAGGATGAAAAGGAAAGCAAGTGTTGGTTATTTTTTATCTTTCACTCTCTTGGTGAAGAGGGAAAGACGGAAGCGGAACAAATAAAAACGTTATAAACCCCATGAATGAAAGAACCCGGAGAAAAACACAGGAGACATTGCCATGCCAAAATTTTATTCAGATAAGCACCAATTTGCTTCTAAAAGGGAATTGCGTTGAACTTTCATTTCGAGGGAGTGATTTGAGCCTATGCATTAGAGAATTTCTGAAAGCCAGTGGTGGACAAATAGTGGGATGAAAATAGTTGCGTGTGGCAAGCGGTCCGCCATTTTAATAAACATTTAATAATTTGTGCGCAATGACCTAAACCATCCCCCATGAAAAACACTGTCAAAACGTGAGCTCCCTTCTGTCCCCTCCCCTATGAAAGCCTAGGATCTTGAAAGGCCCCTCCCGTGTAAAAAGTCCAAATTAAGTCGTTACAGTCCAGTATATTAAACGAGAATAGCCCTTGAAAGGGAATTTAGTGAACCTTAAAACTGTGCACGGTGTGAATTACGTCTCAGTAAGTGAATTTTTGACCTATTATTATTAGCTTCAACAATATTTTCTGGAAAAAAGATCTAACGAAGCAAAGGTGACTAAGTTTCGAGGTTTATAACTAAAGAATCTACTAATGGACAAATTAAAGTTGATTTCTTTAGTTAGTTGTTGCGCTTACAATGAACACCCCTTTTTCCCAACTTAGAAGGCTACTTCGTCCTGAAAAGACTCATGTCGAAGTTAGGTTTTAAAAACGTTAGAAAACGATGGTATAAGTTTCCCATAAAGTTCTTTTAAACAAAATTCCGATTTTTGTGTATAATACTACATTAACAGCTTGATGTCGCTTTTATTCCTTTGTCTCAACTTTAACTCGCGACATGATTAAACGAAAACAACATGAAGCTGTTAACATGTCACATGTATACAATTTAACATGCGATTTTCGCCAGCAAAGCTCGTGCCACTCTTGTGTTGGACTGCAGTGGCGAAGAAAGACAGCAGGAGAGGAATTAAACTACAAGTTACTCAATAGTAACGCAATGGATTCGAATTGATACACATGGCTCGCTGGCTCGTAAGTTGCGCATACCCAAATTGTTGGGTAAAACTCTTTGCGCTATATAGCGCATTATTGCCTCCAAATCGATGTCAAATAACGACTCTGTATTGTTACTTTCAGTTGACATAATAACAGGAATCTGAGATTTACTGGCGAACTAAATTGTTTCCATGAGAACGTGAACGCTGTATACGTGGCGGGTGTGATTACCATATTGTTTAGGTCACGCTGCGCCCGAAGATAAGTTATTAAAACACGGCATAATTTTGCACTATCTAACGCACTTAGACTTCAAATTCATTTTAAAGACCTTCGATCCTTTTCATTCTAGTTTTTTAACATGATTGCTAGTCATGATGTACTTGCTTTTGAATGAAACATTGAAATATGCTGTCTTTTCGCTGCAACTTTTGTAATTATTAATTATTTATGTAATCCAAAACACAAGAAACGGGCGGTTTAAGGGGGGATTACAGTCAAATTTCTATGAAAATAAATGTGATTTTAACATTAAAGTACCATCAGACAGTCCATTCCAACGCCAGAATACTTAGGGCTTTTAGCAAACTGTTTTAGTGTCCATCTTTAGCAGGATTTCAGTTATTGCTCCAAGGTTTCTTTGTCCAAAGTCTTAGCGGCGATTGGAATTGAAAAGGCTCGTTGATAAACGTTACCCCAGTAGATTTCCGCTTATTAATTATTAACCTTAAGTTTTAATTTCAAGTCTCTTTCAAATCTTGACATTTTCCAATTTTCCTAAAAACTCCCCTTCCCTCCTTTACTTTTATTTCAAAAATCTTTATTGTGACAGATTTATGGGACCTCGCACTACAAACCTAAGATGGCATTTTCGAACAGAATAAGACCTCGAGGATATAATTTAGGAAAAGGGCTAAAACATTTGTGTAACTACAACCCTGTAAGAGTTGATAGACCGATATTTTTGTAGTCATTCTTTCACTCCAGTTTCTTTCCTTGCAACCACCTCGATTAGCAGTGTTGCCACCTGCGGATTTGCAAGAGTGTTTTTTTTTAACTGTTTTATTTTTGGAATGAAACTGATGTTGTTGTAGATCCTTTAATTAAAGAATTAGTACTGAAAACAAATCTTGAAACTAAACCGTTCAGCGAACGTTGGTTGACCTTTATTGTCTATTTTACTACACAAAGAATCAGACATCGGGCGAAACTCAAACTTTTAATAGGTAGCCAAGAACAAAATACGTAAAGACCGGTGATATTAAAACCAATTTACAGAAGATTGAGACAAACAACGATAGCAGCAGCAAGATTTTTTCTGGATATGCAATCCACGTCCTCCTTTAGGATGTACACTGATCAAAGATTTCTTTTACGAAATTGCGCACCCTTTTTGTAAAAAAAGATGTTTCTGCTAAGTACATCAAAGAACGAAAAGATGAACTATATCCTGTCAGTTAATACATATACATAAAACGAAATATCTCAAACAATAAAAACCAAATTTATCCAAATAATATATAAAAGCCGCAAAGTTTAAAGTAAAAGTTCACATTATACCCCTGAAAATTCGCTGAAATATGTTTAGGTTGAAATTAGTTCAATCCTGTGTTTAGGAACTCTCTACGGTTGTTTCTTGGCAGTTCACGTAGGACCCCTCTAGCTCAATTTACAACCCAGAATCGGAAAAATAAACCTTTCCGTTATTTTAAATGAAAGCAAAAAAAAAAACAAAAAAAAAAAACGCATCGACTTTTAAGCGGAATTCCAGGGACTTTGGAGTAACTGTGGGAAATTTGAGTTAGTTGCTGCCCATCTAGCCATTTTGGAATAAAATCATACGCTGGAAGTAGTGTCTCGCGCAGTTTAACTTTCAGTAACGGGCTTCAGTCGGCTTTGAGGCAGTAATACAATAATATTGTACGCTTTCCGTGGCTAGATTTGGGTTTATGTCGGCAATCGTTAAAGTATTAATTAAGTTATTTTGGCCACAAAGATAAAAGTGAAAAGTTCCCTCACCAATTACTTGTGACTCTTACATTAATTGCCAGTCTCAGGCATGCCATTACAACGACTCTCCCTCAAGATGAGACCCAGTCCGTGATAATTCTCGCTGAAGATGAGATCCGATGCGCCAGTACAACACTTTGGCAAATTCTGTTCACTATTTAAGAACGTAAATATACTTTCTCCCCTGGCGAAGTGTCTTTGTATCCCGCTGTCAGGGTTTAATTGTCCCTTACAACCCCCTGGGCTACGCCTGCGAGAATAACAGGCTTCTAACAAGCTTAAACACCCTGGTCTTCCAGTTGCTCTGTAAAAACTACAAGTAAATTGTAACTGAAACTTTGTGTCACGTGTTATGAAAGGTTTGGGTGAACATGCGCTAACAATTAAGTCTGATATAAATAAAACACAAACAAGTAGTCTTCTTCAAACATTTAGAGATATATATGTCTTAAGGAGGCTCGCAACAGTCTTTTTGGCCTTGGAGTGTATCTCTTGAAGTCAAAATTTCGCATAGAAGATAAACTACGATTTCCTTGATACTACACCACCTTTTCAACATATGATCAAAGTTTATTTTCTCACTGGTTTCCTAGCAACAGCTGTCACTATAGCAACAATAATGGACAACCCCTCATTTTAAATAATGTCGAATATCTCGAAAACTAGTCAGACACTTTATGACGAAACTTGAACTATTTGAACTACTCAACCTACGCAACTTGTATGCGAAATTAATGAAAAATCTGTAAGAGCGTTTTCACGTAAATCATGATTCATTTTTTACGGGCTGATTTTGGTCATTCCTGCAATTTTCTCCAATATTTCAAGAAAGATAAAACTTAACACTTTCTCTTTTCAGTTGAATGATCTTTTATGATATTCATATTTAAAAACTGCTAAAATGGAGCACAAATCAGCCAAAAAGTTCGTAATTTGCATAAATAGAAATATTTCTAAACTGCCCTTACAGATTTTTCTCTTAAATCGATTGCCGTTAGAATAATAATTCTTTTTGATGTTCCAATGAGTTTTAGGCTGAATAAACATTTCTGTTTTTAGATAAGAAGGCTGAATCTCGGTCAAGTTTCAGTCGTTATTAACTTTCAACGAGCAACAGTTTTATTTGGTTTTTCCTGGTCTATTTCACGGTTGTTCACGTGCAATGAATATTTATAGACGCGGCGCTTGTGTCCTCTCGTGCGTTTATAATTCCTTCTCATAATAAAAAAAAACTTGTCTTTTGAGCTTATTTCTCGTCATTTTTCGGTCCCAGTGTAATTAAATCCGTAATTAAAAATACTAAAACGTCAGTCAGTAATTAGAGAATAATGGAAAAGAGTCTCCAGGAAGGAGCTCAGAAGACGAAAATTTTTTATTATTATGAGAAGGAATTATAAATGCACGAGAGGACACAAGCGCAGCGTGTATAAATACTCATTACAAGTGAATAACCATGAAATAGACCAGGAAAAACCAAATAAAACTGTTGCTCGTTGAAAGTTAATAAAGACTGAAACTTGACCGAGATTCGGGCTTCTTATATAAAAACAGAAATGTTTATTCAGCCTAAAACTCATTGGAACATCAAAAAGAATTATTATTCTAACGGCAATCGATTTAAGAGAAAAATCTGTAAGGGCAGTTTAGAAATATTTCTATTTATGCAAATTACGAACTTTTTGGCTGATTTGTGCTCCATTTTAGCAGTTTTTTAATATAAATATCTTAAAATCGCAGCCACCTAGGAAGCTCAATGTACATTAAGAATGTTTTGATATCATAAAAGATCATTCAACTGAAAAGAGAAAGTGTTAAGTTTTATCTTTCTTGAAATATTGGAGAAAATTGCAGGAACGACCAAAATCAGCCCATAAAAAATGAATCATGATTTACATGAAAACGCTCTTACAGATTTTTCCCTAATTTCGCATACAAGTTGCGTAGGTTGAGTAGTTCAAATAGTTCAAGTTTCGTCATAAAGTGTCTGACTAGTTTTCGAGATATTCGACATTATTTAAAATGAGGGGTTGTCCATTACCGTTGCTATAGTGACAGCTGTTGCTAGGAAACCAGTAAGAAAATAAACTTTGATTATATGTTGAAAAGGTGGTGTAGTATCAAGGAAATCGAAGTTTATCTTCTATGCGAAATTTTGACTTCAAAAGATACACTCCAAGGCCAAAAAAACTGTTGCGAGCCTCCTTAAGTATGAAAGCATTGTTGGTTTATTTGATCAGACATTTAATTGCTACTTAGAGGGAAGCTGTCCGGTAATTTCCAAGGTTGTCAATTATTCCAAGAAGTGCTTCTTCTTAATAATAAAGTGTACATCGTTTGTCTCACGATGAGAGTTGTAGAGAGTTGTAGATCGCGACGTTTCGACTGCTTACTGCTAGTCTTCATCAGGCGATGAGGTCGACTGGTTGTGCGTCACCATATGAATCGCGATGGTCGCTGTGATTGGTGCGTTTCGATCCTCATTGTTCCGCTGACTTATTCTGCCGTTTGGCAAAGGGCTAGAAAGTGCTCTAAGTTGAAACAGACAGACTTAACTACAAGTTGTTTCTTTTATCTAAAAATATGACTTATTTCTAAACAAACGTGGTCAAAATCTTAAGTAAAATGGAAACGGATGCTATTCGATTTTATAGTTCACGTCTCACGGGTTCAAGTTCCATCGCAGTGAATAAATAAAATAAACAAATAAAGTTGCACTGATACAACAGAATATTTTTCAAGTTCTCTAAACCAAAAACCTTTTTAAGTTTCAAGAACATGTATATTTTCTGTTTCAATTCGATTGACACGGATACAGACGAATACAAACGAGTAGAACATAGCTGATACACCTGAAGTCTACCCTTTGCAACAAAGAGACGTGTTTTTAAATTATTACCGATTACGAATTAAAGCTGGGTTCAGTTTCGCCCAATACGGAATATATTTTCTCCCTACTAGCCGTCATTATAAAGCCGTAATGTTGTCCCAAAATCGAATTTAGTTTATAAAATGTACTCGAAGAATCCGTTCCGCAGGCCTCTCATTCACGCACCAGTGTCGACAAACTAATGTCAAATGTGAACATCCCACAACTGCAAGTCATGATGAAAAACAAGTCTATCCAGATAGAGTCCAGCAAGGAAATCTCTCTTCGCTTGAAATTGCAGCCATCGTTTTTTCTAGCATATTCATGCTTGCGATTATCACCCTTGTTGTGATGTGCAGGCTGCATGGTTGGCAAACAGTCAAAACTAAACTTAAGAACTGTTTATGTTGTAAATGTAATGGAAACGCAGCCACCAGAAACCCATTCCACTTCACTAATGACGTTTTGGATGATTATAGATTGCAAAACAAGAGAATTTCAGTAGAAACTGTTGCACGGAATTATTTACACAAATAAGATTCTTCATAAAATGGGCTTGGTACCGTCACCTACGCATTCCTTTTGTGGAAATACGGAGGAATCTCTCGAGCATTTCTTTATTTATTGCGAGACCTCAAAACATTTCTGGTCATCATTGACTGAGTGGTTAAATGAGTTTGATTTTGATGTTAGGTATCTGAGCACTTTTGACCTAACGTTTGGTCTCACTAGAAAAGATAGTCTATTATTAAATCATGTAAATATTCTCGGTAAATATATCATTTACCAAAGCCGCTCTTTAAACATAAAACCCACTCTAACACTGTTGAAAGCAAAAATACGCTCTACCTATCAAATAGAAAGTCTTATAGCAAAGAATAATGATGATTCGAAAATTCATAAGAAAAAATGGCAAAAACTGCTTCCTTTCGTTGACAGCCCTTAAGAAATTTTAACATCAATTAATCTGACTCAATTTTTGTAAACATCTCTTGTTTGTAGATAAGCATTCTGTAATGCATTCTGTAATTGTTGCTTTCTGTAATGTTTTTGCGTTTTTAATGTAGGCCTGTCTTGTACCTTGTACTTTGTTAGTGATTATCAATAAAGGTTTTTGTATTAGGAGAGAGTTTTCGGTTTCTTGGAAATAGACCAAGACCGAATTATGCGTTCTTCCAACGTCACGTATTTCGAGGATAATGTTGTGTAGATGTTGAAAGTAACTTTTTTTGTTAGGCGGTGCACGCGCGGGCTCTAAACAATCAGGCTCGTTATAAGTATCACCAATCTAAATTGATTCCGTCGCACCAGGTCAGAAATACATTTCTGCTTTTCGGCTCTGCCCAATTTTTAGAATTTTGGCTGTCTAAACTTGTCTATGACCTCTCAGTCTTTCGTTTATGTCTTTCCACGGTTTCAAACTAATTTAATGAAGTTTCATTAGGCGGCGCGACGTGCCTAGGCACGTCGCTGCCGTCTCATAAAATGCAACGCACATTCCTGAATTGTCGGAAGTCAGTATACTTAGTCTCCGCACGGGCTCTAAACAGTCAGGCTCGTTATAATGACGTGGATTTTACGTAAGGGTTAGACAATGAACGCGAGTGTTCTATGGGATATAGTGTCCCGAGCAAAGATAGAATGCCACGAGGCCGCAGGCCGAGTGGCATTCTATCTTGCGAGGGACGCTATATCCCATAGGACACGAGCGTTCATTGTCTAACCGTCTTAGAACATGGTCACACCCACGAAGAATTTCGTTTTTGCGTGCAGATTGTATTTTTGCATTTTAATTTTTTAGTTCTCACCTTGAAATCACCTTGCTATTTTGTTTACGATATTTTCGCTATTGTACGCATGCCTTTGAGGTGCAATGTTTTATTTTTTAAATTTTTTAATTTTTTAAAATTTTTTAAAGTTAAACCAGTGAGCAGCACTTCTGCGAACTACTTGAGTTGTAGAACTTTTTTATTTCTCCTACGCGTTTCGTGTGACTAGCGCACACTTCTTCAGGGAGTTATACAATACAACCAAGTATACCTGTATATATACCTAAACACAGTCTACATTTCGCAAAAAACACCTACGGATTTGCGTATACAAACCACTCGGTAATGCGTCTAGGAAACAGGCGGAAAAATATTAAAGGTGTGACATATTTTGAGTGTGAAATAATTATTTGGGGCCCACAGTTTTAGCTAAAACTGTGGGCCCCAAATAATTATTTCACACTCAAAATATGTCACACCTTTAAAAAATTAAAAAATTTAAAAAAAAAAAAATTTTGCCCACAGTTTTAGCTAAAACTGTGGGCCCCAAATAATTATTTCACACTCAAAATATGTCACACCTTTAATATTTTTCCGCCTGTTTCCTAGACGCATTACCGAGTGGTTTGTATACGCAAATCCGTAGGTGTTTTTTGCGAAATGTAGACTGTGTTTAGGTATATATACAGGTATACTTGGTTGTATTGTATAACTCCCTGAAGAAGTGTGCGCTAGTCACACGAAACGCGTAGGAGAAATAAAAAAGTTCTACAACTCAAGTAGTTCGCAGAAGTGCTGCTCACTGGTTTAACTTTAAAAAATTCTGCATTAGTACCAGAAGAAGCCACATGGCGAACAACAATGAAGGTAGCAGCGCAGGTTCAAAACGTCGCCGACCGAGCAGCGAAGATCCCGCTCCGCTACCAGACGGCAGTCCATCCAAGCTTGACTCTACGATCGAAGCTATTCTGAGAAAGAAAGTTCGCGAGCGCCTGGACATCGAAAAAACTCATTCGAGTCTCTTGGCAAGAATCAAGCTCCTTGAAAAACATGCAGCCGACGGCACGATACCTTCGGGCCTGCGGATTCAACGCGTCAAAGCCAAGGGCCAAGACGCTGAAACTCTTCAAGCGAAGTTTGATGCTATCATCCGCGAAGCAGAATTCAAACTTCTGGATGCTGCTACTGACAGTCTCCGCGTCGATGTGGAAGTCCGCCGTGAGGCGATTCTAGAGCGAGAAAGGGACATAGATGGTACCATCGCTCAGTGGAAAACCCACCTCTCTAAAGTAAAGGAAGTCACCTCCAGCCAGGTGGATAATCTCGTCGAAGCAGCAGGAGCGTTTGTGGTCAAACTGTCTTCGGACAGTGCCGTCGCCCGTGCCTCCAAGTCTCTACAAGCGGAGATCACCCGTAAAGAGAACAAAGGGCGAGAAATGGAGACGAACGAGCCTTTCGTCCCAGACGAGCAATCCATCCGGGAAATTATCCGTCAAGAGATCCACCGCACGCAAGAACAACCAGCCGGTAGCGTTCATCAAAGAAAGGTCTCTTTCTCAGACAATCCTGGAAGTCGGCAACGAAAGCAAAAGTCGCGTCGACAGAATAGGTCCAAATCGCCCCAGAGTCGATCTAAAGGACAAAACCAGCGTAGACAACAGCGGGGTAGATCCAAGTCACCAAAGTCGCCACGATCTAACTCAGCCAAACGGGTTGAAAGTCCTCGATCGTCGGCAAAAAACGTCAAAGGCAAAGGTTCCGGCCCCGCAAAATAGACTGTCGCTCAGTCCACGAAAAGCGGCTCTTCAAAATGGCGAAACGACCCCTGTACGACTGGCTTCCTCGGAACTCGGAAATCCACAACTTTTCTAACGTCAAACTTACTGAGCGGCAGTCTAGGGTTTTGGGTATGGGGCTTAAATTCAGGCCCTCGCTCAAATCCCCTACTGCAGCTGAGTTTGATTTACAGATTAAAGACTTTTGTCGCAGAGTTCGTCTTCATGCGTTATTCGCTGATCAGCCACAGGATCCTAATTTCAATCCACGATTGTACGTTCCCACTGGCTGGAATCCGCCGCGAGAGGACCCCGAACTCGAAGACAAACTCTTTCATCTTAGTGAATCACTGCGAAGGAACATTTCTGAACACAAACCGCGCTGGAAGAACAATCTTACTAGACAGGACAGAGCTGAGCTCAAACAGCTCAAAAACAACCAAACGGTCAGAGTTCTTCCAACCGACAAGAACTTAGGCCCGGCCCTAATGTCAACAGACTGGGTGAAAAATGAGACACTTAGACATCTGAGCGATGAACTCTCCTACTCCAAGGTCACCCTGGAGGACTGGTATGTTTATCGTGACAATGTAATTAAGCGTCGCGAACAGCTTATGTCAACTTACTGCCAGTTTATTGTTCCTAATGTAGCTAGATTCCTTCGTAGTTACGATCATTTTGTAGCTCCGGCTAAATTCTATGTTCTCCCTAAGATACATAAAACGCCTATGGTGGGCACACCTATCGCTGCTAGTCATTCATATATTACAAGACCTATCAGTATTTTTGTTGACGAGCTTATTAAGCCTAAACTACGTATGCCTACTGTACTTAGGGATTCTAGCGAGTTGATTCAACTATTGGAGAACACGGCTTTGCCTCACTCCAATTGCTTTCTTGTCACCGCAGACGTTGTTTCCCTTTATCCCAATGTGGATACTAAGAAAGCATTGGTAGCCCTCGATCTCCTTCTTCGAGAGGCTCAAGCGCCTGAGACTCCATTGTTGATTCAGCTCTCTAGGCTGGTTTTAGAGAATAATTTCTTATCTTCGGAGTTTAGCTCAGACATCTTTCATCAAGAGTATGGTATTGCCATGGGCACCCCATTTGCTGTCACGGTAGCCAATGCATTTATGTATTATCATGAGAAAGATATCGTAGAGCAATATTCTAGTTATCTTACTCTTTATCGGCGCTTTATCGATGACATCTTCGCCATTTGGGTTGGCCCCAAGGATACCCTTCTAGAATTTCTAGACGCTCTTAGCAGCAAAACAGATCGTATAAAACTTACTTATTGTATTAGTGATAGTAGCATTCCCTTTCTGGATCTGTTTCTCTATAGGGATACTTCATCAAACGTACTGCAGTTTTCAACTTTTCAAAAGCCTCTTAACAAATATCTATATATACCCTTCGAGTCGTTTCATCCATCTAGCAATAAGAAAGCCTTTATTAAGGGGGAATTAATGAGGTATGCTAGAAACAGCTCTTCCTTTAAGTCTTTTTCCGAGACTAGGGAGAAATTTTGGAGACGGCTACGAGTTAGGGGTTATCCTTATCGATTTTTGCTCCCGCTGTTTCGCGAAATAAGATACAGTGACAGGAGAAGATGGCTTATGGAGAAACCTAAAAATAGGTCTAAGGTCAACAAGACTATTGTCTTCAAAACCACTTATAACTGCAGTCACGCACGTATTAAGCATGCTATTAGCCAGATGCTTCCAGATTTGGACTGCACTGTTTGTTACAAATCTACTGTAACTTTAGCTAATCTATGTAAGTAAGTTAGATTTTTGGGGCCCACAGTTTTAGCTAAAACTGTGGGCCCCAAATAATTATTTCACACATAAAAAATTCTATCTTGCGAGGGACGCTATATCCCATAGGACACGAGCGTTCATTGTCTAACCGTCTTAGAACATGGTCACACCCACGAAGAATTTCGTTTTTGCGTGCAGATTGTATTTTTGCATTTTAATTTTTTAGTTCTCACCTTGAAATCACGTTGCTATTTTGTTTACGATATTTTCGCTATTGTACGCATGCCTTTGAGGTGCAATGTTTTAGAGTGCTTCACCGCGCGGTTTATCGCAGTTGGTATTGTAAACAGCCATGAGCCAATTCAATACACGGATATTTGGAACTCGAGGCAGTGATCGCCGCTAAAGATTTTCTAGATTTACACTGGTGAAAGCAGTCTTCGAGGCGCTACAACCACCGACACCAGCAAGTGGGGAACCCGCAGGAAACTCCAAGAGGCCAAATTAAGTCATGTTCAAGTACAACACTCGTAGTCTGGCAAACACGGAGAACCAAGTCTGTCCTTCTGTTTCAGGTCTGAACAGTTCGTATTTCGTGTAAAATAATGGTTTTTCTTTCTATTTGCTTTTTGCTATGCTATTATACCGTAAAATTGCATTTTTTGTTAAAACGCAAAAAATAATGAGTGTTTCTAGCCGTTGATTTTATCGATTTAGTTATAAATATTCACAGAGAATTTGTGTATTCATTAGTAGTTTCTACTTAGTCATTAGTATGCTCTATATAGAGCATACTAATGAGGCTTCCAAACAAAGGAAAACAATGCCTCATTAGTATGCTCTATATAGAACCACTAATGAATGCAGAAATTCTCTGTAATTTTACCCCGCAATTTCCCTGTGCTTCAAAGGCCCCGCCACTTTATATAATTTAAGACAGTTTATGGAACATAGAGCATCGAAATGCTGGACACTGATTGGCTGAGTGGGTGTGATCATGTTCTAAGAGATTGAAAGCTAATGTTTCAAATACCGGACGATTTGTTGGTGACATGACCATTCTTTCATGTGAAGCGTAATTTTGTTGTTTTGAGTTTCGCGGCGTATTGAAGTTGAGTAAAGGTAAGCGTTGAAATGTTTATTTCGCTGTTTTTGAGGACATTTCGTTTTTAAGAGGCAGAGTTTACAAAGGATAGCGAGAAATTGGGAGTTGTGTGCGTCCAATGCCCATTCGCGCTCACATGCATTCCCTCAGTGTACGAGAGGGAAAGCAATCTATACCTGCTACTGTAAACCCGGCCCTTACAGAATCAAAGCTGGAACTAACTTCTAGACTTTAATAAATAGCGTCCCAAAAAACTATAACACTATAAAAAGGAAAACAGTAGACAAAAAAATTCGGTGGTGATGAAATCTCAATCAAATAACAAACAAGGCCTGAGTATCACCAATCTAAATTGATTCCGTCGCACCAGGTCAGAAATACATTTCTGCTTTTCGGTTCTGCCCAATTTTTAGAAGTTTGGCTGTCTAAACTTGTCTAAGACCTCTCAGTCTTTCGTTTATGTCTTTCCACGGTTACAAACTAATTTAATAAAGTTTCATTCATTTTAGTCTGTATTAGAGCACGGGTCAACACGCAAAAATATAAACGTCACTAGTCGGTTAGCTATCTCAGCATTGACGTGAATATGTCTTCCAGATGTCTCTAGAAACACAGCTTTCTGGCGATAGAAAATTGGTCTGCACCCCTACGTTAAATCAAGAATACTAGACAAAATGAAGTTTGAGCTCAAAAGAGGAGAAGTAAAGCTTTCTGAGCAAAAAACGTTTCCGCCTGTTGTAACTTAACGATATCACGGTTTAGGAACGATTTGAAAGAGTCGTACAGAGGTTACAAACAAACAACGTGTTCAAGTTGCATACATACATTTAATTCCTTACATACCGGAAGTGCAAATTGTCCATAACAGGTCACCGGAAACCACGTACTACTTAAGAAAAGGGGAGAGGGAGGGGGAGGGAGAAGGGGGGTGAGAGACTATGCGCCGCCTGTAAATTCTTCAGAATTTCTTGTTTTTTAGGAACTGAACTGTATAGTATGTTCCCATACAACGGGGTTAAGACAAGTCTATAATTAAGCAATAATATAATAAAATTTTATTTTACCGGGGAAAAATATTTTTTAGCGATATTAGAGCATTATGCAGACCCCAGTTTTTGAATGAATGCACTCAGTGAAAATTTCTTTCCGCGGTGCACGGCTTTGAATTGAAGAAATAGCCGTTGGGATTATAAGATACTCCGGATCTAAACTCAGGCGAAGCTGAGAAACAGTTTTGTTTCTGTATACGAACTGAGCACTTGTGACAGTTTTTTAAGAATTCACACCTTCATAAGGGGGGCGAAGGTGAAATGCGTGCCGGCTGCCCCAGTGGGGGAGGGAAGATTTACGCTCACTTTTTCAACCTAACCTGGGGTCGTCGGCGGGCTAACACTCACGCCCCCTTACAATGGTGAAGAAAGGATTAAAGGTCAATAATTCTGTTGAAAATGCTTTTCAGAGAGCATCTACTTGGAAGAATCAAAAAACAGATTAATTGGAAAAACTAAAGGAAAAGACTAAGAAGCCGAGATTCAGGAAGCAGTGAGAAAAGAACAGCAGTAAAGGTAATTTATCCTATGAATAAACAAAAGTAAATTACTGTATTGTCAGCATCCCATCACTGTTGAAGCCTAATTGTTTCATAAACCACAGTTTTGTTATTTGTTCCAGTTTTTATCCTAAGGTCAGTTTGGTTTGAAAGTGTGGTACTCAAAAGAAGATATACTTTGCTTTTCTTTAAGGAAATGCATATGTGCAGAAGGTTGCACAGGAGAAAGCTGTCACATCTTTTGCTGATTTAACAGCTTCTTCAGTTCGCTCTCTACGAAAGTTTGACTTCCCGGTGCTGTCTAACTTACCAGAGAGGCATGATAACACGCCGGGTCAGCTGTCGTGACCTTCCGCTCACATGAATGAAGCCAAAATGACAACTCGAGTTAAAACATCCAAAGGTGCATCAGGAGTTTGTTGCTGGAAATTATTCCATTAGCCACTCTGGTTAGGTTAAGTTTCCACAGATATGGCTCTTGCACAGTCTATCAATACTGATTCAAAGTGGCGGGATTGTGGGGATATCTCAAAGTACAGTAGCCCTTCAGAGGTGGTTTCTGAATGTCCATGAACGAGCATCAGTCGCCACTACTTTGAAGGAAATGTATGCAACTGCCTTGAGGTTCACATTGTTTCCATCATTACAACACTGAGACTTCAATTAAAGCTGGAGTGCGGTCAAGGAGAGGTGCATCCATTGCTCTTGAAGTTCAAATAGGCGATATTCGACCCCAGTGCCCCAGCAAGATCAACCTCTGTTGCTATTTAACGAAGACACTGTGTACACTCGGGTAGGAAAAGCTCCAAGAGGACAAGAAGCTGGTCATTGGAAGAGATTTCAACGATGGAGAAAGATGTGTGGTGACTACTAGAGGCCACTGCAGTGACATTGCAGTTCTAAAGTCAAACCGCCAGGAGGCGGACACGAGGTTGCTCCCTCACGTCAAGTATGTCGCCAACGCAGAAACAATAATGGTTATCCAATCCCCTGGTACAGACGTGCTTGTGCTGGGTGCAGCTCATCTTGTCTATTTGGCTGCGAGGAATTGGGGTTTTGCACTGGTCTAAAAGATCAACCACGACTAATTCCAGTTCCTGAAGTCTCTCAAGCATTAGGTCAGAGAGTGTAATGCCCTTCCTGCATTCCACGCCCTCACTTGTTTGATTCCAACAGTTCTCTTGCCGGAATTGGAATCAAGAAGGCATGAGATGCACCAAGGCGAAGCCATCTACACCAGAATGGCCTGAGTCTCTTAGGACAAGCACAAGGGCTGGACGACATAACAGCCACCAGATGCGAAGCATTTATACAGCTATTTCAATTAAGGTTGTCGGATTAACTCAAGCTTAAGTGACAAGACCGAAGGGTAATGTGGGTAGTTGCAAGTCAGTCTTAGTTTCACGGTTGTCAGAAGTTGGTCAGAAACTTAAAAAGTAATAGATGGGCACTATCCGATTATTGTCATAGCAATCATGATTCGCCTTGAAGCTGTTAGTACTTGTTGTAGAATGCGAAGAAATCATGTTCCATATTTATCATGCTGCTGTTTTTCCAACTTGTAATTTGCATACCATGCACGTGCTTCATGAGCACCAAGGTATTTTAATTTTCCCTTTTTAAGCGAGTATAGACAAATGGACAAGTGAGATTGAAAATTACGTTTCAAACGAAATCTCTAGCTGAAAATCGTTCTTTCAGTAGTTCTTTTTTGTTTTAATTTTCTTACTATAAAAACTAAACTCCTCCATATACTTTGCTATTGTACGGTAAGCAAGGCACTGCTGATTTTGGTGAACGTAGGCAAAAAGATGCCATATTACCCTGTGGTCTTGTCGCGTAGGCTAAGCATTCATCCGACAAAGTTGATTGAAATAGCTGTATGTGACCCGTACCCATCCTCGAAGAGAACATCAAACACCGGTGATGAGCTGAGGTACGTTATGCTCTGCCAAAAAAAGCAGAAAAATGAAATGCTACCGCCAACCTCCAACAGTCTGCGACAGCACCTCAAGCAAGCCAACTATCAGACGCATACATGGAGACATTCCCTTGATGCCACGCAAGATCTGTCTCCACCAGAGGAACATGGCTGGGAGATAGAAGAGGTGATAATAGAAGATGGCGTTTTGAAACCGCTGTTGGTGAGTAAGGGGTGCAACCTGCAGGTGAAAGAACACAAGTGAAAACAGATGCTGGAATAGCACACAGGTATGGTATGGTATCAAGCGTTTCTCAGTATAAGTACCTGTTATTTTAGAACAATGCTGGATGGAATTACTATCGGTTGCAGCTAGGCGTGGACGTGTGACGTGACAACATGATCTAAAATTTGAATGATTATCACCTCAATTTGAACCTGGAATAAATCTATGGACATGAGGTATAATAATTCAAATTCCTGACAAACTATTGGCAAATACCAAGAGGTTTTTAAAGGGGAAGATCTTTGTTTAGATCTGCAGTCTTTGATCTCTGCACTATCACAAGTTAACAACAATCAGAAAAGGATGCAAAATTGGAAGAGACTGTCATATTAAAAAGACCGTCATGGTCTGTACAGTGTACATATAGCAAAATATGAGAGCAGATATTTCTTTTTGAAAAAGATCAAATTCACAGCAAATGTGCAGCCCCGTGGTAAGAGTTGTCGCCCTGCTACACAAACGTCCGGTACAGTGTACATGCTGATATGCAGCAACTTTTCAATTAATCATTTGAAGCCAGTTTCTATCCCGTTTCACTTTAAAATTCATATTCTTTTTCCAGATACAATAACATCGCGCAACAGTGTTTTAAGTGCTTAAAGTGTGGCAAGTACAATCACTATCCATCAAGTTGCAGGGCCAGAGTCCCACCTCAAGAGGGATCTGAGGAGACCAAGAACGGCGAATCAAGAAAACAACAGAGGCTAAGGGACAAGCAGCGCTTCGGACGATAATTACATTTACCTTCAGGAGACAGCACAACACCTACACCGTCTAAAGAAGATAAGATCAGGCCCAAATCAAGACACTGTACTCGTCTGCATAGGAGACATTGATACTGTCATAAACTCCAAAGTCTACATATGCGAAAACTTGGGATGCGTGACTCGTATCACACGATTTACGATAGACATTCCAAGGCTATTACGTGTTTGACTTTATGACTATATTTGGATAGGGCTTTTTCTAGACATGTGCTTGATCGCGAGAAAACATTACTAGGTTTTGGATTCACTACTGTAACACGGCGTTTTACTCGCGTTGGTTGGTCGGCACAAGGAGAGAATAAACAAGTTAACATTGTACTAGAAAGCAGTGAATTTCTTCAGCGTCTCAGCGAATTTTCTGCGTTACATTAACAAACATTCCCCAAGCTGAAAGTGGCGACCCTGCCAGGACATGAGTTGGAGATTTCGAGAACACATAAAGCGACGAATCGTGGATAGTCGTACAAAATTTTCGGTTAAGAACAAGCGACAAGGGAACATTTGTAATTACTCATCGACAGGAGGTGCATTTACACGTTACTGGGTCATTTTTGGAGCGCTAACTTCGGTGACTAAGGAGCGTTGTTGACAATCTTCGCAAACACAAGATTGGTGGCCTAGAATTACAAGATCAAAATGGCGCCAACTGATAAACACGATCAGTTTGATAGAATTTTCGAAATTGAAGCTGGAAGAAATTTCAAAAACCTGCAAAGACTGCAATCAAGAGGACTTGGAACTTAACTCCAACAAGATATGTGGACTTATTCGCAAATTGAAGATTTCAATCGACGAGACAGGGGAGCGCATGTTGGAGAGCGAACGCACGCTCGATGAGATAAAAAATTGGTCTGTGCAACAGAAGGAAGGGCTACAAATGTTTCGAGAATTTCGAGTACAAATTAAGCTGACTTTGGATGAAGGACGTAGACAAGAGAAGGACAAGAAGGCTCAGCATGAATTAGATAAGCAGCGAGATATCAACAAGGAAATCATGGAAGTGCGACTGGCCGAACAAAAGGAACTTGAAGCTGCGCAAATTAGACAACAGGAAGAAGAGTGGTTGAAAAAGAAATTGGCGATGGAGAAAGACGCCAGAGCAGTTAATAGCGCTTCTCCTGGGTCATCAACAAGACAGTCGGTGAAGCTTCAGCGATATACCATCACTCCATTTCACGGCGATTATAAGGACTGGATTCGATTCTGGAACCAGTTTGAGGTTGAAGTGGACGGTGCAAAAATTCAACTATTTATTGGAGCTCGTAAAAGGCCAACCACGGGAGGACATACTTGGGCTTCCGCACACAGTAGAAGGCTACCAAGAAGCCAAGAAAATTCTGCAGGCCACCTATGGCAAGGATTTTAAGGTGCACAAAGCGCTCATTAAAAAAATGGAAAGTTTACACAGTATTACGGACATTCACCAACTCGACCGGATTCGCGAGTTCTACAACAAGCTTTCGAGAGTTGTACGAACTTTGTCTACAATGAACAAACTGCAGACAGCGCAGAGCGCCATGTACACTTTGACGGACAAACTTGGACCGGTGAGAGAAGTCATCACTTAGACAGACGATAAGTGGGAGAAGTGGACACTTGAACGGCTGGTTGAAGCTCTGCCTAAGTTTGTTGACCGGAACCCAGTCTTCAAGCGGAAGAGAAGAGCAAGCAACAAGGCGGATCTGGAGATGGGAGGCGAAATGCAGAGAAATTGATGATGCAAGGCTCACAAAGATACACCAATGCTAACAGATGTGTTTACTGCGGTTCTACAAACCATTCGTCCGTGAACTGTACAAAGGTGTTGACTGTCGCTGCCCGAAGTTGTGCTACAACTGCCTTGGTGATAATCATCTTGTGTCTGCATGTCGTTCAAGACCCTGCAAGAACTGTGGACAGCGTCATCATACATCTCTTTGTGAAAGAAGAATTTCAACTGTTCCCGAGCAAGGCAGCATTCCTACATCAACAGAAAAGAACCTGAGTGCATCAGCTTCGTCTACTTCAACTTTACACGCTATAGTCCGAGCAATGGTCAATGAACAGGAAGCAAGAATCATGTTTGACACAGGAGCCGGAAGTTCGTATGTATGCTCAGACCTGGTTACAAGACTGGGAGTCTCACCAAACCGGCAAGGGACAAGATGCACTGAGCAGATGTATGGAACAATAATTACAAGAAGAGTGGGTATTTACTCTTTAACCATTGAGTCTACTGTTGTGGATGTTTTTATCTTTGTTGTTGATTGTATCAATGCAGGGAAGAATATGTTGACATCTTCACCTAATCCAAGAATTAAGGACTTGAATCGGAAGTACCCTTGACTCCATAAGCTACAATTAAGCGATGAAGACGAAATGGCAGATCAGCTCCAAGCCAAAGTGAGTTTGAACGCTTGTGCTCCATGGATGTGCTTGGCCTGGAGGATGCAGATACTCTCAACCTCTCATTCCACCAAGACTTTGAAGAGCAAATCAAGTTCAAGAGTGAAGGGTCTTACGAGACACGACTACCTCGGAAGCTTGGAACTACCCCCAACCAACAAGCGTAGCGACAAAAGGATGGCTTGAGACTATACAAGAAGACGACGATCTCAACAACTACCTCGCATCACAGCAGATTCAATGGAAGTTCAACCTCACCAGAGCCCCCAGCTGGTGGGGAGGATTTGTTTGAACGTATGGTTGCCATCGTAGCGCATTGCTCTCTTATGCAGAACTAGAGGAAACACTTCTCGTTGTGGAATGCTTTGCAAACAACAGACCATTATGTTACGTAGGTGAGGAGTTTGAGCAACAAACAGTTACACCTAACATCCTTATCAGAGGAAAACCTGCGAACTTTCAAGATGAAGATTTTGATACCATGGATGACACAAATGACGTCACGAGAAGATGGCATTACTTGAAGATGTGCCGATTGCAGCTGCGCAAATGATGGGTCAAAGAGTATCTTCACGCATTGGAGAAGTGATCCAAGACGCTAGCAATTGCAAATAAGGTTCCCGCAGAAGGATCGATGGTCCTATTTGAGGACTCCATTATGAACAATGGAAAGTGGAAACTTGGAAGAGTTGAAAGTCAGATAAAGGGAAAGGATGGCATTCTTCGGGGATTCAAGATAAGGACGGGAAACGGGTACATCGTCAAACGCCCTGTTCAGGTAGTTGCAGATTTGGAGATACGCACACAACTCCAGCCACAGAACACAGGTTTGATCCCAGGAGCGCCAGAGTTTTGAGCGCAGCAGCTACCTGGACGAGCAGCAAAGACTGCAGCAAAGAACCGGATGATCGGAATTGCGATGAACGAGTTAGAAGACAGAATTGTATTAAAGCTGCTTATCAGCCCTTTAATAGGGGGAGGGTGTCGTAAACTCCACAGTTTACATATGAGAAAACTTGTGATGCGTGACTCGTGTCACGCAATTTGCGATAGACATTCCAAGGCTATTACGTGTTAGACTTTATGACTATATTTGGATAGGGTTTTTTCTAGACACATGATCGATCGCGAGAAAATATTGTTAGGTTTTGGATTCACTACTGTAACACGGCATTTTACTTGCGTTGGTTGGTCCCTCAAGCACAGATCGCAAGAGATTAAAGAACTAGGGCCCAGCCGAGACACACTAAAGACACTTCAGTCCAATCTAACAGTCAAAGGTGAATTCGCTACAACACTTCGGAACAAGAACCGAGGTACACAGAGCAAGTTCTTAGTGATCCACGGGAAGATGGACTCTCCACCACTTCTAAGCAATAGTACAGTGCTGGAGCTTGGAAAGCTCAAAACCGATCCGGAAGGAACACTTAAAGAAACCAATGAGCTGAGAATTAAAACTGCGAAGACACCTGAGGACAGCGTTGAAGCAGTACTGAGCGAAAACAGCGATGTATTCCAAGAGATCGCTTGCTTTCGGGACAAGAGTACAGGCAAGAAGATAGAAGTCAAGCTAGAAATGGATCCCAGCGCAGACCTGTGGCTCAGAAACCACGCCCTGTACCGTATCACCTGCATAAACCACTTAAAGATTGGCTTGATCAGGGAGTAAGGAGGATATATTCGAGATAGTTCCAGATGGAGAGCCAATTACGTGGTGCTCACCGCTAGTTGTTCAACCAAAACCCAAGTTTACAGATGTGAAGAATGAAGAATTAGCGGCAGGGCAAGCATTGACATGAGGATTCCAAACCAGTCCATGAAACGAAGCCGGTGCTTCCAGTCACCAAGAGTAGAAGACTTCATCTACCGCCTACATGACTACAAGATCGTTACACAGCTAGATCTCAGACAAGATTACCACCAGCTAGCTCTAGACCTCTCCACAAGACAAGTAACAACATTCAGCACACCTTGGGGAAACTACAGACCCCAAAGACTGGTGTTTAGAGCGAAGTCCTCGCAAGATGTCTTCGACAAAGCCATGTTCAGAATCTTGGGAGACATACCCCACTGCTTAAACCAAAGAGACGACATACTCATGGGAAGAGACGAGACAGAGCATGAAGAAGTGCTGAAGAGCATAAAGAAGTACATTCAACAGAGAGAAATGTCAGTTTGGAAAGGAACGGATCGAGTTCTTCAGACATGCTTTCACCAAAGATGGACTAAGGCCATCACCTGACAAAGTAAGAACAATCAAAGAGTGCGGAGTGCCTGAGAGCAAAAAGGCTGTGCGAAGCTTTCTTGGGATGCACAATAGGATTATGAAGCACGCTCACACTATTGAATTTTATTACACGAATTTATAGCGTGAGACTCGGGTACTCCACTGTCTATGTACATTATGTTAAATGAGATTCAGAAGCAAACTGGATTCATTCAACCATTCCTTAATGTGTACAAAAGTTTATAATATAGGTCCAATACATATATGTTATTCACCGGCCGGGCAGTCCCTATAGGAAAAAACTGACCTAGGCCGGTGAATAATGTGTTTATTTTTGCTGCTTTTTTTGGAGGTGGAACGAGGCGACCTGGTTTGAGAATTGTTTGTAAACACTCTTTCTTCGCGCACTAGTTCCCATGATCAAGGTTAAGTTAAAATTGTTAAGCATATGAAAAAGAGCCGCTAGCAAACCGTAAGGATAAAAAATAGACTAATGATAAAGCAGAACTTAAAGTATATCATAAAACAATAGGCGTTAAGAACGTACCCCAACGTCTCATGGCAAGAATAAAGAATTAAGCTTTGTCTTGTTCAAAATGAAATCACACGTTTTAATAAATTTGGTTTTCAGTCCCGAAAGATCTTTAAAACAAGTAGGATTTTAGTGAAAACTAAGGCTTACACTCCACAAACTCCACACTCCTCCGCTGCATATCTTAGTATTTTAAACATTTTTGTTCGTTCTTGGTCAAGATTTTTGCAAATCTATACTTTGAGAAAACGAAACTGTAAAGACTTATTATTATTTAATGTTGACATGCAGCAGTTCTTGTTGAAGACACAGCGTTGCGAGGTTTTTCTGTTTGACTATTTTAGCTAACAATCATTAATAATCATATTGTCTTGAATGAAGCTAAATGGCAAAAGATTAGAAAAGAGATCTCCAAGGAAAATAACGAAATTTCAATCGAGAAATGGAGGTCAAAAGACTAACTTGCAGTTAACCTGTGTTAAATCAAATGGCGTGTCAATAGGCGGGTTCATACTAGCGTAGTAAGTAGACCTCAAGTACACTTGAGCTCTACTTCAGATGTGAACAGGTTCAATTTTGGCTCAAGTTGCCTATTTGAGGCCATGGTAGCGCATTTCCTTCAAAGGAGCCGAAGTACACTCTCAAGTCTAATTCAGACCATCCTTACGAGCTTCCTTGTGCGTTATCAAAACACATTCCGGAAACCGACATCAATCAAACCTGTTGTACGGCAGGAAATCAGAGCAAACTCACACGCGAACGGGCAAAATTTGCCTGTACTGTGCCGGATCATGACTGAAAATGAATAACAACATAATCTGTATAGATCTTACCATGGGATGGATGACGACAACGTTTTAGTCCAAGACCTTATGCAAGTTTTCGTGCTGTGTTTTTGTTTTATGAGATGAAAATGTTGGGTCAGTTTTGAAAAGCACAGCCACAGTCACAATTGACATCCATGTGTCTTCTTCAACAGCAATACCTTAAACCAATGCTTTGCAAAGGTGCCTTCTTCTGAACAAACGCAACCGACATTTGGCAGACAGTTCTGGCCATTTCCTTCGACTAGCACCTCCTTTTATTGGCCGTCCGAATTGAGAAGGGCGCAGTTCGAGGAACAGCAACAAATAATTGTTGATGGTTTCAATCAGCTCAGCAGCCAAAGCAGCTCCAGCAACTCGTCATGAACGCACTCCCCAAACCCAGTGGTAGCAAGCACTTCATCTGCACAACCAGTGGAGGAAAGCTCCCAAGTTAAAACTAAGAAGGTGCAATTGAAGTCTGCGGACTGGACCGAAGACGAGACCCATGATATTCTAGAAGCATGGGGCCCAAAATATAGCCACCTCTAGAGTGCCTCTCAAAAAGAAAAGATTACCATATCGAACATACCGAACCAAATTGGAACAAGTCTGCCTATCCCCAGAGCCAGAGGACCCTGCAGCAAATAAAGAAATGGCAGGAAAACTTGGAGTATGAGTATAAGCTCCTGAAACAGAAGTCACAGAAAACCCGGGAAGTAGGCAACAATCGAATCAAAGATGGCTTCCCATACCTCGACTATTTTGATGGTGTAATGGGGCATCGTGACAGTGTTGATCCAGTAAAATGTCAGTTGAAGGAATCTCTATCTTCCCTACAGAGAGCGAAGATGCTGCACCAGAAAATGGAGGTGTTATGATCGATGACAGTCTGTCATTCAAGAAGACAAGGCTAGATTTGAACCTTCCGCTGAAAGATTTCGCAGGGCGCAGAACAAGCAAATGAAACATACAAATGCCATACTTGCAGGAATTAAACACGAAGGCGCGCTATAAAAGGGCCTAAGCTCTGCCCCCTCATTTTGAATTCTTCCCAAATCCAACATGGCGGACAATGCGAGGAACAAAGGCCGGTGTTCTCAATGAGCTGTTCTGATGTTTACTGGGAGAAGGCAACATGAATTAACCTAAAGAAACAATAAATGGTACACTTGGAATTGAATATCTTACTGGCAGTACAAATAAGCTGCTATTCTGCGCGATTAAACGGGTTCGGGCGTTACAATTCAAATCGCGCGCCATTTTGATCGCATTTAATTCCTATAAGTAATTCCTGTACCCTCTGCTACAAGGGCTTTATTTGCTGCCCACAGTTGCTATAGGCATTTGTTAGCAGTTTTCCAGACAATTTATGCGTGATTTCGAGTTCGTAGCGGTCAAAACTTGGCGGAAAATCTAAAACGGTATATACACTCGTCGGTTCGCCGTTTGTTTGGATTTTTGGTTCAATCTTCTTTTAGACAACGATCAAGTTCTCGCCAGCTATTGTTGCTTTCATTTACCGTCAAAATGTTAGGCAGTTGTCCACCGGAAAAGAAGAAGCGAATGGAGAAAAACAAGTGGACTAGCGCACAACGAGATCGTGCGAAGCAAAACCTGCATTTTAGTTTGACTGTGGAGGTGAAGAGGGAAGATGAAGGCCGGTTGGAAAGCTTATGCAGTGGACTAAATAATGCTAAATTGCTTCTCGGCATTGATTGCACCACGACCTCAATGCAGAATGCAGATCTTTTGGAAGTCCTGCTTTCCACGTTCGAAACGATGAGGCCTTCTGCAGTCAAAGCTAGGTCATCTTCTGCAGCATCTACAATAACAAGGCCCATACCTTTCAAGCTGTTCGCTCACAGTTCAGCGTGTAAATTTCGTATTTTGACCACGTGTCCAGTGTTGTCTATTTGTTAGTGTATAATACAATACCATGTATTGTACTATATTATGAAATTGTAGATTGTACTGCCATTTGTGTATAGGCATCATCAGTCATACACCATACTGCTCCAGCTTCAGGGCTGCCCGTAAAGTGTATGTCATAGCAAGGGCGTGTCAGCAACAGTCGGCGCTGACTGTTGGAGGCCTACTACTGCTATGATATATCATAATATAAAAATTCCCAAAATAATTTTAACTTACCTATCAGCATCACTGTAATCATGCTGTTGCTGAGTGCTCAGTACTGTCTTGGAGCAAAGTAATGCATATACTTTGAAATAGTTCCCTATTCTACTTTTCTAGGTAAAATATTGGACATACTGAATGCTAAACAATGCAAGACAAAAATGAAGACAAGCTCAAAGTAAAAGAAACCTCTACATATTTACATGGAGATGAATATATCATGTTAGTAATGTATCTATTGATAACCCACCTATACATTTTGTCCTAGTTTACAATGATGCGGGATTTGGCTACCTGTCAATAGTGCTGGAAATTGCAGAAAAGTCCGTGACAGATGCCAGAAGTGAGGTTCATGGGACTCATAACTACATTGCAAATGGCGATGTGAGTAAACTAATACAACACAATTTGCATTACTGGTAGAACATAACATTAATTTCATGTATGCACATGTATGTCGTATGGGCCGGGTGTGAATGTTGAAGGGGTGGGGTGCTTATGCACCCAATTGTGTAGCCTCCAGGTAACATAGATTTTTGCAATTTACTTTTTCCATCATTCATTACAGTGTAGAGACACATTCTACATTGAGTCCTTTCATGTGGTGGTTTTGATCGATGCCCCTAAGAGAATCCACTTTGGTGATGGAACTTATGAAATGAGGGTACTTCTTGCTGTATTGGATTGGGTAAGTTGGCTTGAAACGTAATGTATCCTTTGTTAAAACTTTGAAGCTTTATCATTTAGTGAACTTCAAAAGCAATGACTGCTTTAGAATAAGTCAAACATAATCTTCATCATTTTGGTGTTCAGTCTCTATATATAAGGTTTATGTGTCTCAGCAATTTTGTAATGGTCATGTCAATTGTTTTGTTGTTGGTAGGGAAAACGGGTGTTGGACTCCAAATGTAATTCAGGGACATCATTAGTAAGGATTACAGAAACATAAATGTTTTCCTTTTAGAATGAGAATGTTGGCCGAGAAACTTACTCTGTACAGTACTACCAACACTCGTGTCACCCTGGGAGAATGGCCCCAACTAATGACACAAATCTCCTAGCAACGGCCCATTAGCGCTTCCTACCCAGTAGAGAGGTTTATTTCCAGTTAGCTGGGTAGAACTGGGACTGAGTGAATTTCAAAATGGCGGGCGGTTAAGCATCTACCATCGAACTCAGCAGAAAATCGGGGAGAAACAGGGATATTTGCAGAAGATGATGTTGAAATCAAAGACACAGAACAACAGAACTAACGCTAAGGTGATTATTTTATTGAAGTCTCGACATCTTTCAGCGCTGTTTCCTTGAAACAACTTTCGATTCGAACTCCATGTTTCCAATAGCTCATGAACGGAGCTAAACAGTGACAACAGTCGAGTACAAGTCATAAATATTTACTACAATTTACGCTCCGGTGGTTCTCAAAGCCTCAGCGACGCGATATTGTATGTAAATTCAGACAAAGGAAGCAAAACAAATACTTGAATAATACAAGTTTAGAATATTTGGTGTGGGATTTAATGCAATCATAACATTTTACCTGGCGCAGACAATGTTTTCTTGCGTGGCTTTTCGATCTTCACAATCTCTCCATTGTTTTGAGATCACAGACAAGAAAGGAAGCATGATTACAGCCCAAAATGCAGAACACATCATAACAAGAAATGCATCATTCTTTGAAAAGCTGCCTTCTAACATACCTGTACATCCCGTTCCAAGTGACGAGGAAGAACAGTCTACACCCTTCATTGATGCAACAGAAGCAGTTGATCCAGTTGAGACAGTCGAACCACCTACAGTTATACCAGTTGAATCACCTGGAAATGCACCAATAGCACCACCTGGAAATGCATCAGTTGAAACACCTACACCTACACCAGTTGAATTACCCGCACTTCGCAGATCAGCAAGAGAAAGATGAGTGCCTGATCATTTCAAAGACTATGTTACTTGAACATTGCTGAAATCAATGGCTTAATGAAAAGGAACATTGTTGCGTGAACATCTGAACTTTTCAAAGACTGTGTTACTTGGACATTGCTTAGATCAATTGCTCAAAGGAAATAACTTGTGTGAACGTTACCTGGACTGGTAGATTTAGGAAGTAGCATGTTGAGTTTCGTTTTTTTTAAAGTTTTACCTAGCTCATTATCCAGAGGAAAGGAGAGATGTAGTGTCGATGTATTGCGTTACGGTCATGCGCACGAGGAGTCGGTCGAGTCGGTAGTATCAAGGATTACTGTATTTTACTGTTAGAGAATAAATAACAAGTATTCACAATCCAGGACTCCATAGGTGTGACATCCGTGCAGATGAGCCTGATTACTCCACTCAAAGTTAGCGGAAGACTGCATACGGCAGTACACGTTGTGGAAATATGGAAAACTTGAACGTGGGAATCGAAACATTTTGCTGTCTTGTGTAGTTACAACCATTAGGCAAGCTTATCCAGCTCCAGATGGCAATTACATGGGCTTTCGCCGTTCATAGGTGCATTGAAACAAAGTGCATTTTGCGCTTATTTCCTCACAAAATTAGTATTTTCCCGAGATTCTAAAAAGATTCTGTCGTGTTTTTCTTTTAAGGCCCATCGGTGACAGTGAATTCACTTTGAAATATCAATGTATTATGATGCATATGGCTAATAAGAAGTGTGTGTGATCACTATAGCCTGCCAGCAAGCTCTCTTACCCCCACCCGTCCGAGAGAGTTTGCTTGTAGGCTGTAACAAGTAAGGAAACATTCTCATTGGTGTTTCCATTCCATTGGAAATGGGGATTGAAGGCCTAATTGTCATTACCAGATTTTATTGAAAAAAGAAAACCTAAAAAATGCCCCCCTTTTCTCCCCCCCAGCACCCACACCCAATGCAACATGTCAACTGGATAAGTCTGGAAACAGTTGGAGAGTAGTTGTGTTAAAGCAAAGTACTTTTTCAACCTACCAGTTTTTTCTTGACTACCGGTAAACTTATTTGTAAATATTCTGGGCTATCATTATACTGTAAAGTGCAGCTTATAGGTCCGGGGCATGCACAACTTCAAAAAGGTTGTTTTGTTGGCAAGCGTAAAATGTTTTTACAATAAACATTTTAGGGAGATCTGTAGCATTGTAACTGTATCTGTGGCATTGTGAACAGAGTTAGTATCTATGTGAGTGTGTATTTTGAAGGGGGGGGGAAGGCTTTGACTAGGCCAATTTGCTTGCAGCATTTATTTCAGCCTTGGTACGGGTCTGATACCACAAGTTACAAGTCAGTTTTTACAACGAACGCTTGAATACAATGACGATATGTCCCAGCCATCGTGCAAAACTTGGAATAGAGTTGAGCAGAAGCTGCAGCACAAGGGGCCGGGTCCCAGGTCACAGTAAGGAAAAGGAGAGTGGCCAAAAAGTGAAAGAGGACTGGGGAAAAAGAGATCTGAAGTTATGTTACGCGAGACTGGTTCGCTTGTAAAAGTTGGATCAGGTGAGTTTTATATTCGCTTGTGGTCTATCTGAATATTAGCCAGGTTATCGATGGAAGCCTCACTCTTCTCTTCGTCCTCATTAAGGTGTATGTAGAACGTGAAAGAGGTAACAGACGTTTAAGGGCAAGATGCCTGACGTATTTCTGTTATGACATCCTCATATCCATTATGATAAGTATGCTGGCTGCTGTGAGAGATCTCGCTCACTGGGGACCTGTCTCAGTAAGATTTGTAAACAGAAATTCAGGAACAGAACCTCATTTTTTATTACTATGGTTACGTGCCATATTTCACAGTCTTCAAACAAACAGCACTGGCGTGCTGTTAGAAGCCCCACTCACTAGACAGGACACACTAATGTAGACTCAAGCTTTTAGCAAGGTGGCCGTCCAGCCGTCCTGTGGACAGCCATTTTTCAGGAAAAAATAAATGAATAAAAAGATCTTGTTGATTTGCAGTCAATGATTTCATAATAGTTCCAAAAAAAATTAGTGATTGTGTAAAAACTTCACACATCATTTCACCATTACCTTATTTCTACTTTCGTTTTCCTTCATAGGCGAATATTGGACACCATTTTTGCGTTAAAACGCGTGTAGAGTATGATGTGCGTTACGAAACCGATTCAACGGAAAGGAACGTCATGTAGCTTGCAGGAAGTGTTGCTAGGGGAGCGCTTGTTGGTGGCTACATGAAGTACTAACTTGTGAACCCGGCACGTGTTTGTTTCGCGATCATACTTTGCAGTGATTACAATCCTGCATTTGTCATGAGCCAAACATCTTTGCTCAGTTTTTTTGGAAAAAAGTCTGCATCGAATGAAACAGATCAATGTGATAGTGAAGACGAAGAAGATGAAGAAGTCCATTCACCAATACGTTCGCGGGATGTGTCAGTAAGACTTTTATAATATCGTTTAATTTGTTTACTCAATTTTTACTGACTTAGTGTTATTTAGGCTATGTTTTACCCCGTGTTATGTCAAGTCATTCAAGTTCCAAACTTAGTAAATAAAGGCTTTCATTATCGATGAAACTGAGCAGAAGAAAACAAACAGAAAATTTTTGTGCGTATAAAGACCATTCTTTCGAATGAAATTACGGAATTACTTGCATTTTCCGGCCGACAGCAATCAATTTATGATGTAATTTTGTATCTGTTGCAAATGTTGCAATCTTACAAAACCTTTTATCATCTGTTTTCCTTTCAATTTAACTTTAAAGCAATTGTTTTTATGCTTATGCATCATTTGAAAACCTCTGTTTCCGGGATTACCTTCAAATTCAGGACAGTCTTTAGTACTCTGAAAATGAGGTGACCTAACAGGATACTTACCTGTCACAATAAACCCGCACAAACTAATTTCAATGCATTTCGTCATCTCAAAGGTTGATCAAGAAGATGGGCCAAAAAAACGGTCCAAAAGAGGTCGAACATTTCCCCTGTCTTGGAAAGTACAGTTTGAATCATGGTTGAGATATGATGAAGGACTGGACTTGATGTTTTGTACTATGTGTGAAAAACACGGCAAAAAAGGTCCTTGGGTAACTGGCACAGACAATTTTCGGATGAAAACTGTAACAACGCATTTAAAAAGCGTTGAACACAAAGAGGCTATGGCAGCAGAAGCACCTGGCCAGCGAGCTCTTCCAGCAACTTTTACGGCAGCGCAACTACAGAGAAATAAGTCAATTGTAGCTGCTCTCCGGACTGTCTATTGGATTGTTACTGAAGAAGTTGCCAATCGGAAGTATGCAAGTTTGTTAAACTTACAAAGGTTGCAGGGTTGCCTTGATGTTCAAAATTTTCACGTTGGTGGTAACGCGAGCTACGATAGCCCTGACATATTTAATCAGCTTCTTTCGGCACTCAATGAAGTAGTCGAGGGGGAAATTGATTCAAAAGTCAGGTCGAGTCCTTGCGTAGGTGTCGGCATTGATGAAAGTACTGACAGATCTAATGAGAAGCACATAGTGGCTGTAGACAGATATGTTGATCTTGCCAGTGCTAAATTAGTCACTACTTTCCTAAAGTGTAGGGAAGTTCAAGATGGCAGTGCTGTCGGAATTTACAACAACCTGAAACAAATTCTGACAGCAAAGCACATATCAATGTTAAAGGTGTGTGGGCTTGGAACGGATGGTGCATCCGTAATGACTGGCCACTTAAATGGAGTCACCACACTGATGCATGAGGATAACCCGCATTGTATCTGCATTCACTGCGTTTGTCATTGCCTTAATCTTGCAGTGAGCCAGGCATGTAAAAATGTTCCTGAAATGCTGAGCCTCATATCGATAATCAGTGGCATTTATAACCACATAAGCCAATCTCCAAAAACAGCAGGGCGAATGAAGGAGCTGAATGATCTCCTTCATCAAAAAAATATCAAGATCAAGCGAATTTTTGAAATTTGCTGGCTTAATATGGGTGAAGCCCTAACCGCCATCCTAAGAAATTATGAGGCCCTTCTTGTCCTCGTGAGTGAAGAAGCTGCCCAGGGAGAACCACCTGCTTTTGGCCTAAACAAGCAACTTACCTCGTATGTCTACCTTGCCCTCGTGCACTTGGCTGCTGAAGTGCTCTCTGTCACGAATCACCTTTCAAAGGTATTTCAGTACAGAGATGTCTGTTTTTCGGCTGTTCAGCAGCAATTGCACGACTGCATTGAGACGCTTGAAGATCTAAGACGTACCAATGGACCGGTGTTGACAGCAATGGAAAGGGAATTCAATGCAGCTCCAGTTGGTCTCTTCAAGGGGGCTGCCATTGACTTCACCCCTCGGCGTGGGGAGCCAGATCAGAGACGGCGGTTTCAAGAAATAAGGCTGGCATTTCTCAATCTTCTCATAGCAAATCTTCGTGCACGTTTCCCCCATGTCGGGCTACTATCTGCCATGCAAGTGTTTGAGCCAGCCTCGTACCCTGCTGACCGGCATCAATTGGTTGGCTGGGGAAATCAGCATTTGCAACGTCTCATGGACCACTTCGGTCGTCCAATGGAGAACCGAGCTCATGCAAGGTTTGCAGCCCCAATTGATGCAGACGTATGTAGGGCAGAGTTTTTGGCTTTTAAACGTTCAGTGCATCAAAACATGGGTGAGCGCCGCGTGAATGGTGATGGCGAGGAGGAGTGGCATTTCTACACACCCCCCGAGCTTATGGAACACATATTTGGGGGACCTATGCGAGGGAATCAAGCACTGTATCTAGGTAGATAATTTGTTATGATCCTTGTTTGAGACAAATATCAAACGTTTGTACCGAACGTTTCTTATTTTCTAGCTGGAATTTTTTTACACATTATTTATATGAATTCCTTGCGAGAAAATACATCCTCAGAAAACTGTTCCCTTGACTAGCTTCCCACTGTTCCCAGAAGAAATTATGTGGCTTATAATTACGCACTTTCTCGCCAGGTATGTTCAAACTCATGTGTTTATCCTTGTGTGTGATGGTTGGAAACGCAGAGGCCGAAAGGGTGTTCAGCTGCCAAAATCGCATCAAAACAAAGTCAAGAACCCTCCTTTCAATCAGCTAGCTCGACAAGTTGATGCAGCTCAGCTATGCGGGAATCCCTATTGAGGATGTAAACTACGAGGCTGCCCAAGTGATCTTCGACCAGCGTCCTCGCGGGATTTGAATGCTTGAACTACTGGAAGGCGTGGACAATTTACCTTATTAATATAACAAGGCGAAAATTTGATCACGTTAAAACTCTTTTTTGAACAGTTTTCAAAATACTGGTACAAAATAATCACGGTACAATAGCGTATAGCGAGTACTAACTAATGAATATGTAACGAAATTCTAAGTTGTAGTTTCTAATCGGATTCCACCGATTTCCACGTGTTCTCTTCTTTGTTTATTTTTCTCACCGTCATCGCTCCTTCTGCGCTGAATATCTTGCTCTTCGCTTCAAGTTCTCCGTGGACCGTAAGATCTAATGACTTGAAAAATGTCTGCTAGAACAGATACATCTTCAACATTAAAAAGAAGCCAAATTCAATAACAATTTTTCTGTTTTCTGTTTTGTATCAGTCCGCTTTCCTTACAAAAATAATTCCCAGCCACCCTCCCAGGCTCCCCCATGGTACAGCCCCAAGACAAATTAACTTGTTCCCAGTCTCCAACTTCCCCAAGATGGCCGCCAAGATCAACGTCGGATAACGTTGGATTTAAAAGAAAAGCATGGTGGTGGTTTAACACAACTGACGCCGTGATGCGTTTATCATGGGCAGAAGCAGGTACAATGTCAATCCATTTTAGGTTTTGGCAAAGAAAAAGACATTTAACATTCAAGTTCAAATTGTCTGATCAACGAGTTTATCGGCTGAAAATCGCTGAAAATCGCTGAAAATGCATCTACGACTATTAAAATTTTCTGGGGGGGCATGCCCCCAGACCCCCTAGCATTATGGGGCCTTTGGCCCCATATTAATTAGTGGACGGCCAGCCTCTAATTCCTGGCTAAAAGCCTGTGTAGACTATGTCAAACAGCTGACAAGAGACCACAGTTAAAAACTTCGATCGCACCCATTTGTTATGAAGAGAGAACCCTTCCTGTCCAAAACTCCATCCAACCCTTTAACAGCGAGCTGACTTTCACTCCTGATATAACTGTGCCTCGTACCTGTCCTGTGCCAGCTGAGAACCAGCAGACTGACACCAATGATCATAGGTAGAATACCTGCTGGACAATTAACAAAAGGGAGCCCCTTGTAGTTATAGGTTTCCCCGTATTGAAGTTGGGACTAGGCAATAATAGCGCCACTTCTGTTGCACCACTCAGCTGTAAGCTTGTACAACGGTCGGAATTGCGTTTCAGACTACTAGGGTAGCAAATACAATTTTTAATGGTTGTAACAACACTGATAATAAGTAAGAAAGACACACAAGGCCATTAAAACCACGAATAATCCCTGCAATTAACACTGTATGTTATTTTACTTCACCTCAAAGATTTTGCCCTTCCCCTACCCCCTAAAATGCCTTTGATACCCATTGCATGACAAACCAAATACGTACGCGGCGCCATCCACGTTTGGTCCCAATTTAGCAGTCAAATCTGATAATGCTTTTGTGCACTGAAAACTGAGTAACACTCGTATTAAATCAACTGAACCGTTAAGATGCCGTAGTGCAGAAAGACGTCGAACGCTTTACAAGAAAAGATGGTGTCGTTGAGCCGTTGGACAGTTTACAATTAAGTTGACCCAGTTGGTGGTGTTCATTCGGTTCATTGGATGTCATCAGCAGGACCAAAATACGACGAACGGCAAGAGAATCCACGAAAATGGCCTCTGGACCTGTCCTCTACAGCAAATGAGGTTAGAGCGCTTCTGTTTGACATTTTCGATCTCATAAGGGTCGAAAAACACATTAAAATATGTGCGTGACTTGCGAATGGAATGCTGCCAAGAAGGGTCAAGAAACCTGCATTTTAACGAACTTTGAAAAGCTCTCGCGTCGCTCTCAATCATTTGCCCAAAGAAATGTTTGTAGCAATCCTGAGAACATCTTTTCTTAGTTCAACAGCCAGAAGCTGAATTGATTTGAAGGTTTAGCACATGGTGAAAAATAATTTAATTCATGGAGTACTTTTCCTGATGAGAAATGTATACTTTCAAAATTAATTTATTTCAAAACAAAGAACTGTTGTCATAATTTACTGCTTCAAATGGCAATTTTAACGGCAGTTCGTTATTTGCATTTTTCATTGAAATAAAAGGATATTTTGCCAAAAAAGTATCCAGTGATTTTAGTTATACCCTAACCTATCTAACATTAAAATATGAAAGAAATCAAATTTTCCACCCTTGCCGTATTATGTTTGATTTTTACAGACAAGCGCTTTTAAGTACGGTTCAAGCCATTGTTTTACATCACATATATATTCCACGAGGATAGTCTCCGCCATTGGTGGGTGCACTTTTTGGACGTTCCGCTCCAATGCAGGTAGCGTCATGCAGTCTTTCTTATGTAGCCTCTTAGAAATCCTGCTGAAAAACTGAATAATTCTTAAAGTGAGAACTTAAAACGTAGGGTCATCCGCATGAACTTTTTTCACAGGAACAGCATAACATTAACAAATTTGAATGATGTGATTTTTCGCTGAATGAACTCAGATGGGCTATCTACTTCACTTGTTCAACCGAAATTTATGGCCGAGAGCAATGAAATGGGAGACGTCTGCATGGAGGCTACATAAATATGACTTTTGCAGTGCAGTAAATGCAGTGTATTATTTTTGCGCTCCAATCAGTAACCATTAACAAATTCCTGCATTGTTTTGGTAACGCCGATGGAAATAGGAACGAGCGTGCCTGGAACGAGTAAAAGGCTGAGGTCACGTGCATTTGTTTTCATCCATCCGCCATAATGGCTTTGGTCGTACAGTGCAGTTGGCAGAATTTGGGTTGGTTTTCGCTCATTTAACACTATTACTGAAGGCTTATAAGATAACAATGGAACAAATTTGCGATTGCATATATACAAACGTTTCAAGTCTCGTTCCCAACGGCTTCAATGTCCTTAAATTTCTGGAATGTTCGCATCCTGCTACGTGGTTTCGGTTTTATAGAGGTCACTATTACGGCATACAGTTTTTATCACTATGATTGTCGAGTCCAATTCAGTTGACATGTTATGGGACAGAAACAGTTCTCCATTTGTCTGTCACCAGGCACGATCCTCGTATGTGTTTACTGAGTGGGAAAAAACTGACCCTTTCAAGTCGCAATGATGTAATGTATTTTGTATTTTGTGAATTAGTTTAGACAAGTTGCTCAGAATGATATATAGAGTTCAGTGCATGAAAAACAAATTTTATGAAGTGAAGCAAACTAGTGAAGTAGCTATTCCCTCCAGTCACACACTCGTAACCAGTCACTATTTGTGAGTCTGGGGAGAAAGGAAGAGAAGGTTTGATTCTTTTGAGGCGTGCCGGGTGACATGGAAAGGGGCGAAGGTAAAATAGCGACTGGCAGATTTCGTATCAATATGGCGGGCTCTAACGATGGAAGGTTTTTTTCAGGCGAGGTAAATAATGCCACAAATGAAGTTAAATTAGCTTTCAGTTGTATTGGAAATAATGTTCCTTAATAAAGCGAACATTTTTGCATCACTACAAACTAAGCTTATAGCCTACTGAGCTGACCTATCTGATACATGTACAGCAATAATACCTTTTGTCAACTATAAATTATAAATTTCACAGAGAATTCACTGAAGTTGTTTTTTCAAACTTTAAGGAACTGCACGGCTCTACCGTATGAAATCTGCCAATCGCTATTTTTACTTCGCCCCTTCCCCATCACCGTGTGCACCTCACTAGAATCCACTCTTCTCTCCCTTTCCCCCAGACTCAAAAATAGCGACTGAGTACGAGTCTGCTCCAGTCGGGTAGTGGAAAATACCACCCCTTTGGATATAACATGTCCCCCAAACCCAGGAAAGCCATCATAAGGTTTCGGAAGTGTAAGCAAAAATGAAAGCGAGGCGATACCACAAACCTGATCAACATCCTCATGTGTATGACCGACCATAAGAAAAGACAGCTGAACCTGCAAAGAAAATGCGTATTCGTACAAAAAACAGTTGCAGAGGGTGAAGTGCACTTTGGGACCCAGGGGGGACTCGGGTATATTATTGACTGGGGGGGGGGCACAAAGGCCGTTTATGGGTTTGAAATTGGTGGCCTGGGCCTTAGTTTGGGTTAGAAATTTTCCAGTGGACTTTTTTTAATAGAGAGTTTGGCAGTACTTTTGTGACACCTGATAAATAGTGTGCCTACCTCAGGGCTCTCACTTTTGTGACAAACAATGGAATTTTTCATGTGAAGAAGCAGGACTTTTCGGGGGGGGGGGCAGGTTTTGGGCCATTGGACTTTTTGGGGTCCAGTTTTGGCCTAGTGGGACTGTTTTGGGGTATATAAAGATGCTGCCTCAGTCACACCTCATCATGAACATACCTGAGTACCACCCCCTGGACTCTGGTGATTTTGACAGGATCACCCCAGGAGCTCATGTGGAATTTGATAATTTTGCATCAAAAAATGTCAAGATACCTGGAAGGAACAAATTGTTAAGTGCGGAAGCAATTTGTACTGCCCTCCAGAGTTATGTGATATATTTATTCACCTGCTGCTAGGTGAATACCATTAATTCCCTACCCTATTGGTGCAGATAACTAACCCTTACAATTTCATCGCTAGCAGTCACTTTTGTGTGATGGCCGTAAACAAATGTCAGACAGTTATTCTGTGTGATTGTTTTTCTTGCTAGAAGTTACTTACCTCTTCAAATATGCCTTTCTCTACTCGAAAGGGCACAGAATCCAAGAACAAATCTGTTCTTACATTCCCTGTAACAGTTGTCCATTTGAAGGTAGAGATATGGAGGCAAGCGTCCTTCCTAGCAAAACGAAGCAAGTTTTAGCACTTCCTGTTTTTGATTTGGCCTTTGGTTTCAACTGTTGGCATTCTGGGACACTGTTTCAGACTATGTATTTGTATTAATTTCCTAAAACACTACATACTTGTACCTCTGAAAGCTCCAGGAAAATCCGTAATAAGACGTTCAGTGTAAGGTTCGAATCATGTGGCCATCTCATCAAGTCAATAAAACTAACGAAGCATCCATCTCCATGTGAAATGGCCCCAGTGATATGTGTCCGTAAAAGTGGTATGTCTCATCCTGAATTAAAAAAGTTAATGTTGTAAAACAAAAACTTGAACACGCTAGTTCTTTTTCTATTGCATTAGGATGTTCGATTTTTTCCTAGTAGGGAGCTTTCGAAATTTGATTGGGGGTGTGCAAGTGAAATTTTAGCATACTCTGTAAATGTGCAATTTATAGTTTTATTTTCCAACAAGGAGAACAGAGGAACTGACAGCTGAGCCCCCCCCCCCAAATGTTTTGCTTTCCTGCTATCCATAACTTTTTGAGAAAAAAGAGAAGGATAAACAACAACGGGCTTACCTTGGACAGAAAGTTTGCATGGGGTAGGTTGGTCTTTGACTGGTGCATACCATCCAGTATAAGTGACAGGTAGCGCTTTGGTTCTTGCTCTGCTTTCAGACAGTTTGCATAATATGCCCGTCTTTCAGGCCTTTAAATAATAAGGTAAAACAAATGAGGACCTGTTCTTATTTTTAATAATAATAATAATAATAATAATAAAGTGCAAAAGATATCTTTTAGATTTTAAATGACAACTTGTAAAACGAACTTTTTTAGTTCTCGGCTTGTATTCATTTTAGGCATTTTAGTATTTAAGAGACTGAACATTTTAGCGACATTAGTGCTGTATATACATTTCAATAGAATTTTTTTTTCGAAAATTAGCTGCATAGGTTACGTTTGCTCCCTGTGTATGCTATTTAGGGATATACAATGTTAACTTCTTGTACTGTGATAAGAAAATATAATAATAAGAATGATAATAATAATAAGTATTATGACAATAATAACACCTTCTTGGAACAGCCCACATTTTGAGGAAAGTTCTTTCAATAAAGTGAACTCTTTGGTACCTTAGGACCATGGTTTGGCCTGGGTGCCTTAGAGGCTTAAAGCATAAAGGACATTATGAAATAATTATGATGTTGATAATGATAATAATAATAATAATAATAATAATAATAACAATAATAATAATAACAACAACAACAACAAATTTTTTTTAAACAACAACAACCAGTCTGGCGCAGCAGCCAGTGTGGATGTAATGAACTGTGGCTGCCTGTACCAACCACACCCACATGAGACATATTCATCTAAAACACTCACATGAGACCTATTCATCTAAAATACCCACATCTACGTGTATGTTTATCTAAAATAAAATTGTACTGTATGTGTGCTACCTACATTTGCTGTTCATTGTGCAACTTCCTTTTGTATGCCAAAGTCCTTCTTTTATCCTGGTCAGTTGTCCCACGCAAACACCGCATTTCGTGAACTTGTTTTCCTGCAATAGAAATGCATCGGCTTATTACTTGTGACAGCCTATAATAGCCTATAGAGTGTTTTCTTGAGACGTTACAGAAGCCATGTTTTTTTATACCTCCAACATGGATGCCATGAAAACCCTCAATATGTGTATCTTTTTTCTTACTACACTCTTACTACTATGACTATCATTTTTATAGTAAAACAAAATTGTACCTTGAACTGTCGTTTAAAAGAACTGATACAATAGGGACTCGTGATTTGGAGAGTTAGGCCTGTTACATAGGTAGGAATTACTAATCTATAACACTTAACTAAAAACAAGCTCCTGTTTATCGTTAATGTTTAATTAGAACGGATTCCGCTTAACGTTTGGGCAATAATGCAAAAATTAATTACTAAGACACTACTCATAGCACGGTAACATTTTGAATACTATTTTAAACCACTCACTTTAATTCACTGCTCCAGTGAACCGCGAAATTAAGAAGAAGTTATCAATACTTATGCTCGCATGTTGACCTCGCAAGAGAAAATTGAATTTGAAGTTATCCATATTTTGATTAAAAAACGCTTCAATTCAGTTCAAAACAAAACGGCGCCCTTTTTTTGCCTATTTTTATGAGGTTTTTGAGAATGCTTGAGAATTTATCAACTTTATTCAAAACGATACCATGTGAACCTTGAGCAGAAAATTGTCTTAACATAATTGCCTTTAGCGAGCTTACCCGGCAATGGGCGGTCAGCAGACAGATGCCCAGGTAATGCATTTTACAGCGAAGGTGGAAAACAAAATACAAGAGCAACAATATAACTTAAGAAATGAACAAACTACTTGCACCTACTACTCATGCTCAGGTAATACATGAAAAAGCAGATAGTGTGCTACACATTCTAACCTTTGGTATGATGACTTTTTGAAACCTGATCTTCCACATTCTTGAAAACGTAGGTCTAGAGACAGGACTCACACCAGCAGCCTTCATGTCGTCTGCATAGGTGTGGTAGACCTCCCTCCTTGTAAGGCATGTGGGGAGGCAGTATTTTCTTCATTTGGGATGCGATTTGTGCAACTCTCAATGTAGTGTACAAATCAAAATACCATATATGTTAGTACTTTGAATTAAAAGTACACCAGACCTGAAGTATTACATGAAGTGTAAAAAGAAGAAGAAAATGACGTATAACTCGGGTAACCGTCTGCTAGGAACCGACCATTATCATGTGTAACAAGCAAAATTTCCAGCAGCGTGTTGAGTGGTCTCGATTGGTGCAATGATCGGACCCGGAGTTGTGACACTAACCTCTAAACCAAGATTCGGCCTTTAGAGTACTGGGTATTTGACATCTGAAGTTCGACTGAAATGGTCAAACTCATTTTGTAATCGATGAAATTTAAAGGAAAACATCCCAGCTGAATATTAGACAAAAAAGATGTAGTCTTTATGTAGCAAGAGAGAAAGGAACATATTGTGCATGGTGCTCCTATCATTTGACCACACAAATATTGGTCGAGAGTAAAAGAAAATTGTGCGCAATTTTTTTATTGAATACACGAAAGTTCCTCGCAGAGGTAAGCGCATCTTGTGCAGTTGCGAGAACCCATAATAGGTTAATTTAACTAAGCAACTAACGAAGTCGATGAGATGCTGTGAGCTTTGAGCCAAGCTTTCCTACAAAGTTCATTTCCGTTTGAGAGTCGGAAGTTCTAACACCTTTTTCCTTTAAGAGCAATAGGAAACGAAAAGTATGTCACTGAGGAATGTGTATCGGCCATACAGTGAAGACTTCATATCGATGTCCATGGTACTTTGACTGATCGAAACAAATAATTACACACTACAATTACTAGAGATGTACTGAAATTTGGACTGATAGTAAATTAGCCTACATAGATTAGGCCTTCACATGTGTATGCAGTATGAGTATGTCACATCTTGCCAGCTAACACTTTTTTAACGTGTCATTTGAATGTCGTTCGAAATAATTCTATTCATAGAAATATAAGAAAAAGCTCGCATCTACATCACTGTACCTTTATGGTAATACAGTAACCGAAAGGTGAAGAATCTTAAAGTGCCACTGAGACGAAAATTTGTAGGTTTATTTTCGCCAAATTCTGTCGCAGAATATCGCCTTGTGTATATATTTACCCAGAAAACTGAACAAGAAACCGTCCATCCTAATCTTTTTTAGCTCCAAAGTTGCGTAAAATGTGTCCGCCATTACTGAAAACGTGTTCCTGGGTGATTGCGCAATTTAATAGCTTGTGACGTCAGAGGCTCACCTCACTCGCGTTTCCTTGTGTTTTGACTCAAGATGCCTACCGTCGACTGCGAAACCTCCAAAGAGTATTTCTATGATTCGGAACAGTCTTTAGCTTCCGAAGAATCAGAGGATTCATTTAATTCGGCAAATGAAGAATTTTTCTTACCGTACGATGTAAGAACCGATGTCAGGAGATTTCAGCTTATAAGCTTGTAAACAAACTGTTCAAAGCTGTTTTTCTCGCCGTATTGGCTGGAGTTCAAAATATGCGCGAAATAATGCTTATACAGTGATTACATTTCAGGCACAAGTTGCTCAAAGAGCGGATAACCGCTCTTATCCAACGGATAAACGACTGTCCAGCTATTCGAAAAATTGATGTTTTAAGCTTTGGAAATTTAGACAAAACACCTATAAAAACTCCAGAATTTGATGCTCGCGAATTCTCAAGCATCGGTCGATCGATTTTATTGTTCGCTTCGTTGGAGAAATAAAAGAAGCTATATTTTGTTTGCCGTTGTCTATATTCATTATATATTGTAACGCATTGAGATTTTTGGCCATTCCTTGCATAGTATGGGAAACTTTCTAAAAGAGCTGTAATGCTGTAGTCATCTGGCAGTCAGCTCATGAAGCTTATCGTGTCCATCATAGTACAGTGGTCGCTTAATTAATGCACTGAAACACACGTGCTTGGCGTTTCTAAATATTTTTAACAGTTTTTGTAGAATTCTTAACTTGAGCCGAAAAAAGTGAAATAAACCAAGACCTTTTTTAAGAACTGGAGGCCTTGTGTGAACGGAATCTAAATATTTGTAGTGCAAATCAAAGCCATAAGGAAAATTTTCTCCTGCTCAACAACAACATGTGGACCACCAAGGAAACGAAGCTTTCACTTGCTTTATTCACTGCGTAAAAATAATAACTTGATATCTAATCATTTTTCTTGGTAGTTCATTTACTAAGATTGCTATGACAGCTAAAAGAAATAACATTGTAAGACCCTTAAACAAATAGTGGTGTGTGATATTTTTTCCTAACTTACAAGACGAGCTGACCTATCGACATGATCGAAGCCTCATATATTTCGAACAATAATGTCAGTCGACTCTTCAGCGACAGGGAATAAGGAGAAAAGTTTCTCGACATTCAGGATGGTAGACTATAAAATAACTGTCCATGCTTCTAAGCGATTACTGCATTGAAATTAACACACGCGGAATTGAAAAAAAAAAAAGAAAAAAAGCTAAGCAATACAAACTATTGGCGTAATCGCGGCGGTCCTGCATTCGCCCAGGATGCATTTTATGACTACGCTGAAGATCTTCGCACTAGCAGACGGCAGAACTGTAAGGGTTTTTCCACAAGCAAAATAAATATTAAAATACGTTAAAAGAAAATAAGTTTTGCACAATGGTGGATGCATTGAAAAAGAAACAAACTGTCACTTCAACTGCGTTAAGATTAGGTACCTTTCGTCTCGCTTTTTCCAGATCTTTTTTTCCATATAGTTAGAATGTACAATGGAATAATCGACCTCTGGGGTCCTTCGACATGAACAGCCCTCTGGAAACACTCGTCCGTGAAGTGATCAGAACAGCTGACAAAAATACCTCTCGGGTTGAAATTTGCACTGTGTGTGAGTTCGAACACTATCCATTTTTCCATTGTGGGTCCGCTCGCAAGGCTTTGATGAAGCGAAATACCAGATCGGTGGTTGGATTTATCGTTGTAGCATTGTACAACACAAGTAATACCCTTCATAACTGCTGCAGCAGCGAAAATTTCAAGGCCGTACAGCAAACAGTTGGCACGAAATCTTCCCTCGACAACAGTTACATTTCCCGCGGCAAGTAACCGAATGAAGCCTGACTTGGTTTGAGGTGAGCCTCCAACGTCACTTCCGCTAATTCGCAAGCCAACTTCCGGAACAAGGGCCAGTAATGGCGGCCGTAAAATCTCGACAAAAACCGTCCGAAAAAAGCGACTTCCAGTTATCGTAATGAGTTGAAATTTGGTATGGTGACTAACAACCTCAGACTATTTTCAAAAATGCAAAAATATGGAATACCAAAATTCTGGTCCCAGTGGCACTTTAACAGAAAAGCCCTTTGTTCTTCTTCGGAGAGAGAATGGAATTCTTTTCGGCATCTCAGCAAGTCCTCTCTGTTTAAAACTTTCCTTAAACATTCTTTTTGGCAGCAACGGGTGTTAAAGATTTTCCCATGTCATCTGAGGAGAGTGCTTTCTCTTTTCTTACTGACGTCGGCCCTTTCTATAAAGAAAAGAATAATCTGTCTCAAAGACAGCCATAACGTGTACGCGGGTAGCGCTTACAAAAGGGGAAATAGTGTTCTTATGCTTTCTACATTCAATGCATTAGGAGTCTATAAATCAGACTAGTATTTATACCTTTTCCACTTCAATCGCGTAAAGTGGTGGAAACATTTCCTTTCGGTCAGGGGGAGAGAAAATGAGTTCCAAAAAAAAATAAAAATATATAACTTATTTCGTTTTCCTCTTAAATCTCAGGAGACTTAAAGAAAGTAAATCCGACAATTCAGCACATACGAAAACTCACCTTCTTTTTTGCTGTTTCGCTTTCTGTTGTTTTCCTGACACCGCCCAGAAGCTTTGGAGATATTTCTAAAATACAGCCTTGCGCCACTGGACTTTCACTTAAAGCTGATACCTAAAACAATGAAAACATCCATAGTTATAATTAAGGGCATAGAGGGACATTCATACATGTAAGATCTCATATGATGTATCCTAAGTGAAATGCAAGAAGCGTGACATTTTCTAAATCTCAGGTCACGTAACTATTTAATGTGTGTTGTGTTACTTCCTTTGACCTTACGACATTACGTACTCGAGAGTGTAATGACAATCATTATGTTGTAAAATAAGAGGAACGTAATCACTCAACAAACGCTGTGAATAACGGTGCATAAAACTGCAATGAAATAGTCACTGTTTGCATATCAATGTAGAGCTCCCATCCATGCAAGTTCAAATTGACAGCACGACCGATAAACGCCTTCAATAAGTCTAAGTTCTTTGCAATATCTTTATCAATTTCAACTCGCAACAGCATTTCGTACTACAGAGGGTCTCTTACATAAACTGTGATGGAACGTACCGCAATTACATGCACCCTGACAGTGGCAGTCTGTGTTGACAGTGGATTTCTAGTAGGTTGAAAGAGTCGCACATTCAAACTTAATAAATGTCAGCAAAATAAGAAATGCTATGTAATTCTACTACTAGATTTTCACTTACTGTTTTAAACGTTGAAATGTCATTTTCGTTTGCCATAATGGAATGCCGAGCGTACACTAGGTCTTCATCCTCCTGCCACTGTTTAGGAGACAAGATAAGTTTTTCTTCTGGTTACCACTGAAGGTCGTAATGAAGTAGGCTGTCACTGACGATAAAAGGGAGGAAATTCCACCTTCCTGGCCCAAAAAAGGTTGGACCTCCGTCTTCGTCTCCACCACTACCTCCACCGCTGTAAAAACTTCGGAAAATATTCCCAACTTTAAAAAAGAGACAGTCCTTGAAAACTTTGAAAGCGGAGAGGGTGCCGTTTCCTTTCTGAAACCCCGTACGCTTTTGCCCTTCAAATTCCATCATACTGTATGAGAAGCTAAAAGAGCAATCAAGAACGACAGCACAAAAGCCATGTTGCATTCCTGTGAAATTGTGATAAATCTTCCGCTCTGAGTACTTCAGAGATTTGAAGTTGCCGCCAAAATTTTCAATTGCATGGAAAAAGTGCGCCTTTTCACGAACCAATCAAAGGTAAGACTTTTGATAAGAGAGACTTTGTTTCGTCATCACTCTGAAATTGCTGCACAATCGAGCCTAGTAATAATTGTCATAGTTTACTCACTAAGTTTTCTGACAAAGGTTACTGTTCCTCTGTGAGCAAAGGTCGATCACGGGAAGCTAAGCAGGCTGGTGGCTAGAAAACTAGGAAAAATGCTATATTTTTGGGGAGAGGGGTGTTGGGTGAGATGTGCGAGTCTTATTTTCGCAGCCTCTCTCTTATTTCCGCCATTTCTATACTATCTGAAGGCCCAAAAAAACAAGCACAACCGCAAATGGATTATGGCCCACCTCTTCTTCAAATCTCTGTGCTTTCTAGTTACCACGACTCGTAATGGGGATCATTGCACCGGAGTGCCATTTTCCTAAAGGATTCCCGGGATCGGGAGGACTTTCAACGGAAGAAAGATGCTCAGTACGTGGTATTTCTGACAAGTCATTTAGCGCACATCCCCACTAAGTTGGAAGTACAACTGAAAATAGACTGAACATAAAAGAAAAAAATTAGAAGCGCACGACGGAAAATGTTAGCATATTCGTTTTATCTGCTTTTTATCAGACTGGGAATTTCTGGACTTCAGTTCAATTATTCTCTCATTACCCGATGTAGCACGGCAAGTCCATAATCGCGTGATTACGGGAAACCAAGGGTATTAGATTCTGTGTAGTAGTTATTTCTTTCCGTTGGTGTTCAGTTTTAGGTTAGACCTTTTTCGTGTGAAATGAATAAAGTTGGTTGATTTGCGGAATTTACAAAATACATTTTCCACATGTAAAACACTCTCGTGAGCATGGCATGTGCATCGTAATTACATTTAACTCAATCATGCGTTTCTATAGAATTTGATGCGATCGTACAAATCACGGCATTTCCTTAGTTACGAATGCTTGATAGGATCAAAGGTGTACTGTCTGGGTGATGTTTCCTTTAAATCTGCTATGTTCCAAGCGCTGGTAAAATGCAAATTCCATAAAATAATAACTTGTATAGCTCAAGCAAGTCTTCTTGAAGTAGCTTGTTCGTCGCTTTGCAAAGTTCAATACATTGGTGGACATGCTTGCAAGTAGAGGTCTATAGTATCCGTTTTTAATGGATACTAAAGGAAGACTATTAGTTGCTACTCAAAGATTGTGCCACATGGGAGCACGCAAATCAATCTCACGCAGATCATCAAATGGTCTTGACTGCATGGCGTGATATCATGTTTTGGTGATGCAAATAATGATATTTCATTGTTCACAGGACCCTAACTAAAATGCTCTTGGAACAAAAAATCGTTTTATAAGAAACAACGAATTTTTTACTGGCAAACAAATATAACAAATCGGTTATCTTTATATGATCAAGAACAGCCTTGCTTCCACATAAGGAATCGCCTACATCCGACCTAGAAAACCAAAAAACAACCATCCAAACCGGCAGGCATAAATCGATACTATCCATGAAAATCTGACGGTCCTGTAATCAGAGGAAATTTAGTTGAACCTGCCTGCTCATGATATTCCTTTGGGAGACCTTACAAGTATCCAACACGCAATCCAACTACAGACAAAGCTAAAGTACAGAGCAAAATTGATTTCGTTTTTCGATACGTCATTATGGACACACGAACTTCGCGGAAGTGAAGAAAATGTCGAGGCAGTTTCACGGTCGTATTTATCAGCCGACGAAACTTTCTTTCAGCCGAATCAGGCGTTTCTGCAACATAGCTTCCATCAAGCCTCCATCACTGATCCGTTTCCACAGAATATTCAACAAGCTGCATATTCAAGCCCCGGTTACTTCATGCCGCCACACCAAACTCTGTTTTCACTGTTCCTAAATGGTGCGTCACCATACAACATGGCCACATTCAACAACATACAATCACTTTTCCCTACACTTAAAACCAATAGCGCCAAAACCTCAACAACCCTTGCATCAGGAGCCCTCCAGTAGCAGTGTAGCTGGTTCTTCCCAGTTTGCCAGAAGTAAACCACCCAATTTTATAGAGACAGTTAAAGAAATTAGACAAGACTTATACACTCGTGGTGGCATCAGTATGGACCAAGACAAAGACCCGCCAATGCTACAGTGCGAAGAATACAAGAAATGGCGAAAAAGTGCTATAAATTGATGGAAACCTGTAAGTACGAACATATGTTTGTTGAGCATGGCTCTGTAAATTGTGTGGGACGAACATAATAACGTAAAGTATTTGTTTGTTTGTGCATCTGTACAACTCAGAAACTTGATTTTTTCAAGACCGAAAACATACTTGATGCAATTATACAATGAGACCATAAAGAAACCTTTAAAGCGGTTTTTGTTGCCAGTTTATTTATCGTGATATAGAAACAATCGCTTGCATCTCGGTTTACTCCACAATTCGGTCGTGTTCTAGTCATTTACTTGCCTGCTTTATAACGACGAAAGTCGTGTAGTTTAATTTGTCAGATATTCAGTGATGAAGTGACTTTATTTTATCCGCAGCACAATATGAGTCACTACTTGATGGTGGCGAAGTTACCTAAGAAATGTTTTGATTTAGTACTGGAGATGCCTCAGCACTTTCAACGACAAGTCACGCAAGGAGACATCATGCCTCTGTACGGACAATCAAATAGTGAAAAGGAACAACTCCTTCGAGACCTGCTGGAGGAGAAAATTTCATTTTCAGTGGTTAAAAAGCAAAAGGTGAGTCACTAGAATTTTCCTAACATAATCTGAAGCGATGCTGGCACTTTAGAGTCAATTGCATGCCTTTCTATGTCAATTGAGCTGTGTTGTAAATTACTTATCTCATGGTTCAATAAATCTATTTTGGGGCCTTTTTTATGTATAGTGAGGAAAGGATGCACCTGGGGCGATAGAAACAAACAAAGAGGCAAGTATAGTTACTGAAAACTTCTCAGATATAAACTAACCAATACGGCTGAAATTCAAGCTTCCAGGCAAAATTCAAAATATAAGTTTATAACTTCTTCATTTTTCTCGTACATGGTTGGAAGACGAGATTTCCAGATTGAAAAGCCGAAACATTGACCTGCGAATATTACTAGAACAGGTAGTCAATATATGATTTCTTTCTTTCTTTAACCGTGAACTAGACTGCTATGCAATAATTAGGATTCAGTCACCCTTAGGAAAACAATCCTCAAATATCATACCGTCTTATATTAAATAACACCGTATATTAACATCACAGGCCATCAAGGACCATGATAGGAAGAAAAAGAGAGGGGACCGGTTAGAACAACGAATGAAAATTCTGGAGAGGGATAATGAGGAGGTAACTAAGGACTTATTACCTTTTCTAACACAGATATAGCGCAACAGGTCTGCGTCATGTTCAAACTCAATGGTTATTTTTCGTCTTTTATACACTCTACAGCTACCAATTGTATTAAACGGGGAGAAATTAGTTAGCAAGCGATAACGTTGCAACTGTGATTTATCGTTTATGTTCAAAGTCAATGAATATTTTGCGTCTTTAATACTACATCGGCCAATTGTACCACACGGAGAGAACTTGATTATTGAGCATGCGATAACATTGCAACTGTGATTAACGTTTCTTTTTTTGCGGGCAGGAATTTAGGCAGTATAGAATAGACGTGGACAACCTGATCGCGGAAAAAAATGACTTGGGCGAGAGCTTCTTACATCAAAGTTTCCTCAGTGACGTGGAAGGCATGTCCAACACATTGTCACACAAGGTATTTCATTATCTAGTAAAGATCTAAGAAGCAGTTTGACTTTTATTACGTTTTCTTGGTTTCAAAAACAGCCGAATCTCTCAAGCGCGCACAAGGAAGGGAGAGGAATAAGTGTCTGGAGTATGGAAACTTGATATTGCAGGGTAGTTATCACGTGACTGTTGGTGACTTTTAGGTCAACTGATCAGATATGGATAAAGTAAATAGCGGTTTGACAGTTCTTGCATGATCGAGATGTCAATCTCTACTAACAAAAAGGGGAAATAGATTTGAGAGCACTGCAATTTTTCGCCACAACTTGACACTGGCAATGGAACCCATAAAATTGAGTGCGAAAATGATTTTTTTTGTGTTTAACAGGCGTCATCACTAGACAGAGATGAATCTAGTAAAGAAGAGGAGTCTGGTGATGAAAGTAGCGATGACAACGTCCCACTTGCACACATTTCAAAGGTATAGTAAGGGCCTAACTAGAACAAAAAGGGAGCCAGTTTTTTTGTACATGAGCTGCTCAGGAACAAATTAATTTGTAGTACCAATTTCATAAACACAAAGTAAGATACTTTAGGGTCGGGAAATTAAATTGCAATTCAATACGTTTTATGCAGGATAAATCCTTCTCAGAGAAAAAACGGACAAAGGATTCAAGTGAATCGAGCAAGCAATCATCCAGTTCAGAGGTACTGAAGAACACTCTTTACTCCTTTTAGTATTACCTACGTTACCTGCCATGTGCAAAATAACAGAGAGCTATAATTTGTACAACCAGCGAAGTTACAGCCTAAAATCAAACTCTGTCACTGAACCACTCTGTAGAGTGTTATCGGACCAGTTCTATAAAACAATGTGAAACTTTCAGCAGTTTGCACTGCAATAAATAATTGTAGAGAAAATTGATTACTTTATGTTGTCTACGTTCTTGGAGGCGAGTCTCAGTCACGATCTCAGCTATTCAAGTAATTTGTCTATTCTGTCCGCTTCCTGTTCATGAAACCAGGACCCTCTTGGCCCTTAATTAACATCTTGTTTTTATTTTTTAAGTGTTCTAACTCAGAAAGCGAAGGGGATGAACAAGAGAGCGGCTTTCCAACAGTGGCTGAAAGGCTAAGATTAGATGTAGAGGATTTAAGGAACAAGGTAATATATATACAGAGCCGGCCACCGTTTATGGTCTGCAATCGTTACAATGTGGTGTTGTTTTGCAGAACAAAAAGAAAACAAGCCGCTCATATGAACAGAGAAGTTGCAAGGTACAAGACCATAATTTATTAACAAGTTTTTGAGACAATCTATAAAAAGATCAGGAGTGCTCAACAGAGCCAATATACAAAATATCCGCTCCCCAGGCTTTTCGCTGCTGGCTGGAAAAATTATATTCTGGGAAGGCCCTTGCTGTTAGCGGTCTTTCAAACGGTTGCTTGATCGCGTAGTTTTCATTTAGGAAAAATCCTGGCTGGTAACGTGTGTTGTTTTCAGTGAGAGTGGTCGAGTTTTGCAATGTCTCCTGGGAAATATGTCAACAGGCTATACATGGCTGGTAAACACACCTCGCACACACCCCGGGGATAAAAACACCTAACGGGACGCGACAACAGGCTTACTGTTTCGGCCTACGAAAGCAATTTCTGACATTTTCTTAAATACGTATTATGCGACGTAATAAACGATAATTAGAGAGAACGAACTTAATCATCTTCACTAGTCGCGGATCCGTTCCACAGACACCAATGGGTAAGCTGTAACTTTTTATTCATTTATTATATATTTCTTCACTCCCCTAACGAATTGTAATCTATTGACAGCTTTCGAATAACCTACTGTATGAAACGTGGCAATAAACCTTACAGTGTAACATTTGAATCCTTGGTAATGCGGCTAGTGAAACATTCGAAAGCCATTCAAAAGTCAAGTTGAAAACCGAGTCACATTGGGGACGGCAACACTGATAGCAACAAGATGGCAGAAGCAGCAAAGATAGCGAGACGCTCAGCTAAAGGGAAATTCACAAGAAAAAGAAGCGATTTCTTAAACTCTGTTCGAGACAGAAACAGTATCGCAACTATAGAGAAAGCCTATGATCAATTGGAAGACGCTATGAAAGACCTTGAAGGTAAACATGAGCAATTCACATCGTTTCTAAACGACGAAGAATTCGATGCAGCTGAAAATTGGATGAGTGAGCTGCAAACATTATACAGAGATGCAACAAATCTGAAAAATGAATACATGGATAATATACAATTTGATGAATCTAACGCGCGCGCTACACGTGAACGCGAGGAACTAAAAAATCAACAAAGAGAGCAAAATGAAAAATTGAAAGAAAACATTCTAATAAAGAGATCCGGCGCGCGCACTCTCTTTGATGCTATATTTAGCAATGCGACGCACATTCTAGAAACTGAGAATGCTGCAACTTCTCTCATGAAGAAAGTACTCGCACAACTCGAAGAAGCATTTATTGAATGCAAGTTAAGGAATGAACAATATCTAGAGTTAATAGGCAAGGAAATGATGGAACAAGAACTGCTATGGATTTCAAATGTCCAGGTTCTGTACAGTCAAATATTTGAAATATTTGAAACCCGAATCAGTGAAAAGGAAGAAAGCAAACTCAGTGAAACAACCCTATGCAACAGTAATTCACCGGGAACCGCCAATTATGTACATTTAGAGAAGATCAAAAGACCGCACTTTGAAGGCGATATAAGAGAGTACCCTCAGTTTAAGCGAGATTTTCAAACGCAAGTAATGCCAGGTCTTACTAAGCTCACAGCCCCGTACACGTTACGTACTTGTCTTGACAAAGAAGCTCTAGCACAGGTTAAATCAGTTGATGATGATATCGAAGAAATGTGGGCCCGTTTAGATGAAAAGTTCGGAGACCCAGGAAAGGTCACGGATGTGATCATTAATGATATCAAGCGATTTAAAGTCATCCGAGAGGGAGAAAGCAAGAAATTTGTGGAATTCGTAGATATGATAGAGGATAGTTATCGTGACTTGAAAAGACTCGGTATTGAAAAGGAAATTACAACCACAAGCTCAGTTAGCACTATTGAAAGCAAACTTCCTCCTGATCACAGAAAGGAATGGGCTAGGCTTGTTAGCTCACGCAAAAGTACAGTCGACAAAACTGACAAATTTCCGAGTCTCCTCGATTTTCTATTGGATCAAAAACGTGCCATAGAATATGACGCATCTGACTTAAGATCAGCAGACACACCTCAAGTGCGAGGCGCAACCCATTTATCAGATGGGAGACCATCGCCAACGGCAAAATATTGCCTTGTGCATGGTAACGCGAAGCATTCCACTTACGAGTGTAGAAATTATCTAGCTAAACCTGTTCAACAGAGAAAGGATGTTGTAAAGGATAAGCTTGCATGCTTTTCGTGCCTGAAACCAGGCCATCGCTGGGTTCAGTGCAAAAAGAAGAAAGAATGTGGAATTGATAATTGCAAGGTATTCCATCACCGAACTCTTCACGAGAATAAAAGGAACACCCCAACCGGCGAGAATGATCAAGAAGAAGAAGTCTCTGGCACCACAAACACGTGTTCGAGAATCAGTAGTAAGACCACATGCCTCTTACAGATACAACGCATAAAAACGCACGCAAATTGGCTCAATGTTATGTGGGATAATGCATCTTCGCTTAGTTTTATTACGAACAAGACAGCCAAAGCGCAAAAATTGCATGGTACAACAGTTCAGCTGTCACTTGTAAAGGTTGGAGCAGAGAAAAAGGATATCACGACGAAGAAGTACACATTACCACTTATTGATTTGCAAGGACATCAGACCCTCATTGAAGTTTATGGAATCGACCAAATAACATCTAACATCCGCAAAATCAAGATCGATGGAATACTCCATATTTTTGACGTCCCAAAGAAGGACATAGAACGACCAACTGGAACCATCGACGTGCTGATAGGATATGACTATGCAGGATTGCATCCAGAAATGCAAAATCGCTCGGGACACCTCCTGTTGCTAAAGAATCGCTTTGGTTTCTGTATCGGTGGGATACACCCAGCAATTGAAGAAAATGCAGAATGTTTCAAATACAATGTAGCACATGTAAATCATGTAAGAGGAATCGAGTTAAGTGATTTCTACAAAATAGAAAATCTGGGCGTGGAGTGTACACCGCGCTGCGGTGGCTGTAGATGTGGGAAATGCCCACCAGGCAGTAAGAATTATATGCTCAAAGAAGAAAAGGAATTGAATCTTATCGAGAATAATCTTGAATATAATTCACAAGAGAATCTATGGATAACTACCTACCCATGGATTAAAGACCCGCATAACCTCCCGGACAACAAAAGAGCCGCGTATGGAAGATTGATGTCAACAGAACAACGTCTGCGCAAAAATCCATATCACGCGAAAGTGTACCAACAACAGATACAAGATATGATCGACAGAGATGTAGCTCGTAAACTAGACACTGAAGAAAATCTGACGCTCACCTTGAGAGGCGATTCAAACGAACCCACGGAAAAGGTTCTTGGAGTTGTATGGAATCCGCGTACGGATCAGTTGTGTTTTCGCGTTAAATTCGATTTACAGATGAAGAGTAAAAGGAAAAGACCTCCCCCCCAAGGAATTGATATAACGAGCTCACAAGACATCAAACTTACAAAAAGAATTGTCTTATCTCAAGTCAATCGCATTTATGATCCGATGGGACTCGCCACTCCATTTACAATCAGGGCTAAAGGCTTGATGAGAAGTTTGTGGATAAGCGAAAACAAATCTGACTGGGATGATCCAATTCCTGATATGCTTAAGAAAGAATGGATGAACTTCTTTGATGATCTTCCAAACATGGAACAAGAAGTCTTTGAGAGATGTATCAAACCCGCAAATGCAAGAGGGGATCCAATTTTAGTGATATTTAGTGACGGATCAGAAGTAGCTTACGGCGCAGGCGCTTACGCCAGGTGGAACACCACAGACAACAGCTATGAGAGCAGATTGATCATATCGAAAAATCGACTTTCCCCTGTGAAGAAAATGTCTATTGACCGAGTCGAATTATGTGGAGCAGTTCTGAATAAAAGACTCAAGACATTTATAGAAAAGGAATCGAGGTACAAATTTACTAAATTCTACCACATCGTTGACTCACAAATAGTGTACGGAATGGTCCAAAAGGAATCATATGGCTTTAATACTTTCGCCGCCACACGTATTGGCGAGATCCAACAGGGAACCAACAAAGATGATTGGTATTGGGTAGAGAGTAAGAATAACATAGCGGATTGGATTACACGAGGAAGGAAACCGGCAGAGATTGGATTGAATAGCATCTGGCAAACCGGTCCAGAATTTCCTGAACATGAGTGGCCGATATGCAAGCCAAATTATCAGAAAGAGTTACCAGAACAAATAAAAACAGTTATGTTAGCTGAAGCTAAATCTGAAGATAGCTTAGAAGCAAGAATTGACATAAACAGATATTCCAGCTACACTAAGCTAATCAGAGTGACTGCAAGGGTATTGTCCTTGTACAAACGAAAACCTCGACCTTCCTTAAAGAACGTAACTAGTCCATTAACGCCAGAAGATATAGACAGAGCAGAAAGATTCTGGATACTTCGATGTCAAAAATTGTTAACAGCGGACATGGAAAAGGGAAGATTCAAAAGACTATGTCCACGGACGCGAGAGGATGGCATAATAGTTGTAGGCGGCAGAGTTGAAAAGTGGCTCGAGATAAGCTATAATAAGAACGACTTAATTTTGCTACCATACGAGCATCGCTTTGCAAGGTTATATGCTGAATATATACACCAAAGAGGGCATCATGGGGTATCATCTACAGTAAGCAAGATAAGAGCACGATTTTGGATTACAAATATCCAACGTATGGTGAGGTCCATCAAATACAACTGCGTAATCTGCAAGAAGATAGATAAACAGCTTTGCCAACAAAAGATGGGAAAACTACCAGAGGAGAGATTGAAACCCTCCCCACCTTGGCACTATACAGGTATAGATCTCTTTGGACCTTTCAAAATCAGAGATGAAGTGAAGCGAAGAACCTATGGGAAATGTTACGGAGTGATATTCAACTGCATGTGCACTCGAGCAGTTCACTTAGATCTAGCACCGGACTACAGCACGGAAACATTTCTATTAGTACTCAGAAGATTTGTATCATTGAGAGGGTATCCAGCAAAGTTGTATTCTGACAACGGACCACAATTAGTAGCTGCTGATAAAGAGCTCAAAGATATAACGAAGAACTGGAATTGGGACGAATTACTCGAATTCGGAGTAACAGAGGGCCTACAATGGGAATTCTCACCTGCCGACGCCCCTTGGTACAATGGCACATCCGAAGCATTAATACGGTCCATCAAACGAGGCTTAAACATCGCAATCGGAGATAACATCATGACATTCTCTGAATTACAGACAGCCTGCTTTGAAGTTGGTAACTTGATAAACGAAAGACCAATTGGTAAGCACCCAACTGATACAGATGATGGCGTATATTTAAGTCCGAACGACCTATTACTTGGAAGATCTACTTCACGAGTTCCAAGCGGACCCTTTAGGGAAACAACAAACCCTCGTCACAGATTTGAATTTGTCCAGAATATAGTGAAGAGCTTCTGGAGAAAATGGACGCGCGATTATTCTCCTAGTCTTCTTATTGAATCGAAGTGGCACACCGCACACCGTGATGTTAAAGTCGGAGACGTCGTCTTGATACAAGACTCGAATCTTGTTCGAGGAAATTGGAAACTAGGCAAAGTTATCACAGCCAAACCGAGTAAAGATGGAAGAGTACGCAGAGTGGAGATCGTCTATAAGAACACTAAGCCAGGAGAACATGTAAAGACATACCGCGGAGGAGGCTATGTAACGGTTGAACGTCCTGTTCAGAGGATAATAGTCATCGTTCCAGTGGACGAAAACGAAATTAAAGACTAAATGAACTTTACTAAACTCGATTTTGTAACTTTACTATTTAAACTTTTTAACTTGCACAACTTTCTAGAAGAGAGGGGAGTGTTTCGGCCTACGAAAGCAATTTCTGACATTTTCTTAAATACGTATTATGCGACGTAATAAACGATAATTAGAGAGAACGAACTTAATCATCTTCACTAGTCGCGGATCCGTTCCACAGACACCAATGGGTAAGCTGTAACTTTTTATTCATTTATTATATATTTCTTCACTCCCCTAACGAATTGTAATCTATTGACAGCTTTCGAATAACCTACTGTATGAAACGTGGCAATAAACCTTACAGTGTAACATTTGAATCCTTGGTAATGCAGCTAGTGAAACACTTACAATCCTCTAGCTGTTTGTGTGGTGAGGTGTGCATTAATAAGAGATGGTTTCGGAGGATGGTAGGCCTATGGCGCGACATGTTGCAAGTTGATTTGTTGCGTTATGTCTTTCAACTTTGTTATTTGACAGCTGTCAATCGATTTGGAAGCACAGGAGGAGTTTCCCCCATCTCACCCGCGAATTCAAGGTCCGCACTAAGCGTCTCTGGAGAAATCAAAGTTGCGCTGTTTCAGTGTATTTGTTTTGCGGGCTTTTGACGTGGTTCTATTGTTCTATCGCAGCGTTCGCGTTTCTTATTTTATTTTTTAAGGAAAGGTAAGTTTCTTTTCCTTTATCGCCAATTTACGTGGATAAGTTTGAATTACTGTTCCGAATTCGCGATCTGACTGTATGATTGATTTCTTCTCTGGTGCTGTGCACCCGCCATTTCTTCAGGTCAAACCAAGTGCTCATTCTACCGTAGGAAGAGAAGTCTACATCAAAGGTAGGAGTCATCACATCTCGGCAAAAGTCAATAATTTACTTTAGAGCAAACATTTACATGGTCGTAACTTCTTTCATGCTGTTCTGAAACCGTATGTCTGGATATACTGTAGTTTCAGGGTATGTTCTCATTCGAATCCTTTCAAAATTAATTCGCATTGCACCCTATACATTTCGTTTCGACGATATCTTTTAAACACAGACAGATGTTAAACATCGGATAAGCTATCTGAATTTTAGAGGTGTTACATGGAGGGTGGAATAAACGGGTTATTTACTCTTTGTGTAATAAATTACCGGCTAAAGCTTCAAGGCTCTCCAGGCGGGATTTCACTCAGGATTTTGATACAAACCACATTGCGAGAATCAGACATGTACGCGTAAGAACATAAAAAAGTATTTCTGGTGAAAAGGGTGTACTAAAGGCACAGTAGAACCGCTCGACAAAACAAATCTTATTCCCTGATATTTTTGCCTTAGACCCAGTCTGCGGGCATATAATTACGCTAAAACTGTTGTCCACCCATCATGGAAACGGAAAAAACGGCTACGTGACTAAAAGCCAAAAACACACCATTTCTATACTTTCCTGGCAAGAATCTGCGCAATTTCATTTTATGGGATTTAGAGAAAAGTCGCATGTTTCTCTCGGCAGGGTGTCTCGAAAACTCAGAACTCGAAAACACAGATCTTGAAAACGTAAACCCTTCAAAAACGCCATCTTCCAAAATTCGGACAGTTTGAGTGATCAATATTAGCCTATATTCGGTATTAAAATATTCTTACAAGGGCTTTTTTACCGTGACAGACATATTCTTCACTGTTATGTAATGGCCTGCAAGAGCACAGGTCCGAGAATGTTAACGTTTATGAACTATCGGTCACCAAGCCTTGCTGGTTGAGTTTTGTAGGTTTGAGGGGATTGTGTTTTTGAGGTTTGCTTTCGATGCCTGAGGGCAAGGGGGCAAAATCGGGCTGATATGGGGGCTAACAACTACGCCAACGTTATACAGATTTTGATCTTTTAGCTGTGGGCTCGAAAAGGTATCGGGTCTTTTGAGAAACGGGCCCCTGTAGAGTTTGAGATCTGTGTTGTTCCGAACGTCATCGCGCACGTGGGACTGAGTTTCGCCACATGCGGTAAACATTACATAACATTAAAAAATATCTGCCACAGAAACGATGTCCCTGATAAGAATATTCTTTGAAAGATTGGATTTTCCATTAGGGTCTGTTTTTTGGAGGTCTACGTTTTCGAGACACCCCTCTCGCAAGCGAACACCTCGCCATGGCTGTTGCCGGATGTGCGAATAATAACCGCTTTTACAAGCGAGTCTATCTTTTCGTCGTGGGTCGAGGGTCGAGGGTAACATTTTCCCACAATATTTGTAATTAATGAAGAAAAATCAAACAGAATTTAACCTTTTTAAGATATGAATTGCACGTGGACATTAGATCGTTTTTTACGTGGACATGGTCCCCGAAAAAATATCGAATGGGGTGGGGGGCGGTGGTGTGAGATAGTGATTAGTACGTGGACATCCCAGATCGCTTTTGAAAACCTGATTAGTTTTCCACGAATTACATTTAGAACCCACAGAAGCCAATATTAGATCATAAATCTGGTTAGGTTTCCCGTGTTACTGTATCATCACGAATTGAAATATCGTGAAAAATAAAAGCGAAGAAAAAGAACGATGTTTTTATAAGAACGAAATAAAGTGTTGACAGGCCAAACGCAGCTTATATGCTAGCGCTTATGTGTTTCCTTGACCTTATAGTTTAGCTTTCACGAGTATATCCCCTAGAGATTTTCCTTTTTGGTATGAGATTATAGGGGGCTCTTTGTCTATTTCTCTTTATATTAAGCAATGGTTGACTATGAATTAAGCGCCATTTGCTCATAAGGATGTTCTTGAGATTAGGCACAGCCGGGTGGAATGTTGTAACAAAAGGCAGAATTCTTCTCCGCACTCTCTGTCTTTGTTGAAGTGCCGACTTCCTTGCGCTGAATATGACTTCTGACGTTATTCTTTCTACTAAACTGTTAGGGTAGTTTCTGGCACGAAGGCGTGCCTTAAATTGGTTGATATTCTCAACGAAAGATTTCGCTGAAGAGTTTGTTCTAAGAAGTCTTAGGGCTTCACCTTTGATAAAACCTAGTGGGTGACAGGAAGAGAAGTGAGTGTACTGGAAAGTTGCTGTCGGCTTAAACTGTCTGTGGATATCAAGGATTGCTTGTTTGTTAAATCTTTCGCCTTTCCAGCAAGTTTATTTCTTTATCTGAGATTTAAGCCGTAAATTTAATTGTCGGGTACGGTGGTGTCTGTTTGCTAGGGCAATAAACTCTTCTATTTCCTTTTTGTCAACATTCCACAGTGAGAATATGTCATCGATGTATCTTTTCCACTCAAGTGTTTTTGTGTTGCTAAGACTAATTATTTCCGTCTCAACCGCCGAGATAAAAATGTTGCAAAGGCAACTGCCATTTTTGTGCCCATTGTGGTTTTGCGGGTTTGGAGATAGTTTTTCCCGTTGACTTCAAAAGAATTCTGTTGGAGAATCAGCCTTAGAATTTCTCTGAGGGAGAGGGTCGGTATGGGGGTGTTTTCCCCGTAGAAGTTCTCATATGCTCTGCATACTGTGTTGATCCCCTCCCCTTGCGGGATATTTGTGTACAGGCTAGTGACATTGAAGGAAACGAAGAATGTATTCTCTGGGAGTTTTGTCCTTTCAATGAAGTTTATAAAGTCTGTTTTATCCTTAAGGGGTGTAATCCAACTCTCAAGGAAACTCTCTTGACAATAAAAATTTCTCGAGCAGAATCGGTCACATTAATTTAATTTTTTTCCCGGCAGAAAATGTCGACTAGTCACAGTAGCCATCGTAGTTAAAATTTTGCAAAATGCCTTGAGTCAGTTTACTTAAAGAACGAGTGTTCTGAAATACATATGCCATTACTCAACAAGTGATTGGCAGCGGCAAATTGCAAAACAAAGCTAGAGGAGTCGCGAGTTTTTAAAAATAGAATACCTGGTCATGATTTCCGGTGTCGGTGATAAAACCCCTTTGTGTAAAACAGCATAAAATCGATATTTGCAGGCGCTTTCCCATCTACAGCAGTTTGTTTTGTTCAATTCGACTTTAGCACGACGTTTGAAACGAACTCTTGTCGTGCTACACGGCAATATTAAGACTTGTGCATGAATTTCGCTCAAAATGGTGTTTCTTAACCATATTTTCTATCCATTTGAAAAGCTAGCGTGAGACTAAATTTAATTTTCCCAAACTTCGCTTCATCGCGCCTATGATCACGCTCTTTTCGCCAATCGTGGATTTTATTTAGCCTGTCGCACCCACTGCGCCAGCTATCGTGTCATTTTGCCTTTCTAGCTTTTTGTGAACGCAAAGGTCCAAACGAAACATCGGTGTCATTTCACGTTTTTTCGCGACTCGTAGGAAGGCATGTCGCAAATATCATTGCGTGTTTTCGCATGTTTGCAAAAAGGTAAAAGTTTCTGTGACGCAGTCAATAACAAAAGCTTTTAAAAATAGACGTTATCAGCTTTCCTTTGACATGGAATAGTCGAATAACTATACTCTTTTGGTGTAAAAAAGAAATATGTTTCGGCATCAAATCAACATTGCAAATTAAATCATTTAGAAATTTCTTGCAACTTGATGACAGCCACCCGAATGTCAAACTTCGACCAGGTTATATGCAAATTCGGTGTTTACAAAACATTCGCTTTCAAAACCCAACTTTCGCTTCCAAAAGGAAAAATCATCGACAGAAAGCTTTCAATCCCAAAACATTTCATGAAACGAAACAATACATTTTCTTTTATGGCCTAAAATGTTCGTGCACACAAGTTTCTAAATTCTGTATACTACATGTCTTGAAGCGCTGCGCCATCGCGCCAGCCGCTTTGCGGCTCGTTTTCGTGGAGAAAAATTAGGAAAAACCTCCGGGACCAGGGTACCCCTTTTTTGATAATCTCCATAACTGTAAGAGCAAAATTAAATATCTTGCCAAATAAGTTCACATTTAACAAGTGACAAGTGCATTTTGATACTGGATAACCGCACTCCAGGTTAAGTTTGCTCTGATAGCACTTGAAGTTCATTCAAAACATTCCAAAACCGAACAAAATATCTCTCACTCTGCCTGTACCGAGTGGAAACGATGTAAAGAACAGTAAACAATGCTAAGAGTGCAATAAATAAAGCAACACGGCATATTTAAAATCACAAAATAATTGAAGGAAATGCGAAATGGCAGTTAATTAAATCAGAGCGCAGCACTTAGTTGCTCTCGTTATGCTCTTTTTACGCACCTCTGATGTTTTTGTGTCAATCGTCACCTGGTGAGGATGGTTAATTGTTAAGTGATATTGCGTCATAAGCATTATATTATCTTTGTACAAGTAACGTGTGAATCAGTCATAATCTCTTGTAATCGCGGTCAAGCAAATTTCGTTCATCGACCACGCTCCTTTTTCTCATGGCTCAAGCAGATCCCTCAGCTTCAACAAATACTCCGCCAAGGCGCTCTACCAGACAGCCGAAACCAGTTAGGAGGGATCCTAACTTTATTTATACCGATTTCCAATGCCATCTAGCAAGCTTAGACGACGAAAGTGATTTTCCAGCCTCTCTGTTTCCCGAGTCCGATGTCTCAGGGCGAAAATGCACCAAAAAGACAACGAAGCGTCCGACTTCTAAGCAAAGCCACCAGCTTCTAGACCCCGACTTTCTGTATACAGATCTCGAAAGTCAGCTCAATGACTTACGTCTCTCCAATCTAGAACAAGAGGCGTCTCCTTCGTCGCATCTTCAACAAGCTCAGCAAGCTGATAATCCTCCCCCATCAAGCAACGTTTCGAAGACCAATTTATCTCCACAAGCCTCCCCTGAACGCGATCTTAATCATGAGATTCGCCTGGTCCAGCTCCAGAAAGAGAAGCTCGCGCTGGAGTTGGAAGTTTTGCGTTTGCGCCACGCCCCCAGGGCTGCCCTTGATTGCCAGGCGGACGAAACTCCTACTTCATCTGCGACTGTTGATAAAACGAAGAAGCGCGCTATCGACTGGCCACACGAGTTTGCTCCAGGTAACAGCACTTCTGTTAATGTTGATTATGATAAGCTCGAGTTGCCACAGTTTGTAGCGGGTTTTTTAGCCATGATCAAACCCTATGATACAGCCAAAAAATCCGCCATGCTGAATTATCTTGAGTTGTTGATGCTGAAGGCGTCAAGTTACTCCTGGTCGAGTGTGCGAGCTTTCCATTCGCACATCGCAAGACAAATCGAGTTATGGCGCCTGGAATGGACGAGCTCCGACGAGATCCGCGACAAGGCAGTTACATTTTTTAAACATTCCGATCTTCGTTCTTCCCAGCACAATGCCAACGCCAGCACGGTCGTCTTTCCATATCAAGTGTCATCTTCTCACCAGCGTGCACCAGCCAAATCTGAAGAAGATAAAGCCTGTCGTCAGTGGAACTATTACGGTTCGTGTTCCTGCGACAAATCCAACCAAGAAGCTTTCAATGTCGGTCGCAAGTGTCGGGTCTGCACCAAAGATCACCCGATGTTGCAGTGCCCAAAAAGAAGAAATCCTATTCCGCCCCCAAATTCGGTGTGACTACCTGATGTTAATCACTACGCAGGGCACAATATTTCAGGCACGGACAGTTTTGCAGTTCATTCTTCCCCGGCTTCTTCTGTAAACATTTCGACATCGGTTTCTCCGATTGTCAAACACATTTTAGCCTCAAAACACGACTCGCCTAATGCGTTTGGGGCAAAAGTACCGATCGACACGTCCCTCAATATCTCCGCCTGGGACTCTAGATTACATGATTATCACGACTCTGACATCGTTAAATTTTTACGCTATGGATGGCCAATTAATTACACTGCTGACATTTTGCCCGAATCAACTTTGGCTAATCATCCTTCAGCGATTTCCTTCTCCGAGCACGTTGATTATTACATTACTACGGAACTTGAACATGGCGCTATTGCCGGTCCTTTTATTCATAATCTTTTGCCTCGCCAACTCATCTGTTCCCCTCTGCAAGCCGTGCCGAAGCGAGGATCGACCAAACGATGAGTCGTTATGGATTTGAGTTTTCCCCCATCTCGTTCTGTAAATAGCGGTATTCCACATGATTCCTATTTAGACGAACATTACAAGCTCCGACTTCCTGGCATTGATCGGCTTTGTCAATTCATCTTACAACACGGCAGGGGTTGTTTATTGTACAAACTTGACCTTCAACGAGCTTACAGACAGCTTCCGATCGACCCTAAGGATTATTTTTACCTGGGTTTTCGACACAATAACATGCTTTACTTTGACACACGCTGTCCTTTTGGACTAAGGACTTCCACGATGATTTGTCATAGAACAACTAAAGCAGTGGTTCATTGTTTCACTAAATCTGGTTTTTCCGCCGATGTTTATCTCGATGACTTCTATGGCGCGGACGTTCCAGCTAGGGCTCCACAAGCCTTCCAGAGCTTAAAGGAACTGTTACACGAACTCGGCCTTCAAACTTCACCTGAAAAAGATTGTCCGCCTTCTACCAACATGGTTTGTCTCGGAGTAGAGGTTGATTCAGAACATTTTACACTCTCTGTTACTGACGATCGAGTTCAGGATCTTCTTACTGAACTGTCTTCTTGGTCTTCGCGAGAATTTTACACTTTGAAGCAGTTGCAGTCTCTTCTCGGAAAACTCTCTTTCGTGGCGGCTTGTGTCAAACCAGGTCGAATTTTTATGTGGCGCTTATTGAACAGTCTCCGCGTCTTTCTGTCGAAGCGCGCAAGACTCAAGGTTTCAGCGGATATCAAAGCCGACATCGCCTGGTGGTTGGACTTCCTACCTATTTTCAACGGCACTTCTTTTATCAAACCTCTGCATTGGGAGTTCGACGATTTGCAGTTCACCACAGATGTATCTTTGCACGCCGGCGGAGCGACCTGTTTCAATGACTATTTTACTTGCGAGTTTTCCAAGGACATTGTACACAGCGCACAGCATATTACCGCCTTGGAACTTTATACCATTGTGGTCGTGGTCAAGTTTTGGGCTCACAAGCTTCACCAACGCAAATTTATTGTTTCTTGCGACAACGAAGCTGCTGTGACAGTGGTAAACTCTGGAAAATCGAAAGACCCTTTCATGCAACGTTGTTTACGTGAACTATGGTTTACAGCTGCTGTTTATGATTGCGAACTGACTGCTCGCCACATTCCAGGCGTTCATAACGTTTTGGCCGACGCGTTAAGCCGTTGGCACGCAGATTCGTCTTATCACGAGTTATTTCATTCCACAGCCGCTAGTTTAAACAGACAGTATATATTTAGATCTGTTCCTCGTGATTGTCTTACTTTTTAAATTATGTAATATCGAATCTTTGTAGGTCTTGTAGGTTATGCACCGATTTTCTGCGGTATTCGCTTATATCTATATATATTTTTTCTTTTTTTTAGGTAGTCCACAAGGTCTCCAATTTTTGGATGGTTTTGCACATAGGTTAATTAGGTTAGCTCACGCTGATTCAACTCATAAAAACATGCAGTCACATCTTCGAGTTTTTACCGCGTTTTGTCACAATCTCGGTCTAGGCCCGTTTCCAGTACAGGTGCAAACTGTCTTACGCTATATTGCTTTCCTTTCGGTTACAGGCCGGTCTTACGGCACCATCCAAAACCATATTTCTAGTATTAAGCATTTTCATCGTTTGTTCGGTTTTCCCCCCGGGTGGGACAATTTGTATTCTTTACAGCTAGTGTTACGTGGGTGTAAACGTTTTTTGGGGGCGGCTCCAGCGCGCAAACTGCCCATTACGCCTACTTTACTTTTGCGTATGGTTTCTTTGTTTGACATCAGTAAGCCAATTCAAGCGGCTATTCGAGCTTTGTTTTTAGTAGCATTCTTTTCTTTTTTGCGTAAGTCTAATTTAGTTGTTCAATCGGATCGTGTTATTTCTCCTAAAGTACCGCGGCGCTCTGATTTACATGTGTCGCAGTACGGGGCTTTTCTCAATATTCGCGCGACTAAGACCATCCAGTTTTTCCAGCGGGCCTTATGCGTTCCACTTCCTGTTTTTCCGGGTTCTCCCCTTTGTCCCGTTTTGGCCCTTGCACACCACCTTCGTATCAATGCGGTTGGCCCATCAGACCCACTTTTTTCGGTTAGGTTGGGTTCGGCTCAGTCAACGCATCCTCTTACTTTTCGTCATTTTTCCAGTTTTTTAGCCCGGGTGGTTGCAGCGCTAGGCTTAGATCCGCGAGCTTACTCGCCTCATAGTTTTCGGCGTGGTGGCGCGTCTTTTGCTTTCGAATGCAATGTCCCTGCAGAGCATATTAAATTTCAGGGTGATTGGAGCAGCGATGCATATTTAGTTTATTTAGAAATGTCTCCAGCTCAGAAACATCGCGCTGTTAATTCTATGGCTTCTAAGATTCGTCAGTTGTCATCGCATTAATTTCGTTTTCAGTCTTTTCTTCTGTTCCTTTGTTTGTTTCTTTTACATATCAGTCGAATTATATATATCACATTTTTTTTTCTAATCATCTTACCTTTAACCACATACCACTTTTTGTTTGGGTTTGGTGTTGGAGTTATATTGTCATCAGCTCTTGTATCTTAGTTTTTAGTCTGACAATAAACTCTTTGGTCCAAACTCGTGGTCTGTGGTTAAATGTAAACAATTGTGTCAATCGTCACCTGGTGAGGATGGTTAATTGTTAAGTGATATTGCGTCATAAGCATTATATTATCTTTGTACAAGTAACGTGTGAATCAGTCATAATCTCTTGTAATCACGGTCAAGCAAATTTCGTTACCCTAAATCCCTCCCACCCTTAAGGTGTTGGAGTTATATTGTCATCAGCTCTTGTATCTTAGTTTTTAGTCTGACAATAAACTCTTTGGTCCAAACTCGTGGTCTGTGGTTAAATGTAAACAATTGGGCATCAAGGATACGTGTTAAATTACAATTTATGTTAACCAATGAACTGCAGCATCCTGTTTGGGTCGTATAACAGATTTTCAGTCAGTCAACCAGGAAGAAAGCAAACCCATATCCATGGCGGCACCAAGTTCTATAAAGGTGACAATAAATGAGAAAGAGGGCGCCTTACGCGGAAACTGTGTCCGAGCAGTGGGAATGTGCTTTTATAAACCTGTCAAGGACCTCGTCACTGACCGAACCTGTAGACTGTGCAGAAACCCAGACAATCCAAGACACTTCGTGCATTGAAGTGTGCGACAGACAGCGTGTGAGAGCTACATTAAATAAAAGTGTTTTGAGCTTGTTTGCCTCCTATTTCGCCGAAGGAACAGTCAGGGAGCCGACATGGTAAGTTTTTTAAAACTTAAATAAGTTCCTTAAATTTTTATTTTATGACGTTATGGAATAATCTGTGAACCAATGTTCTTCCTTCTTTTTTCAAAGCCTCGTCCTTGAAGGCGCAAAATGGAGTCGCGGAGACACCGGAAAGCCTGCGAAAGCTCACAAAGTGGCAATTTCATTTCACGTGGATCCTGCAAAGATAGACCTAATTCATTATGACTTCCGATTATACGTGATAGTTGGAGAAATGTGTACTGAGTAGCAACGATCTAGCAACGGTCGTCTTCAAAAATTCTTAAATTCTTTCATTTTCCTTGTGTATGCAGAAAAATACCTGATGCATTTTCTAGGCGGCAGAGGATAGGAATCTGTCACAACAGTTTTTTATTTAAATTATCTACCTACATTAGAAGTTTAGAATTGTGCACTTGATTAACAACAGCACTGAACCGATCAGCAATAAAACGCCTTTCCTTGCATGTTTCTTGTGTTATTTTCGAAATCTCAAGTTGAAGCTGATCTCGGATTCTCCTGACCCCAGAGATCCGTTTCAGTCAAGAACGAGTAAAACCTTCTTCGACGGTTTACAGAAGCTCCAGACCAAAGAGCGGAGTCACTGTTTGAGAGTATTGGGTTGTAAAGAGGTTAGAAGACATAGGACATATCTTCCTGTGGAGGTAACTTGAACGTCACGTAGTTATGCTAACTGGTTAATAGTTTATCGGTGATAGCTTAACCAGTGGAGACGTGTTTGTAATTAATTTCTTAAAAAGGTTTCAAAATATCGAAACTTTGTATGTCGACGGAAAACCATCGGAACTTCTTAATTTAACTGAATCCAGAAGCCATTATTTTAAATTGGCAAGGCAAAAAAAGGTTTTCGTTTCACTTGCAGAAAGCTTCTCGCTTCAAGGGATTTTTTAACAGCTTCCAAAAACGTTTACGAAAATGTTCGTTGTCTTTTAAAACCAGTTGAGAAGTGTTTGGGATTTCTTATGAGGTTCAAAACATCGAAACTTTTTAAGTGAGCTTATGGAGAAGTGTCTGCGATCTCGAGAGGGGTTTCAAAACATCAAAACTTGCTGGCTTAATTAGTGGAGAAGTGTTTGCGATTTCTTCAGAGGTTCCAAAACATCGAAACTTGTTAAACGATGAAAACCATCCGAGTTCTTATTTTAGCTGCATCCAGAAGCGACTGACATTATTTCAAATTTGGCAAAGCAAAATAAGTATTTGTTTCACTCGTAGAAAGATTCTTGGGATTTCCCAACAACTTCCCTTGAAAAAAAAGTGTTGTTGACGGTACTAGTTAGTGAGGAAGAGTTTCGAAACATAGAGTCATGTTCGTTAGCTTAACCTGTTGAGAAGTGTTTGTGATTTCTTAAGATGTTCCAAAACATCGAAACTTTTCAAGTGAGCTTGTGGAGAAGTGTTTGCGATCTCGAGAGGGGTTTCAAAACATCAAAACTTGCTGGCTTAATTAGTGGAGAAGTGTTTGCGATTTCTTCAGAGGTTCCAAAACTTCGTAACTTGTTAAGTGAGGTCATGGAGTTGTTTTGCGATGTAGAGAGAGGTTTCAAAACATCGCGAAATCTTGCTGGCTAAAGTAGTAGACAAGAGTTTGTGATTTCTTTATAGGTGCCAAAACATGGAAACTTGCAAAGTGATCTGAGTCCTGTTTTTTCCCAAAACATCGCAACTTGTTAGGACGTTTCAAAACATCGCAACTTGTTAAGTGAGGTTATGGAGAAGTCTTTGCGACCTCGAGAGAGTTTTCAAAACATCTCGTAAACTTGCTGGCTTAATTGGTGGAGAAGTGTCATTAAATGAACCCAAAAACGACGAAAACTCTACAAACTTCTTAATTTAGCTGAATGCAGAAGCGACTGACATTATTTCAAAATTGGCAAAGAGAAATATAAGTATTTGTTTCAGTCGTAGGAAGGTTCTTGGGATTTCTTAATAACGTCCAAAAAAGTGTTGTACATTGTAAGTTGTAAGTTGTAAGTTGATGGTACTAGTTAGTGAAACATCGAGTCATGTCCATTAGCTTAACCTGTTGAGAAGTGTTTGTGATTTCTTAAGAGGTTCCAAAACATCGAAACTCTCTAAGTGAGCTAGTGGAGAAGTGTTTGCGATCTCAAGAGGGATTTCAAAACCTCGAAACTTGCTCGCTTGATAGGTGGAGAAGTGTTTGTTCCAAAACATCGTAACTTGTTAAGCGAGGTTATGGAGACGTGCTTTCGATGTCGAGAGAGATTTCAAAACATCGCAAAATCTCGCAGGCTTAATTAGTAGATAAGTGTTTGTGATTTCTTGAGAGGTCCCAAAACATGGAAACTTGCCAAGTGAGCTCGAGTCTTGTTCGTTAGCTTAACCTGTTGAGAAGTGTTTGTGATTTCTTAAGAGGTTCCAACACATCAAAACTTGTTAGGTGAGCTTGTGGAGAAGTGTTTGCGATCTCGAGAGAGGTTTCAAAACATCGAAACGTGCTGGCTTAGTAAGTGGAGAAGTGTTTGTGATTTCTTAAGAAGTTCCAAAACATCGTAGCTTGTTAAGTGAGGTTATGCATACATCTTTGCGATGTCGAGAGACTGGTTTCAAAACCGCTTGAAAACTCGCTGGGTTAATTAGTAGATAAGTGTTTGTGATTTCTTGAGAGGTACCAAAACACGGAAAATTGCCAAGTGAGCTCAGTCTTGTTCGTTAGCTTAACCTGATGAGAAGTGATTTCTTAAGATGTTCCAAAACATCGAAACTTGTTAAGTGAGCTTGTGGAGAAGTGTTTGCGATCTCGAGAGGGGTTTCAAAACATCGAAACTTGCTGGCTTAATAAGTGGAGAAGTGTTTATGATGTCTTAAGAGGTTCCAAAACCTCGAAACTTGTTAAGTTAACTAAAAAACCACGAAGACCATCGAGACTTGTTATTTGAATCCATCCAGAAATGATTGAGATCTTGAAAAGATGTTGAAAGCACAGACAGGGATCTCCTTGACTCTAGAAAACTACCCGGGATTTCTTAACAACTTTCAAAAAATGTTGTTTGTTGTTCTATTTAGTTAAATATCAAATAGTGTACGTTAGCTTAAACTTATGAGAATTGTTTGTGATTTCGTAGGGATTCCGAAACGTGGAATTAAGTGAGCTCGAGGAGAAATGTTGACTTGATTTTTTAATGCCGATGGTAATGGGATTTCTTTGCCTTGCAGGTTTTGGAAGTGAAGGTTTGGACAAACCTTGTCACTGTTTTGAACTTCTCGAGAGATTCAGGTAAGAAAGAGCCAATACACTGTTGTTTTAGGTTACCGTGTAAGTTCAGGGGTGTCTCTAGTCTAACGGATGTAGCGCTTTTCGATTTCACCGAAGATGTCCCAGCCCATGCGCATACATCAAAATTAAGCAAATACAACTGGCTATTCAAACATTAAATATTCTTTTGACTTTGCCGCATCGTCCCGAGTTTAAGGTTTAAATTGCCTTTCGAAAGTTCCAACTCAGTACCATTTTTAAAGTTTACGAAATATGTTTCTTTCACTCCGGAACCCAAGGGCTCAAAAAAAAGGTTTGGGGTTTTCCTTTTGTCATTTCCTCCAAAAGGTAAGGACCATTTTCAAAATCCCGCTAAAAAATACCAACGGAAAGGGTGGAAATCGCTCTCAACGGAAGAAGTTTCTGAATTCTCCGACACGTTTTCGTCGAAAACAGGCTAATCTATTGACCCTTTATATTTGAATAACAATGATTTAATTGCCTCTTTTAAGTGACCCCTTCCAGTGAAAAACGAACGCCGCGAAAACATCTGACAAAGGACACTTTTCACTGAAAACAAATAGCGCACCTAAAAGCAAAACCTAGATTGCTTGACGAAAATGGGACTCTATTTTGATTTTTTTTTATTTTCATTTGAAAGACTACGATGAGAAGTTTATTTCAAAGGAAGGTACACGATAACTATAAAGGCCCAGATGATCACTCAAGTTGCATTGCGCGCACACTGACTCGGTTTTCGAATTTCACACCACATTGCATTCTTTATTTTTCTTTTTACGGAACCATTACGCAAATGTGAATTTTGTTGGTGTTGTCATTATTACCATAGCAAATCGTCTAGGATACAAAACCCCCATTACAGAAGTGCGCCCATTGAAACGTGTCGCCCGGGAAAAGTGGGGTACCCATGATGCTTTGCGGGCATCACGCCCTGGAAACGAGGTTGTAAAGGCTGCCGACGTTTTCGGCTTCTTATGATCCTAAAGCGACGAATTCCCAAAAGAGAGCTAAGTGTTATGCCTCTGAGTCCTTTAAAGGACAATGCTGATGAATCAGTATTGTTTGAAGGTGTCGAAATGTTCTTTGGTAAAAGCCACTTTCAACGGAGCGTGATGTGTTTATGCAAAACCTCGCAAGTAATAATTTCACGACAAAAGATTGAAAGATTGAAGCGCCGTTTGCTTCGTGCCAGCTCGTGGAGTTATCAGAGTTAAAGTAACTGATCGGGAATGAGAAAGCGTGTTCACGCTTCAGCGCTAGCGCTTGTAGCTTCAAGTTTGCTTTCCAATAGTTAATAGATTTATAATCATTTGTAGTTCTTTGGAACAAGAAAATATTTGCATTATACGGTTTTGTTTTCAAGGCGAGTCAAACCTCGATAGCCGTGGCTTTACTAGCTTTCGTTAATCGCTTGTCGAAAGCCATCGCTTCGATCGATTCGCGTGTCGCAATCTAACCTAAACTCACCGTGAAGTAAAAAGGCATCAACAGCCATTAACGGCATGAAAGCCTTTTGCCTTGGACAAATAAAATGTAAGTACTTTTAAAGTTGACTGTGATGTATTCAATTTAACAACATTTTTAAGAGCTTAACGTCTCCGGCATATCGATGTGCGACTTTTTATTAAACATTCGATCGATCGTTGTGGGTTTTTTTCCTTGAGAAACAATTAAAACAAAACAATCTTCCGCTTTTTCACTGTTCATTCCAATTAAAAAGCGGAAATCAAATGGTAATTGGATTTTACAACTCAGAGATTTTTAAACAATACAGCGTAATTAAGATAACCTGACAAGTTACGTCAATTGTTCTTCGATGAATAGAGCAACGTTTCGGTAGTCTGAGCAAAAACAATGCTTGAGAAGTCCACCTACACAGGGGATTACTTGATTGACAGTAAGATTGACAGGCCGGCCTTAAGTTACGCATGCTCTGTGTCTTGCTTTCTTGCTAATTTGAATTTTCCCGTGCGACGTGTTTCAATGGGCGCAGTTCTGTAATGCAGTTTCGGATTTTCCTTGTTAGCTATCTGCTGCGATGTCGCAGCCGCCAGATTTGCATTTGTGGCTGCTTGCCAACTTCGAGAGAGGCAGCGTCACCGATGCCATTCCCAAAGAACAGTTGTGGAAGTCCTTTTTGGAAAGTGAGAGCAGGACGGGGAGTGCAAGAAAGATAAGCAGAGAAGAGTTCTTCTCGCAACTTGGAGAAGCTTTCACCACTAATGCTTTTAAAGACGTCAAAACGATACGAAAAAATGGAAAAAAATAGGATACAGATGCCTGAGAGTGAGAACTCAGCATTTTGATTCTGCAGCCGTAACCAAGAAGCAGAACGTTGTAAGCTTAGAAGGAGTGGGGAAGGGCGATGGGTGGACACAGGCGGCAAGGAATGCAATTGGTGATCCGTCTGACTCCCAAGATTATCCACAAACAAAGCAGTTTGAACCCGATGAAGTTCCTGGCGTTTCTAGCGCCTTTAAAGGAACAGAAGCTGACGAATCGGTTGAGGGGAGCCGTGGGTCTGGACGCAAGTCAGTGGGAACTAAGAGAAGCCCAGAAGGTCACAGAGACAGACCGAAGAAAAAGAAAAAGTTTAAGCTGCTGTGTAAACGAGTTTCAGCACATCGATGCAAGGAAAAGCAAAAGCGCCGAACAAGAACTACAAAACTATCCATCCGTGACGAGAAGTGTGGAAGCTGTGCTGTGCCACCACCCCAAGTCGGCGGAAGTGGCATTCACGATAAATGTCCAATTCTACCCAATGATTTGGACCACGATAGTAGCTGCTCACACGCTATTGGTGATGACGAACCGCAATGGGATATCATTAAAACTACTGAAGTTGTTAATGGAGATGGCGAGGACACCCATATGGAAACACCCAGCTCTTTTCTATTGAACGCTGGCAAAAGAAAAGATAACAGGGACAAGGAAAGCGCCGACCGTGGAATCTCGACAACCAGTGGGCTTGACTATGGAGATAGCCACGGCGAAGCTTTCAACGATGTTCTGGAAAAGGAAGATTACGTATCTGACGAAAGTAGTAATGACACAAGCTTTCTCCCAGAAAACAAGTCAGCTGGAACCTCAAAATTAGGGGTAGAGGGGTCAGTGCGATCCTGAGGGGTAGGGCATGAAGCAAGAGTCAACAGTGAGTCTTTTTACATAACGCACTTCAAAGCCGTGAAGTCTCTCCTACTTAAGCATCTACCTGGCAGTCCTAAGTCGTTTCGTGACTATTTATCTCGGATATATTTGATTCGAGATGGTATAAATGTCAAGAGATGGGAAATCCACAAACTTTCTGGTGAGATGTACAATAATTCAGATGCACGATGTAGGGCATTTCTGGCCACAGCATTTCCTCCAATAAATGTTGGGAGTTTGGTGGGAAAAGAGGTTGAATATACGTTTCCTGGTGATATATTCCCCCAATTCTCCCAACATAAAAAGAGCAAGGTCCAGTGTGAATTGTGTGTTCCATACCAAAAGTGGGCAGTAAAGAAAGGTTCTCCCCATGCCTTGTTAAAGTCCAGGTCAGCAAATGTAAAAAACATTATGGATGGAACCGCCGTCCTTTCTTTCTCTGGGGTCGTACAGGCTCACGAGCATTTCGAGTCGAGGGCACACCAGGAAGCAATTGAATTCTTTCAAAGCAACGACAGAAATGATGAGATGAAAAATGACATCGCGGATCCCCCAAGGAAGGAAAGGGGCATTCCAGATTTCTTCAAGCCCAAGAAGCCTTTAAACTAGGTGAGACCTCTGGTTCCGATATGGAAAGACGCCCAAGAAAAGTTAGATGCCGATACTATTGGGATCCAGAGGTCGTTAAATATTTCTCCAAAGATAATCAGATAAGGCGTACAAAAGCGAGCGCTCTATTTCGAAAAAGAGTACATGATGGAGTCATCAAATGCTACAAATTCTGTGAGAGTCACAAGCAATGTGTCTCGTATGGCAAATGGAAAGAATGCCATCCTGCTGACTATGTGGCACTTTTAGAAGAGGCTGCTAAAAAGCCCAGGTCAGTATTTATACCAATGAGCGAGGTTATAAATGTCTATGGCCGTGATGTCATGGTCTCCGGGGGCATAAAGAGCCTCAGTCCACCCTGTTTAGAAGAGGCAACGACGCACGGTAAAAATCCATTCACCTGTGCAAATTGTGCAAAACAAGAGCGGGATTTGAAAAACACTCTCCAACATCGGCTAAGTGGCAGTCTGAATGGGACAGAGAATCGTATAGGCATCGCTGGATTCAACAAAAGATACGCACGAAAAGATGAACTCGAAGAAGCTCTCAGCAAAGAAGGGCAGCATCGTAAGACAGCAGAGAAGCAGGTCAAAGAGTTGGTTCGAATACAGCTTTCACCAAAAGATGTAGAGGACCGTCTGATGGACTCGTGTATGGCTGGGGATGAACAGAAGCTTGTTGTGGATCTAGTTCGGCTGTTCAACTCAGGGATAGCGCAAAAAAATCCGGTTCAAATACTGCTTCTTAAAAATCTTGTTTCCAAGTTACTGAGAAACAACAATCACCATTAAGTCTCATTAATCAAGGATTTGAGTGGAGTTTTTAAGAACCAATTGGGTCCAACAAACTACTCAATATTGGCTGAAGTTTTTGGACTCGCTCGACAGTCAACTGCCACAAAGCACAGCGCTGACGAACGCCTCGACCCAGGAATTAACCTTGAGGTTCTTTCAAAGGATGCGTCAATTTTTAAAAAGTCACCTGTAAACGAGGCAAGTGACGGAGCTCGAGCGCTAAGATATTTGCAAGCTCGAAAAAACAAAGACGGCAGTGTGGGATTAATTGGTCATGGCTGGAATCCTGATGTCCATAGCTGGAAATCTGAATACATTCCTATCCCAAGGAGAGATCTGAGTAAAGGCGATAAAGATGATTTACCATCGATAAGGGCTATACTGGCAAGCATTTACTTAACTACTGGCAGCACCTTACGATGAGAAAGGAGCGAAACGGGATAACCCAATCCATCTGCTGTGTTACTCTACGGATTCAGCTGGTTTTTCGCTGTCAGCTGCTGTGCACCTAATGACTCCCAACAAGGAAGATATTGACAATGGTGTTCTTCATCTTGGTCTCGGCTTAGAAGATGAGAAATTTCTGGCCCCTTAATACTGGTTCCTGCCTGCTATCAAGGCTGAAGGCTCCATCACCCAAATGGCATCTATTCATCATCTTAAGGATCTCCGGCACAGATGTCAAGAAAACGGATTGGATTGCGGTCTCAAAGCGACGGACCTCATTCTCATCTATTTCTGTGACCAGAACTCAGATGCCTGTGAGAGACTTTTTACAGAGTGAATTGCCGACCTTCTTGATGTCTATGTTCCTGGTTCACAAGGCACAAGCTTGTATATAAGAACAGTATATCACTTGATTGAGCCATTTTGTAAACCGAATTTTGGCGGTCCCATCGACGTCCAGAGGTCTGTTTCTTGTGGAATTATGATATTGCATTTATGGAAGAAGGTTCTGGAACTTTAGAAACTCACTCTAAACTCAAAACCAGGTGCCAAAAACAATCCATTGAACAGGGGAAATTTCATAACTCACAGATGCTATCTGACAGCAGAAATCTTGTTTGCAGCTGCTACGCTACACCAACTCGCCATGTTCCTCCACTTTCCTGAAGAGGCTGGAGTATGGGCATCACCCTACAACTCAGGTACCAAGAGTACAGAAAGAATAATCAGTGAGCTCCAAGGGATGACAACCGAATTTCAGTCTCTAGATTCTCAACCTACTTTCGGGGACACGTTAGATATGAGTGGAAAAGTTCAGTTTAACTTAAATGCCAAGAAACGTGTCGCTGCCGCTGGTGTAAATGTGAAACCCTGGTCTAAACGAAAACAGCTCGCCTTTGCATTTAAGTCCCACGAAGCATCCATTAACTCCCAGCATCCTAAGACCTATCCTGCTCTTAAGGAACAGCAAAGACGGGCTCATCACGAAGGTGTTAAAGATGGACAAGCACTGTTTGAGAAACATATGCCTCAGCATTGCGTAAACCTCTTGAAAGAAAATGATAGCTGGGGATGCCGTACAAATTCCAACATCCTAACGGCTTGCAGATAGTAAGTGGTGTGCTGCCTAAGGATTGCAACAAACTGGATTTGGATATCAGTGTGGGTTCTCTGCTGGCAGATGTAATGAGCAAGAATTGGTCCGTGATTGTGATGACGAGGAATGGCAGAGCACAAACGATGGTTGTTTGACATCAGAAGGCGATACCTTCAATAATGCATCGGAAGAAGTAGAAGACGGCCCAGCAGAAAACCAAGGACAGAAGTGGATGATTTCAAAGGATGAAAACGGGAAACTGACCAATATACACATCAGCCAGGCATTGAAGCTGCTTTTGCCACGGGAATATGTTGCAAGATACTGTCAAAAAAGACACTGGGCTTCGAAATTTTTGTCAGGAAAGGAACCTCTCAATCCAGAGCACGACATAGTTTTGTTCGGGAACGTGGCAATAAAGAAGGTTGTGGATGGAAACAGTTTCCACTTAATAACACGTGTGGAACGTATCGAAGCTACAAGGGATGGAACGGAGATTCTGAGTTTCAGACTTAAAGATAATCCACCAGTAAGGGTGAGATGTTCTGTGTATGACCGCGATGTTGATGGGCATTATCACGTAGGCAAAGACATTGTTTTGACGTCGTGGAGATCATTTAAAGGGATTTTGAGTGCCGCAGAGATGCTTCCCTTATCAGGATGTCCTTCGAAGTACATTTCGCATGAATCATCTGACAAACGTCTTAAAGAGTTGGGCCATGTGCCTTATGGTGCAACTCCCCCTGTTGCTGCATCGGCAGTGAACACCAGTGTTACCGAAGAGCCATATGAACTAGGCGAAGGATTCTACGAGGTAGAAGATGTTTTGGAATGGCGCCTAAATAAAGACATGACATACGAGTTCAAAGTCAGGTTTAAAGGGTATGGACCGGCAGACGACATGTGGCTGCCAGCCTCTGCTTTCAATAGGCCTGTATCATTTGGTTCAACATCACGATTTGGACGGAAACGAAAACACAAGACTGATGTGGAAGATCCAACATCTTCACTACGGGACACTTGTAGGGAAGGGGACCCCTTGAGAAAACAGCTAAGTCGTCGAAAATGTAAGAGGGTTGAGGAACGTTAAAGAAACACAATGTGACATCCCACACGGCAGCGATCACGTGGTCAAATCGAAATCTATTTTCAAAAATAGATCATCAAAACATAAGCAACAGAAGATGCCATTAAGTAAGAGGACGAACACAAAGAAAGGGAAAATCTTTCGTCAAAGCCTTCATCGCACACAAGTGAACAAGGACAGAGAATCTGAAGGTACTGACGAGAGCCCTGAACAGGTAGTCACCCTCTCCAGCGACGAAGAATACGAAAAGCAACAAAACATGCCGTCATGTAACATGGATGTTAATTCCTGCATTATGGAGGATATGAAACGCCGAAATGACAATTTTATGACGCCACGTAGGCACCTGTCAAATGCAATACTTCCTGTTGTGGACAGAAATATTCAGAATTACAGAATCGAACGCCTCACAAGCGAAAGCAACCTGAAACCCCACGATCCCCTAATTGTTGATAGAGTTCCCCCAATTTCTGTGCTGGAAGCATCTCAAAAGGCACTTCTTAAAATTGTAAGCAAAAAAACAACAAAGAGATTGCAGGAATACATCGTTCTATATTCAGATTATGGATGCTTTACATTGGAAGGGTTGAGAATTCTGATAGATACGACAGAATACGAACAGTGTCACGAGAGGTACCAGAAGAGATACGATGGACGGCCATGGCATTTGAAAGACTACCTGACAGACAGGATGAGGGTGGCGGAAGCGCTCCTTGACCGGTGGAATACAAGTGTTAGTTATCTACTTGAGAGCAAGGGATACACGATCACCTCACAAGACTTGTCTGTCTTGTGCTGCGAGCGATATCTAAATGACCAAGTTATGAACTTGTTGATCAGGAAGTTCTGTGATGATGCAAATGAGCGTATGGGAGAGAACGTTCCCAGCTACGTGAAAGTTGACTTTGGGTTGAACGTAATTCACCAACTGTGCGCAAATATGGACATCACTAGCACGGAAATAGTATTTTTTCCTGTACATCTACATGGCAATCATTGGGGACTTTCAATTTTTTATATCAAAGAACGGGAAGTGCAGTTTGACGATGGCTACCACTGCGCTATCACTAAACAGCTGGGAGACAACATCAACTCTATTCTGACAAAGTTCCATGAAGCAACCAACCTCCCCTGCTTCGAATTATCTTCTTGGGGGTCCGTTAAAAGATTCAAAGTTCCAATGCCAGACCAACCCACCGGAAGTGGCAGTTGTGGAGTAGGTGTTGTATGCTGTGTCCGAGACATTTGTAATGGTTTCAACCAAGCTTTCACGTGGACTTTTAAAGAAGTCCTGCACCTGCGAGCCCAACTTATGGTGGAGTTGTTAAAACTGTAAAAAAAAGAACTATACTCTACGTTTCTTATTGCAAAAGAACAAGGCCTCTGGAACAATAAGACACATCAAATTCCTCCACCGTTTAAGTTTCTCAAGTGCTCCACTGATGAACTGTAAAGCACGAAATTCCTCATCTCGCCCTCTACGTCTACCGTTCAAGTTTCTCAAGTTCTCCACCAATGAACTGTAGAGCAAGATATTACTCATCTCGCACTCTACGTCTACCGTTCAAGTTTCTCAACGTCTCCACCAATGAACTGTAGAGCAAGATATTACTCATCTCGCACTCTACGTCTACCGTTCAAGTTTCTCAACTTCTCCACCAATGAACTGTAGAGCAAGATATTACTCATCTCGCACTCTACGTCTACCGTTCAAGTTTCTCAACTTCTCCACCAATGAACTGTAAAGCAAGATATTCCTCACCTCACCCTCTACGTCTACTGTTCAAGTTTCTCAAGTTCTCCACCAATGAACTGTAAAGCAAGATATTCCTCATCTCACCCTCTACGTCTACTGTTCAATTTTCTCAAGTTCTCTGCTAATGAACTGTAAAGCAAGATATTCCTCATCTCGCCCTCTACGTTTACCGTTCAAGCTTCTCAAGTGCTCCACTAATGAACAGTAAAGCAAGATTTTCCTCATCTCCTCCTCTGCATATACCGTTCAAGTTTCTGAAGTGCTCCACTGATGAACTGTAAGGCAAGATATTCCTCACCTCGCCCTCTATGTCTACCGTTCACGTTTCTCAAGCTCTCCACCAATGAACTGTAAAGCAAGATATTCCTCACCTCGCCCTCTACGTCTACCGTTCAAGTTTCTCAAGTTCTCCACTAATAAACTGTAGGGCAAGATATTGTTCATCTCCTCCTCTGCGTCTACCTTTCAAGTTTCTCAAGTGCTCCACTAATGAACTGCAAAGCAAGAAACTCCTCATCTCCTCCTCAGGGTCTTCCGTTCAAGTTTCTCAAGTGCTCCACTAAGTAACTGTAAAGCAGGAAATTCCTCATCTCGCACTCTACGTCTTCCGTTCAAGTTTCTCAAGTTCTCCACTAATGAACTCTAGAGCAAGATATTCCTCATCCCACCCTCTAAGCTTACGGTTCAAGTCTCTCAGGTGCTCCACCATTGAACTATAAAGCAATATACTCCTTATCTTCCACTCTAAAAGTTTCTTAAGTGCTCCACCACTGAACTATGAGACAAGACATTCATCATCTCGCTCTCTATGTCCACCGTTGAAGTCTCTCAAGTGCTCCACCCCTGAACTACAAAGCAAGAAGCTCCAAAACTAGCCCTTTCCGTATGCCGTTCAAGTTTGTCAAGTGCTACACTACGGAAATATAAAGCAGGGCATTTTCGTCTTCAGTCTTAAGATGACGCCCTTGTGTGTGCAGATATTCAAAGGAGCACCACGAAAACTGAATACATGACTCTGTAAGTGAATGATTCTTTTTGTTATATTATTAGCAATGGTGTGCTGCTTGGTAGGGGATAGGGAGGGGTGGGGCTGAGGACTTGGCTGTTGAAAAAAAAGGATATAGTTTTCAATTATTTAACAACTGGGAAACCGAAGTCTCTTAAATAAACCGAAGTCCTGATACCTGGAATGCAGTACAACGTTACTAAAACGATTTAAGCAGCTATTGTCGGCAGCTTATATACTATATATATGATGTTTTCGAGATAAAGGGTCTTTTTGGAATTAATTTACGAATTCACAATTCGCAAATGAATTGTAAGCCCGCGAAAAAGCAAAGGTTAATTCTCCGTGGTCAAAGTATTCCCGAACTTAAAACGAACCAATACCACTTCGCGTGCCGCATCAGACAATACAAATCTCCTTATTTACGTGTGGCTTCGAATTTAACTTCTGATCTAAACTACATATAAAACGTGCTCGCTGGAATTTTAAAGAAGGCAATTTTGCTGGCAACTTTGTATTCTAAGCAAGATTTGCTTGCTGGGAAACTGTGATTCTAACAAGCGGTGGAAAATCAGATGGCAGAAAAAACAGTTTCCTTGCTGGAGACGTGAAACTATGTAATAGAGCTTGCTGGCAACAAAAGTTGATACTCACTCTGCTCGCTGGCGCTGAGGAACGGCTATTTTTTCCCACGGTAGTTAATTATTAAACACAGAGTACGTGACATGTGTGGCAATGTCATCAAACATGACTTAGGAGGTTCCTATAACATTTTGTTGTTGAGCACTCCTGAAAGATTAACGCAAGTCAACCTGACTTTTTTCTTTCCTTTAACAGCCTGCTACGCCACGATCACCTTTACCAAAAAAAGGTAAATCTATTTTATTTTGTAACGTAACCATGAGCATCGAACGAGCAATCCTCACAAGTTTGTTCTGATAGTTAAATTAATGAAGCCTAGTCTTTTTTAATTTTAGTATCACAGAAAGGCAAGAGACAGCCCTTTCAGGACGAATGGGTAAGTCTTATTTCAATTAAGTGTGCCCACTAAGCATGAGTTTGGGTTCAGGAACGTCCGGCCAAATTCCTGAAACACGGGCAAAGTGAATTTTGGGAGAGTAAACGGACTAGCATTTAGACTGATCGGCGTGAAAGCACTTGGAATGAGATCTTGTTTATATTTCCTTAGGATTATGACCTTAAAAAGTTGGCAATGAACGAGTGGGTGGCCGTAGCTTATGAGCAAGATTTCTTTGTCGTGCAGGTAAGAGAAGCTACTCTCCAGTAAGGCCAGAGTAAACTTTCTGGCAAAAGATAAAGGGTCCTTCAGCTGGCCTCACCCAAGAGACAAAGATGACATAAATGCCAAGTTTATCTTCTCTCGGAATGTTGAGGTCACGAAAGCTGGCCAGGATGGTACAAAATTCTATGTAAAAAATTTACAATCCATAAAAGATAAGTTTAACGCTTTTTGTTGTGAATACTTTTAGAGAGCGACTGGATTCTTGTTAATGCTCATGAACACAGGGTTTCACCAGGCAAGCACAAGCACAAGCACAGACACAAACAGATATTTATGATTTTATTTGGCGGCTCTCTCAAGCTGTTTTCGCTTACTATTATGATCCTTTGTGCTTGTGCTGAGGTTTCCCTCCTTCTGAAAGCAGTCTTCCGACAGAAATATTTTGCAGTTAATGAATGTAGTTATGACCTGTGGAACATTTTTTAACTGCCGCATATCAAGGAATGTCAGCACCAAAATTTTAGTAGTGTGCATGACTCGCGCAGTATTTAATATTGTTCTGTTTTATAATAAACTTCTTGTCCAGTGCTTCTAGTCGATAATTGATGAGTTAACAAAACAATGAAGGCAATGGCAACTAGAGCTTGCATTGATTATAAGGTTTAAAAAACCAAATAACATTTTTGCACGCGTGTTATATTACTTATACATTTTGGTACATTTCTTAATCATTGTTGGCAAAACAATCACGTGAAACGAACAAATTCACGGTTCTGTTGAAACGCTGAACATACAATGGAGGATTTGGTTGCGTTGCCGTCAATTCTCTATAAATTTAAAAGCAGAGACACTTTGCATGTGTACGTGACGAAAATAACATTTAGTCAAAACCTGTCAAGGCAGAAATTGTCATTAAAGCGTTCGTCACTCTTTATTTGACTACTGGCAAAGCATTTTTCTGTAGAAAATTCCTAGCGCAAATAAGTGCCCTAGCAAAGAGGGAGTGTATGAAATGACCACCGGTTTCACACTAAGCTTTTTTTCGGTGCAGTTTTATGTACCCATCGCGATCGGCTGTAACAAGAGAGTATAGGCTATAGACATGGCAGGCAAAAGTTGCGTCTTAATATTAATTTACTTTAGGTTACTGTTATGAGCTCACATCCAGCATTCCAATATAAGACAGTAGTATAAAAAAATGTCACAATTTAAGGAAACAGTAGTCAAATAAACTGATGTTTTACACTGGCGTGTCAGTACGCCACTGGTCCATCCACACCATTCCCTCCCCGGTATTCAAACCCACCCTACCCGGTACGTGATGCTTCCAAGAAACAATAGCACTGTATTGTCGAGGCTAACGTGTGTTTAGCTCTTGATCAAAATGCGTGCAGAAAGCAAACGAAACGTCCCATATTATCGCTGTTTTTGTGCATAAAGGTTGGGAATTCATGCTCTACGATTAAAGGGACGCCTTTGAAAAGAGACCGTAATGACGCAATGACGGTACCAAATGACAGAGGTGAGTTGTAACCTTAACTTGATATGAATTTAAGACCGATCCTGTTTAGTATAGAAAAAAATAGTTTTTTTAAGGAAGAAAAGCACGTCTCTTGATGGCAAAATGTCAGTGCCACTTTTTGAATGCGTAAACTTTTCTCCAGAAGCATCTTTGGGCCAAAACGATTGCTATTTGGTGCCAAACGGAATTAGATTGAAATATTCCATACGATTTCCTGAGTAAACAGCCGCTTACATCTCAGGTTTATTATGATGCTCTGCATTGACTCCCGAAACAGGAAAGAAACAGTCCATGTTTAAGACTGATAACAGAATTAAGTTGCAGTTTGTGTGCCGAGTTGGCTAGCTAGGCATACCGCAACGGAATGAATCTGAAGTCTGTTTAATTCAAACTACAACGCTTGTTTCTTTTCGGCTTTCGACTGCATGGGGCAGCTAAAATGGGTGTTTCTTAAGATGGGATTCCACTCAAGTTGTAGGTTTTAGCAGAAGAGTTTCGCTTTTCTCAACAAATTCTTGCAACGCATCTTTCGACTTCGCCAACGTCCTTATTGGTTGGTCCGTCTAACATTATCCACTAACGTGAAAACCATTAACTTCGCTATCCGCTACGGAGCCCTTCATTGGACGAGGATTGCTTATATGTCAGCAGGTATTCCATGACGTGTTGCACACAGAAGACAACGCTTTTCTTCTTGTGCATTTGCGTTCACTGTTATCTCTTTACACATGCACAGTTTTCCCTACCATATTAAAATATCGGATTATTGATATAGCCCAAATAATCACTGAGCGTAACAAAATAAACTTGCTCATATAGACTCAGGAGACTTAGCTTCTCCTCTTATCGTAAGAACATTGCGTGTAGCTTGTTTACAATGTCAACATCTATCTGATAAGGACTTTCCTTTTCGGCGCTTAGCAGGCCTTGTTGTGGTCGTTTTTATCTTTATTTTACTGTCATTTTTCTTACTGGCTTTTAAATTAGAACAGATAGTTAACATTTAATGTTATTCCTAAAAGCTTTACTGAATCCTGGAAATTTTAAAAATAAACAGTATGATGGCAAATTGTCTTCAGCGATGCTTTGTTTAAAATTTTTCCACTTAACAGCATTGTATGACAAAGACTGCTACATCCGAAGACAATCAAAATCAACAATTTTGTTTTCCTTAAAGGCGAGGAGATTGGGGTTTTTCAGTATGATGTGTAGGGGACATCAAATAAGTTTTTCAGGTATAATCCTTGAATATTACTGGTTGGTTTAACTAATGTTATCTGCTAACACTTTAGCTGTTATCCAGTTATCCAGTGTTATCTTGTTACTGGATAACATTCTCCCCACTGGCTATAACATACTTGTTAACTAATAACATTACTCTTGGCAGCCCTAGATAATCTGGATCGTGATTGGCTCTAACACGTGATAACATGCGATAACCACTAACACTAGTTAGTCCCAATTATTTTGAACAAGTACCAATTATAGTGAACACGTGTTTTCTCTACCTTTGCTAACGTTAATATAAATGACTGTGCTGACTTGATGGGTACATTCAGGTCTGTCCCCCAATGTAAATGGCAGCCTTGGGTTTACAAAGAAAGAATCATAATTGTTAAAAAAGGTGGAAACTTTGAAGGGGTCACTAAACGGAAAACCCATGTCAGCAAAACAAAAACAAAGCGAAGTGACTCAGTATATTGCTCACCAGAAAAGCCACCAGAAATTTATCCCATTGGTGTGTGAATTAATCGAAAAGGCCCATGTGAGGACCCTCTCCTTAAAAAAGGGAATGCACTGGCCTACTTCTCAAGGCCTTACTGAAAGAAGCCCTTGGCAAGTCAAACATTCCATCAATACATAAATCCTTTTCTGATGGGTCCCAAGATTGTTGGTTTGCAAGAGTTGTCAATGCTCTAAAATATGACGTTCTATTGTGGCGCTTACTGAAAAGGTGGTTAAGTGGTTTGACGAAACTTAAGGTAGCAAAGGGGATTTACAATACCCTTTTGCGGAAAAAGAATCTAGAATTTTTTGCCACAACTATACAAGATTGCTAACATTTCTAAGACTAGAATGGGGATAGTCTGAAGCAAAAGCAGGCAAGCTTAGTTGTTGCTTATGTAGGACCACGACTAAGGGATTGTTGCTCTATCATGAAGAGATTTGATATACGGGGGGAACACCTTGATGAGCTGACGATCTTGGCAGAAGAACACTATAGGGCAAATTTGGACAACAAGTCAGGTTCTGCCCGTGCATGCCAAGCACGTCTATGATAAAAACAAACAAGGTCTGTTCACAGTGACCAAGGAGGGTAGAGAGGCAAAGCACATTGCTTTGCAAAAGCAAAGATAGTATGAAATTTTCAGGCACGAATTCCTCATGTTAATTTGGCTACCTAAACAACTGCATGAGCCTTGCCCTTACACTCCCAGTAAGTGTCTAATTACCTCAGAGAGGATTACAGAAAGCTGATCCTGCAGATCAAAGTTGTAGTGTGTGCAGCGACATCCTCATGAAACTAATCCATGCAAGTGCAAATGAAACAAAATTTTTTCAGGTTTAGTTAAGAACAAGTTTGCTGTGCGAGCGTTCCAAAAAGCAAATATTGTAGGACCACGTGTTCTCAAATTATAACATACCTTACACATTTATAAGAGCTTAAAAACCACGATGATGAAAGTAGGGACTGCATACAAGTTCAAAAGGAGTCGAAAGGAAAAATTCACCACCATGTGTCCATGTTCTCCATGAAACATCAAATTAGGAAATCTCATGTTGTAGACATGCATATGACAGCAGGGAAACCCGAAACCTCGAGCTGGGCATCCAGTTCGAGTTCGAGTAAGACTTCGAGTTGGTCTTTGAATTGTATCTATTTTTCTTTCATTTTTGTTTCATTTTTTTTTCATGGATCGTCACGCAACAACCTCGAGGGAGGGTGGGGAAAGGGTCAATGATCACAAAAAATGCTGCACTCGAAAAAAAAAAACACTCCAAAACCTATGATAAATAAAACGATAACTTGCTGGCTAAGATCTCATTCCCCAACCTCTTCCCTTGCAAAATCAAAATAGTCACCTTAAGGTATCTAGACACATCTATAAACTCGAATCTTAATGTTTTGTGTCATGAAATATTTCACAAAATCACGGAATCCTGAAACCTCGCATTGGGCATTGAGTTTGAGTTTGAGTTAGACTTTGAGTTGCACTTCAAATTGCTCTTTGAATTGTATTTATTTTTCTTTCTTTCATTTTTTTCCATAGATCGTCACGCAACGATCCTGGACAATTATCACAAAAAAAATTCTGCACACAGACAAAAAAAAACAATTCGAACACTCTAAAGCCCATGATAACGAAGAGGATAACTCGCAGACAAAGAGGGCAAAAAGGTCTCATTCCCCAACCTCTTCCCTTGCAAAATCAAAAATAGTCCGCTTAAGGTATCTAGACACATCTATAAACTGGAATCTTGATGCTTCCTGTCGCGAAATATCCCACGAAATCACAGAATGCTGAAGGCGGTTCCAGCAAGAAATTTGTCATTTATGTGGCTCATGTTTCACTCAGAAACTGACGCATTTTCGAAGAGACTTACTGGTGGTAAAGTCATAGGAGCGGATTACCATATTTACGAATGGACAAGAAGATAACTTATGCTGGTGTCGTGTCAGGAAGTGGCAAGTTCATTTGTATCTGCAGGTCATTTGGCATTTTCATGAAAGAATAGTATTCCTCCACCAATGCACTTGTGATATTTAACTAACCACGTGTGATTGTCAATCTTTTCAGGGTCTTGGGACACTGAGTCAGCGTTGATGGTCAGGTGGGTAACCTTGCGATCTTTTCTGATCGCTCATGTCCAGGGCACAAATAACTTCGATGAAGAGCCCTTTCAGAGACGTTTACATAACCAAGGAAAAAGTTGTCTAAGAGATTTCTAAACAGAGGTTTATACCGTTGTATTATTTGTTGTCGTGATGTGTTAATTACATTCCTAGTTTGATTGCCTGTTAAATACACATTGACATCTGCGGTAATTGATAAATGTAGAACATTCCCATTTGCATGATCCGTTTAGAAATATTACACTCATATGAACAATTGCATAATTCTTTGGAAGCATTTCAGTCGTTTCTTAAGTCGAATGTCGTTGTTAGGACTGCTATTGTTTGTACCTCTTTGCAACACTAGGGACTATTCTCGAACTTGAAGAAATTGTTAGATGGCTGGGGGGAGTTGTTTTAATGGTTGACGGCTAAAAATTTAGCCTTTAGATGGCTGTCAGTGAACTTTAGACGGTCTGACGATTCTTATCACCCCATTATCACCCTCTTGGGTGGAAACGGCTAAACACAAAACCCATTCTCTTGAAATGAAACTCAAACGCTTTGCCTCAACACGTAGTCTGGCTTTCCTCTTTCCTCTTATCATTTGGCAGAAGAGAAAACTTACACTATACGGAAAAATTAATATCGTTAAAACGCTAGGCCTTTCTAAACTAATATTCAATGCTTCTGTTTTACACATGCCGGATCACTTCATAGAGCAAATTAATAAGATCACGTTCAATTTTATTTGGGACGGTAAACCTTCTAAAATTAAAAGAACGACCATAATAGGCAAGAAAAAAGATGGCGGACTTAGAATGTGTGATTTTTCAATTATGAACAAAGCTTTAAAGATCGCGTGGATTAACAGAATTCAAACTCAATCTTCTGCCGCATGGAAAATTATTCCAGACTACTTCTCACGACTAAATGGAAACCTGGCTTTTTTTAACAAATTGTAGTTACGAAACTAGAATGCTGAAGCTCCATAACCTACCGGACTTTTATCGGTCAATACTAGAATACTGGCAGCATTTTAAAACATTAGACTCGAAAGAAACAAACTTCAAACAGGAAATTTTATGGAACAACCGTAACATTTTAATTGACAAGAAGCCAGTTTTTTATAGAAATTGGTTCACTCAAAACATTGTTCACGTGCATCATCTATTGGACGAACACGGTAATTTCTACGATCTTGCAGAATTTAAAACCAAATATAATCTGAACGTGCTGTTTACTACCTTCTACGGTCTCATCGATGCCATTCCTAACGCATGGAAAATTAAAGTAAAACAGCACTTCCAAATCGAAAGTACCTCAACAAACGGTAACACAGCCCTGTCCACAAAATCAATTTACTCTGCTATCTTGACAAGCCTCTTCAAACCACCAGCCTCTCAGAGTAAAATTCTGCGCCACGGCTTCACCGAAAACAATGCTCAGAAAGTTTACTTATTACCTTTTAAGATTACGAAAGAAGTTAAAATCATAATGTTTCAATTTAAAATTATACACAACATACTACCAACCCAAATGAGTTTATATCGTGACGGTATCTCAGAAAACGATACCTGCCCTCTTTGCAAGAACGAAATACAAACCCTGAATCATTTATTAGTTACTTGCATCGAAACGACCTCCTTTTGGAAAACTTTTCAAAACTGGTGGTACGAGAAAACGCACGAAACCATACGCTTAGATCAAAGTAAAATACTCTACGGCTTTTTTGAAAAGACATCGCACTGGCAGCCTCTAAATTACCTAATTCTACTAGCAAAATACTACATTTTCTGCACAAATGGTCAACAAGATGAACTTTGTTTCGAGAGCTTTCTACTACGGGTAAGAGAAAAATTGCAAATACTAAGGGAGATCGCAAATGCAAAAAATCATTAGAAAATTTTCATTTAACATGGGCCTTTATTTTGTAAATCTTGAAATCATAAATGTATCTTGAAATTATAAATTGTAATGTACAGTAAGCTTTATACGGTACTGTTTCTGTAAGTTTTGTAAGTACTGTTTTTGTAAGTTTTGTTGTGTATTATATAAGAAAAAAGTAATGTAAATGACTGTCATGTAAGTAGTGTATTAAGTAATCTTTTTGTAACTAGTCTTTTTTTTTCTGTAAGTAATGTAAGTAACTATATCAATTGATTTGTAAATAAGCTTTTTCTTTTTTTGTGTTTTGCAATTAAAAAAAAATAAATAAAAAATAAATTATTGTTTCATTCAGAGCGTTCAAATTGTATCTTCAAAACTTTAGGGTGTATAAGCATTAATCGCTTTAGTAGAGCTAATTTTCGCAATAACTACCACTACATTTGGTCCTCAGTATCCCCAGTCTATAACCATTGTAGGAAATCCTCTCATGGAAGGAGTAAAGGTAAATACCATATCCACTCCACTCCATATCCCATGCCTGCTTTACTAAAGCAGCCCATAGGTTCAGGAATCTGTCAGTTTCACAAATTTTGCCCGATCGCTGGTTCGCTCCCTTTTTCCTCCCTTTTTGCTGAGGCCAACCTCAGGCTTTTGATGGGCAGAGATGGAACTAGCCCACGTCATGAAGAATATTGCTATATCGATGCCAAGCACAACCGATGCATTGGGTTTATCACCAAATGCTAAGCAAGCTCATGAAATTAGCGACGATGGAGTGCCTGAAAGAAGACACTGACGCTATGGTCAAGTTTTAGTCAAATTGGAATGAGGTATGAATATCAAAGGCGGGTATAACAAAGGGGTGAAAAACGGAAGCATGTCGATACGACGAAACTGTAATAGCAGTAGGAGTTGAATCCTAGAAGATTGTGTTATAACGATAGATAATATAGCTTTTGAAGATGTTTATTCGCATATAATATAGCTTTTGAAGATGTTTATTCGCATATAAACACTTTACACGTTACTAACTGTCAATGGGTGTCATTTAATCCTTCAGGTATTACATTAATCTGTGTCTGATGATTCTGTCTACTGATTCAACCCAACTAGCTTTGTTATGGATGAGGCTGGAGGCAACTGGAATTCGCTTAAGATTGTCTTTGGAGACGATGCTGTATCGAGGGCTGTGTCTTGCAAGTTTCACTTTAAGCAGTCAGTTAGGCGAAAATCAAGCAAACTTTCAAATGATCTGAGCAAGGAAATGTTTGAATCTCTTGCTTATTCTTTACTGCAGGCCAAAACAGCAAGTGTGTTTGACAAAAACGCACAGACATGAATCGCTTCATCAAGGAGAATCTAGAAGAAAGGGGATTCCTGAGCAACTGGGTAAAGTGGCGGGAGAACGGAAAACCCACATATTAATTTAGAGCATTTAAATGTGCGTCGAAAGCTCCCCACATGAATCTAACGGAAACCAGCCATTCTACTTGGGCAAAACCTGGAGCTTGTAATCTTATTCTCGTGGATGCTGCAAGACACGATGTGGGGGAGAACATCTGGCTAGAAAAGCGTCTGGAAGGATTTCTGGAAAAGGACCATGTATCACCCAAAGAATAGATATGGACTTCTTCTGTCAAATGAAACGAGCAAAGGAGTATGGTAACGAAATCCTGCTGGCAGAGTTTGATGGGGGTCTGTACACAATTGATGAAGCCAACTCTCACATCGATCCTCCGGGATCCCATACTCCAACTAAAAGAGGGAGGAGAAAATGGGTCAGCAAAGTCTAAGAAGAACACCGCACAAGACGCAACAGTGTGATAGAGTCAACTATCAACTAACATTTCTCTGCTGACATGTCTTTCGCAAACCAAACCAACACCAACACAAACCCCAACGCAAACATCAACACCTCCATCTCCCTATAATTTAGTGTTCGGTAAAATCGTAGTAAAACAGTAGTGATAGCCACGATTTTGCCATCACCAACCGGGTGTGCAAGTAATTCGAAAAAGGTAGCTAAGCTGTTTTTCAAACGCTCGGGACATCTGAATAAAGCCGTTATCGATGATTATTCTTAGTTTTCATGGTTTTTGCGGTTGTGCTGCAATATGTTATCTGGATTGTTGTTGTCAATAAGTGCTGTTTCCTTTGTGTTTCCAAAGGTTTTTGGAACTGTCCATGAATTTTGGTGCTAACACCACTCCATTCCAGTTAGTGACTGCGTTTGTGATTTGCAGTGGGATCAAGGCAGTCTTGACTAAACTTGGTGCAGCTTTCTCTGGTAAGAGGAGCTTGAATAGCTTGGATGTGGATATGAATGTCACGGAGTGTTAAGAGTTATTCCTTTTAGTTTGAAAAAAAATTGTAATATGTATCATCATTTTCTCTTTAGATGAAAGTTGTATAGGGGTAGTAAATTCCTCAAATAGGAACTTTCGTAAAAGCCTGACGTTGCAAATGTTAGCAAAAGGACAGGGCATAAGTCCCACCCTCTGTTGTGCTCACGTGGTGACCAGAACGTCAGTGGCACATCTCTGTAACTTTGAATTAGTAATATTGTTAACCATTGTGAGATGCTCCTATCTAAGTAAAGATTACGCAGACTAGATTTCTTGTCTCTGCAATGGCAGAAGGTGTACAAAATAGAAATGTTTTAGCTATCCTTTGGTTAAATTGAAATTTTTCACCCTGGACCTCAGCAGAACCTCAGCATGGCAGCAGGGCATTACGCCCAAACAATTCAATAAATTGCAAAAGAGCGACCTGATAACATGGTCTTGTCCTGAATGCACTGAAAAGGGTATTTTGCAATGTGATACGAACTTGGAGTACTTGTCAGCCCTTCCCTTTGCTACTGTTGCGGATCTCTCGCATTTGATACATCTGCCTATCATTATGACCACGAACGTGTAGATGATCTGTCCGATCCAGTGAAACAGTTGGAAGCCGGTTGAAGCAAAGATGTAAGGTTAGCGTGCTTAAATGTGTCCAGTTTAAGAAGATGGAAGAACTTAGATGTTTACAACTCATGTGTAGATTTGAGATCCTTGATGTCATCGAAATGCATCTCAATAAAACTGCCTCTGATACGGTAATAGATATCCCTGGAATGAAGTTTTTAAGACTTGATAGAAAACGACGCAAAGATGGAGAATGTGTACTTTATTATGCACAGCATTTCCAAGCCCTTCATCGCAATGATTTACCTACAAGTGGCGTTGAAGCCGCATGGTTGCAAGTCAATTTTCCAAGCTCTTCCGTATTGTTCTCAGTGATCTATAGACTACCAGATGGTAGCCAATTTTTCGATCTTATTGGCTCCCTTTTGGAGAAAGCTTGGTTTAAAAAAAATCAAACAACGTTTTATTAGGGGACTTAAACTGCAATTTCAAATTTCAGAATGGTGATTTTGGGCTGAGTACAAACGCTGAAAAGCTACGCTTTATTGTTGAAATGTTCAATAAGCAATACGTGCGATGGTAAACACTAGAGCAACCCCAGCATCGTGCACTTTATTAGATGTCGTTGTCACGACTGTTTCTACTTCTCGAAATAGGGACAGTGTTTATTTGCCTGTGAGAAGAATGTGTTATCTGCCTTTGGTTTTGCTTATTCATGTCGCTTAGTATAAATTTTTCCTTTGTATTTTACATGTAGTTTTTTATGAATACTTTGCAAGCCTGGATCGAACTACAAACGGTATAGCAAAAAATGGTAGGGCTAATATTCTGAAATTCAGAAGTGCAAGTACGTTTAGCCCGACTTGTACTCCCAAACAGATATTTCAAAAAAACCTTTTGTTGGGTGCCCCCCTGTAACCTCTCGTAAAAACATTTTTTGGTTTGAATTTACAGGACATTCCATCTACATTTTATTCTTTTTTTTTCACTTACAACGCGATAAATTAAAATACTTCTTACATGACAAAATGGAAAGCTTCACCAAGTTTACCAGAGCAGGTCTTTTTACCTTGCCATGGTCCATTTGATGACGAATACTGACACAGTACTTAAGGAAACATTGCCTTTTGGGCTGGGTGGGCGAGATGATGAATGGACAGATGGCAGGGGGTACAGGTGCCTTAGTATGCTGACTGGCATCAGATCTTATTTTTCAGTAGAAATGTGACATGCATTCGCAATTTGCGTTACATAACTGAATTCATTAGCATTTAGGTGACTAATACAACGTCTTAGGGCCATTTTGTCTTTATTGAAGGCTTGTAAAAATAAGAAGGGTGCAAGTCAAAAAGGATATGATGAGCCTCTTTAAAGAAGAAACTATAATGGCGCCTTCCCTCAACATGGGTAAGATCAATGCTTTTTGGTAAGGAAAAAGATGGATTGGACAATAACGGTGTTTTCTTGGATGCACTTTCCTCATTCTGGAGTTCCATTTATGAATCGTGTACATGTGGCAAAGAGAGAGTGCCTGTCATTAGGCACGACTTCCAGGTTGCCGAATGTGAGTCAGTAGCCCGAATTCTTGTCAAGGGATACAAGCAAGTTAACTTCCCTGTCAAATTGAACAAAGCCTTCATCAGCACCAGTGTATTCGGTGAAAGAGCTTTAACAGATGAACTGTTGATTGAGTCCTTCCTTGTCCATCTCAGTAAGCATGAAAGTCAATTGGTCAACCTCGCTCAGAATTAGGCCTTGAGTGAAGAACAAGAGGACGTGTGGTTGGAACTGCTTGGGCAGTTTGAATGCAAGACTCTTCTGAATGCTGACAAAGTCAAAGACCTCGTGTTGGAGATAGCTCATAAGGAGTTTATCCAGACTTATAGATCCATTGTCGACAGGTGGCATACACCATTAGCTGCATAACACCGGACCGTCTACACAGCTCTTTCTGAAATTATTTGAACGGGGAAAACCAACCAACAAGAACGTAATAGCAGTTTTCCGTGCTAACCCCAAAACAAATGCACAGAGGGATGCTGTATCTATGTCCGGGGACTGGATGATGAGAAATCAACGAAGTTCCTGAGATTTTGCACCGATTCTGCGACGATGTGCGTGGAACAGATAAAATATCTCTTTTAACAGTTCAGACGGTGTAAGTAGACGACCAGTGGCACCTATTTTGTGAAAAATGGAACGACAACTTATCTTCCGGGTATTGGCACACTGATTTTCCCTAAGAATACTAACTTCTTACTAACTGAACGCGAGGGCCGTACTGGGGAATACTGGCGCGAAGTTGTGGCAGTACGGACCGAGCACAGCGAGGTCCGTACAAAAATGACTGAGGGCCAATATTCCTCAGTACGGTCCCGAGCAAGTAAAGTTAGTAAGTAGTTTATTATATGGCATCATTTGTCGTACGAAACAACACTTCCGGTAGTTCATTCAAGTCAATTTTCGGCGCGATGTCATTACAACTTCACGCCGATTTAAGTGTGTACCCCAAATTTTGGGGTCGTTAAGTATTCATATATTCAAGCTATTGTTCTTTCTCATTACTCATTCATGCCGAGCATTTGCCGACCACACGGCACATTTCGCCGAGCGCAAATTCTTTGATGTAGGTGAGAAGTATTTCTTTTGTTTTCAACCGGTAATAGGAATAAAACCCCCACGACAAATCTATTGTGCCGCTTGATCTATTGTCACTCAACATAAAATTAAAATTCATGGCAGCAAAAGACAACAAATCACAGACAAAATATTTTTAAGCAAAAGAATGAGTTTACAAATGTTTAAGTTACTTTAAAATTCGCACACAATTAGCGAGCGCCTTCAAGAAGCGAATTCTTCTAGTAACTACAACTGTTGCTGAATGGTGTGCAATGAATCAAAATATTCGCTCAGATCGATTTACGAAAATGTGCTGCTTTTGAATCATAATGATCTCTTCGTTGAAGTTTGATTCAAATGCGCGCTTTATGTTGAAGATATCTTGAACCATGTAAACAAGTTATCAAAATCACGAAAGTATTCAAGATCATGTTTATGTTTCTGTGACGCTAAAGAGCCCGTAATTAATGCTCTGTGGCCTCAAAACAAAGTAAATGTCATGAAGATATTTTTCGAAGCGATCAGAATGTGTTCACAATAATATTACACAACATGGTTTTATTTGCTCTGCTTTTTAAAAAAGAATATACATTTGAGCGAGACGGCTCACCGTAAATTAGTCTACTTTGCGGGAAAGAAACCAACACTTGACTCGCTTAAAGCGATTAAAAACCTCATTTGAATCTCTGTTTATGACCATAACAATACTTCCCTTTCAACAGAAGGAAATTTTTCTTTTTTTCAGCTCAACAATTTTAATTTATCTTTTTAAGTGTATGACCTTTGAAGTCACGCTTTGATTCATCGTGCATCTTAATAGAGAAGTGTTTACATGCATAAATTACTTCGCAGGTTGAATTACTGCCGCGCTGAACGAATAAAAACGTATTTCTGCTTACAGTAATCAAAACATCTAGTTTAAGATCTCTTTTTAAAGCTCTCAGAATGCTGTAATGTTTTAAGTGAAAATAAAAGTCGATAACAGTTTGCGAAAAAAATTAAATCCATAAAACGTGTGCGGCGATTCTCTGAAGTTTATTCGCACTTCAACAACAAAAGGATATGTTCGCAACTCTGCCGCTCAAGGATACTTAATTGTGCTATTGTGTTTGGTCCTTTGAAGTTCAATGAAGAGTGTCAAGGTCTTCCTCCAAAAGACCTCACCTTTTTCTAAACGAATGAGACTGAACTTAACCGACACGCTTTCCCTAGCTGCCGAAAAGAATACCCAAAGCAATAAACTGAGCCTTCATCCAGCGGTATAGCCCATTTAAAAATGACACACTTAAATCGGGCTGAAGTTGTAATGGTCAAGGAAAGAATCCAGCGATTTTAACTGGCTTTCAAATCCGTTTGATGATCGTTGCTGTCGATCGACAAAAACGTGCGTGGCTCTTGAATGAAAACTGCTCTGCTTCTAATGTATGCATCAGTTTTTCGTTGCCCTCTACAACACAAGATAGTTTCATTTGAAAATACGTCTTCATTACGGGCAGAGACAATACGGGAAAAAGAATAGTAATAAAAGGGCCGCAATAAAATCTCAGAAACGTGCTTCTCAAACTGGAAATTGTCGCAGTGTCTTAGTCTGTAATGTGAACGAAGGAACACTCGAACTTTAAAAAGAATAGACACTGGAAATTATCTCTCCATCAAATACTGCAACTTGTTCACTTCAGTGGCTTTATGGAGAACTTTGTGGATGCTGAGAGCAAATTTTCGTCGCACCTAACAAAGTTGTTTTTAGTGCGAGCTATGTCAGCAAGAGTGGAATTGTGAACAAACTAAAATTATTTTCAAGGATGTCCACTACAAGAGCAAAAATCTCGCTGAGGAATCAAGGTACACTGTTAGTTTAAGACAGGTACGTGTAGCTTTAATTTGTTCTTGTGGAAAGTGCTGACTAAAGCGATGGCCAACATTAAACTAGACAAGAACATGATCGTTTCCTTTCGATTTACAGTTGCTGATGAAAGCCGTTTCCTAGTTGTTTTGCAGTTTTCAGTTTTTTTCGCCTAGAGGTTTTCTTGTGAGAAACGTACTCTTTTGTTAATACTGAATTTTAATAATTATTGTTTCAGTGTTGGCCGATTTACGTGGCTCTTTACAGCTTACAGTCTAATAGCCGTACAAAAAAACAATAAACACACACCGTCACTGAAGAACGTTGGCCATGCTTTTTGATTCACTGCTGGCGAGTGTTTTGCTTATATCAAAAAGTTGGTAAAGTTAATTGAAGAGCGCTTTTTCTATACAGGCATGTTTACCTCGTTCATTCTGGTTTGTACCAGCTCCAAACCTTTCCTTTTTTTATCTTCTTGCATTCTCGGAGTTTGAATTTTGCGGGAGCGGGAACAGGAGCGCGAAAAAAATATCGAAAAAGGACCGTTTCCATAGTAATGATCCATACCGCATAATCCCAACCGAAAACTAACCAATCAGAACACTCGATTTAGACTGAAGAATTGCTTGCCATATAATAATGACATTTACATTCTAGTAAGAGCAGTTCAGCTGTTATAAAGGACACGAGTTAGTTCATTTTTATGATTATTTCTTTGATGTTTGAGGCAACTGAATTTGTTCGGATTACATAGTGAATTGATTGACATTAATAAATGAAATTATGGGAATTAAGCAGATATCAGGTTGCCAGTTTTGGCAGCTGTTTTAGAGGGGCACTGTCATATATTTTAGTATCACCTTTTAAAGCTAAAAAAATCTCTTCGGATCAATGAAAGCCCAAAAATAATGGTCTTGTTTTGTTACCAAAGACTGCATTTTAGAGCACAGGAAGTCAGCATTTACTGTCCTCTGTTGCTGCAGATGGTAGGGATTGAAAGGGATTGAAAGGGATTGAATCTTGAGAAAATTTCCCAATTTTTTTAAAGTTGTGAAGCTAATTAGTTCATTTAGTTATTTATCCATATTTAATTGTTAATTATCCTCGATTGACCGCTGTACCTTTGTAGCTTTGCCCACCTTGATTAGCTTCTGCTATTTGTGGGCAGAACCGAATCTTCAGTTATCAATATTTTTGTACTTAATAGTTTTTAAATTTAATAACATGTATTTTTGTAAATTTGGTGCATTTTTGTGAATAAAGATCACAAATAAGGTGTGCCTTGAAAACATCACCAAAACTTTATTATGGTTGATAGCTTTCTATTAGTTTTACAGGAGCATTTTGTGTGTGAGTAAAGACACTAAATAATGATTTTAACAGAGATTTTTCCTAGAAACCACAAAATGCTGGGACCGTGCCCCTATAATCTGCAAAAAATAGAAATAAAAATAAAATATAGCCTAGGTACGTAGTTGATGTTAGCTCAGGTGCAACTGTTGTTTTGTAGAGGATCAGGCTCATGGAGTGTTTTCTATGGAGAGAGCAATGGAGTTACTGAGACGCAAATGGAAACATGATGATTCCAACATCTTTAAAACAGAGAGTGCCGAACGCTCCAAAATCATCGAAACAGAGGACATGGAACCCTAATGCCCAATCTGGAAGACTTTTCACTACATCCTGTACCTGATAATACGCATTATTATTGCAATCAAGGTGCAACAGCACGAAACAACACAGCAAGAAAGACCATACAAAAGAAAAATATTCTGCAAACAACTGTTACAGAACACAAGGAGTGCAAAAGATGCGAAAGACTGCAATGGAGAAGAGGGTACACCTGGGTGTCACTAAAGTGATATACAATGTTGGGTTCTAGTTTAAAGATGATTTGACCATTTTTAGGTAGATAGGGCTCGTCAGCCCAGGAAGACAGCCCATCTAGGAGAAGGAAAACTCTGATTCAATACCTCCGCCTTCTTGCAGCCATATCAAGTCATGGAAAAGGCTTGAGGAGTAAACCCTATGGAAAAATCTGGAGTCAGAGTCCTTAAGGCAGTTCGTCGTTGTCTACAACCCCGTTCTGGCAACTCCTGCGATGGTGCTGGTGCCAAACTGTAATGGCCCTGCTGTTCCTTTAGATCCATCAGCGACATGGAGAGGGAGGACGTGCTGCATGGGCAACAGCCTGCCCTCCATACAACACTGCCCAGGCTTACATCCGACCATCAGTCACCTACAAACCTACAGACACAACCTGGAGAGGACACTTCAGCTTTACTTTTGGCATTGACACAACACAGGGGACATCAGATCCTGGTTATAAGCTACTGCATGGTGGCATAGAGCGTGGTGCCAGGGGCTGCTCCAGATGGTGGGAGAGATTCTCAGATCTCACTGGACAGCTATTGCCCGCTACAGGCTGGTCAGCCCCCAGCCAGTAAGGCGCTGTCCTGCCACAGCGTGCTATCCTCACTGGGTGCATGGGGATTAGGAACCATCCGAGCAGCAGACAGAAATCAGCGCACCAACCTACAAAAAGGACCAAACGAAAGGGACCAGCTCTAAAACTGGGAAGTTGGAACATCCAGACAATCATGATCGACCTTTCTGAAAACCGTAAGGTCATCAGTGACACCAGGAAAACAGCTGTCACAAATGATGAGCTCAAGAGACTGTACATAGACATCACCACCCTTCAGGACACATGGCTGGCATATGGGCACATTGAAGGAGAAGGAAGACTACATGTTCTCCTGGCAGGGGCTCTGACAATCCCTGAGAACCCATCTCCACCTAGGAACATACCATGGTGCATCTGCACTGTATGCAGACCAATGGACACAGAAAGTGAAAATGTCTGTTGTAAGAAGCCCACTTGCATCACTTCATATAGGTCATTGAACAATATTTGTCTAGACCGGGACATTTTGAAGTCTGTGTAAAGGCAAGGTGTGACATTGGGGCAGACGAGTTTAATTTCTCCATGGAAAGTTTTAGAGAAGCTGGATACAGGCAATACGCCTTATGGACATATGGAAAGCTGGGCGGGGTCACAGAAGGGGGGTGGGTGGTTCCCGCCTTTGTTGTACGTATTACACCCTGCCCCGATGGCCCCTATGTGGGTTACAGAAACAGTTCCCAAATTGTCAGTGTAAGTGGCCTTGATTACATGACATCAACTGAAAGGCCAAAATCCATCCATTTTTCCTCTGTAGCATAAAAAAAATATTTTGTTACTGTTTTACATCAAATTGTGAAATAACATTTAACAATAACCCTTATAAAATCCAAAGAATAACACTTGATAGTCATCAGTTCAAACAGTTTTTTTTCTTAGTTATGGTTCCTCCTCGTCGGTCATATGCATGAGGATATCGACCAGGTCTCTCCTGATTTGCCAGGTGACTATCCAAAAAATATGCCTGGGTGCTGGTGGAGTTGGTCAAGGAGCTCAGAGAAAGCTCCACCCCAAAAGTGTTGGTTAAGCAGATTCAGACAGTGTTTGACATCAACGGTGGATAGATGGGACCACAAATGACATGCCACATCCACCAACAACAATTTGAAATCATTAAGAATAAGGAAGCGGAAACTAACTTTTTGTAAGAGGAGGTCGTGAAATGAAAAGTGGTTGCCCTACGATCAGGGAAGCGGAGTGATAAATAGAATTCCAGAGGGAAATGCTGAAGTACTGCCAACTAAATTGGAAAAAATGAACCTAATGAGGCTGTAGAAAGACCTCCCAAAGTTCCGATTTAAAACTGGCCAGAGCACACAAGATTGCTGGTCCTCATACTCCGATATCACGCTCCACCATCTTGGATTGTGTGCCGCACCAGAACGAGGTTGGACGGGCATGTTGTTCCACACTCTGCTTTCTCAATATGGCGGAAGGAGCTGCGTGGTCGAAATCTCTCAGGGTATTCCGTATTTTGACTCATCTTTCATCGAGAAATGGCTTGAGAAGAACGGAAAAGTTCCAAAGAAAGTGATAACTCACGGTTATAGTAATTTTTGCGAAGGTTATATGTGACCCTTCACGCGAAAAGGGGGCTTATCCAAATTTCACGCTATGGCTATTTTCACGGTCTTGGCCGTGAAATGAAGAAAAATTATTGGAATGTGAGTGAAATTTCTCCAACACACCGTGAACACGCCATGAAAAAAGTCACGGCCACCGTGAAATATTTCACGCCGTGAAAAAGGTCATAGTCATTAGTCGCCGTGAAATATACATTTCACGCCGTGAAAAAGGTCATAGTCTCTGCGGAATATTTCACGGCGTGGAAAAAATTTACTCCTTACGTTTTACGTGAACATCACTCTCCTACCGTGAATGTTGTTGTATTATTAAATCACGCTTGCCTACAGGGGCGCATTTCAGTGATTTGCTTCAAGCATTGAAGCTTGAAAGTCATTATCATTCAAAATCGATGCAATCGGTTCCGAAGATCAGGTGTTGACGGCTACACAGGCGTTTGTTATTGCGTTTCCCTGCTAAAAAACACGCAACTTCAGTTCGTTTCTTTTGTGTTTATAGAACAGTTTTTCATTTACGAAAACGCAACAGAGTGTTCGCAAGTTTTATTTTTGCATGACGAACGTGACAATTACTTTTAGGCATGTATAATTCAATTTTCAAAAAAATGATTGCGAAACGTGACTCCCGTTATGTCGCGAATCAGGATTAGGCGAATATTGTCGGGTATAAATTAACCGGACTTTTTTTTGAAGCATTTCGCCAAAATCTAATCTTTTCAAATAGAGCTTTCAAGTTTCTTCTCTACTGTTTTAAAACTCTCGTGGAAAGCGAAGTATTCACGAATAATAATATTGCTGGCTACGCCAACGTTGCTAGACTCCGTGGTGCCAAACATGTACTGTCTGTTTATCATATCTGAAAGATATTGAACACAACTTTACAGGCAATTTTTGTCAAGCCGTTTTGTTTTGTTTGTTTGTTGATTTTCACAAAAATTTAATAACGTACTTTTGTACAATTCAAACGATTTAATTACTGTAGAGAATTTGCGTAATAGATATCTTGTTACCACAGCGCGTGATGTTTTAGTTTCAGTTACCTGTCAGTTTTAGTTCATTCTTTTGATTTTCTTGTTAAGATTCGACTATCATGGAGATTCTTTTACAAATTTTCCGTTTATTCGACTTGTTCAATGTTGCTGCAGCGGAGAGAAAAACAAAGGAACGCAGGTTAGATTTCATGACGTGAAGTTTCTTATCACGGCCGATCAATTTCACGGCGTGAAAATTGTCACTTAATTTCACGGAGTGAAAGTTTACACCGATCAGTTTTCTGCATTACCGAGTTTCACGGCGTGAAAGTTTCCACTGATCATTCACGGAATGATTAGTTTCACACCAGGAGTGAAAGTTTTTTAGCACAGAGTGAACACTGCGTGAAATTTTTAATTCACGCTGTGAAAATTCCAATTCACGCACCGTGACCGTGAAAAAAATTCACGCTTTTTAGTGAAATCCATAAGCCCCCTTTTCGCGTGAAGGGTCACATATCTTTGATGTCGAAGGTAAGTTTCAGTCCTGCTGTTGAGTTGTTTTTGCTCTGGGTGAGAAATTGTACGCGAACCTTGGTGCGATTCACACTATTTCTGCTTTTTTAGGGCATCGTATATTGTGTTTTTCCTTTGTTTATGCCTTGATCCGGTGATTGAAATCCCCTGTGATGTAATCCGTAGTGTAGTAAACTTCCATATTTGCACTTTAATTTCGGTAAAATTCAAGACCCAGGAGTCCTTGTAAGAGCTAACAGCTATAAATCCCAGCGGAAAATGAAGAGCCATGGAGGTTACAGGTATTTACTGTACCTTATTATTTCATATCAGCTGAAACCGATCCAGCAAAAATATGTTTAAGTTTGCTTTGTGGTTTGTTTTCATTTTTTTTTTATTTGCTTCAGTTTATTGAACTGCTGAGCAACTAATGAAAATGTGACTGAGTAAAAATAAAAAAGGCACACACACATTGCACATCAAATATAAATGAATTTTCATTGTTTCTTTAGGTTGAAATATCAAAGGCTGCAGAAGTTGAAATAACCAGTACCTCATGCAACTGTGAAGCAGGAACAGGGCTCTGCCTGCAATCATGCAATAGGGCTGGTGTACCTCCTTGAACACTACAGAAAACTTGGTTTAAGAAGTGTACCTCCTGCCATGTCTAAAACAAGACATGGCATGTTCCACAAACAGTGATTTCCACAAACAGTGATTTTGTGATACCTAGGTATAACACCGTTTCTTATGGTAAACATAGCATAAAGTACCTTGGTCCGATGCTCTGGTCCAAATTGGATAAAGAAATTAGAAATTCTAATTCGTTAAATAGTTTTTAAGAACACTATTAGAAAAAAGAATCTCGAAGCGTTACTGGAGGAAGGATGTCACAACTGTCCTCTATGTAGTAATTAGTGACTTTTGATTTTCTGAACTTTTGGGGGTTTTATCACTATAGGTTGATGTGATATTATATTTTATATTTTATATTGTATATATTGTAATATTTTATATATTTTTACTACTTTAGATAGGTATAGATAGGTGTCCCCAATTAGCTTACTTCAGTGTAAGCTAGATATTTTAAGACACGTTAATAAAGTTTATTATTATTATTATTATTATTACAAAGGACAGCAGGAATCAATCCCCGTGAGGTACAAGAGGTGCTAGTGCAGCAGGTAAAACCTCCAAGCAGTGATGCTCCCGCAAAAAAGAAAGTACGCAGGATAGATGGGGTACGGTCCACTCTGTACAACCCCATTCCGGAACAATTTCGGGAACCCAAAATTATTGATTCTGTGAAAGACATATTCAAAGAATATGAAGACATGCAAATAAATAGCATTGTTCCTGAAACTAACAGATTAGCCTTTGTGGATAGCAAACTGGGAAAAGTAGCTTGTGGCTCAGTTATCTCGTACCAGCAGCGCCAAAACACAACAAATGACCCCAAAATTCACATGAACATTGACGGGCCAGAAAATCCACCAGCTTTTGATGTGCCATCACTAGAAAACCATTATTCAGCTGTTCCGACTTTGGCAGAAATAAACTTTATTGAAGGACTCAGTGTCTCACAAGCACAATCTTGTTTATATGAGGAAGAGACAAGGGAGCAGTCTGACACACAGAAGTGGCATGACTTGAGGGGACAGAGATTATCTTCCAGCAAATTTAAAGATGTCTGTGTACGAAAGGCTGACTTTGAATCGCTGGCAGTCAGACAACTAAAGAAGACTGTTCAAACTAAGGCAATGAAGCATGGCATAAATACAGAAGAAGAGGCAGCTTCTGCGTATGCTGACAGTGGAGATTGCAATGTTTTTCCTGTCGGGATTGTTATTAACCCATCTTGCCCACACCTGGCTGCCTCTCCAGATCGAAGGGTCTTTGATCCCTCCAAAAACAATCCCTGGGGGCTGCTGGAAATCAAGTGCCCTATTCGGATTCAATCTCTCAGCTGAAATATCTGAGATGTGTAAATGGAGTTTATAAACTGAAAAAAAAAAACACATAGCTATTACCATCAGATCATGGGACAGATGTTGTTGACAGGTTGTGAATGGGTTGATTTTTATGTTTATTGTAAAAATGACTTTCATTTAGAAAGGGTGAGGTTTGATGCAGAATTTTGTTCAAATATGAAGATGAAGTTAGATAAGTTTTACTTTGAATACCTCCTCCCTGAACTGTTAAAAAAAGCAGGGGCATAATCTGCCTTTTGAAGCACTGATAAAAAAACATGTACAACCTGCACCCCAAATTTCCATTTCTCTAGAGGTAAAGTTGTAAATATGAAAATATTTTCTGGAATCATACAAATTGTAGGCAACTTTCATTTGTGAACTTTGGTTTATTTGGCACTTGTTTGTAAGTGCCGGGTTATCTGTTACAACTGACTTTGTGTGGTTCCACGAAATATCCATACCTCCTCCAAGGATGCTTTTTGGGTTTGAACCCTCCCCCACCCCCCCTGGAATTTCCAGTTTAGCTTCATACTTTCTCTTAAAATTTTTGGCTATTGAGAACCCCCTCCACCTCAGATTTTCCATCCACCATCCTTTGGGTGGGTGTGGATATTTTCTGGAACTGCACATTACTGAACCAAGCTTTGCTGAGGAATGTGTAGTCCTCCCCCCCCCCAACAAAAGGGGTTGTAAATTCCTGGAGGTGAAGGGGAGGCAGGGGGAGGGTCATTTTTTGTGATTCCAGAGAGTGGGTGATGGAAGGGGTCTCAGAAGAAACTCCTTCTTGATAGAGGTATGGATATTTAAGAGCCAGTGTCTGTAAATATCGAAAACCCGGCGCCAGTTGTGAAATTTTCGATTTCTTCATATTTTGCCTAAATAAACCCTTTAGTGAGTTATTTCCGAAAATACAATTAAAAGTTCCTAAAGCGCTTTAGTTTTTTCAAAATCGAGGAAAGTCTGAAAATCGCCATTTTGGCTTCCCGCCGCCATCAAAAAAGGGTAAAATGGTGCATCTTCTATTCGCTCGTACAGCTAAACGCAGTTATGTTTACCGATGTACTTTAAACAAATCATAACACCATTCCTGCTCTTTCCAAAACTGTAGTTTATTTTTGAAAAGCTTTTAAATTTTATATCTTTGTAGCTGTTTAATCTACCCCGCTCTAAGCGCTTCAGCGGATAAGTAAATTTTAGCTAATTTGTAAACCATAGAAAGCCCACTGGTACATTGAATTTCAAGCCGAAACTACGATGGTCGTTAAGCTTATACTTCATATGTGACCCTTCACGCGCAAAGGGGGCTTATGGATTTCACTAAAAAGCGTGAATTTTTTTCACGGACACGGTGCGTGAATTGGAATTTTCACAGCGTGAATTAAAAATTTCACGCAGTGTTCACTCTGTGCTAAAAAACTTTCACTCCTGGCGTGAAACTAATCATTCTGTGAATGATCAGTGGAAACTTTCACGCCGTGAAATTCGGTAATGCAGAAAACTGATCGGTGTAAACTTTCACTCCGTGAAATTAAGAGTGAAAATTTTCACACTGTGAAATTGATCGGCCGTGATAAGAAACTTCACGTCATGAAATCTAACCTGCGTTCCTGTTTTTCTCTCCGCTGCAGCAACATTGAACAAGTCGAATAAACGGAAAATTTGTAAAAGAATCTCCACGATAGTCGAATCTTAAAAAGAAAATCAAAAGAATGAACTAAAACTGACAGATAACTGAAACTAAAACATCACGCGCTGTGGTAACAAGATATCTATTACGCAAATTCTCTACAGTAATTAAATCGTTTGAATTGCACAAAAGTGCGTTATTAAATTTTTGTGAAAAAATCAACAAACAAACAAAACAAAACGGCTTGACAAAAATTGCATGTTAAGTTGTGATCAACATCTTTCAGATATGATAAACAGACGCAATAAACAGACAGTACATGTTTGGCACCACGGAGTCTAGCAACGTTGGCGTAGCCAGCAATATTATTATTCGTGAATATTTTGCTTTCCACGGGAGTTTTAAAACGGTAGAGAAGAAACTTGCAAGCTCCATTGGAAAAGTTTAGATTTTGGTGAAATGCTTGAAAAAAGTCCGGTTAATTTATACACGACAATATTCGCCTGATTCGCGACATGACGGAGTCACGTTTCGCAATCATTTTTTGAAAATTGAACTATACATGCCTAAAAGTAAATGTCACGTTCGTCATGCAAAGATAAAACTTGCGAACACTCTGTTGCGTTTTCGTAAATGAAAAACTGTTCTATAAACACAAAAGAAACAAACTGAAGTTGCGTGTTTTTTAGCAGGGAAACGCAATAACAAACGCCTGTGTAGCCGTCAACACCTGATCTTCGGAACCGATTGTATCGATTTTGAATGATAATGACTTTCAAGCTTCAATGCTTGAAGCAAATCACTGAAATGCGCCTCTGTACGTGAGCGTGATTTAATAATACAACAACATTCACAGTAGGAGAGTGATGTTCACGTAAAACGTAAGGAGTAAATTTTTTCCACGCCGTGAAATATTTCGCAGAGGCTATGACCTTTTTCACGGCGTGAAATATATATTCAGGGCTCAAAGTTTATTTTTGGCTTTGGGAGCACTTGTGCTACCAGGTGTAAATTTCTAGGCGCACTGCCAAAATTTTAGGCGCACAGCTAAAAATGTTAGGAGCACAGTTAAAATACCGGTGGCACCAAAAAGAAAAATCAGAAGGCTTCAGACATTGGTTAAGTATTCATGTTATCTTTTATTTCAATCCTGTGTTTGTTCCTTTCAGGCTCTTACTATATGTTGAAGATAACACTAATACTGTTACGTTTTTTAAATCAACCTTACTTCTCAACCTCAAGAAGTATAACACTTTATGGTACATTCAAGATAACAGAAAAATTCCACATTCACTTCCTTTGAAATTAACATGAATAACTAAGAAAATATACACTGTCAGTTTACTGCTCACAACTTTCATTTCATTTTAGTTTAAAGCTGATACAGACTTGAAAGTAGATGCACATCATTTGATTAATACAACATTAACTCAATCAGTCGAAATCCGGTGATTGCCATGAATCAGCAACTGAAATTAATTCATCTGGCCACATTCTGTAAGCATAGTTAGGACGCCTTGATCTCTGAACATTGTTGAACCACTTGACGACTGCTGGAGTTGGGTCAAATGAGTTCAATGGCACCACTGTGAACTCCAAGGTTAACAGAGGCTCCATCTGAAGTAAGAGAAAGTAACTTATGTATCCAATTTGGAAGGCCATCTTCAACAAGGTCACTGAATGCATTTTTTTACTGCAGCTAGTACACCTAGTAGAATAGAAAAAAGAGTTGTAAAAGAATTTTACGTAACGTTATCGTAATGTACGTAACGTTACCTAGAGTTGCTGTACAACTACCGTGTCTCATGTTTAAAATTGTCGCATCCATTGACTGAGGATGAAGATCCATGCATTGGGAAGGCTTTACAATATCTGCAGCACATCAATTCTTTTTTTAAATCCCATTCAAGCCATCGAATTCCTTTAACCATGCTCTCTGAAACTTGTACACTTTTCTTTTTTTTCTCGCTGACTCGTCTTTTTTATCTTGGACTAAAGTATCATTAGAGTTCAAGGCTGATGAAGTCTTGGAGTTCGAGGCTGAAGAAGAAGGTGGTGGCCGGCTGTTTAATAATAAATTATAGTTATGTAAATGAGCATTTCGTAAGAGAATACATTTCATTGTTGACTGCGCATTGACTTTTATTTAATAACCGGGATATGATTCATTGTTTTAAAAATTGTTCTTACCTTGAAGAAAAAAGTCTCTTAACCCAGGTTGTTCAGCCATTCTTGACTCTGGATTGACCTTTCACATCGGCAACGCAAACTCGATTGCGCTAGAAGCACGTGTTTTCAGGGTAGCCTTCACTCACACGTGTCAGCGGAGTCTTTACAAAACCGAAAAGAGTCTAAAGAGTCTGGGATGGAATGGAAACGTCGAGAAGAAATGGACCTCCGAGATCGGAGAAACCACGGAGGAAACGACCAATAAAACACACACTGATGCAAGGGAAATGATGAAACTTTATTATTTGGAGCCTGATTGTGTTATATCTACCTTTGAATTTATTATTTTAAGCTTCCGTTTCGTGTCTGACCAGTCGGAGTACATAAGGACGATCAGGTTAGAAAGAGTCGAGTAGCGATTCAGTCGCACTGAACGCGGGCTTTTTAGGCGCGCAAGTGCGATTACACATCATTTTTTAGGCGCACAATAAAAAATCTAGTCGCATGTGCGACCAGCTGGTCATTAAGTTTAAGCCCTGATACTTCACGGCGACTAATGACTACGACCTTTTTCACGGCGTGAAATATTTCACGGTGGCCGTGACTTTTTTCATGGTGTGTTCACGGTGTTGGAGAAATTTCGCTCACATTCCAATAATTTTGCTTCATTTCACGGCCAAGACCGTGAAAATAGCCATAGCGTGAAATTTGGATAAGCCCCCTTTTCGCGTGAAGGGTCACATATTATGCTGTGTGAAAATTTCTTCCGCGGCCCAACAAAAGTGTCCCGTTGAGAGGCGGAAACGATGAGTCAATTTTGGCTACGCGACCAATCTGTACTGCAAACAAACGTCACTATAAATAAACCCAACATTAATCAAAAATCAGCTCACAAAACCTTCTACAGTTCAATATCAGACATCATACACATTGTAACTTAAAATACTTTTTATTTTGATGAAAAAACATTCTACCTTTGGGTATTGGTTGTAAAATAGATGCTAAAAGAAGACGCTTTGATTCTAGCTTTCGTTATCCGACACCGAATAAATTACATCTCAACCACAGGTCGCAAAGTCAATGCAATCATCTGTTCGTCACACAAGGGTCGTATTTGAGTATTTCCCTCCTTGTACTGCAAAATAACATGTTTTATAGCAAGGAAATAAACTTATTATCTTGAAAAGTTAACATTTGTGGTACTTTAAGCGTTCTTAAAAACAAACATCTGTTTCCACTCGCTTACATTTGCGTGACAAGAATTCGCTTGCTGCTAAAGCGGCAAACTGTATCGAAAAGATAAAATGCAGTTTTCAATAGATTAAAACTGCTCATCGTAGGGAATATATTGCAGAATTTGCGTTGAATAGTTACTGGCAGCTAGGAGGACTTAAAGTCCTAAAAATAAAACAGTGACAGACTAGCGAAAGCCAGTCATTTGAAATTAATTTCCAGCCAGTCTGTCCAACTGAAATACCCTTACTCTGAGAAAACACAACAAAGTCTAACGGAAACCGGTCGTTTCGCCTACAAGTCGATTCGCCTACACATAGCGGCGATTCACCAACACAAATAAATACCGATAGAGGTGTAAGTTTACCTCGTCATCAACATCTTATTTATCTTATCGATCTACTTGTAGTTTACTTTGTGGTCAACATCTTTATCTTATCGATCTACTTCTAGCTGTGACATTGTCTTATCGATCTACTTCTAGTTTACCTCGTGGTCAACATCTTCTTTATCTTATCGATCTACTTCTAGCTGTGACATTGTAAGAAACAAAAAAAAAAGATTCACGTACTTGATGTGCGCTGATTACTTTGGACATGTACGAAACAATTAAATAAAAAAGATTCACGTACTTGATGTGCGCTTTTTTATATTTTCCAAGTCATTCCAAAACTCCTTCTCCAGTACCTCGCATGTAGTTTGATCCAGACTTCATGCAACTTTTTATTAAGTTGTTTACAACTGCGCGCGCGCAAAGCTGAAACAAAATCATACACGCTAATTTTTTCACCTTCTTCTTCACGAGACGCTTATAGTCCAGAATAAAATGACTATTGAGAGACTCCATCCACGCGTGTAGGTTTATCCAGACTTCACGCAACTTTTTATCAAGTTGTTTACAACTGCGCGCGCGCAAATATAATATAAATAAATTTTTTAACATTTGTCTTCGCGAGACGCTAATAGTGCAGAATAAAAGATTACTGAGAGACTAAGAGAAGACTCCATCCATTGTGTGCACTTGTGATATTTTATAACAATAACTCTTTTTAATTAGCGTCTCTCGTGCGGCAAGAAGTAAAGGAGGTGTGATTTTTTCCGGCTTGGACTCAGACATACTCTCTTCGGGTCAAGAAAGTTACGTTACTAAAAGTTTTCCTGAGGTTCATACAGCTAGGTTTGAATTTGAGACAGAAATAGGGGTATGAAGAAGAGCACCAACTGTCAGGGAAAAGGTTAAAAATCCAGAAAGGTTGAAACTTTGTTCTTATTTTTTTAGAATAGCCCATTGTTTGTTGTTCTAACAAAGCGTAATAAACAAAATTAGCATTAACCAATCAAATGGCTTCAATTTCGATCCTTTACGAGTTGGGGTCTAACTATAAAAGGCCCATTTTTTTTTCCTTCTCGTCATTCGTTCATTAGAACATCACAAACTATCCGGAAAACCTTCAGAAAAAAACCTCAGCAAACTGCTAAAATCATGGCTTCGCCAGAAAACTGCATTACCTGTAACCAAGTGGTCACGACGTGGCAGGAAGCCATTCAGTGTGATGGTTGCGGTTTGTGGAACCACAGGATTTGCAACACTGGTAAGTTAAAATTCCCACTGTTGCTAGTCTATGAAATGGCGTTTTCATAAGCATTAGTTTCTTTTCGTGAATAGAATCCATCGCACCTTAGTCGCATAAACACTTTAGTTTCTTTCTTCCCTTAAAAAAATTGCCTCGAAGCTGTTAACTAAATCTAAAACTGTTTTAACAGGTATTACCCGACCGGAGTACCGCAAAGCAGTGCAAGATGGGAGTGACATCGAGTGGCGTTGCCGTGGCTGCTTCGTCTACGACGTTCTTCCAGACTTCGAAAGCACCAGGATTGAAGATGGTAAGTTGTGCTTTCTTCCGATGTTATGTTATTTTTTGTTAGGTTTATGTTATATGTTATGATATGTTATGTTTTCTTACGTTATCTTGTTATACCATGTCATGTCATGTCATGTCATGTCATGTTTGTCATGTTGTGTTATGTTATGTCATGTTATATTGTTCTGTTATGTTGTTATTTTAATGTTATGTTATTTTATGCTGTCATGTTTTGTTGTTATGTTATGTTATGTCATGTTTACTTACGCTGTGTTATGTCAAATCATCTAACAACTATTTCTTCTATTACCTCATCCAGACAACCTCAGTCAGCCATCACCTAGTCAGCCGTCATCAATTGGAAGTGTAGTGAGTGAGGCCCCAACACAATTTGACTTCACTAGTCCCCAAAGCTCGGATTTACAAGATGAACCCATGGTAAGTCGTTTACTATTTACTATAACTCTGAAGTTTACTTTTACTGTACCTCTGTACTGTTGCCTTCACCATCACGATAACGATAACCAAAAACGCTATCTCTATTTCAATGTTTGAACATTTTAAGTCAACCATTTATGAATATGGTGTATGTTCTTAATTTTAATTAACCTCCTTTTTTAAAGGAATGGACAGATGGCGAGTTCGAAGAACAATCGATTTCAGACCCGAGCATCCAGCATCCAGCGGAAGACGGCCCTCGTGAAGTAACTTATCAATTGGTAGAAGGTGGAACGAAGCGCGCCAAATGTAAACTTGCAGACAGTGACGGCTACACATACAATGTACAGCTTCGAAGACCAAATTGCACCTACTGGCAATGTACAGTCCGGCCTAAGGGAAATCAGTGTAAAGCCATTGTCATCCAGTGAGGAAACGGGTTCCAGCAGGGGAAACAAGACCACAACCATCCTCCTGCAGTCGGTGCTGCGACGGCAGCTAGAATCTTGGCCTCTGTTAAGGAGAAAGCCGTTGGCGACCAGTTTAAACCAGCATCAGCAATCGTCAATGAGGTAAAATAATCGTACAGTAATCTGTGATTAGTGATCTAAAAAAAAATTAGAACAAAACAAAGCTTTAGAATTGTAGTGAAAGTTTGACATTTCCTTCATTCTTCACCATCGTCAATGAGGTAAAGTAATCGTACAGTAATCTGTGATTAGTGATCTAAAAAAAATTAGAACAAAACAAAACTTTAGAATTGTAGTGAAAGTTTGACATTTCCTTCATTCTTCAGCAATCGTCAATGGGGTAAAGTAATCGTATAGAAATCTGTGATTAGTGATCTAACAAAATGAGGACAAAACAAAGTTTAAGAATTGTAGTCAAGGATGGACAATTTATTCTTTTTTTTTTCTTTTTGTGATTAGGTCCTTTTAAATGAACTGGGAGATGAGCCATGTCCCGCACTTTCTAAACCCGATCACCTGGCCAGGGCCGCCAACAGAGTTTGACACTCTATGCGACCAAGGGATCCCTTAGATTTGGATTTCGACCTCTGCCAAGAGCATATCCCAGACGGTTTCCTGAAGGCGGATATCAAAAAACATGGAAACCGCCACCTCGTCCTTGCAACAGACCAGCAACTGGCACACCTAAGCAAAGCAAAGAGTTGGTACATAGATGGTACATTCAAGTTGGTCAAGCGTCCGTTCCACCAACTGTTTACAATCAACGCGTTTATGCGCACCGACGATCACGCGAAGCAAGTTCCACTGGTCTTCGTATTGATGTCTGGAAGAAAGAAGAAGGACTATCGTAAGGTAACATGTCGATTAACTGTATCTACTTTTTTCTAGTTTTTTCTAAGTCGGTTGGATAATATGTAAGAAGTTGGAAAAGAATATTTCTCGCTCTAAGAAATTGTTTAAGAATTATTTTTCATTTAATTTTTTAGGTCCTGAAGTCTATCCTTGAATTGCTTCCTGTTGAACCTGAAGTCCGCCAGATAACAATTGATTTCGAAAAGGCATTGTGGAGTGTTCTTCGCCAGCTCTTTCCTGATGTAAGGATCAAGGGATGCGTGTTCCATTGGACACAGGCTCTTTGGAGGAAGGTAGGTACAAAATGTTAACAACTGCCTGTTGACGATTCTACTAATTTTTGGTCAAGGGAGGGAATTAATCGGATGATTACTAGCATAAATTGCAATGTGATAAACTTGATATTAATAGAACAACTTTCTGTTCCTTTTGTATAGATTCAAGAGCTCGGGCTCCAGCATCAATATCAACATGACCAAGGGACCTACCTTTATCTCTGGAAATTTATGGCACTACCTTTCCTTCCAGAAGATGAAATCGGTCCAATGTTCGAACGGTTGAGTCTGCAAGCCACCACAGCGCCATTAAAGCAGTTTGTGAACTACGTCTCCGAGACGTGGATCCGCAGCAACACCTGGCCTCCATCAAGCTGGAGCGTGTTCATGATGGCCACAAGGAGCAATGACGTCGAAGGCTGGCATAACGGTCTACACCGCCATGCTTCAGGTAGATGGAATATGCCATTCTACCTCCTTATCGACCTTCTGCACCAAGAGGCCCGGTTGACAGCCCTGAGAATCCGTTTAGTATCAGAGAGAAAACTAAAAAGAATTCAGCGCAGTAAATACAGATCGCTTCAAGCCCAAGTATTCAAGCTCTGGGATGATTACTATAATCAGCGGAAAAATGCCGAACAGCTTCTCCATCAATGTGCCCATCTAAATGGTCCTAAACGCTCTAGTTAATAGAATAGGTTAAGTTACTATTTGAATTTGTTGTTTAAGGGGCGGGTGTCACTTGGACAACCCACACGTCCCCGCATGTATTAAGTCTATTAGAATTAATCGCGAATCGATAGGTTAAGTTACTATTTGAATTTGTTGTTTAAGGGGCGGGTGTCACTTGGACAACCCACACGTCCCCTCATGTATTAAGTCTATTAGAATTAATCGCGAATCGATAGGTTTAGTTACTATTTGAATTTGTTGTTTAAGGGGCGGGTGTCACTTGGACAACCCACACGTCCCCGCATGTATTAAGTCTATTAGAATTAATCACGAATCGCTAGGTTTAGTTACTATTTGAATTTGTTGTTTAAGGGGCGGGTGTCACTTGGACAACCCACACGTCCCCGCATGTATTAAGTCTATTAGAATTAATCGCGAATCGATAGGTTTAGTTACTATTTGAATTTGTTGTTTAAGGGGCGGGTGTCACTTGGACAACCCACACGTCCCCGCATGTACTTAGTTTTAGTTGTAAGCAAAAAATATGTTTGTATATAACAGTATATGATGTCTGCCTATTAATATATTGCAAATATTCAGTGCCTTCCCCGAATTTCCCGTGCTATCATACCGTAATTGCTGCGAGCCTTAGCGAGGAGCAACACTTTGTGACCTCACATATATAAACAACTAAACAGTTTAAAATGTGTATGTTATCGTGCTCGATCGAAGTGAGCAATCACGTGTTTGCACATGTGTGGATCGGCATGACTTTGTCCACGTGACATTTGTTGCTTTTTACAGCGCTCGACTTCAAGAAGTCGTTTCGTTCTTGTTCATGTTTGTATGTCTTTCCAAAGTCGTCATTTGAGATGATTCGTTTCGCTTTCACTCGTTCTTGATCCAGTGGTTCTATGTTTTCGAAACAGCAGTGGAACAACTCCAAGAACTCCAGACCTTCCGGAGTCAGTCTCTTTACAGTTTGAGGATTGTTCATTTGTGAATACAATACACGAACGATGCGATATACCGGTAGATCGCAATGCCGCGGATAGATCGATAAGAGAAACTCGGCAAGATGAACAGTAAGAACTGTTTTATCACAGGTACTTTAAATTACAGTCTCTTTACAGTTTGAGTATAGCTCATTTGTCAAAACGCGAACGATGCAGTATAGCTCGCAACAATAGATCGATAAGATAAACAAGGTTACAAGGTAAACTTACACTTGTATCGGTTATTTATCGCGAAATTTTAACGCTTCTGTGTGTTAGCGAATCGCCTCTATGTGTAGGCGAAACAACTCAGATCTTGTAGGCGAATCGACCTAAGTGTAGGCGAATCGGCTTGTAGGCGAATCGACTTGTAGGCGAAACGACCGACATTCAGTCTAACATGGTTAAACTTACCAGGTCTGTAGCAGCTCTCGTAAGGTCGTTTCTGATTGGTTTATCTAGCCAAATTGGTAGCGAGGGTAGCAAGCCAATCAGAACGCTGGAGGACTATCAGATGATCTTTTGTAATTCGACACATGCACGGCGTCTCATCAAACCTCGAAAGAAACTATTCAGAGCAGATATATCTTCAAATACTATATAGATTTCAAATATTTAGAGCTTTTACTGTTTGTATATCACACACGAAGTTTATTCAGTATTGTGTGGTTCCAGAAAATATCCATACCCCCCCCACGGAAGGTCACTGGAAATTCCGAGGGGGAGGGGGGTTCAAAGGCAGAAATTTCCGACGGGAGTGGGGGGTTCATAGGAAGCTCCTTTTCCAGAGGGTGAAGAAACACGAAAAAATTGAAAGCAACGCACGATTGATCCCAAGCACGAAGTAATACGTAGGCTGTTTTGACCTTCAAAAGTACGCAAATATGTTGACTGAAATGCCAAATTTTGCGACTTTGATTTGTATGAAATTTCAGTAGACCTGATTCGCATATTCGCGTTTACGGAAAATTGCGTGTCTCCTTGGCCTTTGGTGAATATTGCACCGTTTTCAATCCTTTCAATGGGAACGTTTTTCGCTAAACACCAAAGTTGTTTAAACAAATACAAAAATATTTTTATCGCGCATTCCGGCAAAGGGTTTTCAGCCGCTTTTCACCGGATGTCATCGAGATAGAAATGTTGCGTTACATAAACAGTGACGCTCATAATTTGAAAAGGTCAGATTTCACGCGTTCTGCAAATTTGATGCGTTATTGAACTGAAACAAAAAGTTCAGTCTATATTAGCTATTTCTTACAAATTCTTTTACAGTTGTCATTATCTTTGAGTTTCCATTTGACCTTCATTTACTATTTCAATTTTAAACAAAGGATAAAGTGCAGGAAGAAAGGTTCAATTTCTTATACCTCTGTGCAATTTATTTTTAGACTCACGGTATGCAAATTCACTTGTGCATAATCCCAGGAAAAAAGCCGCTATTTTACTCTAATTCTCTTTCGAACATCATAACCGTCGATTTTTAGTGTAATTTACATTCAACAGTTTCGCTTTTGACGCCAGGTTTGAGTGTGGCAAACACAATTTCAATTCTCAAAATTTTGGCTTCGTTGTTTACGTCACATTCGGCACGCAAATTATTCGCGGCAACCCTCAGCACCAACGTTAAGAGAACGTTACAACACTCGGTTTAAACAAATTTTCGTGAAAAACAGAACATTTCAAACCCGATAGCAAACATGCAAATAGTATAGAACAATAACAAAGCGTTATATGTTGAAAATGGATGTTGTAATAGTAAATGTTACAACAAAAACCATGTTCGCGTAACGTGGAAATTCCTGGGGGAGGGGGGTCATCAAAGTCCCCCTTGGAACGGAAATTCCTAAGGGGTGGGGGGATGCAAACCAAAAACCTTCCGTGGGAGGGATATGGATATTTTCTGGAACCACACATTCAGTTTCAACACAGATACTTTCAAGGCATACGGGCGAACGCAAACGCGGAAGGAGCAGAGCAGTTCTCCATTATTAAACTCCCAGAAGGTGAGATATTTTCCGAAATCTTGAATTTGTACTCTGCAGTGCGAAGGGTTGAATTTCCTGCTATATTTGAATTCAAAATTGATTTGATTTAATGTTCCTTTTTGGTAGGTCTCACCTTCTTGCTGTAAAGAGTTTTTGTCAATATGGTGAGTTGTAGTAAGCTTTTTCAACCTGTGTTTATAGCATACAGTTCGGCATGCTCGAGTAAGCTTATATTTTAATAGTAATTGTCGATAAGAATGAAGTCAGAACCGAGTAATTCGTAATCTGTAAAGCTTCAATGTTCGTAAGTCAATATGAAATCGCTCGACTTTAAGCTTATTATATGGAGTATAAGGAGTAAACGGAGGTTATTTTATTCCGCAAAAGTGTTCAAAGGAAAACCTTCATTGATAAATAGCTCAACCAAAGTGTATTTGTTTACGTCGGCAACCGGAAATATGTCTACTTTGCTTCTAGACAATCGTCACTTACACAAAAAAAAAAAGTCAAGAGAGGATTTGGCCTTTTGTCACCACATATCACCCGGCTGTTAAAAATGTTAAACTAGTGGTAACCACAGGTTAGAAAGTGCGGGCCTTGATGCACCTTCCTTCACCCTTCATGTGACAAAAGCGTCAATCCCAGTTGACAAATGTTGTTACTGACACTTTCTTCGCATTCTAATCGAAAAAAATTCTCAACTTCCTGTTTGAACAACACAATTTCGGATCCTTTTGCATTGTTGAAGAACAAATAACTTAGGCCACCTCATTTTCGCTCCTGCAATTATTCCGACAGGTCGCTAAAATGTCTCAGAAGTGTTGATGAATCGCTGGACAAAAGACACTTATTATTCCAAGTAACGCGTCACGCAAGGAATATATGATTTAATCGAGCACGCGATGTGATCTTGCTTTGGTCGGTGTACTCGCTATGTTGTCAATGTTGTAAGGAATCTTTCGTTTTGCCGTGGTTTATCTGTGATACAATCACAGTAAATCTTCTCAAAACCAACGCCTCAACAACGTCGCTCACAATCTCGTCCCCAGAGGCCGCGATCCTTCTGGTCTTCCCAGCCCGCTGGTCAAGGGAAACGCAGGCTCTGGGGACGAGATTGCGTCGCTCACGTCAGCCAAACGTAGTTTCTAATCTTCCATGTGACAGATGCCTTGATCTTAAGAGCGGATGTCTGAAATTATCGAGAATCGGGCGTCAGTCGTGAAATTTCGAATTTCTTTATATTTTGCTCAAGTAACCTCTATAGTGAAGTATTTTCAAAAATAACATTAAAAGTTTCAACAGCTTTTTATTTTTTTCGAAATCGGGCAAAGTTTGAAAATACGGCATATCGGCCTCCTTCGAATAGTGAAACTGGCGGAAAATAACACATTTTTATCTCGCTCGTACGTTAAAACGCGGCGTGGTCTGTTAATGACACACAAACACAATATAAATACACTTTAGCTCTTTATAATACAGTGATTTTCTTTGGATAAGCTGTTCAAATGAGAATGTATCGGCCGTTAGAAGAAAACCAGTTTCAGGTATTTAAAAAAATAGCAAATTTCACCCAACTTCCACACTACAGAAACCCAATTGGTACGTGAATTTTGGATATGGAATAACAACAGGTTTGAAGAAAAACATTTGTAATTTACTGTGTTAAAATATTTCTGGCGGCAATGAAAATTTACACCGTCAAGAGACCAAAATGTGAAGGGTAGTTAGACACGAATCGCCGACTGAATTTATGACACAAACCGCCGACTGGCTACGCAAAGCAAACGGTAGCACTTTTCATTGAGAGAAATGCCGGAGAAATCCTTCGCAAAATTACTTAGGGGGCTTGCAGAATAATTTTACATAGTGTTTGCTGAAGTTAAATGCTGTTTTTGAACTACGATCAACACACGCACGTCTTGTTTTAGTACATGGATCGGTCGATCGAAACCGCAACATATGCATAACATTAATCTTACCGTGTTTTTAAAACTATCCATTATCTGTCTGATAAAAATAATCCTCCACTCCATCGTTGTGATTGGTACTGTAATAGCTGTAGCTTGCTGGATATGTGAGAACGTTGTTTTCCCGACATTTGTCTATACTTAGCCGCAAACAAACTGACAACAGTAACATTGTGGAACAGTACCAGAATATATGTTGCAAGAACAAGATTGCGTGACGCATGACATGGGCAAAGGTCAATCGATGTAATTCCATTTTTTTAGGTGTTAGCTTTTTGAGGCATAGCGTATAAGTTCTAGAAATACTAGGTTTTTTATCCACCTTTTGATGCAACAAAGCTTTCATGCATTGATATCGTGTAGCTAGTTGTTTTTTTTTTTTGACATTTCATTGCATGGCATCTTGTGGCTATATATTTAAAGCATCATGATGATAGTCCTCGTCAGAATGTCCTCATCAGTGTACCCTGTGGCCCCAGTTCATTTAACCTTGGGAATGTTAAATGTGTGGCAATCGGCGAGTGTAGCAAAAATGTCTACAATCACCTCGTGTATTGTAAATCGGCAACGAGTCGACATTACACTCAATAGTGAATCTACGCTTTTACTTACTCGAGCAGGTAGGGAGTTTCCTGTTAGACATTGCAAATCCTAGAGAGCGATTTGGACATTTAAAAAAACACTATAATAATGTAAATCAGCATTTATATTTCAGGCATTTTTGAGACAGAAGGAGTCTCAGTTTAAAATAACAGTGTGCCCACGACATCGGTATTTGTTTGGGACTAGGTGGCGGTGCGGTAACTCGCGGTGTTCGATCCCCGCAGAAGTGGCTATGGTGGCTGCACACTAGGGAACATCCTCAGCCCCAAAGGCTCAATGTGGATTAAAAGCCCATGTTATGAGGCCAGAAATACACTTGCACAAGTAAGCTCGCGTAAGTATTTGCATAAATGATTTTCGTTGATAATAAATTATCCGCAATTTGTCTGGCTGGGGGAGAGGCTAATCAAAGACATACTTACACAGAAAACCGCTGCTCAAACATACTTTCCTAATAGAAAACCGTTACTGCCGTGATTTAAAAAAAGCACAAACAAAAACAGAAAACCGTGTCCCATCGTTCCCAAATCTTACATGGTTTATTAGCTCGTGACCCCAAAAACTCGTGCGGCATTTAATATACGTAAGTAAAACATGTTTTTGGGGGTCAGTTCACAACTGTATATTTATTTAGTGTTTCAGATACACGAGTGCACGAGCGCGAACCGCAAAAAAAAAAAAATGACGTACTCATTCCCCCAGCCAACCTCTCACCCGTTGTGTGCGCTCGTGAAAACCTATCTTACTCCAAAAAAGAAATACGTCTGTGCCCTAAGTCTTTTTGAGAAAGAAATGTGAATTAAAGGAGGGTGCTGGGGGTTTCGTTAAAATAGGTTCGGCCTTGTGAAATTCCACCAGCTACCCCTCCGGAGACATTGTGAATAGGGTCAGTTATTATGTTCTTGCGATTTTCTCATTTCCATGAATTATTTCCTGGATAAAAACCATTTCGGAAAGAAAAAGATTCTTTATTTGCGTGATCAGTATCCGTTAAATTTCAGCACCTTTGACTAAAAGCAGTCTCTCTTCCCGCTCAGCGATAGTCTAGTCAGTCGAGAAAAACGAACAAGCGAGCTGACGAGCGCTAAATCGCCTTCGGCGTTCAAATGTGACGCGCATGTTTACAATAGTGGAGCCGCTGTTAAAACAATAGAGTTCTTCTGTCGAAGGCACTACCGTGTGATAGGTTGCCCGAGGAAATTTGATGTTCACAACAAATATTAGCCCGAGAACGCAGTTCAAAGGCTTATGCGAAGTTTGAAAATCAAATTTCCAAGGAAACCTACCACACATAGGGCCTGAGACGGAAGGACTCTATTGTTTTTATTGTACAACGCTAATTTTTGAGCGAAGATTGCCCAAAACGGTCACTATGGGCTGATAGGCGCCCGCTGAGGAGAGACACTATTGCGTCACGTGATCGATTTTGACCAACGGCAGCACGCCAAAATTTAGTGGCGTACTATAAATATATATATGCTATGCGCTAGTGTACTAGAGCCGGCTCAATACTAAGCGGCTTTACACGTGCGTCACGTTTCAACGCCATGTTTGTGCAGGTGATTTTCGCGCTTGCTCTCTCCCTCATTCGTTTCTCTCGACTATTCCTGAGAGGAAAGAGAGACTGCTCGGTCTACCCTTCCCGCTGAGGACTAGTCCAGCCAAAACAACCCACGAGTGCACGTAAAAATTGCTTGCGGCGTTTGGCGATTTTCAAGCGGGCTCCACATGCGCATCACGTTTCAATGCCATAGGCGATTTCGCGCTCGCCGGCTCCCTTGTACGTTTACCTCGACTATCCCTGAGCGGAAAAAGAGAGTGCCCGCAGCCTAAGGTGTTGAAATTTGACGGACACTGATCACGCAGATAAAGAATCTTTTTTCCAAAATGGTTTTTATCCAGAGAATAATTCATGAAAACGAGGAAATCGGAAGAACATAATAACAGACCGTTCATTTCTTATTCACAACGTCCACGGAGAGGAAAATAGTGGAATTTCACAAGGCCAAATTAATGAAACCCCTAGCCTTCTCGTTACTTAACAGTTTTTTTTTTCAAAAAGAGGTCGCCTTTTCACAGAAGTTTTATTTCGTGCAAGATGGTTTTTCACAAGCGCGCAGAAGAGGCCGGGAGAATGAGAACAATCCTTTTTTTTTTCGCGGTTTGCGATTGCACACTCGTGTATCTAAAACACTAGATAAATAAACCGCTGTGAACAGATTTCAGAAACCATGTTTTACTGAATGCAGCGCGAGTTTTTGGGATACAAGCTCTTACAAACCATGTAAGATTTGGGAACAGTGGGACTCCGTTTTTTGTTTTTGTTTTGTTTGTTGTTTTTATCAGCGGTTTTCTGTGCCACCCCTCCCCCAGGAACATGAAAGAGTTAGTAAAACTGCGCACACCAGATTAACTGCGTAAACAAATTTCGGCTAATTTATTCTGAACAAAAAACCATTCATACAAATGCTTATGCGAGCCTACTTGTACAAGGCGCTCATAACATGGGCAGAATGCGCCTTTTTAAATCCATGTTGAGTTTCTGGGGCTGAGTATTTTCCCTTGTGGGCAGCCACCTCTGTGGGGATCGAACACCGCCAGTTATATTGCAACGCCACCTAGTCCCAAACAGATTTCAATGTCGTGGGCACAATGTTAATTTTAAGTGAGACTCTTCTGTCGCAAAAATGCATAAAATAAATACGCCGATTTAATTTACAAAAATGGCCAAATAAAAAATCGCTCTCTGGGATTTGCAATGTCTAACAGTAAACCTCCTACCTGCTCGAGTAAGTAATAGCTCGGATTCACTGTCCACTGTAATGTCGCCGCTGATTTTACAATACACGAGGTGACTGTAGACATTTTTGTCACACTCGCCGATCGCCACACATTCAGCATTCGCTGGGTTAAATAAACTAGGGCCACAGGGTCCACCAACAAGGACTATCACCATGGGTGATGCTTGTATAGCCATAAGAGGGGGGAGGGAAAGAGGGTGTAAACCACCCGCTTCCCTTACCCTTTAATCCCGGTTCCCACCCTGTATTTGTTGGTTCCCGCCTCTTTGCATTTTTTTAGATTGCGAAGTATTGCGCAATGTTGGGTAATTTTCCCCTTTTTCTCCCGCTTCCCGCCACCTTGGGAATCCCGCTTCCCGCCCCCTCTTCTCCCGCCTCCCGTACACCTCCCGCCCCCTTTTCTCCCGGTCTCCCGCTCCCCCTGTCCCCCTCCACATAAGATGCCACGCAATGAAATGTTAGAGAAAAAAAAACTAGCGACGCGATATCAATACATGATAGTTTTTTCCATCAAAAAGTGGTTTAAAAAATGTATATCCGTAGAACTTTATGCTTGCACCTCAAAAAACTAACACCTACAAAATGCGATTGCATCAATAAACCTTGCCCATGTCATGCGTCACGCAATCTTGTTCTTGCAACATATATTCTGGTACTGTTCCGCAATGCTACTTTTGTCAGTTTGTTTCCGGCTAAATGATGACAAATTTCGGGAAAACAACGCTATCACATGTCCAGCAAGCTACAGCTATTACAGTACCAATCACAACGATGGAGTGGAGGATTATTTTTATCAGACAGATAATGGATAACTTTAAAAACACGGTAAGATTAATGTCATGCATATGTTGCGGTTTCGATCGACCGATCCGTGTACTATAACAAGACGTGCGTGTGTTGATCGTAGTTCAAAAACAGCATTTAACGTCAGCAAACACAAATTATTCTGCAAGCCCCCTAAGTAATTTTGTGAAGGATTTCTCCGGCATTTCTCTCAATGAAAAGTGCTACCGTTTGCTTTGCGTAGCCGGTCGGCGGTTTGTGTCATAAACTCAGTCGGCGATTCGTGTCTAACTACCCTTCACATTTTGGTCTCTCGACGGTGTAAATTTTCATTGCCGCCAGAAATATTTTAACACAGTAAATTACAAATGTTTTTCTTCAAACCTGTTGTTATTCCATGTCCAAAATCCACGTACCAATTGGGTTTCTGTAGTGTGGAAGTTGGGTGAAATTTGCTATTTTTTTAAATACCTGAAACTGGTTTTCTTCTAACAGCCGATACATTCTCACTTGAACAGCTTATCCAAAGAAAATTACTGTATTATAAAGAGCTAAAGTGTGTTTATATTGTGTTTGTGTTTCATTAACAGACGACGCTGCATTTTAACGTACGAGCGAGATAAAAATGTGTTATTTTCCGCCAGTTTCACTATTCGAAGGAGGCCGATATGCCGTATTTTCAAACTTTGCCCGATTTCGAAAAAAATAAAAAGCTGTTGAAACTTTTAATGTTATTTTTGAAAATACTTCACTATAGAGGTTACTTGAGCAAAATATAAAGAAATTCGAAATTTCACGACTGACGCCCGATTCTCGATAATTTCAGACATCCGCTCTTAATTATGTGACAAACTGTTGAAATTGACTTATTTTTCGCATTCTAATCGTTCTTGAAGAACAGATTTTCAACTTCCGGTGTTTCGACAAACTGTTGTGATTGACACATTTTTCGCATTCTTATCGTTCTTGGTGGAAGAACAAAATTTTCAACTTCCGCTTTGCAGCTAGTCTTTATAAACGTGGCGTGCACGCGTTATACACAATCCGCTGGTCACTGTCAAGATTTAAGGGTTGCGGGCCTCTCTTGGGCCCGCAAAAAATACTGATGGAACAATGGAGCCTGATACAAAATCAGCCTTTGCTGAAAACAATTTTAAAACCCTCCAATCATTTCTTTCAATTTTAAGTGTAAATCTCTTAAAGACATGCTTACGTTTAGAAGCTATAAATCAGCTTTAGTTCTTTACAAAGAGTGTTTAAAAGCTTTAAATCTGCTACAAACGGGATATAAACAAATCGTTTGATCTTAACCTAGCATGTTTAGTTTGAAATGGTTTATTTTTTAGTGTTATGTATTTATGAAGCTGTGTCATCTAGAGGATTTCAAAAATTTGAAGAAAAAACACTGAGACAAACATGCCCTGACTTGTAAGGTTAAGATCTAAGAGCTAAACTGTCACTGTCATAAGCTCTGAGAGCTTCTTGTAATTTGTAGTTTTGTCAGTGACCATACACACACACAAAGGCACAGGCTTGAATAATTATTTTTACAATCATACACTCAGTCCAATTTTTGATGAGTATATGACTTTGCCTAAAGTTTTAAGTGTAGAAGAACCTAAAAACAAATCAATGCAATACAAAACATGCCTCCTCCGTCACTATATCCCCACTTGCTCAATTTTTCTTTTGTAATGTTATTTTTCTTAGAGTCAACATGGTCAGGGGAATTGTGCGCAGTGCAATGCAGCTTTTTACAACAGGTACAAGCCCGAGAAATGTCAGTCTTGTGGCTATCACCTTGGTGGATCCTACCAACCAAAAGCAAAGAAACAAAAAAGTGATGTACCTCGATGCGTGCAATTTTTGGTTCAAGGAACTTGCCGTTTCTATTCATGTCAGACTGTTAGGAGCCAAAGGTGTTTTTTTATGATGGATGGTAACAACACGCAATGTCTAAATGAAAGTTGCAAGCTCGCCAGAGCTGCATTTGTTAACAGTGGTAGTAAAGGAGCTTTCATGTGTGCCCACATTGAGAAAGAAAGGGAGGCAGTTCCAGTCATGTCCACCCATACTCTGACCAAAGAGATAATTGATATCTACAAATCTGATCAAAGTACCAAGGACAGTTTGACTGAAAACATGAATGGCGTTTCATTTCCTCACCTGTACCGTTTATCAGATTCTGTTTTCTGTGTTTATGGCCCACCATCATCTTCCAATCCAATTGGTTTTGCACATCTTAATGTATCAAATGGAAAGATTGACTGTTCATCAAGCGATTGTAAAGGATATGGAAGTGTCATGAGGCAGGAAAAGATTAAAAAAATATGCATACACTTGCATACCCTTTTGTGTTTTTTTAGTTTATCAGTGTTAATTCCAGCAACCTCTAGTGATGACACTGTCACTTCCAATGCAGTCAGGTCTACTACTTCTCAATCAGCGTCAACTTCCAATGTAGTCTGCTCTACTTCTTCCAAAGCAGTGGCTTCCACAGCCTCACCCCAAGAAGAATCATCAGTACCTCCACCTGATATCCCAGAAAGTAGCATTTCAAGAGTGTCCACAGTCAAGCTGAACATGCTTAACACACTACCCTATGAGATTCCTGCCAGTATTTTGGAAATGATTTCCTTCAATGACAGCCGCTCCAACGACCCTTTAAATGCTACAAATGGCTGGCCGAGGTCATACTCTCCACAGCATGATTCCTGCCGTCTTTGTGCCTCTCAGTTGTCAAGCCCACGACCACATCCTGGACAGAAAGCTGGTGCAGTATCCTATTTGTTGACCAATGCTGTGGCATTTTTGCCAGTTGAAATGTTTGTCAAGTTTTGTTCTAAGGCCGACTGCAAGGCAATGCACCAAGTATTCCCATTTAATATCGGTTAGTATAATGTAATGTATTATGTATGTCCAAGATGGAAGTCTCTTATAACTGCAAATTCCAGTATTGAGTGTTATTTTTGAGCAAATTTTCAAAAATATGTAAATTCTTTTAATAGCACTGAAAGAAACCTTAAAAATGTTTGTAAACCCAATTAATTTTAATGCCACCTTCTTTCAAGTGTTCCTATGAAAGTGTATTTTGAGATTTTAAGTAAGAAAAAATTCAAAATGGCATGTTTTTGAACTGAGGAAGTTAATGTGTTCTGATGTTGCTGGGCCATCTAGCAGGGATGTAGCTAAGAGCTTACATCCATTTTAAAATAAAATTCTTTTAAAAAACAAAGCTTTACCTGCCCTCATTTATAGTTTGGTCCTGATAACAGCTACCATACCACCTTTACACATGAGTTACTTCATTATGTATAAGGTCCATTTAATACTAAATTATGTTTGTTCTTTTCTCCAGGTCTGTTTAATGTAAGTGATAAGCTCCTTGTGTCACTGGACATTTTACTTGAGATAAGAGAGTTCTTCAGACGTGGTGTTCCTCTCTCTGTTGTTATTGAGAGCAAGCTTGCTGTTCTGTCATTGAAATCAAAGCAGGTATATCAAAGCAGGTATTTGGTTTGCTGTTCTGTCCTGATTGCACAAACGAAAAATGTTCACTTGTTTATCGTTGAAAATGTACTAAGTCTTTGGCATGTAATCTTCTCTTTTAATTGATTATTTTTTGCTATGATACATATCAGTAAAGGTAACTCCAAACCATGTCAACAACAATTTTGATTAGGCCTTCCAAGGGGTTTTGGCGGCAGGCGACATTGCTCCAAAATTGCTTAAATTGTTGCGACAATCTTGTTCCAAAGCACCGGCAGCCGACAGAAAACAGCACTGGAAGGGTGAATATTTGCGACAGCGACAACATTTCCTCCACAAATATGCAACAGGTGAGAGTTGGAAACGAGCGACAGAGCGACATCCGAAACCCCCTTGGAAGGCCTCTATGATGCATTCTATTTTAATCTCAGTTTTACACCTACATATATTGCAATTAACATCCCATTATATTTTGTTTTCATTCAGTATATGAGCAGGTTTTGTGCTTCAATGTTTGGCATACTTTCTTTAATTTTATTTTCCTTTTTCAGATTGTGCCATCATTAGAATACATTTCTGATCTGCTTTACAATGGATTTTATTGTTTTGAGTTGTTGACTATCAGGAGTCTGGGCAGTCAAATCTGTGGTATTTGTGGCGTGTTGGGTGAGGTGTATTTGGGTGATGGCAATCAGAAGAATTGTTGCAGCCGCAGTGAGGTTTGTACCTTTTTGGTTTTTTAGAGTTTATCCCTCAATACTGCTTAAGGTGTTATTTTATTAATTACATGCATGCTGCCTCTTGCATTAGATGCACAGGCACTTGTACATGTATGCTTATGTGGCTCCACTCCAATTAACTCCATTCTAGTATCCTTATGCATTTTAATGACAATCATGTCGCTCCATAGGCATAATCTTTTCAAAGATTTTCCTTCCTGTGTAATCTTCCCTTTTATCTTTGCATTTGTCATTTATGCTGATTTCCTTTTGTCTCTTGTTGCCAGAAAAATTTTGTGCATAATATTACATTTTGTCATTAATTAATATTGTTCTATAATATTATGCCATCAGATTTCATATGATCCTGACTCTCAGCAGTCAACTAATGGAGGACAGCCATTGCCATTGGATGAATTTTTGGAAAAAATTAAGTGCCATTTTGTTGAGTGCAACACATACACCCGTGCTGCAAAGTCACTTAACTTCCGTGTTTCTGAAATACCACCTGTTGTTGCACCCAAGCTGTCTGGTGCAAATCTCTGGAATACTGAAATGGAAAAAAAGAGTCAATTTTTAAAGAGTCAGGCTAAAGTTGTAGACGGTATGTTCCATCATTTGAGTGTGAGAAATGCTAAGTGGTTGTGAAAATTAGGTGCAGTCCATTTCACAAAACAGCTCACTGGGGAGCCTGTGTTGTCTAAAAAAATTACAACTAATTACCTAACTTTCTACTTGTTATCTAAATTCATAACTTTAGTCAATATCATCACACAGTCTCCCAATCTGATCTGTTAGATGTGATACTTGAATCGACCTTAAGGTTACTATTGTTAGTGGCTACTAATTTTAGTACTCGCTAAATTTGTCTTGGTCAAATTGAATGCTTGTTAAATTTAAATACCTCCCTCCCACCCCTGGGGAAACAAAATTAAGCAAGCATGGCCAACTTAAAAAATTCTTTTAAAAATAGATGTCGGTAACTTTGTTCTTTCTGGCAATGCAACTATTCTTTCAATTTCAAGTGAGTTTGTTATTTTACTGAACTTATTTTTTCATTTAACTACCCTTTTAAATTTTTTGATAATCACTAAATTAAATAGTCGCTAAATCTTGCTTCGAAAAAGTTGCTAAAAATAGTAACCTTGAGGTATTTCTTTTCCATTAATGCTCTGTAGGTGATCCAGCCCTGCTCCACGTCAAGATTAGGGACTGTGCCTTGGACATGTCGAATTTAGAGAAAACACCATTGACTGAGGTTAAGAAACTGGCTCGTGATCTTGGTATTACTATCTCTCAGAAGTCTAAGGTATTTATTTCATTTCAACAAGAGTTCTTTTAGATAGACAGTAAGTATTTAAGCTTTTCTCAAAGCATTTATATAAGAAGGAAGCACTTGTTTGTATCCATACATACATATATTCCAGTCATGTTGTATATATGCGTGTAATTTTTTCTAGATTAAGTTACTACCTGGCAAATTGTTTTAATGACGCTTTTCCCAAGTGCAAATCTTTGCACACTATCATTCATTTGTTCTTGTTTCATGGGGAATTGCTTTTATTGAAACCATAAACGTAGATTTACAATAATACATGTATTTAATACTTTGCTCGACTGTTTTTCCCTTTTTAGCAATGTCTACTTGGAAATATTAATGAGCTCTATGCCTCACTTCTTGTTGGAAACTGTCCATGCCATCAATTTACCAAAGTCCCTGGTCATACTGGAGGCTTCTACCATATTGTTTGTCGACATGGGGTGTGTAATGTTTGATCTTCATACTTGACCGTTTGTTTCTTTATCATTCCTTTAAATGGTACTGTCGTCTTGATAAGTCATAACTTCCTTCTTATTTGACTGCTTGCCGTTGCTTTCGTCATGTCTCCACAAGCTATTCTTTACAATATTTTGTACATAAAATACAGCTGTATTTTTTTCGATTTCTCCAAGCAAAACTTAAATTAAGCATAGTCTTCTAGCTCATGGAAGGCAATGCTGATTGTATATAAATTTGGATTTTTAGGCACTTTGTTTCTTGCTTAATGATTGTTAAGAGTATTTTAATTAAAGGAAAAAGATCCCTTTAGTGTGTGCAGTCAAAAATTGCAAATGTATATTATATCATTTAACAATACAGCATCATGACAAATGTGGTCATTCCTATTTTCTTTTATCTGTAGGTTACTGTCATTTCCAAGTGTCTGGCCCTGCAGGAGTCAGTTCGTGATGCGGCCGATTTATTCCTCTCACTGAAGTATCCACCTCTGTTGTTCATTTGTGATACAGCATGTGGTTTTGTTCGGCATATGGATTGTCGTGCACCTGATGTCAGTGAAAAATTGTGGGGCAAATTCAGTGGTTGTTTTGAGGTTCCGGACAGTGAAAAATCGCCCTCTGAGGTGAGAAATATTTTTCATTGCCTTGTGCATGTTATGCCATTATTAGTATGGGTAATAAAATGGTGACAAGTGAAATTAGAAGATAATTTCACGTGTCAAAATTTGACAAAATGTTAGTGAAATTCTTATTTTATTTCACGAGTATAACATTTGATTAGCATTTTAATATCATAGATGACAAATTACGCTTGCAATCATAGGTTTTGACTGATATACTGCTGATCATGAACTCCGAGCGTGGAAAGTTGAAAGCATACATTTTGCTTAATAATTTCAAGTTTTTTAGTCTTTGAAGAAAACCTTTGAGAGTTTCCTTTTTGCTGTTGACAAAAAGTTTCAAAGATAGCTGGCTAAGATTAGATTCAAGCCAAAATATACAAAGTTTACATCTTTTTTTCTTGGACGCCATCCTCCCACTAACTAGGTTGCCATGGCAATTTTATAATTTCACATGTGAAATTATAAGTGCCAAAATTAAGGAGTAATTTGTCACCTAATTAATCATGAAATCAGCTTGTTGGTGAAATAATTATTTAAGGCACTGCATTTACTACAGATATTTTTGTTATTATTCCAAAAAATATTTGTTTGCCAAGTTTCCTTTAGTGACAAGCATTTCATTTACAGTTATATGCATTTTGTTGAAAAATACTACATTTAGATTATCCTGTTTAATCTTGTGGTAACAACTGACTTAGTCAACTCATCCTACAGCCTCATCCGTATCAGGCTATAATAATTTAATGTCAACTTTTGCAGTATATTGTATATTTACAGTTATTTCCTCTGAAATTTTGCAATCAATTGCATGTAAATTGTTTTAAGTTTTAAAAAAAAGTTATTTTGAAATGAATGGAATGATAAAACAAGTAATTCTGCCTTCTGCTTAATTCTAATTATAATTTTAGCCTACAGTCTCATAAGCCCCACCAATATTTTGCAATCCGTCATTCTCTATTACATTTTCCTTGTTAACAACCTGTCCTATTGCTTTTTTATAGGGAGTGAGTGTACCACATATTGTACCGTCGGAGTACCTTGTTAGCTCTGTCCCTCTTCATCATCATTCACCTGAAGATGACCCTTTGATGCATCCTATCTCCAGAAGTTGCAGAAGATATGTACTTGGTGATCGCTTTCATTCTGCGAGCAATCCTCACAAGTCACCTTTGTGTGCATTTCATAACATTAACCTTTGCTTACAGGCTAATACTGTGAAGACTAGTTATCAGGAAAGTGAGAACAATCGCAAGAACATTCGCAGGTTGAGAAGTGCATGTGTGCAAGGGTTTGGTGTCCATTTCCTCTACAATTACCTCATGGACTTTTATCAAAATGAAGCTATTGTAAGACAACAGATCGCCACACTGAAGAAGAATGCACATGGCCATGGGGATATTGTTAGAGATGAATATATGCGTTTTACTTTTGTTCAATCAGTTCCTAAGTAGTTTTTCAGCCCATGAGGTCTACAGGATGTACCATCACTTTCAAATAAGCATGAACACATGCCTCCTAAACTTGAACTTATTGGGTATTGAACATGGCTTGTTTGTTCGTCAAACATTTGAAGTTTAGAAGACCATAACGTGAACTTTTGCACAAAACTAGAAGAACCTTTTTTGGATTTAATCTTAATATTCACAAATCTTGTATTTTTTGTTTGGTCTGTTGCATAGTTTCGACGTTTTTTCAGCTGATTTTTAGGGCTTAATAGTTACATTTACTCAAGTATGTAGGCATGAAGGGAGAGAGAAACAGTACTATTTCTTTGTGTTTACATAGCTTCATTGAAGGTCGTGCAAACCCTAAACTGGGTTTGCATAACTGCCTTAAATCCGCAAGGAGCGTGTGTACTGTCATCAATGTCTTATCAACTGAATTGGATTTCACAGTTGTGAAATAGTTTCTGATATATATACATTTCGCCGATAAAAGTTAAAAAAAATAAAACTTAAGGTAAAAGCTGTTAAAATTGTTGCTAAACGTTTTCAATCTGTTCGATCATCACCAGAGTTAAAAAATCTGCATACTTAACGTTCTTAAAGTTCAGATATGTAATACCTGTTCCCATGGGGAACAAGGTGAGGTCCAGTGATTTCACTTGTTTGTTTAGTTCAGGCCGGTAGCGTGCAATGAAGAATGCTTCTTTTATTCCTCTTTTTAACCATGAGTGGGCAGTGGTTAAAACATTTTATACCATGCCATAGAAAATACAGCCAATCAGGATACAGGAAAGCCGTTGTATATTCGACGGTATTCAACCCAACCTTCCCATCGTGCAGTGCGATCTTATTCTCGACGAAATTTGTGAGCGTATTTTCTATGGCATGGTATAAAATAGTTACACACTTTCTTGTAGTATACTATGGAATATCCCACTTGTCACTTGTATTTTCTCGGTATACCGAGAAAATACAAGTGACTCGTGGGATATTCCATAGTATAACACTCGAAAGCTTTTCATAACTAGTATATAGCTTATAAGTTTTTGTATTATCATAGTTGTAGTCATGCGGAAATCCAATATGATATCCAGTGATAAAGAGTAAAAGTTAAGGATCTTGACCTACAGAATTTGAAAAATAATAGCCCAATTTCGATATGTTAAAATAAATCAAAATAAATAAATCAACTTTGTTTTACGAGGGTTGCACATAACTGCCTTGCGACTGACAAACCTCTGGCCCTTGGATTCCCGATCGAAATAGAATTTAGAAGTGTTGGTTTTTTGGAGGGAGGAAAACCGGAGAACCCGGAGAAAAACCCTTGGAGCAGGGACCAGAACCAACAACAAACTCAACCCACATACGGCGCCGGGTCAGGGAATCGAACCCGGGCCACATTGGTGGGAAGCGAGCGCTGTCACCACTGTGCTATCCCTGCTCTCCATTAAAATTCAGCTTGAAACAATAGACTTCAGAACGAGGCTCCGGGGACTAAACTATGGAGTTTGTGGGGTCTATTCCCCAGAGACGTGTTGTGATGTCTATTATTTTAGGCTGACTTTTAAAATATCGAAATTGGGCTATTGGTACGTTAAATTTGTAGCATCAATAGACCATATTCGTATTCTCGGTATTGGACTGGAACTAGCTTGCAATGGAGGCTCATGCGGGGGAATATCATTAAAAACAGCTCCATGCCATTTTCATTTGAAAAGATTACCCGCATGAGCCTCCATCGCAAGCTAGTTCCAGTCCAATACCGAGAAAACGAATAAGGTCTATTGTCTGACACTTTGAAGTCATTTTGGACAAATTTTGTACAAAAATTTTCAACAGTATATCTTGGACACTTCTCAAAAACTCATCTAGTTTTCATTCTGGACACTTCTTTTGTCCAAAATAAAAAAAAATAAAGTTGGTTTTTTTTCTTTAAATTGAAGTATCTGAAAGCTCAGACAAATAGACCCAGCCTCTACAACAACATATCTAAACATATATCGACATAATAACTGCCACTCGACACCATATTGGATTAAATCATGACTAAAACTTCTATACTCCATATTGGAGCTGCAAAAGCATTACTTGTTAACAATTTTATTCATGGGGGCCTATTTTCTTTCAAAGACTTGTTGTTGGATGGTGTAGACCTATACCTAAATATCCTTGTTTAGTTCCTATTCACCATTATAAGTCAAAATGGGTGAATTCATCGTGTCAAAAATTTTGCAAGCAAGAGAGGGTTTTAAACTGCTAAAGTCAACGTGCCGTCTTAAAGCAAAAAGAGCATGAATGAGAGCCTTTTCTCTTAAGTGATCCAGCGACAGTGTGAAATTTCCAGATGAAGAAATTCGCGTTCCTAGATAACTATAATTCAAAACAGTGTCAATCTTTTCTTTGCCAATATAAAAGTTACAGTCATTATTTTTTCGCGCGTTTTTTGAAAAACCAATCTTTTAGTTCTCTTAGGATGTACAATACTGGGCTAACGTATTGCGACGATTTTGCAGCCTTGCTTTTTATCGTGATAGTGTTATCAACTCATCTGCATGTAAAAGAGACTTTAATTTGGTTCGACTGGGTAAAACAAATTCCTGATCAGGTAGAATATTGTCGAAAGAGAGAGGCTAGTCGTTAATGTATACATTTTTGGCAATCCTTATTGCCAATCCTTATAGAACTGGTAGATGAGAATTGTAGTAGAGGCTTTTGATTAGGTCATAAAAATTAACTCCAACATTATTTTGTAGCAGTTTATAAAGGAGCCCATCGTGCCATACCGAGTCGAAAGTATTACAGTAAATTTCTTACTGTTAGTGTTCAAATGCCTAAAATTAAATTGTTTCATGTTACAGTAACCAAAAATCAAGTGTTTACGGACACCACGGTATTACGGACAGTTTCGTTGGTCCCGACGAAAACCTTATACATATTCTCTAAAATTAACCTGCTTAATACGGACACCCGTTAATACGGACAACGGACACTTTTCTGTGTCCCGAGTGACAAACTGTCATACATTGTCAACCCCGCTTACGGACACTATTTAATATGCTGTTGTCTGCTTGTTTGAAATTAAACTTGTTATAATACAAAGTAATATGGTCGCTGAACTATGTTATTTCTTGGAGATTCTACTAGTTCATGTCAACCTGAATTCGTTAAGAAGAATTTTTGGGTAGAACGATTTCGCATAACTCGACTTTTATATGCTACTGAGTCTGGTAAAATGCTAATAAGGAAGAACAATAGAGAATCATGTGCGATGAAATAAGCGTGCTGCTGTTAAAAATTCTGTGCTGCTGTATTCTTGTTCACATGCACATGCATGTCCCACACACACAACAGAAAGCATTTTTGAGAAAAATACACTTGAAATATTTTTTTTAGAAGAGTTCGATCTGGCAGGAAAACCAGGCTTTGCAAATAGAACTGAACTACAGCATTGCAGAAATCACTTTTTATTTCTTTACCATTGGATGAAAGGAACTAACTCGGTCACATTGAATAACGCTGTCAAAAATGAAGGTCACTAAAACACTGCTTCAGGTGAACAAAACTTTGGAAATATATATCCGTGCGTAGCTAAAATAACATATAGGAAATTCGAATGATCGTTTAGAAAAAATACATGTTAATATTTAAATCTGTAGACAAGGGCCACAATTGTACATGTAGCCATGGGCGCCAAAGGTTAGACATTTTGAGCACAGCGCTTGTCCTCAGTTGTTATTACCACCCGTTTAAAGAAGGGGTTGTTTTTCAACACCAGCGCCAGAACACAGGTTTTATAATTGCACGCTGGTATGCACAGTGGAAGACGTTTGAACAATAGCTCATTTGCTTTATTTCAACTGAATAAAATTTTCCTACAAGGTGTTTACTTTTATTAGACATGGATATGGAGGAGATACAAGTTGTGCTTTTAAATATTTTGGCATTGTTACTGCTCTTTATTACTCTGCAGCCTCCAATAGCGGAAAATAGCTACCCTCTGCAACAGCGCCTTTTCCCAAATTTTCGTGAGTCTGCATTCCGCGGTCGAGATGTTTTTTCTCTGATATCAGGGCAAGCATTTCTATTCTGGAGAAACACCGGTGAAACACCCGGATCATTTTTGAGACTAGCGACTGTCATTGTGCCATCACTATTACATCTTACAATCTATGGAAGACCCCGAGTTCGACAACGCCACCAGAAACTTAATTTTATCAACCAAATATTATTAGTGCTAATGTGGCTAAGGAAATACCCACACGTGGATAGCCTAGCACTTTGGTTCGACATTGACCCCTCGTCTGTCATCCGGATAGTTTACAAAATTTTACCAGAACTTTGGCGCTACTTTCACAATCAAATCGTGTGGCCAAATCTTCTGGAATGGAACAATGTGATGGGAAACTGGCCTGAATTTCCCAGTGTGGTAGACACAATCGACACCACACCGCATGAAATTTATCGACCACTAACAGAACCCCAGCGGCCATTCTACAGTGGCCATCGTCATTATCACTGTTTCAACACCCAACTTGTTATGGACAATAGGGGGCACATCCGGATTTTACAGGCTGGTTTTCTGGGCAGTATGCATGATGCTGTGTCATTCCGACTTATGGAACCCATTGGACCAGGACGTAATCTAGACCTCCCGCCAAATGCAAAGTTATTGGCTGACAAGGCCTATCCTGACGGTAGCGCTCTTATAACACCAGTTAGGGCAAATCAGATTCCCTTGCTGAACAACAGAGAAAGGAGACGAGCTCGAAGATTTAACAGAGTCCTATCAAAGAGAAGATTCAAGGTGGAACACATTTTTAAAGAAATGAAAACTTACAAGGCTATCAGTCAGATATGGCGCCACCCACGCTGGCTCCTGCCTGTCTGCGTAGAGTTAGCGGCATTTTTGGCTGAAAGGCGCGTAAGACTCTTTAAAGGGTATAAGTATTCAAGCCGTGGACAGCCGATACTTAAAACCGAACATTTGAAGCACAGCTTTCAGAAATGTTGTTTTTTCATTTTTTAGCACTTGTTACATTATTTTTTATTTTTTCGCACTTATCCGATTGCTTTTAAGTTCTGCAAGCAGATTCTAATTTTCTCGCCAGATTGGACTGTTCAGCAATAAAAAATAGGGTTCAAGAACTGCACTTTTTGTTTGGTGTTGTTTGCCATATCTGGGACATAGGCAGGCACGCTGGTATGAACGCAAATGGAAAATCTCTATTGTTCTTCCTCATTAGCATTTAATGGTACTCATTAGCATTTAAAAAAAAGACTTATGCGAAATCGTTCTATTACATGAAATTTTCGCGACATGTTAATTTCGCGATTTTGAGGTGCGCGTACTTCGTGTCACTTAAATTTTCGCGATTTTGCGAAAATGTTGTATTTTGAATCACTTTAATTCCGCGTTTTTGAGTAAGACACAATATACATTTCCTTAGCAATATCATTTGACATGTCCTTGTATAAAGTAAAACTACTTTATCAAACGAAAAATAACGTCAAATTTAACAAAAACACAACTGTGATCATGGCTAAATATCAACAGTAACAACAGAGCAGTTCTCACAATGTCCACAAAAAGTTCATGCTTGTACATGAGTTATTGTTCTTTTATCAATTGACCACAACGTCCATTTACATTGAAATTTTTTTCTTTCAGTGGTACTAAATGTTTTTTTGATTATTGATCTAATGTGAGTCACTTAATTTTCGCGTCATGTTATGTTCGCGACACTTATTGTTCACGTCACTTTCATTTCGCGATGTTTCTTGAATCGCGAAATTCGCGAAATTAACGTGTCGCGAAAATTTCACGTAATAAGGTAGATAGCTAGTTTTGACTAAACTATTTAGTTCAGTATAAAGGGTCAAGTTCAAAATCAATATACTCGATTTGTGATATGTAGATATATTATTTTTTATGCAGGTGACATGTTCCAGTTACTAAAACGTCGCTTTTGGATAGCTGATGGTATTTGACAGACAGACTATTTTTGTGTTATAAGTGGTTCGCCAATTGTTTACTCCTTTTCTTTAAGAAAAAGAAACCCTTTTTGAACTCGCGAGTTACTGTTTATTAAATAAACATGCGGCTTGTAAACTGCTGCTGAACAGTAATAAAATACAAATAGCGGCAACAAACAACACATAACAAATAAATAAACAAATAAATAAATAAACTTTCTTTTTACGAGGGTTGCACGTAACAGTCTTTCGACTGACAAACCTGTGGCCCTCGGTTTCACGATCGAATTGGAATTTAGAAGTGTTGCCTCTTGTGGAGGGAGGAAAACCTGAGCACCCGGGGAAAAACCCTTTGTTGAAAGCATGTAGGTCTTGACTCTTCTCGTGCTCTTCTCTTCTTACTAGCATTGTAAGAAGAATCGTAAGAACTGTCTTTACGTTTCGATACAAGACTTCATTCGTGGTCTCGATGGTCTCCACCAGACCATTGGATTTCTCCACAGTATATGCCCACTTTGTCTTTCATCATATAACTTCATTGTCATAGACCACCTTGTCAGAAAGATCGTGGATCTTATGTAATGAGGAAAATCAGTGTAATTCCGTGATTTCAGAGAAACAAAGTTTATTGTTATTATTATTATTATTATTATGATGCCAACATTTAGACTTTAATACATAACGTTATATTAGCATCATCAACAAAGTAATCAGCACGTCTTTACCATTAATTGGCCGGACAGGGGGATCGAGTGAATGCCAACCCCCGACCCCCTTGAAAATGGAGAAATCCAAGATGGTGGACTCATGATCAAGATGACGGCTCTAATGATATCATATGTCACTCAGCCAACAAAAATCTTGTGATCTTGTAGAGTAACCAAAGGGTTTTTCACTCAATCCAAAATAACTTCACTGGGCATCCCTCCCCCTTGTATCACGTGAAGCCGGGTATGAATTTACTTTTACGTCCGAGGGTTATCAACTTACTGTTTTATTTCGCTAACAAATGTAACGGTACGTTTTCCATTGTGGGTGTATGGAGAAACGGGCGAACTCTGAACTTGAGATAATGAGACGACTGCGATGATAATTCAGGGAGTGCGCAGGAAGAATTTGAGTGTGTGTGTGGGGGGGGGGGGGAGGGGGCTTAAAGTCGAACGTAGAAGCGTGAGCCAACTAGGGGAGGGGGTCCGGGAGCATGCTCCTCCGGGAAGTTTTCAATTTCTCTTAGATACCGGAACATACGCTTAAGTAATAATTTTATAAAAGTATTTCTCTTGTTAAAACGAAAAAACGATGCGATAAGGAGACGTTTCTCCACAAAACGTTCGATATAATTACTCACTGAATTAGATCAAGACACGAACCATTCTCACCATGTTGAAGAGATGTTACCAGAACGAATAAAGACAGAAAAGACAATTTCACTGTCGTTGTTAGAAAATGAATTACCTTTAGCATGAGCTCGAAAACAAACAGTATTGCCTTATAAACTTAAACCACTGTTGTTCGGATCGAAACTGACCAATGATGAAACACGCTTTTCTTCATGAGAAGTCCACTCACCCTTTAAAAGCCTGTTGTTAATTAAGGGAATGATCCTGTAGTAACCTAACATTTTTCGATTATAACTAAAAACCTTAAAGACAGTTGTCCGCATTTTCGTGTTTTTTTGTATCTAAGTTGAAGGTGAGTCTATTTTGGCAATAGTATTTGCTGTTAATTTCGTCCTTTACAAACTAAATCAATGATATGGCGACCAGAAACGATTTTTTTGCAGAAATTTTTATTTTCTTTTTAAATTTATTATATATTTTTTGGTCACTTTTGTTAAATGTAATAAAGAAATTTAATCGAAAAAGTATAACAAGTGCATTTGCTTAAGGGGGCGAATTTTATACGAGTTACAAAACCCTTAAACTTGTCTCGAAAAAGCAAGACAGATATAACGAGTGAACTGGCTTTGTGTCATGATACTTCGTTAGGGTTTATAAAATTTGTTCTCTTCGCGCTCTCTGAGCTCGACTTTTAGGCAAGTCTGATATTTCGTATGAGAACACACGCACAACCAGGAGACAGTATTCAGAGAGCTTTTTGAACTGGTCTGGTAATACTATTTCCCCATGGGGCACTTTCAGTAGCTCCAGTCCAACTTTTATGCCGTTTTTTTTTTCTCACAGTTTCGCGCTATTTTTTTAGCCGCATTTTCGCGTTTCCCTCGCCCTACTAACTGCCTCTGGGTATCTTAGGATGGACTACATCGTAAGGATTTCGTAAAAACAATTAATTTTCGTCAGAGAGTTCACAGTTTGTATTTGTTACAGTTACAGTACAATTACACGATGTTTTGTTGCCGTTAAAACGTTTGACTCCGTTTTTGTGTCGATAAAACATGTATCCGTGACTTAAGGACAATTTGGCCTGTCCCCTTGGTGTCCTTATTAACACATTCCACTGTATTTGACTCCGGCCGGATTTTTCACAATGCCCCTTTATTAGTAGACTTAGTAGAGCGACTTAAATTTGTAAGCAGTTTTCGTGATGGTAAACATTCAGTTTTCATGCGCTCTTGGTGATCTGTGTCGATTGAATAGGCTGGCGGAATACACGATTTGAAATAGTGGTTGGGACAGACAAAGTTTGCATCTCCGTTTTTCTTCTTTTTATTGCTGGTGTTTATGCACTTCGTAGGTTACTCGCAATTAGAAATTAGAAACGACAAAGGGAGAACAGAACACCAATGTTCTATTTTTTTGTGTGTGTTTTCTTTTTTAATTAGTTCGCAAACATAACAGCGCGCGTGAAGGTGGCCGGGTGGTGACGCACGGTTCCGTATGTTTAGCGGGTTTCATTGCTGTTCGAACTTTCGTGGTACTTGTTCGGAGAAGAAACATTTCTATATATAAGGATTATCTTTTTCACGAAAAATGCATTTCCTTTTTTTCTCTACAAAAGTTGACAGCACGCGTTGACTAGGCGATGACGAAAGGTTTTTTTTCCTACAGTTTTATTCAACTCTATTCGCTTGAAGAGGCGATTTCTTTTTTCGATTTCACAACCTTGTCAAATGTATAACCGCAAGCGCATCCTTATTGGCTGAAGTCGATAATTTCATTAATCATTGTGCGCCCGCTTTGGAATTGACTCGTGATATCGTATCCCGCTCAACGCTACACATTTATGCAAATCCTTTTAATCTTTCGTCCGTTGTCCAGACCATGACCCAACTAATACTGTGCCAGTTTAATGGGCCGAATTTCTTGTACAATTCCAATCAGGTTCCATTCAGACCTGTCTTTATAACAAAAACCTTTTGATAAGGAAACAACGAACGTGACCAGGACCTGGTTGTATAAAGTGTCTTTGTTTACACAACCTTGACAGTGATGTCTTCAAACAAAAGCCAATTGTTTGAAAACAACAGTTTCTTTCATGCTGATGGAACTTGTACCGGAAATCCCCAGGAATAACCACGGCTGCCTCCTTAAAAGTACCACGATCAATTGCTTCCAACAGTTCCTAGGTACTCATTTCTTAGCAAGGACTGCTTTCACTGCCGAGCCTCGAGCTGAGTTGAGCCTAGTCTAGAAAATGGACGATTTCTTTGACGAAGAAGAGATCAGTTGATCATGTTGATGTGAGTATAAGTAAAACAATCCAGCATTTGCTATTGCCGCAGTTAGGATGATGTTGGTGGTTTCTCGATATGAGAAACATTTCCCTGTTTCCTTTAGGAACAAAACGATGAAGAGCCAACATTTTTTATTGTTGACGGAGCCACGTATATCAAACGAAAAAAGGAACGAGTCATGTTTGGTGATTTTTATCTGAAATTCCTGGGCGAAATCGTGGAAAAAGGCCACTGGGTCTGCAGTTTCGGTGCGAGAGTGCTGGGAGTTCTCAAAGAAAGGTAAGAGTCATGCGAAGCGTCGCGGTAGTTTAAGCCAATTGTAGACGCCTTATTCTTCTTATAATGTAAGAAACATAAAAATATTAGTTATCTAAAAACGAGAAGCACCAAAGAAGCGTTAATAAGCCGAAAAGGAACAAGGATGCGCGAAGATGGAGAAGATCTGGACGGATTGCAAATGACTATCAAGAAGACCATGAAGTTCTAATCTAAGTAATCTACGCTCGAATTTTCTCTAGCTATGATGTATCTCTGAGTTTAAATCTTGCTACTTTTCGCCTACTTAGCTAGTTGCATACGTAAAAAAATCGTTAGGGCGCCAGGTAAATGTGCTTCGTATTGTTATTTTATTTTAACACCCTGGAGCTTCGCACAAATTATGACTTTTCACGACCACGTGCGTAAATCGCGTGAAAGCTGGGGAGGGCTAGTGACCTCGTCCTCGTACCCAGGGTTTTTGTTCCTAGGTACGAGACTGACTCGTTTCCCGAAATGCGCCCAATGGCGCCATTAAACGTATTGCCGATTTTGAGGATTTCAACTGGAAAATGAGTTTCACGATAATTGAAACAGAGTACGTGGCTCTTTCAAAGACGATATCATTGCTTAGAGGAGACCAGATTTTTTTTTTCCAAAGTCAGGACTTCAGTACGCCGGTAATTATGATGATTTAATAATGATGTTGAAGAATTTAGCTGAGATGCTGAGAATTTAGCTTATAGATTTGTTAAATTGGTATTTTTTTAGTTGAATAAGGACGCACAGGGCAAACTTTTGTTTGTTTTACGAAAAAATCTGTCGCCAGTTCCAGGTAATTTTTAGATCTGTACAGGCCCGCAAATGATCCTGGCCCGCAAATGATCCCGGGACCGCAAGTGATCCCAAATTGGACTGCAAATGATCCCAGTACCGGTACCGGAAATGATTCATGTAAATGATACAACAGAATACTTGGAATGGCGTGGACTTTATGAATAGTCCGTGGATGTATTTTTATAAAAGACAAGTGCCTCAGGCATAATCCAACGCAACGATAAAAAGCTGTGAAATAACAAAATAAACATGTGACTATCTAAGTTTTTCATTTAGAAAACGCACCTAAAAAATAAACATGAATCTTCGCAGACGCCCTTGCTGTCTAATAACCAACTTAGAATTTTTTTTCCTGTACAATCCGTCTAGGTAGACACAAGCCTTCTTTTCCTTGGAAGCGCACAAAATTTCTACGTGCAAATTTCAGAGATTATGACAGATTTGTAGTTTATTTTGAAATCGCTATTTGCCGGGGTGTTCTGGGGTGTTCCGGGTGGGTTCCGGGTTTTACAGACACCCTTTCCTTCGCAATTCGTTCGTGCAAATATTAAATGAAATACAGTAAACGGTTACAGCGTCTGTGGGTAGATTTACTTGCATACTGCGCGTGTAGAGCTGTCAACTTTTGCACGTGCAAATTTCTTACTGTCAATCTGTACTGAAAGCTTCGCGAAAATGAAGTCAGTTTTCTAGAGAATTTTCAGTTGCCTTTAAGCTCCAGAACACTGTGAAAATCCTGTGTCAGAATTTATTTCAGTGACTTGATAAAGACATTCAAAGAAAAAAATAACCCTCAGATTTCGAAAGAGAGTAGCTCAACATGATCAACATGATAGAAATCAGCAACAAAACACAACTTTCTCCCACACTTTTCGTCTAGACATTAACGACCTTCAGATTTGAATACGAGTACGAGACCGAGTACGCGTACGACTTTGGAATTTTGACACAATTATATCCCGAGGATCATTTGCGGTTCAATTTGGGGATCATTTCTGGTCCTGAGATCATCTGCGGTCCAATTTTGGGATCATTTCTGGTCCCGGGATCATTTGCGGGTCGGGATCATTTGCGGGCCTGTACAGATCTACCAAATTTTGTCAAGCTTACCAAACGTCAAAGGCACCATCGTTCTGCCTTGGAGCAGGACAAATTTTTGTTTCTAGCATCAAAGCTTACAAATTTTTTAATTAACATGACTTAAATAAAGAAAAGAAAATGTCAAACAAGTATGTTTGATCTCGCTTTTCAAGGCAGTTGTCAGCCAAAATATTTTATTTTTCTCAACAATAAATTGAGCTATGAACATGGAGGACAGCAGAGATATATAAATGAAAATCAACGCACACAACAAATATTTACGGCTTGCAGCACTCCTGACTTGGCCCATGATAGTGTGGCGAGTCAAGTCTATTAAATTCTACTAAAAGCGAAAAATACGGCTCTTATTGGCCGGAACTTAACATTCTTTTCAGCAGACGGAAAGATATCGAAGGTGCACAGTTTTAAAATGATTGACACTTTGTGGTTATTAAATAATTTGATGCTTTCAAGCGCGTCCATGATTGCCATTAATTCAAAATTTTGTTTTTGTCAAGACAAAGACCGTCATCCTCAGGGGGGGAGGGGGTAGGGATAAAAAATGTACTGCCCCGATGCAAACTGATTCCTCTGGTAATTGGTTTGTAATATATTTCTTTTAAGAGTTTTAGGAACCAGGCTATACCTCCCCATCCAAGTCATACATATAGAGAGTGGGGGTTAGTTTTTTACTGCTTAGCAAGTGAGTATCTTTGGCTTTAATTTTTTTTTTCGTGTGGGAGCCCCCATCCCCAGGGCTCTAGTGAATGTAGTGTGCAATGAAGAGGAAAATAACTTAATACAGAGTCAGCGGTTTCTCTGATAGTCAATTATTGCTTAAATGAGGCCAATGTTTATGTCTATTTATTAATAGCAAATATATCTTCGATGAGTGGTCAAACCCTTTTCATTAATCTTGCAGGAGAATAGCTATTCCAGCATCCACTTTTGACAGCAAGCAAACGTTTCTTGAAAACACACGAAAAAGCTTTGGAGGGGGCACTTTTAACATAAGTGAGGCAGGCCTTCTTGAACCGTATTACAGTTTCCTTAAAGACGAATATTCTCATGTTCGGCCTCGAGCGTTTTATGCTGCTGAATGCGTTGGTCTACAAAAGGCCATGGATCACCAAACTGATTATTGGTGCTTGTCCAGTGAGGTAGGTCAAAACCATTATCGATTAAAACTAAACTTATTTATAATGAAGGTGTGATGGCCTAATGGTTAGCGCGTTTGACACCGAGTCAAACGGCCCCGGGTTCGAGGCCAGGCCGGGGTGCTGCGTTGTGTTCTTGGGCAGGATACTTTACTCTAAAGTGCCTCTCTTCACCCAGGTGTATAAATGGGTACTGGCGAATTTACTGCTGGGGGGTAACCCTGCGATGGACTAGCATCCCATCCAGGGGGGAGTAGCAATACTCCTAGTCCCTTAATGGTACAGAAACGGGGATAAGCTCCGGCTCTATGGGCCACTTAGACTCGGACAGACTTGTTTTACCTTTTATTTATAATGACTGTACTGATCATAGTAATTTGTTAAATTATCATCATCATCATTTTGATTTATAATGATTATAATAATGATAGTGATTTTAAAACTTACAAGAACATGAATGATAGATAGTGCCTCTACAGGATGAAGTATGTCTTTATAGTATTATTTTAAAAGTTTTGCCTTTGCATTTATTTGGAATCTATTCCATTTAAACAGGTTCACATACAAAGGAAACAAATGTTGTCCAAGGAGGAGCAATCATTCTTCTTCTTGGACGAAAAAAAAAGGCTTATGAAGTATGTGTTCAGCGGCGCCTTTTTCAAGACAGGCAATATTTACTTGGCGTATGCAAGAGGTAAATATCCTAACCTATTACTTATCATTTATTTATTCGGTATTAAGTTATTCAGTTGTAATCATGCTTAAATAAACATCTTCTCTTAACCTATGGAAAAGAAATTGGCAAAATTTATGTGGAATCTGTGTGGCAAATATGTGGCAAATATGCCACATTTGATAAATTAGAATTTGCGAAAACCAAACACATTACTTTAATCATGATCATGAAGTAAGTTGTGAGAATCATGTGATGTTCTATTTATTATTTTACTATGTACTGCTAATGACAATGACTAGAGTGACAGTTTTATAATTTGCTTAAAAAACTCATTAATAATTCATAAAGAAATTACAAAAGAAATTAATGTTTAATGACTGTCTTTATATCTGATTAAGACACGGTGAAACTTTACATCCAATTTTCTAGGCCAAAATAACCACAAATGTAAATATTAGTGCAAGAATGAGTTGATCTACATCATTCAGAAGATTTTTAAGCTGTTCAATAAATTCGCAGTTTAGAACCTGTAAGGCTAAAATTTGAATGTTGTTGGCGTTAGCTAAAACTAGTTAATTATTGTTAGTCGCGTTGCATCATTTCATTCCCCGTAGGCTCGGATGTCATATTCCTCGTGCTCGGTGTTAGTCGAATCTTGTCTAGTCGAATCTTGTCAAATCCTTTCGCTTCTCGTCTGAGTTTGATTTCCTTCTCGGGAGCTAAGTCTTCGTTATGTCACACAAAAAGTCAAGCAGGATTAGCCGACCTCCTCGCAGGCCCTTGGACGATGACTACACTTGGGAATCTTTAGGCGCTCTAACCGCCGATTTGGCCGGAATGTCCGCCGATATGGCTGAGTTAGGTCGTCGTCCTTCTCCTTCGTTGGTGCCTTCTAAAGACTCAGTTCCCCAATACGGAGCTTCTCCGCCGCCGCCGCCTCGGGACACAAATTCCGTGCCCGACGTCGAGTTGCAAAACCTCGCACAAGCAGCACAAGCCGCCTCACCAAATCCACCGCAAGATCTCGACTTTCGTCGTCTTTTGCTTGCCAAAGAGACGCAGATGATTGAGGTGGAAAAGCTTAAGCTACAACTGGAGCTGGCCAGGATTCAGGCCTCGTCGATTTCCACGACTCCTGACGAATCCACTCCAGGCAAACCGCACGAACAAGCAAAATCTTTGGGAGACCTTCGCACCCCGCAGCGAACACTCTACCCGCAACAATGGCCGCACATTCTGGCACCAGGTGAGCCCAAGCTTTATAATGAATTAACACTCGCAGAGTTCACCGCCGGCTACCTCGCCATCGTCGAAAAATGCCCAGATGCAACGCAAAAATCTCTCTTTTTGCATCACCTACACGATTTAATGAGCCTCGCGTGTACTTATCAATGGTCAGCGGTCCGCGCGTTTCATTATAAAGTCCTGCGCACTTTGGAGCTGGGTCTCGCGAAGTGGGGCGACTCCTTTGACGGTTTCAAACAGCCCTTTTTTATCCCTACGAACCTTCTTCCGTCTGTGGGTTCGCCAAGCAACGAAAAAGCGGCCGAGAAAGCGCGCCGTGTAAACAGCCAACGCCCTCCTGCCTCCAAGCAGCCCTCACGCCACCAGATCTGCGACGACTGGTCGTGGCATGACGACTGCAGCAATGAGGCGTGCGCTAAACTACACATCTGCATCGTCTGCAAGCGGCCCGACCATCAAGCCAGACACTGTCCTAAGCGTAGGTTCGACATCCCTACTCGTCGCCAGGACCCCTCGCCGCCATCAAGCTGACTAACTGAGCCGAAAACTGTTCCCGCTTCCGTCCTAACCCCGCCCTCAGTCACCGCATCTTCGCACCCCCCTGTCGTCACCCCGTCCAACCATTTTCAAAATAGATACCATTCGCAGTTCATGTTTTATCAAGTCTAAAACACTCGGCTGCGCCTTGTGTTTCAAACTTGATATAACACTGCTGCTCATTTATTAAACATTACTTAAAGTGCCTATGAAGTAAGAATTAATTGATGCTTATTTGAAAGGCTTTTACAAATAAAGAAGAATGGTGTTTAATAACAAAACGTAAATATCTCTAAAACAAAAAAGATATTGCAAAGCGAAAAATGCCATTCTTCTTTATTTTGAAAAGCTTTTAAACAAAACAGCAGTTATTTTTTACTTCATAGGCACTTAAATCTCAAATCAGCCTGCAAGTGACAAAATACAGCAACCGTTAATAGTCATTTAAAATCAAAGCTTTTCATATACATGTAATAATGATGACGATGATGACAATAATTATCTTGATGATGTAAGCACTGATTATAGTTTTAATTTTTGATTTCCTTTGTCATAGATTTATTGAGTGTTGTGTAGCGTTTGGGGTTAATGAATTATCTGTAAAGCTTGCTACAGCATTTGTGCTTTTGAGGCTCTTACGAATCAGAGATGAGGAGTCTTGGAGTAAGTAAAAGATCATATGTAACTAGTTAGTACTAGACCTCCTTTAAAAATTTATGAAGCTGACTTTTTATCTATTGTCTCTGTTCCACTGTTTAGATGAAAGTGCAATTGCTCTTCTGTATTCACCTATCGAGGAATGCAATGTGGGGAAGTCGCTTACCATGGACATCCTGGCAAAGAGTCAGGGTGTTCAAAACAGGCGACACCCCACAATGCTTGCTGGAGGCGACCAGAATCAAAGTGGATCTTCACTGTAAGCTATTATGTTATTTCAACTTTTTTCCCTAAACATTTGCATTGCCTGTTGAAAGTGTAAAGTACATTTGACTTAAAATATGATTATGAAGATTATGATTATGATTATAAGCGAGAAATGTCGACAGTTACTGGTGATAATAGTTTGTAGCTATCCTAAAAAAGAAGAGAAAAATGAACAGAGAAAATGTTTAATTTTACAATATGTTTTCTTCTGCTGCAGGCCTCTTATAATAGACACCATGACCAACGCCAACCTTGTGGTCATGGTGGATGATCCAATCATTTCAAGAAATATGGGCGAGATGCTGTTGCAAGTCCAAAGCGGACTTACAATGGGCTCCAGGACAGGCGGAGTGTCAACTTCACCTGGAGGAAGTGTTCTATTAACTTCTAACAGTAATGTTGTCACAAGGTGAGTTTTAAACTAGTAATTGATTTTTCTTTATTCTCTTAAGAACGACTGATGTGCAGGTTATGAGGTACGACAAGTCCATTAATACTTGCTTTCCTTTTCATCACAGAGCAGATGGAAGGGTACTGGTTTTTCAGTACTCAAAAAGCAATTTCTCAGTGCAAGACGAAAAGAGGCTAGAGGAGGGTGTAAAGTCCATTGCAGCTGAGCATACGGTACTGCCCAATGATTGCTCACAATTTTCTCTTTCTTAAATGTGTGTATTGTTAAACATTATTTTGGCACTTTCCTGATTGCGAAGACAAGTTTAACGCTAAAATAGCCCAAAAATCCCCCTTAAATCAGACAAATCCCTGGAAAGTTGAAATAATTTGACAAAAACCTTCAAATTAATGTGGGCCATGCATGGGCACGGGTCAAGGACTTTATTTATGAAGTAAGAGTCATGGTGGCATTATCACTTCCTAGGGCTTCCTTTTGGCTTGGGTCATAACATTCAAAGAAACTTGGCAAGACAACTTTCCATCCCTTTGTGACAACATTTTGACGGACCTCAGGGAGGCCCTTCCGCACATGCAACCGCGCTGGTGCAAAGGAATGGCTGCAGTCCTTGCAACCCATGCCATTGTGAGTACAATAAAAGTTGAAGTGTAACTAAATCGATACGTAAAATGATGTGAAATTCAGAAAGATGATTGAAGCTAGCCTTAAATTTACAGCAAAAAAATACTTTTTTTAATGGGTGGCAATAAAGAGGCCTTCCAAGGGGGGGTAGCCGTGTCGCAATGTCGCATGTTTCTGAGAACCCATGTCGCCTAGCTAACAGCGGTAAATGTCGCTGTCGCTTTTTACCCCATTTTTTTGCTGTCGCATTATGTCGCTGTCGCAATTTTCAGTGCTTTAATGATGTCGCTTGTCGCTTTTAAAATGTTCCGTGTCGCCAGTTTTCAGGGTCATGTCGCTTGTCGCTTTTACCCCTTGGAAGGCCTAAAAAAAAATCCATGTTCTAAACGAATTCGTAAAATCGATTGAATAACAAAAAATACGCAGTCATCTGAAATAGTGTCCGAAAAAAAGTAAATGTAAAGTATTTGACTACTGGACAGGTTTAAATTAACCCAAAGGTAAATGGTTAATTTTAAAAATCGTTAATATAAGAGTCAGAGTGGATTAATTATAAGAGAATTTTACTGTAAAAACCCGTGAGTAAGAACCTAACATTTTAGAACCTGTTAGGCTAAAATTTTCAAAATAGATACCATTTGTATAAGAACCTATTTAGCCTAAAAGTTGGAAACAGGTTCTTAATGTCTAAAACTGTTAAAAATGTTAACTTAGAGGGTTGACCTTGTTTCAATTTTAAATATGAAATTCCATTTTCCATTAATTTTGTTTGTTTTATTGCAACCGCTTTCTGCTTTTTGTGCATCAGATATACAAATATTAAAAGAACAAAACTTTAATAATCATAATTTCAGTTTCATGGCATGGTTGGCATTATTCCTTTCCTTGGATCAACCATCATCGAGGTGATCCGAAACAACAATGAGGAAGTGCAAGAAGATGTGATGGTCAGGCTTCAAAGGAGCATTGTCTCCAAATTAGACAGTGACAGCAATAATGTATGTAAAAAGTTAAATTGTCAGTGGCATTTTGTCCGTGGAATATGCAAGACTGTTCGTCCATGGACATTATCAGTGTTCCAGCAAGTGAACTGTTTTTTGAGATCAGATAATTATGCAGGCTTCTGACAAGGAACACATGATGTTCGAGGACAAATATTCCAGGATATTTCAACTCCAAATTGAGGGCTTAGTCCTAACTATCCTTAAATGTCATTCAACTATCCTTAGTGATTTCTGGCCCAATTCCTTACACGACTAGCTTGCATCCAACATTACATGGACACACTGCTTCTGCTAGTTGATTTTAATTCTTAATTGTATTAAAAAAAATTGAAATGGTCTAGTATCACCAGAAGTAAAATGTGTTGTAGAGTTATAAATGTGATGATCTCAACATTAAGATTTAAAGGCGAATCACAAAAGGTTGGAGTTAACACTACTTAGAGTTACTGAGGGTTTGAGTTATCTGGATTCAATTGTAAGACATCTCTTTGCATACTTCAAGGTATCATCTTGGCTAAACCCAAGTGTCAATGTACCTGTAAAAGGAAACATGGTACCATGCAAGGATATTGAATAAATTTAGTATTAAGTGAAACACTTGCCTCATTCTTTTACATTCTAAGATCTCGGCAATAGAAGTAGAAGTGGTTCCCCCTTTTTTTTAAATTCCTAGAAGCCAAATCCATACTTTCCCTTAACATTTTTGACTACTGAGAACTCTTACCATAAAATAACCATCATTGGGTTCTCATACTCCTTTGTTTACAACTACCCACTTCCTTTAAAAATGCTACTTTTTGATTTGCATAATAAAGAAGTTTCAGTTATTTTGTCACGACAGGCTCTTTGACATGGCCGTCTTAAAAGTTTTAGTACTAGCTAGGCAAGAAACACATTCCTATTATTTTACCGGAATACCAACAGTCAAGTTGATCATCCTTCAACCACCTTGGTAAGTTTAACCATGTTAGACTTTGTTGTGTTTTCTCAGAATAAGGGTATTTCGGTTGGACAGACTGGCTGGAAATTAATTTCAAATGACTGGCTTTCACTAGTCTGTCACTGTTTTATTTTTAGGACTTTAAGTCCTCCTAGCTGCCAGTAACTATTCAGCGCAAATTCTGCAAGATATTCCCTACGATGAGCAGTTTTAATCTAATGAAAACTGCAATTTATCTTTTCGATACAGTTTGCCGCTTTAGCAGCAAGCGAATTCTTGTCACGCAAATGTAAGCGAGTGGAAACAGATGTTTGTTTTTAAGAACGCTTAAAGTACCACGAATGTTAACTTTTCAAGATAATAAGTTAATTTCCTTGCTATAAAACATGTTATTTTGCAGTACAAGGAGGGAAATACTCAAATACGACCCTTGTGTGACGAACAGATGATTGCATTGACTTTGCGACCTGTGGTTGAGATGTGATTTATTCGGTGTCGGATAACGAAAGCTAGAATCAAAGCTTCTTCTTTTAGCATCTATTTTACAATGAATACCCAAAGGTAGGATGTTTTTTCATCAAAATAAAAAGTATTTTAAGTTACAATGTGTATGATGTCTGATATTGAACTGCAGAAGGTTTTCTGAGCTGATTTTTGATTGATGTTGGGTTTATTTATAGTGACGTTTGTTTGCAGTACAAATTGGTCGCGTTGCCAAAATTGACTCATCGTTTCCGTCTCTCAACGGGACACTTTTGTTGGGCCGCGAAAGAAATTTTCACACAGCATAATATGAAGTATAAGCTTAACGACCATCATAGTTTCGGCTTGAAATTCAATGTACCAGTGGGCTTTCTATGGTTTACAAATTAGCTAAAATTTGCTTATCCACTGAAGCGCTTAGAGCGGGGTAGATTAAACAGCTACAAAGATATAAAATTTAAAAGCTTTTCAACAATAAACTACAGTTTTGGAAAGAGCAGGAATGGTGTTATGATTTGTTTAAAGTACATCGGTAAACATTATACCGCGTTTAGCTGTACGAGCGAAAAGAAAATGCACCATTTTACCCTTTTTTTGATGGCGGCGGGAAGCCAAAATGGCGATTTTCAGACTTTCCTCGATTTTGAAAAAACTAAAGCGCTTTAGGAACTTTTAATTGTATTTTCGAAAATAACTTACTAAAGGGTTTATTTAGGCAAAATATGAAGAAATCGAAAATTTCACAACGGGCGCCGAGTTTTCGATATTTACAGACACTGGCTCTTAATAGATCTACACAATACTAACAGGCAAGTTATAGTTTCAATATAGTGGACCTCTAAAGTTTGTAAGAAGACAGCAAATGGTCCAAATTTGGTTTACTGAACCAGCCAACGAAAGCGGCAAGACTTTGTCAAAAATTTGATATTATTTGATTCTTCTGATTGCTCGCTCAACATGAATACGAAGGCGGGCAATCTGTTGTGTTTCTGTTACTTCTTTGGAGGTGAACTGCAAAGACCTTGTTTTAGACAAGAAAGGAGGGATTGTCAATGTAGCTTTTTTCGGTTGTAATAAATCCTGAATCAGAAAACCCTGATCTGCCATTACCTCGTCTCCTTCTTCGATTAGTGACAGAATTCCACTGCGTCTTGTTATCTCTTTGTCTGATACACTTCCCTGATATAGGGAACTTACAAATGTTACAGCACCATGAGGAGCAATACCAACAAGGCATTTTAAGGTGGTATGTGACTTGTATGCAGAGTAAAATTCTGAGTTCAGAACCTTTGAGCTAGGCCTTTGGACCTTGATTTCAGTGCAGTCTAGGATGACCCTTGTTTTAGGGTATATGGTTTTGAAGCACTTAGGCATACTATTTTTTATCTGAGCAGTTGTGGGCCAGATTGGCAATTGGCCAAGCATTGTATACAGAAAATTCGCCCGAGTTAAAATAATTCTGCTAACAGTACTTGTGCTAATATTAAATCTTACTCCCAAGTCTGTCTCAAGTAATCCTAATCTTAGTCTGATCATAAATTTAAAAAAATTGGTCATAGAGTGACACTGCAAAATTACCACTGCTACGCCTTCGCTAGTAGTTTTCTTTGCCTCGTCCACGCTGAATCTGTGACCGTTTTATCATAGTTTTCGCATATGGTTCAACCCAGTTATACAAGCTATCAAATCGTTCTTCTGATACAAAGCCAGTGTAAAATGTTAGCAATTCAGGATCCTTGGAAATATTTTCAGCTCCAAACCTGGATTCTTTGAAATGTTCCACTTGTTGCTCTAAATCTTCGATTTTGGCTTTAAGGATTCTAATTTGTTCCTCTGCACTCAGTTCGGCAGGCTGAATGTGTTCGTTTTCCAGTTCATCCGTAGCCATTTCTTCCATTGGCTCAGAACTAGCATTGGCTTCCTGCACTGCTGATTCAGTCACTTAGTCTAATTCGACATCCTGCCGGAATGAATCAACAAAAGATTGTCGTTGTTCCACCTGTGCTCGCTGTTCGTTCTTATTTTTAAAATTTTGTAGTTTATTTTGTGGGCGTTCTTGACTGGCCTTAGTCCATGCAAACTGTGATGGCACAGCTCCTGCTTTCAGACGTGTAAGCCCTGTTATAGTTTTATACATATCGCTTGGCTTGAAGCGAGCAGAACACACTAGAGTAGAGCCTTTCTTGATCTAGGAAACACGTTTCAAACTCCAAATTACGATGCTGATAACAAGGGCGAAACACATAGAATATTAATAACCAAAAGCGCTCGAATCTAATAATTTAGGTTCGATTATTTGACTGCATTTTCTCTGGATAACTATCGAGAAATTACTTCATGAATAAGAAGCGGGCTAACTAAGTCTTAAATCGAAAAACTCTCAATATCGGACAAACTAATAACTCGTGCGATTGACAGCTCGCTGGTCATGGCTTGTCACACTCACCTGAAAAAGTGGCCCTTCATCTCGCTTTATTGCGGCAATCCACTGGGATCTCTGTGTTTTGTTTCAGGGAAAGTTGAAAAAAGACAAATCCTCTCCCCTTTCGTTTCGTTTGTCGTTAGTACAGCAATTTACACAGCAGTGATCGTTAGCCATATTTGCGCGGTTTCTCCACTCAAAACCTTTGTAACACAACTCATGACAACATGCCCGTCCAACCTCGTTTTGGTGCGACACGCAATCCAAGATGGCGGAGCGTGATATCGGTGTATTCATATATGAACACCGTCAGTGGGCGGCCCATACTACACAGGTGAATTAGCCACTACCCTTTGCTGTTACCTGAAAAGTCGCATTCAAAAGGAAGCAAGGAACTCCCATCAAATGATGAATTAAGAAAACTGTTAAACAAAAGAGGTAAACATGAATACTTAAAATGTGTTCCAACTATTTTTATTCGACAACTAAAATGTGTTGACAACTTTCAGTGCTAGACAGAACTTTTCCGCTCACTACTGTCCAACGGAAATTTCTAAGGTGGCCCATAATGCATTGCAATATGTACACAGTGCTCATGTGCTTTTTGAGGTCTTGCAGTACTAGGAAATGGCCAGGATGGAAATAAAGAAAAAGGGGATTCTAACACCACCCCACCTATGTATTAGAGTGGAACGTGCAAAGGTTAACTTAGCCCGAGAATACTGGTGTCTTATCTGTCTGTGTTTTTTTTTTAATACCAAAGGTATTGCTGTTCACAAGCAGATCCACAACAAAAAACTATGCCGTGAAAATGCGTGGAAAAAGTGACAAGAAAATGCTAGCAACCGAGCTTAAGGCTCTAGAGCTTGGGAAAAATACTCCTTTTTGACAAAACTGTGCTCTTTCTTTTCTCTACGTATGGGTAACTGTGTTTAGTAACATTTGCCAGATAGAACTGCAACTGATATTTCATAATTGCTCATGTTTAGTTATCATTGACAATACCTTTAAAAAATGCTATTGTCGTAAGATGTACAAATAACAAAAGATGTACAAAAAGTGTTTCGAATGTTGTACTCGTGAAGCATACAGGACTCTTTTTCTTTATCAAAATGACAAATGAGAACAATGGTTTTTATTTAATTTTTATTCTTGAATATTTGTTTGAGCTGTAACAGAAAATTCAATCTAACATGAACAAGGTTTGAACATTCTTACTACCAAATTTAGAAAGAAACGTTCTCTTCCCAATTCAGCTAAACTTTGTTCTTCAACCTTTGGGTCGGAACACCTACATTATTTCCTGATCAGTAACTGGGAGAGGGGTAAGTTGTTCATGTCAATGGTGTGAACAACATTCTGTCCAATCTAGTGTAACCACTGACATTCCTTTTCCCTTGGGGGAACACATCACAGGACCACAGGACTAATTGTTTTTCAAAATCAGCGGGGGGATATAATTGAGTGGGTGGTTTTTGTTTGCCAGTCCAGGTCAGTCAGGGAGCAATGCATGCACCATCATTGTCATCTTAGTTGCTGTTAATTGTTTACTACCGACTGGCTGGGTTCTTCCTTCCCCTCAAAGCAATTTACCTCAACCATTTTTGTGCATGTACAAGAAAATAATGGTGCAAGGAAACATACTACATTAGCGGGTAAGGCACGCTCAACAAAAACTACAGTACCCCAGAAGACATTAGACACCCTAGCTTGCATTTCAATGGTGTTGCAAGATGTAGGGATAACTACCAATTTACGTCATTTCAACAGTTTGCTGCAGAATTTTCAGCTATTGTGAACACCCATCAAGAAAAATTGGCTGACGTCTTGATTCGTCTACCTGATAAGTCAGTGGTGCTCCTAATTGAGCAAAGAGGTCATTATTAAAGTCACCAGCACATGGAAGTAGGAGGTATTGTTGCAGCAGCTGGACCCCACAAAATCAAGGAAACGGTACTTTACTTCGCCGAAATGGCCAAGCGAGACTGGGGAGGAAATCCACTGCCTTTTTGATGTCTCTTTTGTTCAGCTAATCTAGATTGGGTCTCTCTCATTCCTCAGGTGGGTCTCTGTCTTTAAAGTCTTCCTGCTCCCCACTTGTGTTCCTTTTCTCTTGGAAATTTGTATTTTGCCATTTTGGTGAGTTTGTGTTAGGGGTTGACATATTATGCCGGGGGTAGTTTTGTGCATAATAAACAATAAATTAGAGCATCCATCATAATGTCAGCATAATATTGCATTTTGATGTATACTAGTTGTATTTTGTGACATTCCGAGTTTTTCTATTTATCTTTACAGCTACTTTTGGGTGCTTTTTAGTAACGCTAAAAAATTCCAAGCTCTTTTCTCGTTGTATGCCATTGTTGATATCCACCGTTCCAGGCTGTTTGTCTGTCTGTCTGTCTTTCTTTCTTTGTCCCTTCGTTCACTTCCTTCTTACTTACTCACTTTCTTTCTTTCTTTCTTTCTTAATTTCTTGTTCCTCCCACTTGGTCGCCTTCATTGGTTGTACTGTGTGGGTTGCCCATCGAGTGGGTGAGTGGGCCTTTTCGACTTCCTTGTGTTGACTCCTTTATTTTAGTATGTGCATTTCATCTTTCTTTTATTCTTTCTTTCTTGTTCCTCCCGCTTGGTCGCCTTAATTGGTTGCACTGTGGGTTGCCAATTAAGTGGGTCTTTTTTAGTTAGAATATATAACAGTTTAAGTGCAGTATAAGCAGTTTAATATTTTCCAACTCAAAACTTTAATAATTTTCATTTGATAATGGCGATAAGGATGACGCCAAAACGTTCTTGTGTTAATATTTCTTTTAAAACGTTTTCCGATGTCTTCTTTTTGTCTTTGTTGTTTAGTCTCCTTTATTGCCCCCCAAAGGGTTTTGGCCTCGATGAAATCTCGACTTGAACAAAGGCGAGGCGCGCAAGGCACTGTTGGGAAACTGCAATATTTACACAAGCTAAACGAAGTGAACTGCAGGTAAACGTTGGGTAAACGCTACAGTATGGTAAATGTTGTTTTAAATGGTGATTTGCCTTTCAAAAATTGTTTAACTGATCGTTTGATCCAGATTTCTATGATTTTTGCAATTCTGTTCGCAAAGCGGCTCCAATTTTGATCAACTGGTCGCCACTAACTGCACTATTTTAAAGTCATGTCTGCAAGAGTTACATGCGTGTGTCCATGCAAACAACAAAATCTAGAGTTTTTCGCAACAAAAAGCAAATGTATTGTTTATTTGAATAAAATTCTTGGCTGGAAAACCTTTTTTCTCGATTATTCTGTCCATTTTACATAAGTGCTGGTGGGATTTAAGAAGTAATGCAATGTTTTGTAAACACGGTCTAATTTACATAAACGAGTTGAAATTTGATATACAACAACCTGTGGGAATGGGAAATTTTAGCAATTTTCATTTTCATGGCTATTTTCTGCCTAATGCTTGATACGTAACCATGGTTTTCTATATCAGGATATTTTAAATTCAATTGAGTAGACAAAATTTATTTTATGGGAAACTCGCGAGTCAATGGGTTAGTAATTGTTGCGTTTCTGTACGTTTTAAAAATACATTTTCAGCTAGCTGTGCATGTCCTTTATGTTATTTGTATTTGTATTTCTTAAACTGAAGGGAAGTGAACGAGCAATGGATACACTAAATACAAAGCGCGAAACACAAATAGTCAAGCCCAGTGTAGTTGACATTCCCTGGGTAAACTCCTTCAACAAACTTTAATTGTTGCCTTGTTGCGTTCTTATAAACATGTTAAAAAACCGTTTCACTTGTGCAAGTCTTGACAGCAATATATGTTGTTATTTGTTTGTGCTTATTCTACCTTGACATTATTAATAAAATTATAGAAAAGCGGGGGCCGCTGTAGTGACAACTATTACTAGTTTTAGTATGTGCATTTTTCTTGGGCATTTCTTTAATTTATGTAAGGTTTACTTCTGTTATTTGCCAGTGTTAAACGTTATTTTGGTATTTCAGTTTTCGTCACAACACCATTGTGATGGCCAGTTTCTCATACACTAATGCTGGAACAGAGATTGTTACCAACTTTTCCTCTCTCACCTATCCACACCAACGTAATCCTTAACCTGATGCTACTGAGTCCGATCAAGCGGGCTGTCATTAATGTTGGTCAGTTTTGTAAATCGTAAATGAACGTTAGCCTAATGCTTTTTTCAGTATTCATAGGCAAGCTGACCTTGAGAGTCTCACAAGTGTTGTGTGGAACTTTTGTAATGGTTGAAGTCAACATCTGTAGATTCTGAAAAAAGTTGCCTTGCCACTTGAAATATTGCTAGAGTGACATTAAATGAATCGACTTTTTGTGATGGGGGTGGCATTAAATTAAACAGTCTTTCAACTGATAAACCTGTGGCCCTCGGATTTTAGATTGAATTGGAATTTGGAAATGTTGGTTTTTGGAGAGGGAGGAAAAAGGATGCGGATCTAAAAAGACCCGCAGAACAAGGACGAGAACCAACAAAAAACTCAACCCACATGATGCTGGGTCCGGGAATGGAACCCCTGACCACACTGGTGGGAGGCGAGTGCTCTCACCACTGCGCCATCCTCGTGTTCCTGGAAAATTTTCAGTAAAACCAGCCTTATTTTCATGAAAAATATTGTCAGTTGAAAATGTTCCTTTAAGGAGGGCTTGGAGAAATCCAGAAGATCCTTAAAATAGAGAGACAAGGCATGAAATCAAATAGCATACTGATGTATTCACAAGGTTTCAGTGTTTACAGTGTGCAATATGGTAATGGAACAATGATTATGTTCTAATAATAAGAGTTAGACCTTAACAGAGCTTAATGGTTTATTTCCCTGCACTTTAAAGGAAAGGGAATAATAAGGCTGCATTTCTTTCACCTGCACAGAAGAACACAGGAGAAGTTCTTCTACTCTTACCGTAAGTCATCTGGGTTATTAAAGAAATGAAAAGTTGCAAAGTTAGGTCATTATGTATTTGAAGTTTTTAAAATGACAATGGTTCCATTATACAATTCAAAACTCCTCCCTTGAGTAACCTCTATTTGCTTCTGAAATACAATCAGTGCCAGGGGAAAATCTGAAATAAGAATTCCGCATTAACGAATCACAAGAGCAGAGACGCAATTTACTTTGCATTTTTAAAACAGATAGTAATAGTGCACTGGAAAACGCTCTCTCCTCACGTGAGGGATGCTATACAGGATGTAATGATGTTATTTGGCGGAATTTTACTATTTTTATCCCGCACATCTCGACTAGCCATGCGACATGTTAGCATGTCAAATCAATTCAAAATTGACGATTTTTCGAAATTGGAATGCTACAACCATCAAGGCGTCCTAACTTTCAACATTATGCGACTAAATGTCAAAGATAGAATCGGGCATGGTAGTTTTGGTAAGGTGTTCACTGCAGACTTCAGTTTTACAAGCGAACATGCCGCCGAAACAGTAGTGGTAAAGAAGGCCATTGGCGCCTTAGATAGTGAGGAGAAAAAGCTTTTTCTCAAGCAAGTGGCTCTTGCTCAATAAGCTTAACCACTAAAATGTAGTCAGTTTGAAAGATGTTTGCTACACGCCCTGCGCCTTCATGATGGAGTACGTATGTTTTGGTTTCACTCCATTTGGAGATGATACACGAGTGAGCAGTTTAGGGGACCTATTGCTTCACAGCAATGCAAAATATAGCTGTGAAGGTTTCGAAAAGGTGGTTGCCTTCGCTGGATATCCTCATGTCACTGGAGTAGCACATAATGACCTGAAGCCTGCGAGCATTTTGGTGAGTAACCAACACTATTGTTTCTCCAACGACACTGAGATTACAAGACAGATTAGTTTGCACATGTTGTGTGTAAACACACAGACTTTGGAGAGAGTCGCTCAAGGTGTTTGCAAACGAACACTGTTTTGGCTTCGAAAACTGGACGGGGTGATAGGATGACTACGGTAAACACGTCCCCTGAAATTCTTGTTCATGGTGAAAGCAAATCCAGTTGCTTGGGATCACAATGTTTACAATGATTAATCCTTTTAGGAATAAGATCATCGCCAGAGCAACTTCACTTGCAAGAAGCTGTAACTAAGCGTTCTTTAACAGATGCAAAATACAACAAATTCAGCACGTTAGTGGTCCGGCCTTAAGGAAATATATCTTGGGTGTACAAACTTTGAACCAACTAAGAGACTTACCATTTTCGAAATCAAGAAGATTTTGAGTGGAGAATACAACTTTTCCAAAAACTGCGACCAGATTAAGTTAAATGTTACCCAGAGCACAACCACTGAGTTGAACGACCGTCAGGTTGCTTATAAACTGCAGTGTTCCCAGGAGAATCAGTTAGAGTCAATGGCACAAGCTAGTGTCGTTAGCAACGCGGCACCAATGCGTGTGCGTTTCTGTCTTTTAAGACTGCTGACAAAATCATTCATGGATTATACGGCAACTCCTCGAAAATCACCACCCTAGTTCCATCTATCACTGACGTCATTTGGTCTTTACCTGGACACGTCAATGGCAAAGGTGACATGACCAGATTTTTTGACGTTATGGAAGCCCATACAATCTTATCAAACGAAAAATTACTCAACTCAATATGACCTTTACGAAGAACCTCCGGCAGAATGAAGTTGCACAAAAAACTTTGTTTTCTTGGACAGACAGACTTTACTGCAGTATTTTCCAGTGTGCCATATGTTGTCACGCTGGGTCTTTGTTGGTGGGTAGAAACAACCCAATCAAACGAGGAAATCTCGCTGTCTCTGGCTTTAGTATAGAATAATAACAGCTAACACTCTAACATCAAACTCCTTGCCAAAGGCACGCCGGTTGACAGCAAACTTCCTGCTAAAAGCCTGCCTGTCACCAGTGAAGTTGACAAAACTCAGTTGTCTGTGGGAAACATCACTGCTATCCATTCGTCTGATATGGAATCCTCAACACAGGTTTCTTCAATTTCGGATTCAAACTTGCCTTTTCCTGACATATCTAAGTCGTTTTACAGTCGCCAAGGTAGGTGCTGGGGCAAGACACAAATCACAAGATAAGACCCGCGACGCTGCACTGGTGAAAAACAGAGAGGCTGGATTGAACTTATTTAAGAGAGGAAATGTAACTGGTTCTATGCGTGAAAACAATGGGCACTTTAGAGAGCAGCTGAAAGTTGAAAATAACAGGCAAGACGAGTCATTGAGGTGGCCGTTAAACTTGAATAATCCATGGTATTGTCGACTCGGGAAGCAGCTTCACTGTACGTCTCAGGAAGAAATAGTTTCTTAAGGTGAGAGAAACTTAACTATAAAATGGCTACAGAAGGGTAGCTAGGGATGACTTCTAACCGTCATATCTTGGGCTCCCTGTCTTCCCTGGGTTTGGTTTTTGACGATGATTGCTCTATTGAAGGCTGCTTTAAGACGGATTCCGCTCAACGTTCGAGCAATAAGTGCAAAAAATATTTACCAAAAACCTACTCATAGCACGGCAACATTTTAAATGCTATTTGAAACATCTCACTCTAGTTCACTTGCCCAAGTGACCCCGCAATGAAATTCTCAAGAAAATTAATTTCAAATCTCGTAAAAGTATGCTAAAAACGGGCGCCATTTTGTTTTGAACTGACATGAAGCGTCTTTTTAATTGAAATATTGATAACTTCAAATCCAATTTTCTCTCGCGGGGTCAGCTTGGGAGCAAAAGTAATGATAAGTTCTTCTTATCTGTTCTCAAAATGTGACAGTGCTGCAAGTATTTTTTTGGTAACTTAATTTTTGCACTTACTGCTCGAACGTTGAGCAGAAATCGTCTTAACTTTTTAGAGTCACGAGCATATTTGGTAAGTCACGTGACCAGATTATAAAAACCATTAAGAGGCAATGTCCACTAAGACTGAGCGAAATCGAAAATATGTGGCACATGATGAAAAATCAAAATTCTCCGTTTTTCGCCCAGAGATACCTTATGGTAGCTCTAGAAACGTGGTGGCATTTTTTGATGAGAAACTATTTTTAAACCTCCAAAAAATTTAAAAACCGTTACCGCACTACGTGTCTCTACACACACCCCGAATAAACGCGAATCATACCTTCTCGTAAACTTCGCTCTGTTTAATTCGCGTCATGGAACAATCCTGTTTTGAGCTTATAAATTTGCTGTTGAAGAGTTTACAAGTAATTTGAGGCAAATTATTCTTTTGTGGATCAATTTTCAAGGTCATGGCAGGCTGCTGAAAACCACTAAAACTCGCTTGCTTTGAATTCTCAATTTGGCACAGTTTTTCAAGAGAAAGTTTCCCTCCCCGGTAAAACACCGAATCACTTGAAATTCAGAATTCTTGAAAGAGGAAATGCCGTTCTTAAACCAGGTTTAAAAATTAGTTTCGGGCTCTTTATCAGCGCCGAGTACAAACGCTCTCAAAATCCCGATAATTACAACATTAACACGTCAACAATTGGCACATACCTACGACCAAATAACCGAAAATGTGGACATTTCTTCTATTTTGGTCGGTATTCGGTTGTAATCCACAGCAGAAAGGTAATGTCTAGCTCACCTGAATATGGTATTGTCTAAATATCAGGTTCTGTGCGTTCTCTTTCATAATAACCATCTTGGCGTCCGGGGTCAACAACATCACTGAAGCATCGCGTATTGGCAATCAACCCAAATGACTTATTTCCATCCCGCCTCCTTTTGTTAAAATGAAGAACCTTCAGGAATAAAATGATTTTGCCTTATTTGAACTTCAAAAGAGTTTTCTCCTATAAGACGTCTTTTCTTGATCTGTATTCGTTGTAAAATTTCGAAACGATAATTCCTTGCCGAAAGCTTACAAGCCTGTTTAGTTTGAGTCACGCAACAAAATGTCACGCACTTGATTTTACCTGACGTCGGGTTTGACTTGGAGGGGGAAATGCACAGGAAACAAAACAAAACAAAAAAACAACAAGCAAGCAAGCAAAAAACAAACAAACAAAAACAAAGCAATGAGAACTTTGAAAACCTGTGGACCCAAGGACCGATTACGGTCAACTGCCGCTTATAAGCCCTGGGCTTATACAACTTTGTAAGGGTTTTGGGTGGGCTTATAAACGGAGGGGCTTATATCTGGGGGGGGCTTCTAAGTTTCGAAATGAGCCACAGCAGTGTTGATCGAAATACGTTTTTAATTTACCAGTTTTCAATTAACCTTTGAAACGTCACAATAAATCGAATTCGTTTCAATTTTAATTTAACAACAAAATCAAAACTGTAACAACACGAACGTAACCGGAACGCAACAAAACAGAAGCTCAGAGTTCATCTTCGCAGTGTTTTGTGAGAGTGCTTAATATTAAGGAAACAGGGAAAACTAGAGGGCGACTTATATCCGGTGGAGCTTATACCGGATGTATTTTGTTGTTTACAGGTAGATGGGCCTATAACTGGGAGGTTGGGCTTATAAGTGGCAGTTAACGGTATTTATGTAATATATCAAACACGAGAAAGAGTGTTTCATCAGGATATCCAAACACCGAGAAGTGGGTTGAAAAAACGAGGCGCAGCCGAGTTTTTTTGACCGACTTCAAGGTGTTTGGATACCTGATGAAACACTCTTTCGAGTTTTTGATATGGCTTCTCAAACCATTCATAATTCTTGTAGAAATTCAAAGCAAAAGTGCGGGAAATTTTATGCTAATTAAGATCCGGTATCCAAACCACCGTCACGGTAGTGATTTCCTTTGTTTTCTCTTTATGAATTATTAATGAGTTTGAGAAGTATTTATCAGTATCATTAGAGGCAGTGAAGCCTTGCCAAAACCTTGCCTGTTGCTAGGGCTTTGAAAAAGAAATTATTATTAGGTCTCTATGCATTGGTCTTCAAAAATTGTTCAAGACAGGAGTGAGAATGTAAAAATGTATGTTGAGTTTACTCAAGACCAGGGGGTGTGGCCAGGGGTGCCGGAACCGTCCTTTTCGTTCTTTATAAGCTTATGAAACCATTTTATGGCAAACCTAGCGGATTACAATTTTATACATGAAACTCAAAATTAAGTTGAGTTTGAAACTCAACTCATGCTGAAACTCATCATGACAAGGAGTCCTAATGTTTAGGGCTCTTTGTCGCTTTCCGCCTGATCTTCTGAGCAGTGCAGGTGACGAAGGTGGAGAACCATCCTTGTGACGAATGGCTAACGCTCGAAACGTCAGCTTTCAATCTCTTCACGGTGGCTCAATTTACCTTATCAACTCAGTTGATAAATACAAAGTTTTGTGTTTCGCTTCCCCACCGATGCAGCACCACAGTTTCTCTAGAAACTAACCCCCTTTTTTGTCAAGAGACAGTTGGTTGTGCGATTTTTCTGCGTCTTCTCACGGCTGAGGAGAACGAGCTCGGTTTCGCTTAGAGCACTGCTATGGACGGTAGACTATCAGATGACAAGGCCTTAGATTTCAGCGCAGTTATTGGTCTTATAGGTCCCACGCCATATGCTCTTCATACACGGACGGATTCTTTCTTTAGAAAACTGTATATTCACACCATCGATCTTCCAAGTGGTAACTAAACGGCTTGCAATGGACGCGCACCGGATGACACTTAAGGATGGTTCTCCACCGGGATCTTGATATCGTGTCCGGAGTTTAGGAGGACAAATGTATCCGACTTAGTCTCCACCAGCCTTGCGGTCGCAGGCTCCCTTCCTTCCATGGGGAGGGAAGGGAGCCAAGAGTTTGAACACCACGCCCAGCTTTGCTCCTAGTACTCCTACGCAAACTATGGTAGCCCTGCAGGCCCTACAGTGGTAGCAGCCAGCGCTGTCTTGCCGGAAGCTGACTGTCTTCAGGGCTGGTATGGTAGTGTTAATCTGCTTAATGACCTCTGCCATCACAGCGAGGAATGCACGAAAGTGGGTATGAGAAAAAAGTGTACTTACCAGAGCCCACTGGAGGGAAGACACCGATGTGTTGCAAAATAGCTTTGGACTCCGAGTTGCCATTTCCACGGTCTGCTTTTCTCACTTTCCCGTTCCAGGCATACTTAGACAGCCCTGGTAGAACTCAACATGACCAAGTTCCCTCTGCGCTATTCCCAGACAAGAGCGATGGGCTGGGCAAATGGTCCATGTTAAGAATACTAATTAAAAATACTTTTGCGCGTGATAAAAGAAAATCAACGAAGCTCGACTTCTGAGTGGATATCGCTGATTCCAACACTGCAAGTGTGACCCGAAAAGTCTTTTTTCCAACTGGAACAGCAACTGCTTGTTCATATCGCTTGTAAGAGGCGCAAACGCCTGCAGCTAGTTTCGGAAAAGAATAAGTGACCTCTATTCGCAGCCAAGGGAGATAATGGTTTGATTGGCTATTGTACTCGGTGACAGGGATCCTGTCTGCGAGAACTCCAAAGAACCTATCCTTTTACAATGGTGCGATATAGAGGAAGCGCTCTACAACTGCTGCGTGTTAAATCTGGCGTTTTCCTTTTTTTTCTTTTTTTTTTAACGAAAATTATCAGTTTTTGAACATTTACTCAAAGCCGATCCGCACTTAAGACATTTTGCCTAGTTTCCAATAATGCCGCACCTGAAATTCTCACACGCCTGATTTCCAACAAGAAAATTATTTCAGCCAATGGCAGCTTCTCGAGGCGCCTTCTTCGACGTAACACTGGTGGCTTGAAAGTAATATTGAAATCCTTCACCGTGAAATTAATTAGACTTGAAAAGTCGAACTCTTGAAATTTGCTATTTTAGACTATCGGAAGCTAATACTTTCTGCTTCTAGTGAACACGTGTCAATTTTTTCCTCTCGCCAGAGCGTCACAAAATGTACATCTATGTAATCTGCAACTTCCTTTTCACAGGTCAGAATTGCGTAGTGAATAGTCCCGTCATATGTAGTATCACTCTATTTTACTAGTCGAAAGATATTTCAGGCATAACTTCGGCGGTGTAACATGACACCAAACAGGAGGACGGAATGTAAGTAAACAAACACAGTTGTAGCCAAGTGCTACGCATTGAAAACTTACGATTATAGAGAAAAGTGAACTTAAAATTTTCAGGAAACTTGTAAAAAACAAATGGATGCCTTCTTTGTTAGCCTTCGATATGCTTTAGTTTAAATCCTGGAAAAAAATTCAGCTATCTCTGCGGTTTGTTTTTACATTGAGGCAGTCCGGCATCTGGGATGAAAACGGGAAAGGATCATTCCGGTCGAGTTGCTGAAACAAACGCCATCACTATTTACATCGCCTTCTATCTTGTGTAATTTTTTTCATAGCTTAAGTTATTTCAGACGCCCTTATCTTTCGATTTTTTTCCCATTTTTGCAATCCATCACCAAAACCTATCCTGTGACTTGACCAGAACCCGTTGCGTGACAGACAAATTTAGTTAAATCAGACCATAATAACAGTGCGGTTTCTGAGATGAATGTTGAGATCACTGCAAAGTTATTTAGTTTCTTGAGGGAATTAACACTGGGAGATTTTAAAAATTCATTTGCCATTCGTTAAGGGATGCGAATGTGTTGGCGGAGTCGTTATTCATTAGTTGAAAGTCAATCTGGAGATACCAGGAGATAACGGTCGATTCCACGCGTCAAGGTGGCCCTTGGACAGTACACCTAAAACTTGACAAAACCTGGCATTTAGACAAAATCTTATTCAAGGTAAGCTAGATATGACCTTTATCCTGTACTTTTCATCCAAATACCAAAGGACACAAGGAAAAAATTCCAAGTTTTCGGCTATTCGGTCGGAGGCACGCGCCTATTGTTTGTACTGGTTGACAGGTTAATGTTGTGATTATCGGGATTTTGAGAGCGTTTGTACTCGGCGCTGATAAAAAGCCCGAAACTAATTTTTAAGCCTGATTTTAGAATGGTATTTCGTCTTTCAAGAATTCTGAATTTCAAGTGATTTGGTGTTTTACCGGGGAGGAAAACTTTCTCTTGAAAAACTGTGCCAAATTGAGAATTCAAAGCAAGCGAATTTTAGTGATTTTCAGCGGCTCGCCATGACCTTGAAAATTAATTCACAGATCTAAAACAGGACTCAATTAATTCCTACACACTTTAAAAGCAAACTTCCATGCTTAAAATGGGGGTTTTCTGGGGTGCAAATCAAACAGAGCGAAGTTTACGAGAAGGTATGATCACGTTTATTTCGCGTGTTTACAGGACACGTGTGGCGTAAACATGTTAAATTTTTTTTTCGGGCTTAAAAAAAAAATTTCAAGAAAAAAATTCCACCACGTTTCTTAGATTGCTGTAGGGTATCCGTGGAAAATTTATGAGGGAATTTTATTTTTCATCATGTGCCGCCACTCGCTCGATGTTAGTGGACATCCCCTCTTAAGACTCAGTCACCTTACATGTTACTCTAATAAAAACAATGCCTACGGCTAAACAGGCCTTCTGATGCAAAATCTGTAGTATGTATTTCTCGAGATTCATGTTATTGAAAAAGCTTCAACATCAGATAAATGTGACTTGAAGATAAGTCAAGTTACAGGGCAATTGACACCTACCAACTTTTGTCAAATTACTCAAATATAACCCAAATGTACATTTACAGTGTTGGTTGTCTGTCTGATGTACACGGCAGAGACTTGAATCAGATAACCCTGAGTATTCACTCATTAATTTCTCGATTTCATATTAAAATGAGAAGTTAATGAGAAGGTATGATTCTCTTTTATTTGGGTTGTTTATAGAGATACGAAGTGTGGTAAAGGTTTTTTAATTTTTTGGCAGTTAAATAATATTTTCTCAACAATAAATGACACCACGTTTCTAGAGCTACAATAGGGTATTTCTGGAGGAAAAACGGAGAAGTTTGATCTTTCGTCATGTACCACGTATTTTCACTTTCGCTCGGTCTTAATGGATATTGCCTCATACATTCTACAGTTGCTGTGGCGGCACTTGACTTCTGGTTTTGACTTGTTTGGGCCATACTTCTCCATTGAAAGTTCAATGACGTCAAATGTCTTGCATGAATTCATTATGCTATTCCTCATGGCTTTTGCACATGTATACAGAGATAATTGGTCCCGTTTAAATGTAAGACCAGCGAAGACAATGCAGGTATGCTTAGTGTCATGTGTAAATATAAAGTGATAAAAATGGGAAGACAATTTCAATGACTGGTATATTGTACATATTCACATTTCTACTACTTAAGCCTTAGCTGCTAGCTTTAGCCAGATTAGTTGGGACAGTTGCAATATTCTCTGCCCTCTCAATGTTGGTTTCTGAGATTGCATCAGAAAATCAAAAACTTCAACATTGGGAGGGAACGAGGGCAACTGTTAGCCTAAATATGGTACCGCCTGGAGTGCCCCCAACTTAACGTGACGAGAAATTGTAGCTGTCTTGAAAGTGACCTAACTATACCCAATATTGAACTCAATGCACAATATTTTACCCCACACCCTTGGCAAACGTGCCCTATTTGTTTGATATAACATTATCTTCTCAAGGAAGGCAACACTCAAAGAAGTGCCTAGAAATAGATTACGTGTATATATCAAATCACACTTTCATGATTATTTTTTCACTGTTTTCCAGCAACGGTTCGTGATTGCAGCTGTTAAGGATGTTGCCTCCAGTGGATCTGATGAAGAAGCAAGCACAAATACTGGGCAGTACTTAGAGGCCTGCAACCTTCACCTTGGGCAGGGAATGCTCAGTCATTGCAGAATCAACAAGAATAGCCCTGTCATGACCACCATAAGAAAGAGGATGGCCATTTTTTGAACAGTGGTGCGCTTATCATGAGGAAATAGTTAATTTCATTAGTAGAAAATTATGTGGACAGTTTAAAATGGCTATAACAGGTAAAACTAATCATTACTATATTTCAGATTATTTCAGTTTATTAAGAAAACTCAAAAACAGCTCGACAGAGAAGGTTTTTGGCTTGGCCAGTATGATAATGGCCGTGGGTCAATGTTCTTAGTTGAAACGGTTAAAAACAATAGGTAGTATCCGCTGACATCTTAACAAGCACAATTTTCATGGTTTGCATCACTGTTTTTGTGCCTAAACTGCTCAAGTGTGCATGTCACCACGGTGAAATTGTCAACAAACAGTGATGGTGTTTTCAGAACCTTGATATAGGAGGTTTCTCACTTAATACCAAAACATGTTGCTAAATATTCTAATTCATCAACCGATTCACAACGTAACAGAAACAATTCTTCTAACAGTTCTTGAAAGACAACTGAAGTAGCAAGTTGGCCTTTCGCCATTTTGCCAACCTCGGCAGAAGAAGTTGAGGAAGTCTGGAGATGAATATGCCCAGTCACAACCACGTGTCAATCAAAAATGGTTGAAAAAGTGTTCTATTCGGGACCTTCAACTGTTTCAACCAAATCTGGTTTTGGTTGAAACGGTTGATCCCAATAGAACATGACCTAAGTTAGACTATTATATGGGATTTACACTTTTTCCAAAAATAAATTGACTTTTCTGATTGGCTGTTTATCGGTTGGGATTTTTCATTATGGGCAGTTATAGTAATGCCATTTAATAAACTGCTTGCCTAACGTTCCTTGCTCTGAAGTATACTGCCATGGAATATTGGCCCTACATCATTTTTGCAGACTTTGCTGCCTCAACCTCAGGCCAAACTTGGGCTTCTAAAGTTAAGAACATTTTAATTTCAAGTTAAACAATAATCATCTTTGTACCAAATTAGTTTAAACCCTTGCCATAGCCGGTTAACATTAAACGTGTAACATACCCAAAAAATAAGTATTGCTTTTTTATCATTTGTTCTGCAGACCTTGGATCTTCTCCGTCTAGTTGTACATGGCCTTCTGTCCTTTTGCAATTGGTTCTTTGACAGTGTCACCAGATGGCAGATACTTCTTCTGTCCTCTGCAAGTAAATGGCAGTGCAATAGAATCCATATACAGTTTGCAAGTGGAGAGAATTTATCAGCACTCTCGTGTGGTCCTGCACTGGGAAACTGATAAGTGGGAAAGATTTAATCCAAAACAAATACTCTGAAAAGGGGTATAGGAATATGTGGGGCAAATGATTCTGGCTCCACAGCCAACATATCGATGCACAGCCAAAAATTGTCTAGTTCTCTTTGCATTTTTCCTTTTCTGACTAGTCGACAGTAGGGGATAGGCAAGGAGGCAATGCTTGCACCATCATCACTATCAAGTTTGGTGACCATTGCAACCAACAAAAGCTTGACATATTCCTTTGGAATCAGTTCGCAAATGTTCGGGTGGATTCATCTGTTAATGCCATTTGATGGAAATGCATATGATGAATAGTGTAATGATACTGCTGTCTACCTAGATACATAGGATGTTGTTAATGAAGTGAGTCGGGATTTTCATGTACAGTCAGCAAATCAGCTGCTTGGTTTCACTGGTGCCAGTGAATACAATAATTACGTGGACCACATCAGTGGTACCACGCATTCCTCAACTACTGACCTTTATGGTGTGCTCATAGGTTGTCAAAAACCTCTAGGGTTACTAGTTAAGACCAATGGCCTGTGTGCCATCATAGAAAGACATCAGCATGTCACGACAAACAGTGGTGGGATGATAACCATGGCAGACCATCTCAAGAAAGCCATTCATGAGTATTCCAAGTCTCATAGAAATCAGGGTTACAATCTAAAACAGGGCACATTAACATGGGTACAGTATGCCTAATTAGAGCCATTTTTACTTGGGTGTCGAAAGTCATTCATGTTTGTTTTGCTTTTGCATGAGTACTCTTTGTGATTAGCTTAAAAAAACTTGCTCCACTTTCTCAACCAATCAGAAGTAAAACCAAAAGCAATAGTGGCTTACTTGCGCACGCTTTCCTTTGCTTCGTGCCAGCTAACCCTGACTTGAAAGAGACAAATGATATGGAGATTGAAAAAGACAAGTGCAGAAACAGCGAGAGTGACAGCATTGCTGATATGGAGCTTCAAAGACACAAAAGCAGAATGACCATGGATGAAAGTTTCCAGATAAATATAACGACTGAAAATATTTCCTCCGTGAATCAAAAATAACTACATGGACTCCTTGCAACGATTTTAAGAATGGAAACCTGGGTTATGCCTTACAGAATGCTGGATAGATGATGAGGTGAGTTGCAAAGCAAATGAATTTAAAACCTCTGCCTTTCAATTTGTAGCTACCTAGTGGCCACTGATAAACCAAGTGCCTAATTTGAAGAAACAGAAAATTGTTTTGCAGAAACTAGTGACAACAAAACTTCCTGCAATCACGTCATGATCATCAATTGCTTTTTCTTCTCTAGCACGACAAAAGTGCATTGTGAAAAATAATCAGAGGGTTAAAAAATAAAAACCCCTTCCTCACTTGCTGGACAGGTAGGTATATTGGAGGGTTTATTTAATAATTAGCATTCAAAGGGAGAAACAATATCTCTGAGAGAGTAGCAAGAATTCTTTAGTAACTTTGTTCTTTCCTTTATATACATTGTTGGCCATTCATATATCGTTCGCATACAGTAGCTGGCCACTATCTGAGTGCCAGGTAAAAAAAGTTAGTTGAAGCTAGAAGGAAATACCCTGGACATGGCATTCTTAAGTCAGTACAAAATCTGCCATTTGCAACTATTGTTTTATTTTTCATAATTTTAGCTCTTTTTCTTTATCCCACAGATATATCCCAAAAATGATTGGATCAAAAATGAACAATGATCCATTTGTTCTTTTGATCAGGGACATAGACTGTATGTCAGGGTGCAGTGAAATGTGTTCCCAACTTGTGAAGACAATCTGCAAAAGGCTGACATAAAGGTCAAGAAACGCCCGATAATCTTCAGGTGGTGTTTGCTAATCTCTGATACCACGAAAGATAAAAATTATGGTTGTTCAAACAAAGTTTAACAAAAACGAGAAACGAGGTCTAAATCGATTTCAGTCCGGCATACCCAAATATGTAAGTCTCCTTCACCGTAATTAATGTCAAGCACGTATGTAGCACAGACTACAAGAACGTTTATTTTCTATTAATAACCCACTTGTTAACAGATGTAGATGTTTATTTGTATACCCTTAAACCACGGTCTAAGTTAGACCATTTAAATAATTGCCCCAATGTGTTGAAGGTTTCTTTCAATTTGTTGATAAAAGAACCTATGCAAAACTTATCCAGTGACGATGAAATAGGCTACACGTAATTACAATAACAGTTACACAAGTATCACATTAAAATTCAAAACTTGCTTTTAATAGAAGTGATGAATACATGAATATTATACATTACAACTGCGGGATGAAGAATTACATGTGAAGAGAACAATCACAGTTATAGATGCAACTTTTCCAGTTGCCAAAAGAAAGCCTGAAAAGTCTTGTACACTTTCACTAGCTTGCATGCAGCACATCCTCAATTCTTTGATTAGCAGTTTTTTTTTGCCTACTCGTTGATTTTCTTATGGCTGAAAATTCCGATGCTCCTAATAACAGTACCGACCTGGTTGCTAATAAGTAAGCACCCAAGTGCCCCGGCTGGAGGCTGAAAACTCCCATGCAATGAACACTCATTTGGTGGTCCTGGCCCTTACTGTACCAGGACGAAGGGCTGACGGTGAATCCACTGCCTCAAAACCAGAGGCCAAGCTATCGACCACACCCACAGTTAGAAGTTACAAAAAACCCAACCTGAGCGATACCTTCACTACCTCTACACCGGAAGCCAAGCTCTTGACCAAGTCCATGACCGGAAGTGGAAAAACACCTGAGCAGGGTGAAGAGGAAGCACAGCTGTTGGAGAACTTTAATATCTGAAGTTGGCTGAGGCGGCGATGGAGAAGCAACCTCGCATAATTAACCTTGAAAGGCTAGTGGCCGAAGCGGAACAACAACTGGCGTCCCTACAGCACACATGAAACTTAAGGTTACTCCAGACCTTCGCGGGTGTCCTCCCGTTTCCTCTGGGAAAAAAATCATATGCGCGCCATTTTGAAGGAAAGCACGGCAAACTATAATTATATTGTTGGAAAGCTTAATAATTGTAGATTTCGGAAAAAAATATGAATTGCCAGTTTTTTTTAATTCCACAAAAGAAAATTGCAAAAATGACCGCTAAAATGACTATGCGTCATTCAATTCAACAAATGAATTAATACGGTACCAAAATTCGGCAGATTTCTGTGAAATTTGGCCTGAACATTCCTTAGATGTTGTAAAACAAAAGTGTGTGGGGGATTTTTGAAATTTATAATATTTCACCCGTGGCGATCTTCAATGCAATGCCCATAGCGCTTTCTTTGCTGCTCGAACTTGACAAATTAATTAAAAAATAACCAGTCAGAATATCGAAAAATGCTGACACACTTTTGATGACTAATCCTTTGTGATTAACACTTTGCAGTTATTTTGCCAGTGCGCTTGAATTTAATACCCTATTAATTCAGTTGAATGACCCATGGTCATTTTCATGGTTGTTTGCGATTTTCTTTTGCGGAATTGAAGAAACCGGCAATTTATGATTTTTTTCGAAATCTACATTTCTTAAGCTTTCCAACGATATACAGGTTGCCGTGTTTTCCTTTAAAACGGCGCGCACACGAATTTTTTCCCCGAGGACACCCGTGAAGGTCCGGAGTAACCTTAAAGCTCCCTTACGTGCACACAGCATGAAAATTCAGATTTACGCAAATTTAAAGTTTGCTTAAACCTGAGTAAAGTTTATGTAGAAACTTTGAACCAACTTTATGATATCAGTATAGGTGTTTTAAGGAAGCCTTACATGACTGTTATGTAAAGCCTTCAAAAAGCCAGTGTAAAGTTGGTTAACAAACTTCTTTGAAAGAAGGCATACGCTTCTTATATAATGCCTGGAAGACACATGTCCATGTTTTGAGCAAACAAGTTATTTTCTTCGCTGCTAGGAAATCTTTGGATTAAGGCCTGTAGTTCTGTGAATTCCCCTAAGTACTGTCATTTGGGTTGAGAGTTTGTTTCTTGGGAAATATGACAATTCAAGAAGAATGAAAAAAGGAAACAAGATGATCATAGAGTTCTCTGTAGGCGACAAGGGGGAATGCGTGATGTAAGTAACTTTCAGGTAACAGTCTTAACCCTTTCACCACTGGTGGCCGCTTTTATGGCCACTAAGAAAACAATCCCATAACACTCGTGGCTACTTTAGCAGCCAAAAGAGACTACGAAACATTCAGTTACTTTGTAGCCTAGCCACTTTGTCATTTGGGGGGCTCAGCAATTGCCAATTGCCGAAGGACGGTAAGAGTAACGCATTCCCTTCGAGAAAAACACTTCTGTAGTTTTGTGGTTTGATTTTCGCCATTTTTAAATGTCTTCGGAAGATGAAAGCGACATCTCTCTGGCTGCTTCGATGTCAACGATGAACCATTAACGCACACACCTGACCCCACAACAAATATGCCCGATTCTGGTAAGGCTATCAACTTGTTCTTGCTTTATTTTAGCGAGGAAATCATCGGAAACATTGTGGAGTTCACTAACAAGAATGCACAAGTGAAACAAGCACAAAATTGGCGACCTGCCACGGCAGAGGAGTTAAAAGCGTTTCTTGCTGTACTTATCATTTCAAACGACCTCGTTGTTCCACGCGATGAGCGTTATTTTTTTCATCTTCGGAAACAAGATTGTTTCACATCCCCAGAGTCAAGACTGTTTTGTCATCCTGTAAGCATTTCTTCGAACTGAAATGTTACATTTTCTTTTGTGACCCGGAGCATGAAACGACTGAGGAAGAGAGCAGGGACCCCCTTTATAAAGTAAGGGTGATAAGAACAAATTAGTCAAGAGATTCAAGGAACATTTCAACTGCTCCAGGGAGATTTCCATTTCCAGTGTGATGTTTACTTGTGCATTGGGGAAGGGGGAGCGAATTGCTTCTTTGACTATCATACAAAGAATGATTTTTCAAGATAGAGGCCTTACAATGTAATAAATGAATGAGACTGGGACATGAATACTAATGTGGTATTATAATTTTTTTAATTTCTCTAAATTTTCACTCCTTATGCAAAGAATTCTCAATATTGTATTACAAGAATCTTGTCATTTTGAGCTAAAATTGCACAATTGCGCTGCATGGAATTTGAGCAGCCTTGCAATACTAGAGGGTGAAAAAACAATTATCTTGAGAAAAATAATTTAAATAATTAAATGTGACCTCAAAAGGCTACATTTATAGTTTCATATTGTTTTTGACAATTTATAACAAGATTCCTGTCTCCAAAGGAAAGACAAAAATTTTTTCCCCAAAATTTATATATTATCGAACTTTGAAGGCTTCTAATTCCTTCAGTTTTCATCTCTAGTACCTGGAAATAAGATTAAATGAAAGAGAATTTTAAACGGAACCAAATAAAATTTGGTTGCTTTCTACAAAAGTGCCTCCGTCTCTGTGAAAAATGGACTTAAAATAAAGTCGCTCAATTCCAGGAAACTATCAAAATATACTGGTGTTCAAGGCAGTTTTCTGGAAAAAACGAGTGGTGGTGAAAAGGTTAATGGAAAATTTAGTACTTATGTCGGACAGAGAACAAAGGGAACCTTCAAAATGAACGTCTTCCATACGTCTTTAAGTAGGCAAAACACATGCAAAACATTTAACAGTTATTAATACCTCATCATAAAGTGGTTTGCTTTCTTACATGAGTTTTTGGCAGAAAAAGGAAAGGCGACTCGCAACATTAAAGACCATGCCATGGAGTAAGGCAAAGAAAGAAACCATTGCAAGAGCCCTCACTCTGGAATACACAAGTTCTGACGAGTCAAACTTGTCAGAAGATGAAAATGAGGTGGTGCAATTAACAGGATACTTGGTCAAGAAGCTGTCAAGAAGCATCTATCAAGCAGAAACTAGACCAAGCATACCTGAAAGCTCTTTAGCCAAAACTGCGGGCCATCGTTCTTGAGAGAAGACAGCATCCAGGTGCATCCTACAAAGGCCGCCCTGTCAATCTAATTGATTGGGCAGTCATATCAGCAACTTCAATGCCCACACCTTCAACCACAGAACAGCCTGTCACGCTACTGCTTGTGATACAACAGTTGCCCAATGTCCAACCTACCATAACCCGATAACTGCTTCTCCCTAGAAGCGGCTGATTCGTCTCCGGATGCAGCATGTGGGGACAACACAACCCCTAATCAAAGGAGTCAAAGTCTCACACCTCCCATTACAACTTCACGCCGATTTAAGTGTGTACCCCAAATTTTGGGGTCGTTAAGTATTCATATATTCATCCTATTGTTCTTGCTCATTGTCGATTACTTGCCGAAGACGCATCTATTTCCGAAGAGCGCAAACGCTTTGATGTAGGTGAGACATTTTCCCTTTGTTTCAAATTTGCTGCTTGATCGATTTTTTAATCCCTATTGTTACCTGACGTGTATTACATTTCACCAAAAGACGCTGCAGCTTGCCTGTTAAAATCCCCAGGGATGCTTACAATGCGGCGGACACTGCGCTAAAATATTCATTTTCGGTCACGCACAGTATTACAAAGTAGACAAAACTAAACCACATAAATTCGCAGATAAAGCTTATTTGTAAATCCTTCGTCTCTAGTAGTATCAATTTCTTTGCTACTCGCTTGTCTGGAAATATTTTCGCTTTTATAAGGCATTTCTGAATGAAACCTACAGATTTATAGAGTACCTGCAACAACGAGCTATCTCTTCGATATAAATGTTAAAGAACACAAGCTAGGTTTTGTTTTGTTGTTTTCACATTCAAACTTTAAATGGACTCGGGGGAATGGTTGAAAAAGCAAAGGAGTTTTACACACTTTACCACAGCAATTAAATAACAGACAAATAAATAAGTCGCTTAATGAAAACAAGCGTGTATTATACTACAGCTTAATTTTGACATGGATCACGAGCGCGAAATAAACACGCAAACTCACCTCGATTGTCGGTGAATAAAAATCTGTGTGCGGAGAGAGTAAAATTCTTGTTCTACGGGAGACAAAAGTTTTTATTCATGGAACAATTTAGATCATTCTAACAAGTTGTGAATGAGCTAATATTTCTTAACGTAAGCTTATAACATGCGAAGCCTTCTTCTTCATGGAGGCGCCATGGCGGATTGAAACCGAAACTGCCGATCGATCGGTCATTATAATTATACAGTCGCTTTTCCGACTCCCCGAACGCTTTCCTTTCAAAGATTCAAATCAGAGTTTCAGCTTTTAAGTGAAAAAAAACTTAATTGTTCAAGTAGCTGATGCAATCCTTTTAAATACGGTAAGCTTAAACACAACGCGTGCCAGAAAAGATGGTTATACTCCAGATGTCTGTCAGAACAGTGGTCAGCTACGCAGTTGAAAACCGTTGCTTGACGAAAAAAATTCGAATCTCGGCCTACAGTGATCAAAATTTCTCGTTCAAGATCTCTTTTTGAAGCTCTCAAAATGCTCCGTTTTGATAAATATATACTAAAGTTGAAAGTGTTTTGCAAAATACGTAAATCCACAAAGCTCCACGATAATATAGTGTAATAATTCTCTGCAGTTCCATTGATACATTTAGAACAACAGGATACGCTCACATCTTCGCGGCTCAGGGCAGCTTAATTGAGCTATTGTTCCAACCCTTTGTATTAGCTTCTGGGTCTTGCTCTAAAAAATCTCACCTTTTTTCAACCGAGTCAAACCGAAAATTTTCGATCACGCTCGAAGTGAATGCCCTAAGGAATAAACTGAGCCTTCAGGACAAAAAATCCAGCGGTAACGCCCATTTCTAAAATACACACTTAAATCGGCGTGAAGTTGTAATGCCCATCTGCAGGCCAGCGACAGATTTGGCGTCTCCCCTGTTTATTGAATTCACTGAGCCCTTTGGTAAATCAATGACTGTACATGTATTTCCTTGAATGGCAGCCATAGACTTTATTCACTTGAGCCCCAAGTGGGGGATTGGTGGATTTTAGTACTTGCAGTATACAGTTGCTAGCATTATTGGCAACTTAGGTCGTAAAAACGTTTCTTCAAAACAGACCCATTATGGTTTTATTATGAGTAGAGAAGAGCATCCACTGCATTTACTTTGATGATCGCCAAAGGGTTTTTCCTTTCTTGGACGACGATTGGTGGAAGGTAGTAACTTAAGGTGAGATGTTCATGCCTTGCCATTTTAACTACGATGTTGAAGCAGAGTGGCCCAGTTTTTATTCAAAGTAACACAGAAGTTATAAAATCAACTTGTTTTGATAAGTGTTTTCTTTAGTTCAATATTTTGACATAAAGCCGTGGAGGTTCTGATTCCACAAAAAAGTTACTCAAAGGCTTTTACTTCAAAAACAGGCTATATTAACCTGTCTTCAACTTTTAAATTAAGAAAGTATTTTTATTCACCAAATTTGGTGAGTTTTGCTGCTGTATCATAAACAGGGTATTTGTGGATGCTTAATCACCGGTAGCTAGCAAAAATCAAATTGGCCTTAAGATCACAAGAGCTATTTTTGGAATTATGGCAAGAGGACACAACGAATAAGGTACCCTTTGTGTTTTCACTATTAGATGAATCAATGAAGGTTGCTCTAGGGATTGTATGGTGCTGCAACAGTCTCTTTCAAGACCTTCAGCAATATTGAAAGTTCCATCAAAGAAACAGGGTTTCAAACAGCCTAGTTGTGGAAAGGAAAAAATGTTATCTTGATGCTTAATTTGGTTTTGAAATGACGTGCAGATTGTGATCATGTTCATTTTCACTTTTACTTGGTAGGAGCCTTTGAGGACAGTCTTGGGTAATGCAACATTTTTCAGAAGAGTAAAAAAAGATAAGACTTATTCAGTTTGAAAAAGTTTTCTATTACATCCCTGTTCTGGAAAGTCTACGAGAACAGTTAAAATCCAAAGCAATGAAAGTAATGGACACATGGAGGTTACCTGCAAGACTTAAATGATGGCTTGTTTGTGCGTAACCATCCACTGTTTTCCACTGATGAGAATGTTCTTAAGTTTTAATTTACTATGATGATGTTAAGATTGGTACTTGAACACGGAGGCTCCATGATCTTAATGGCGTAACCTATAAATAGTGCTGCACACCCATAGGGGATGGTAGCTTACCTCATTGTAATCATGCGAAGAAAATTCGAGTATTGCCAATTAACCCATTGAGCTAAAGAAACAGCGGTCAACTTAGGCATTTTAGGGCCATTTGAAACAAAGAGCTTGGCCAATAACATTTCGGAGATTGTCCGTTCATCAGTGTTTGGAACTAGTTTGCCTATAAGTCAATAATTTGTAAGACACGCTCAACCTTGGCAAGCTGAACTGGCTTCAGGTACAATAACGATTCCTGCCAGACACCAGGGGAAGAAAGCAGACCATCTGGGATGCTTGCTGGCCAAACTGAGCTAGTCTGGCGAAACCACTGCTTGGCAAATCCACCATGTTTGGTTGCAAGCAGTGGATACAGCGGAGTTTGGTGTCAAGTAACGTAAAGATGGTATAAAGTTCTACTTTGAACAAGTTTAAGCTGTATTTACACTTCATAACTGTCACCTTAACATCAGCTTTGTGTTGGTGTAAAGCTGGAGTAGGGAAACAATTAAACGCCTGCTTTACGCTGGTGTAAATCGCCGATGTATAGTACCTTATAGTTGGAATAATGATGGTTTAAATGGCAGTTTCACGAACTTTACATGGATGTAAAGTAAGAGTAAGGAGGCCACTTAACGCTGAATTTTGTTTGAAGTAAAGCTGGTTGAAAGGGCGAAATTACACTTCCAAAGAGATTTCAAATCAGCTTGTATGGCAGCTATACAGCAATCTTTCCTGTATGTGGTGTAAGCAACACAGGGTCCTATTCCATTAATCGTTTCAATTTCATCCAGTTTTTGGTTGGTTTGGTTGCAGTGACCCAATAAAGCATTTCTCAAACGTTTTTGGTTGTCAACAGTGATACCCTTTTGCACACGTTTAATCAATTCCACCAAGTTCAGTGGAGACCGAAAAAGGTTACCGAGAAAAGCAACTTAAACATTTTCTTTTCTCTATCTGGACATGAAAAAAATCCAATCAACCAAAACAAAGATACATTAAGCAAGACAAATAATTCTACGCTCGGTAATGAAATGTTATTCTTGTCAACAACATGGAGTAAAGACATTTTTTGCCCTACCTTAGGATCAACCTTACTACAGTATGGAAAATGCACAAAAAATGACAAGATTCTTAAGCTCTCACCACATTGTAGTTTATTTAATACAAAATGCATTTGTCAGCAAGGGTTTTCTATTTGGCAATAGGAACGTTTGTACAATACTTAAAAAATATTTTTCAATACTAAGTGAAATAAATCTAATTAGTTAGATCATCCCTTTTCTGCAGCCAAGAAAAACTATCAAAAAAGTTTCTTCCTCAACTTTTTTTTATCAAAAATGTTTTATCATAGAAATTAAAGTGGATGGGGATATGTTCGTTAAAATATCTCGTCCTGACTTGAAGGGCTTGTTTCTGTCTGACCTTGTGGCCAGAAAGAAGTTTTGGGACTTTCTCACCAATTTGGTAAGTTAAGTCAGTCTACATACTGTCATAGATGTAACTGGATAATCCTACTCCAGAAACAACCAAGTCAAATTTGACAGTCACGAAACAAGCATTCTAAGTGATATTTCAGTCAGGGGTGCAGATAACTTATATATCCTGTCTTCAAAAGTTTGGGATTGTTAGCTACTTTTAATTGATTTATCACACTGGCAACCACAAAACTTCAATGTTACCCAATGAAGCTTACACTGTCATATCCCTTGTGCTGTGTACTACTCCTGTACTATCTTTAACAGGGTATGCATTGGTGTATATGTACAAATTTTTTTCACAATTTCAGACAGCCCATTTTCCAAGACCGTCACATCACTCATCATCCCCTTCGTCGAATGTGTCAACGCTAAGCACTTCCAGCATTTCATTAGAAGATTCACCTCTCTCCCAGTCTCTGCCTGGCTCTGTAACACCAGCACTAAAAAGGACAAAGTCAAGAGAGTTTCCAAAACCACCAGTAAAAAAAGTTACACACCAAGTTCTGTTGCAGGACTTCAAGCTACCAAGTTCTGCCAATGTCAGGGAGAGTGTGCAACTGAATATTTCCCTTGATGAAGCTACAAGAAGGGAGCTAATAAGAGAAACTGTCACCTGTGTTTCAGCTCATGTTGGAGTAAGTGTCATTCCTAAGCACTTTGAGGAGGTTGCAAAGCAATTGTTTGAAAAAGTAGCTCTTTTAAAGGATGAGAAACCTCCTTTGTGGCCTGAAGAGGTAGAATTTCCCTACTAGGTATGTTTACGCTAAGCACTCCCAGCATTTCATTAGAAGAAGATTCACCTCTCTCCCAGTCTCTGTCTGGCTCTGAAGCACCAGCACTGAAAAGGACAAAGCCAAGAGAGTTTCCAAAACCACCAGTTAAAAAAGGTAAACACCACGTTCTGGGGCAGGAGTTCAAGCTACCAATCTCTGCCAATGATAAAAAGTGTGTGCAACTGAAATTCTCCTTGATGAAGCTACAAGAAGGCAGCTAATAAGAAACTTTCACCTGTGTTTCAGCTTATGTTGGTGAAAGTGTCACTCCTAGGTACTTTGAGGTTGCAAAGCAATTGTGCGAGAAAGTAGCTCTTTTAAAGGACGAGAAACCTCCTTTGTGGCCTGAAGAGGTAGAATTTCCCTACTAGGTACGTTTACGCTAAGCACTCCCAGGATTTCATTAGAAGAACATTCACCTCTCTCCCAGTCTCTGTCTGGCTCTGAAGTACCAGCACTGAAAAGGACAAAGTCAAGAGAGTTTCCAAAACCACCAGTTAAAAAAAGGTTAACACCACGTTCTGGGGTAGGAGTTCAAGCTACCAATCTCTGCCAATGATAAAAAGTGTGTGCAACTGAATATTCTCCTTGATGAAGCTACAAGAAGGCAGCTAATAAGAGAAACTGTCACCTGTGTTTCAGCTTATGCTGGTGAAAGTGTCACTCCTAGGTACTTTGAGGTTGCAAAGCAATTGTGTGAGAAAGTAGCTCTTTTAAAGGATGAGAAACCTCCTTTGTGGCCTAAAGAGGTAGAATTTCACTACCGGGTATGTTTAAAATATTATATAACCAGCTAACAATTAAAAAGATCTGGCTCAACCTTCAGATAAAAATGTGTAAACCTGTGAACTTGCTGATGAAGTAAATTTAGAAAACGGTATAGGAAACAGTTACCAAAAAAAAACAAGAAAAGACAAACAGAAGAACGTAATCCACGTTAAAGTGACTATCACTGTATTGTGTGACAAATGTTTAAAATATTTCTTTCATTACATACCCTCTAAAGCCTCCACCAAACATTTGCTTATAAAGAGATACTCAAATGTGAAAGCTGATAGCCAAAAAATTAAAGGGTACGAATTCTCTGGCAGTGATGAAATTGACCAGAGCAAGGAAGGTGTTACAAAGCACAGCAAGGAACTTCAAATAGAGCTTCAGAGCAAAGTGGTAAACTGGAAAGCAGTGGAACAGCTGCAAAACATAGGCCCGCAATGTGTGCAGAACCGACGAAGTATCGGTTCGTCTCGAAAAGAAAGCAAGCGAGGCGTGCATGACTGCACGTTTGATAATATTCAAGTGTCTGTAACAGTAAGTTACGGCAAGAGTGCGTAACTGTACGTCCCACGAAAAGAACAAGTAGTCCCGAGTCTCCAAAAGATGCCAGCAGACCGCACTCGGTCAAAGTTTTGGACACTGGGCAGGTAACATGAGATGAACATTGTATTCAGTAGGCACTCCACAACATTTGCAGCGACATTGTTGCAGTAGCAGAAAAAGCTAAGATGCCAGCTAAGTATCTGCAGTGGTTTAGGAACTTTGACCAAAGTGGCTGTGGTTGGAGCCCCAGAGACTAGTGGCCAGAAAAACAAGGCCACCCAAGGGAGAAAGGGGAAATCAAATACCACAGTGACAGCGCCCCTCTGCGTTTCCCTCAACACAGCAGGATTCCACCCAGTGACCAGCTGCCAATTGGAGTGCAACAAAATACCACTGTTCCACCTTTCAATCCCTTTGCATGTAGCTCCTCACAGCTTACCGTTGTCATTTGATTTCCTCTACATCCAGATGGCTCTTCTTCCACCACACAAGAACTGACCCTGAAGCCAGCTCCTCCTCCAGGACTAGCAGAGGTAACTCTTCTTCACCTATGTCACCCTCGTGTTACCATCTACCATGAAAGCAGCCAGCCAATTAGAAGTGCACGAGCCCATGTCCCGCCACCAGCAGATCTAGTAGTAGTCTCTAAGATGTGTCGTGAGTATACAGTTGCGGGTGAGGTGGCAAAGAAAAAATGGGAATGTGTATTTCCAGGCAAACATGTCATGTATGAAGAATAAGCAAACATTTTCTGCCATCCCTTCTGTCTGTTCAAAGTCACGTAAGACAACTATTAACACTGCTTCCAGGCAACATCTGATTGACTCTTAAGGATTTTCAGCATAAAGTCTACAATCCTGGTCAAAGGTCTCACTTTTTGTCCAAGTTGACCTTTGCATTCCTTCCCATCCCCCAATTCAAATGTCCATTTTTTACCCACTGCAGCTCACCACAATAATTGAACATCTGGAGCTCGGAAAAAAGAATAATTGATTATTTCTTTCCTTGCCTTTGTCAGTGGTTCATATTTGGTTCAGTGTCCTCATAACTTTTGACCAGGATTGTATGAAATTGCCCGTGATCAAACCACTCTGGCATCAATTCGACTGGAACTGATTTTGAACAAACCGGCTTATACGGTGTACACTGATTACCTATTTGGGTGATTGAATGCTGACGTCACAGTCGAATTAATTTTTGTTATTCCCAACTTTTGCTTTCACTGAAAATATGTGTTAAAGGCCATTTCATGCATGTAAAGCACGATAAAGTATATATTGGCCAACTTATGGCGTTCAGGCCTGGAACAAGGGCTTTTTTTCAAGGAAAAAGGTTTTTCATTTTCGCAGTATCTCTGGCTATAATAATGGACTGCTACGAAATTTGGTCTAAAAAACAGATTTCATCGTCCTTAACATCAAATCAAATCGTAAACGCATTGAGACTGTGCAAAATGCGTTTATAAATCTTCTCATTATTATTATTATCATTAACATTTTAAGATAACAATTGTTTTTCTCTTGGACAAGCCATATGTCTTGTGACTATTTTCCTAAAAACAGCAAATATTTGAGGAAATGCCTGTAGATTAATTATTCCCCCCCCCCTTCACGTTTGGAATGATCTTCCTTTTTTCCCCTAAAAAACATATAACGACGACAAAGGTCACTTTTTGGGGGAAATTCAACTTCTGAGTTTAATAAATTCATTTCAAAAATGAAAGGACATTCATTCCAAATGTAGAAGGCTAGATATGTTAAGTCTTGATCCGAAATGCGTATATATCTATTTGTAGAACATCAATCCGGCCACAATTCGCTAACTTTTCTTTATTTTATTTTTGGTCAAATGATTAAAGGAATACGTTAAGGCAAAAGAGGGTGACGACATTACCATTTGTAGAAAACTTCATCATGTTCTAAGAAATGTAGATGTAGATATAGGCAATCGTTCATATTTCCCAAGGTTGTGAGGGACTAACATTACCACCACCTGTCGTTATTTATGTCTTAAAAAGAGCCTTAGACCGGAGGAGTACTGTCCAGATAACAGTACAAGTATACCTTCAGAATTTCCAATCAATTACATTTCCAGGGCCCTCGACAAGTTTTTCAGAAGAATTAGAGTCTTGGTTATGTGTTTTTACAAGCCTCCTCCACAGGCATCCTTTAAGATCTGTTTAGGGTCATTTGCGAGAAAAAAAAATCGATTTTATTCTCTCTCATCCTGAAACATCAGTGTCTGCTGTGAACGTCTCTGAAACACCCGAGTGGCCTGCAAAGAAGGCTAGGTTTTTACGAGACGTCAGTACACGACAGTATTCTAAAATCAAAACTCGGAAAATGAGAAAAGATGACCTTAAAATATATCCACTTGCATGTTTCCAGCTCCGTAGAGTCCTTAGTTATTAAAATATGACGTCTGCGCCGTGGCATGACCGTGGAAACCGTCAATTCGTACTCAATCTCAAACTCATACTCCAACCTACATGTCAATACTGCCATCATAACTCTGTGATATTGCAGACATTCGTTTTTGCCCGTGATTGCATGACAAATTTGAATTTCGTGTAACAATTAAAGTCTCTGACAATTGATCCAAACACTGGTGTCGCATCCCCACGTTTAAGATTGTGTGACAAATTTCATCCTTCTCTGTCAAAAATGGCACATCGTCCATCCTCCAGAATCCATCGTCTGGGTCTTAGCACATGCCATAAATGTGAAAGATAATTTTCAAACTGTATAAAATACTGCTAAATAAAATCAAGGTACTGATGTAACTGAAATTAATTCACATTGTTCCCCTGAGAGTCCATCTGTGACGAATGCTCGTCGTGACTTTGACTATTCGTGGAATGTCTCACCTATGCTCGAATAATTATGGCCGTGTAATATAAAGGTTGATTAACTATTTGATTAAAAGAGTTGTTTGCTTGCTGTTTGACTTAACGTGAGTTGTCCGTTTGCTGTACCGTTCGTTTCATGGTGTCAGGAGTCCGAACCACGTAAACTTTCTTTGCTGAAATGCCAGGAGACGAAGGAGCTGAGCAGTCTGCGGGTATTTCGAGCGCGTGAAGTGGAACCTTGTTTGCTTTGCCACCGCCAGCACCGCTTGATATTCATGATTCAAACGCGGCTGAAAAGTGGAAGGAATTTGAGCAAGCATGGAGAAATTATTCGGTTGCCATGAAATTGCATCAGGAACCCGAGACCGTACAAATTGCGACGTTGTTGACGGTGATCGGACCCGAAGCTAGGAAAGTTTTCTCAACGTTTACGTTTGGCGGTGATAACCGTGACAGAATACAGCCGGTGTTAGAGAGTTTTGCTGCTTATTGTCAGCCCTTGAAGAATGTTCCTTTTGAAAGATACAAGTTTTACTCTAGAATGCAAGATGCGGGAGAATCATATGACCATTATCGGACAGCCCTACGACAATTAGCCGAGCGATGCGAATTTGAAACCATTACGGCAGATCAAATTCTACGGGACAAGCTTGTTTTCGGAATTCAGGATTCGAAGGTACGAGAGAGTTGCTTCGCAAAAAGAATTGCAGAAAACTGCAGGAAACTGATGAAATTTGTCGGGCACATGAGACAATGATTCAACAGATGAAAGTTGTTGGAGGTGCCGGCATTGAGGATACAGATCCGAGCGATGTAAATGCCTTTTCTAAAAAGCCTAAACGAGAGAAAAAGGCGCGGCGTGGTCGATTCCCTAGAGGCGCTGACTCCCGAGTGAAAACGTGTGATTTTTGCGGGCGTATGCATGATGTGTCTAAGCGTGAAAACTGTCCTGCATTTGGAAAAAGGTGTAATAAGTGTAACAAGCAAAACCATTTCCCAAACGTGTGTTTTGGATCAGCGCCTAAACTGTCGCAGCGTGGCAGTCGTGTCCATTATTTGGAGGATGAATTTTCAGACGAAGTGTTTGGCGTACAGGAGATTTCAGCGGTGACTCTAGATGATTCGCAGCTTGTAATGTTAAAATTGGAGTCCAGAAATTATCTTCGCTTTCAGCCGGACACTGGAGCACAATGTAACGTTGTCCCTTTGCATTTGTATAAGAAAGCGACAAATGACTTTGATTTGCTTAACGTGGCCCCTGTAAGCACAGCAATTATTTCGTATGGTGGGACATCGATTTCTATCCTTGGTAGAGTTCGTTTGAGAGTTTGGCGTGGAGATTTCAGATGTCTTCTTGACTGCAATCTGGTGGACAGCAAGAGAGTCAGGCCTATACTTGGCAGGAAACTTGTCTTGGAATGAAAACCATCAAGTACTTGGACAATGATCAGTTGAATCATCCCCAGACCTCTGATGGTTATGTGTATGCGCATGACGCACCAAACGTGCCTGTTTTGTCCACTGCCGAGCCTGTTTTGTCTGCTGACCAGTTGGTCAAGAAATTCCCTCGTGTTTTCGGTGATGGAGTTGGTAAACTTCCTGGAGAATATCATATGGAGCTGGATGAAACAGTGAAGCCAGTTCAGCACCCTCCTCGCCGAGTACCAGTTGCCATCCGTGAACGTCTACAAGAGGCTTTGGAAGATTTGGAGAGCCGAGAAATTGTAGCTCGTGTGACAACGCCCACACCTTGGATTAGTTCAATGGTTGTTGTGCCAAAGCCAAATGGTACCTTACGCATTTGTTTGGACCCTAAGAATCTCAATTGAGCTCTGCAACGAGAGAATTATCCTTTGCCTACAATTGAAGAGGTTGCTTCTAGGCTCCATGGTGCCAAAGTGTTTACTGTACTTGATGTCGCCTGTGGGTTCTGGCACGTTGTTCTTGACGAGCAGTCATCGTTCCTGACTACTTTTAACACGCCGTTTGGTCGTTATCGGTGGAAAAGGATGCCCTTTGGAATTAAGTCTGCGCCTGAAATGTTTCAACGCAAGATGCACGAATTGATTGAGGGACTGACTGGAGTTGAAGTCATAGCAGATGATTTTGTTGTTGTTGGTTATGGTGATTCATTGCAAGCAGCCTCAAAGGATCACGACAAGAGTCTTTCAGCGTTCCTTCAGAGATGTGAGGAGCGTGGAGTTCGTTTAAACGCTGACAAGTTGCAGCTCAGGATGAGAGAAGTTCCGTTTATCGGTCATGTGGCAACCAGTGAAGGTCTTCGAGCAGATCCAGCGAAAGTTCGAGCCATATGTGAAATGCCCCGGCCGGAGAATGTTGCAGCTGTGCAGCATATCCTAGGAATGGTTCAGTACCTCAGCAAATTTCTGCCCCGATTATCAGATATCACCAAGCCTCTCAGAGACCTCACTCGCCAAGACGTGGAGTGGCACTGGGACGAGCCCCAAGAGAAAGCATTTGAGCAACTCAAAGAAGCTGTGTCCGTGCCACCGATACTCCGTTATTACAACCTGCGAGAGAAGGTTACGATTCAATGTGATGCGTCCCAACACGGTCTTGGTGCTGTGTTACTTCAAGGTGGGCAACCTGTGGCGTATGCTTCACGAGCCTAGGAACTTTTGGCGATAGTCTTTGCGTGTGAGAAATTTGATGCTTACATTTATGGTCGTGATTCTGTTAGAGTACAAACAAACCCCCAAGCCCCTTGAGTCCATTTTCCGGAAAGAACTGTGTGTTGCACCAAAGCGTCTTCAGAGAATGCTTTTGAGGTTGCAGAAGTATGATTTGGATGTTACTTACCTAAATGGAGAGTTGATGTTGATTGCTGATAAGTTGAGCCGAGCTCATTTGCCTGAAGATAATGCCTCCGTTTCTGTCCGAGAGTTGGAAGAAGTTGACCATAGAGTTAACTTGCCAAGGGTGCTCGTTTGGTTGTTCCCACTTGTATGCGCAAGGAACTGATGTCTGTTGCACATTCTACACACATAGGAATAGAAGGATGTTTGAGAAGAGTTCGTGAGTGCCTGTTCTGGCCAAGAATTGCATCAGATGTCAAAGATTTTGTCTCCAAGTGTGACGTGTGTCTGGCCTATCGCAGGTCTCAGACTAAGGAACCACTCCTTCAACATGAAGTAATTTCGCGACCCTGGGCTAAGCTAGCTGCTGATTGGTGTGATTTCAATGGACGCACCCTTCTAGTTGTGTCCGATTATTTCAGCGGTTTCATCGAGGTTTCCCGTTTGCGAGCTGTCACAACACAAGCCGTGGTTCGCGAGTTGAAGACCATTTTTGCACGTTTTGGGGTTCCAGAGACCCTAGTTACTGACAATGGTTCGCAGTTTGCGTCTAGAGAGTTCAAAGCATTCGTGGAGAGCTGGTCTTTCAATCATATCACCACCTCGCCAAGATATCCTCAATCGAATGGGAAGGCGGAGAATGCTGTGAAGACTGTGAAACGTCTTTTTGAGAAATGCAAAGAATCGGGTGTCTCCGAATTTCAAGCCTTGTTGGATTGGCGTAACACCCCAACAGAGGGAATGGCTACTAGCCCTGCGCAACGGTTGATGGGTCGTCGCTGTCGTACGTTGTTGCCCATGTCCAAGGCTCTTCTCAGGCCCAGTTATCCACTGCATGATGATGTACGTGCTATGTCTGACAGGAAACGTCGTCAGAAGCATTACTACGATCGACACGCAAAGCCACTTCCTAATGTTAGTCCTGGTGAAATAGTGCGAATGAGACTTCCTGGGCAAAAAGTCTGGACACCAGCTACCTGTCTGGATTTGGCGGGTCCTCGTAGTTTCCTTGTCAAGTCTGGAAGTACAGTTTATCGGAGAAATCGGCGTGACATTATTAAGACTAGCGACACCCCTGTTTCGAGCCAGACCGTCGTTCCAAAGGAAACGCCGCTGCCCAATAGTTCTGGAACAGTGTCGCCTGGACACACTACAGTGCACGTTCCATCGACTTTGGCCTCTCCTGTGCCGTCTGCTGAGCCGCCATCCTTCCAGCCCGATGTGCCGCCAACTGACCTTCGAAGATCACAGAGAGAAAGAAGACCCCCGGCGAGATTTCGCGATTATGTGTTGACGTGACTAAATCCCTAGCCAGACTTTGCGATTGCGTGTTGACGTTTATTTTTTGCGAGACTGTTACTTTGCTTTTTCTTTTCATAAGAGGGAAGATGTGACGAATGCTCGTCGTGACTTTGACTATTCGTGGAATGTCTCACCTATGCTCGAATAATTATAGCCGTGTAATATAAAGGTTGATTAACTATTTGATTAAAAGAGTTGTTTGCTTGCTGTTTGACTTAACGTGAGTTGTCCATTTGCTGTACCGTTCGTTTCACCATCCCAACAAAATCTTCCATTTCCCATCATCCAACCAACACACTTTTTTCAAACAGCAGACAAAAAGAAATCAAGATTAAACATACTTTGTCAGACGCCCTTAGACTTTTAATTTGAAGTGAGCTGGTGCAAATTTAAAGTTGTGGTGAAGCAACATAACTATAAAGGAGCTTTGTCAGCTATTTCAGTATTATTGAGATAAGTTAGATAAACCCAAAAACTAACTTTTGCACTTTTGCATAAAATTACTATAAGACTGCACCAAGAGCACTCTTAAGTGTCTCTTGGTTGGGATGGTTGGTGCAGGATCCGTTTACACTTTTGCTACAGTGTTTCCAACAAAAAACAACAAATAACAGAATTGAATCGCTTTGATACCTGGAACCAGCTAATTCCAGAATGATGCGAGGAAAAGTCGCTCAGCGAAGCGTAGTAACGTATAACAAAAGTATGGAGATACTCAGCCATTGCGATTCAACTGAAAAGAAAGAAAAACACATACAACTTAAAATACAAAAATCACAAGTGAAAACGAGGCGAACGAAAAACCAGCCAAAATACACGATGATAAATACAATTACAAACTAAAAAACTTAATACATAACTGCGTTGAAATCTGTGTGAACAAGTCTTGATTTTGAAACGTAGCAACTAACTCCGAAACTGATGGACTGATAAACTGAACTACGAACTCACAATCAGTTCTTGCATTTAAATTACATCACATATGCACTCAGAAGTCCCATGGGTTGGCAATTAGTGAAAATATTTTAGCACGCATGCAAATTACAGGCAATAATGCATAAATCAATTCTGCAGTTGGGATGGAAATGGATTTCAACTGAAAATGTTGGGCAATAATGACAAGTTAGTTCTCAAAAGCTTTGTCTCCATTGCTAAAAATAATGTTTTCGCTATTCTTCCTAAAAAATTCATGCAATATATTTCTTTCTCATTTCTGGAATCATTTCGTATTTTTATAATAGTAATTGAACTGATTGGAGTGCAATTTGGTCTGACATCATACGTGTGATTTCAAAATCGAACGAGCGTGCGGCACAAAGTTGCACGACATGAATTTCAATTACCACTTTTTTACACCCATCTTGAAATCAAACAGTTTTTTGTCAATATTAATATTCATTTAACCCGGTAACCACAAATGCTGTTACATAAATTATGCAAATGATAATGTCATGTGTAAATGAAAACAGTATTTGAGAGTTGTCACGCAGCTGACCGAATTTCTTCACTTTGGCGACAAACGTTTCTCTCATGCTGTGGTTCATAATCTTCCTGTTAGTCATAGGACAGCAAGCCATGGACTTCACAATGGTGCCGATTGTATTTTGGCCCATTTGGATTTGTTTGGTCATTTACCTCTCCCTTGTTGGTGCAGGGAAATCGCCTTCACGTTAAGTATTTCCTGAGAGTTGTGCAACTCCCTCGACCGTATGATGCTCACTGGATAAATTTTTCGTTTAAATATCTCTCAGTGGAACTCTGCATCACTTTCAGGTATTCTGGCTCGTTATCATCTCTGTCCTTTTTCTTAACTTCTGGATAAAACTTGCTCAGGACCTTGTACTGTTTTGTCGAGCAGGAAGTACAGTATTTTTGTTTTACTGGAACAGACTTGAGCTTTTCGATTTCCTTGTTTGAAACTACAGGAAATATTGAAACGTCTGCTGCTTCATCTTGTTAGGTTGTTGTTGTCTTGGTTTTGGATCCGCTGGTCTCGAAACCATTCGGAACTGCAGCAATATTTAGGAAAAAGCCAGCGACCATTTGATCAAAACTGACACCAAAAGTTGGAAAATCACCAGGCACTAATTGTTCAGCTGCTAGGAGATCACTGTCATCGTTTAAAAAATGCAAGTAGTTGAATTTATCCATTTTTCTCTGGATAAGGGGGAATTTGGGCAACAGATATCGCAAAATGTTCCCCTCAAAATCAATCTGATTGGCTAGTGCAGGTAAGCCATGAAATTTGATTGGTTAGTATTATTTTTCATTCCAAAGGACGCGATTAGAGCAAAAAATAGTGCGATTCGTGAATAAATCGCATTGTTGAGAGCCAATCAGATTGCAAGGATTACCAGTGATTTCAAAATGGGTGTAATAAATTTGAACAGTTTAGCAGAGCCAAATTAAGACCTCGTGACATAGCCCCTTTTCAGCTACAACATATTGCATCTCAACGAAAACCAAAGAAAAGGGTCACCTTCAACACCTCAAGCCATAAAGATTCGCTGCTGCTAACCACCAAAAGGAATTGGAGCTTTGCAGTAACACGGGTGCTTTTTCCCTAAACACTAAACCAAGTACAATGATTATGTCACCACGTTGTCCGCCATTTTTTCCCAAGGGCCTAACTGTAAGATCGACTCCAGGACTTTCTCAGCTTTCAAATCCAAGAATGGCGACAGATCGGTTTATCCTACATAACCTCGCCAAAACAAAATTGGACCCAAGCCTTAACTTTCTTAAGCGTGAGTAAACTGATTGCAGAATGGTGAGAAATGCTTGATTAACGCTGAATAGTGCCTAGACAAAACTATACCATCCTTTATAGTGGTGCATGTGGAAAACTTTTTTCCAAACTAGACTGCATCTGCCTCACCTTCAACACACTTTGAAACCAGTACAATTCAATAAAAATCAATCCATGGTTTGGTTATAAAAGATCAAAAACTGATTAACTGACGTCCACTACGTGAAAAGGGAATTCAATAACCTCCTCACAACCTAAAGAATAACACTTGAAAATAGTCATCAGTCCGAACATTATACAATTTTTTTTAAATTTCCAGATCAAATTATAGTTCCTCCTCGTCGGTCATACGCACGAGGATATCGACCAGCTCTCCTCTTGTTGTGCCAGGTGACTGTCCAAAAAATATGCCTGGGTGCTGGTGGAGCTCGTCAAGGAGCTCACAGAAAACTCCACCCCAGCAGATCCAAACAGTATTAGACATTAAAAGGTGCATAGATGGGATCACAAATGACATGAAAGGCCACATCCACCAACAACAATTTGAAATCATTAAAAACGAGGAAGGGGAACTGTAACTTTTTAAAAGTGGTCGTCAAGTGAAAAGTGGTTGCCCTAGGGTCAGGGAGCAGAGTGATAAATAGGATTCCAGAGGGAAATGCTGAAATACTACCACCTAACTTGGAAAAGATGAACCTAACGAGGATGGAGAAAGATCTCCCAAGGTGGCTCGAGCGCACAAGATTGGTGGTCCTCATTCGTCAGTAAACAACTTTGGTGGGTGGCGCAGACTACACAGGTGAATTGCTCACCACCTTTGCTGTTACTGGAAAAGTTGCATTCAACAGGAAGCAAGGAACTCTCCTCAAATGATGAATAAAAAGAAAAACTGTTATCCAAAACAATGAATGTGTAATATGACAACTGAAATATGTTGACAATTATTAGGGCTTGGAAGAGCTTTTCCACTCATTATTGTCCGACGGAAATTTCTAAAAGCTAGCCCATAATGCATTGCAATATGTATACCGTGTTCATATGCTTTTCGAGGCCTTGCAGCACCAGGAAATGGCCAGGATGGAAATAAAGCTACCAAAAGAGGTGGGCATCTTAGCATGTATGGAAGAAGCAGTGTCTCAGCCCTTCTTTCCAAGGAGAACTAATTAGTCAATCAATTGATCAATCCATGGAACATGACTTGTAGCTTTGCTGGGGAGCAAATTGGAGCAAAGGAAACTTTGGGTAATGTTCCTTAAATGAACTGAAGGTCCCATGCAAAAATTCAGAGATTCTAAATGTGCAAGTAAGTAATGTGATGGTGCGGCACAGCAGTTTTACATCAGTGAATATTGAGGATGAGATTGGACGTCAGCTTGTCATTGGTGACAAAATTAATTGAACGAGAAATTATTCCATTCATTGCCTCACTCAAACTCGGTCATCACAAATGACTGACCTTTGATCCCTACCAGCTGGAAGACAATAGCAGCCATTGACAAAGCATACAGTCTGGTGCTCCTCTGGCCTCTAGTAAACGAATGCTAATCGTCAGTCACGCGTCAACACTTGACAAAGCACACAGTTGGATTCTCGTGTGTTCTCTGGTATAACAAATGTTAACCATCAGTCACATCAACTTTTCACGGTGCTTGCGAAATATCGCTAAAGAATTTACTCTAGAGGTGAGAGGATTTTGACTATCAAGTATTTTTTACGTGTGAAACAAAAAAATAATAGACGATTGTATAAATGGCTCGGGTAAAATGGAAGCAAGCCAGATATGAGCGCATTCTCTCCGTTTTAAGGCAGAACAACATCGGAGCGCAAGAACCACTTTGCTTCGTTCTTATTATGTGTGGTTCAGCTTTTTGATACAGGTAGTTGGCCTCCCCTTCTTCAGACATGCCGTACTGAGCTGAATAATTAATAGGCAGGCGAGGCGAGTAAACGTGACAGACAATACAACGTGCAGTCAGCCTGCAAAAATAGTTTTATTTTTCAGTGCGAGATTTGGAGGGGGAGGGGGGCTAGGTGGGAGAGTATATTAATTCAAAATGGTTGTACATGCAAGGATGAAATGACCTGGACTTGGCGTTTTCGCTCATTTACTGCAGTATTCTAGTAATGCATTCGGCTCAATTGGGAAAATTAGCAAGGGCTGGGTGGTTGACTTTTTTTATTGTCAGGAAGCAAGATATGTTCTTCACTTCCGTTTTCTTGAGAGAACTCTTCAAGAGAGTCTCAGTGGATCAACTGTTTGTAATGTCCCCTATCATTAGTACTCTGTGTTACATTGTACTGTATGAGGCGTAATACCACCAGTTCAAATGGATAAAAATATTAAGCGCAATCTTAAATTTTGTGATCAGTACTGTTTATGTTGCATCGAACTGTATGAGGTGCAACACCCGCCAGTTCAGATGGACAAAAATATTTAGTGCGATCTTAAATACTATGATTAGCACTGTTTATAAAATTTAAGTCATACCTTGGTTCTGTCCAGCGTTCTTCTTTTATTCTGTTCAGCTAGTTCCTTCCATTTGGCACAGTTAACACCCATCACTTATTTAGCACGCATATACGTGTCTCCTTCTTTCTATTTTCGAATTTTCTTGACCTCTCTTGCCATTATTCGAGACTATCGTTTTCTATTGTTCCTTTCGTTTCACATCCTGCGTTTCTCATTGACTGAATTTTCACGAGAGCATCGTGGCATGATCATTCTTTCGAAAGCGCATGCTTTCCCCTCATTTCCCACTTCCAAGGCTTGCACGGCTATGTTGCCACTGGCTTGTGTGTGTGCCCGCAATTTTGTGCTCCGATATACCAAATCAGAGGCTTATTTGCAGCAGCGGCTTATACGCAAAACAATAGCGAGCGTTTAAAATGGCAATCAAGATCAAATTCCCTTGCACACTATGATTGGCTTAAACGATGGATTCACTTAAGGATGGTGTCTCCTTTTGTTACTGCGCGTACGTTCTGCGCTTCTCGAGATATTCGGGTTTCTTAAGGAATTTGCCCACTAAAACAACATTTTTGGGTGGTTTAAGACTGTGGAAAAAGCAGATCTTAGCAAGGGCTAGCACGATTTAAAAAAGAAAATTGGGGGTAACCGCGCATTTTTCAGAGATAATTGAGCTTAAATTTGCAAAGAAATTGCCATACATTCTTTGTATTTTAATGCTTGTTTAGAATTATGGTTTATAAATTATCTCTGAAAAATGCGTGGCTACCCACGTTTTTCTTTCTTTCTTTTTCCCCATAGTCATAACCTTTGCAAAAATACATCTGTATTAGGAGGCAGGTAATTAGATTTCCAAGCATTTAATGAGGTCACTGTTAGCATCCTTATCAACTATGGCTTTCAACAGTGAACCAAAAAACACTCATGAGGATTCTCATGAAAGTTTAAAATTTCAGATCATTTAATGGCAACGTTGTTTATATGCTCATTACAGGCTTTTGAGCGGGCTCCCAAAAGAAGACTGAGCTACAAAAAGGGGTTGTGCATAAGACAAGAGTCCTTCTTTGTGAACTTAAACTGAGAAAGAGGAGATTCCCCTCCCTGTGTACCAGAGTAAAGGCATGCGTTTGCTCAAACGTCCAAGGGTTAACATAGCCCGGGAATACTGGCATCTATTTTTTGAATTATCAAAAGGTATTGCTGTTCACAAGCAGATATACAACAGAAAAAACTATGCTGTGAAAATGCTTGCAACTGAGCTTAAGGCTCTAGAGCTTGGAAAACATACTCCTTCTTGACAAGACTGTGCTCTATCTTTTCTGTTAAGGTAATGTACAGGTACAGTGTGTTAAGTAACATTTGCCACATAGAACTGCAACTGGTGTTTCATAATTGCTCAAGTTCAGTTATCACTGACAACACCTTAAAAAATTAAAAGTTCAATGACTTTGACATTTATAATACGAAAACACTTTAGCTAGGCTGAATGGTGTTTTTGCTATTGTCGCAACGTACAAAATGTACAAAAACGTTTTAAATATTGTACTCGTGAAGTATACAGGACTCTTCCTTTATGAAAATGACAATAAATGAGAAGGGCGTTTTTTAATTGTTACTCTTGTCTATTTGCTTAAGCTCCAACAGAAAATTCAGCCCAACCTGAATAAGGTTTGAACATTCTTACTACCAAATTTCGAAAGAAATGTTCTTTTCCCAATTCAGCTTAACTTTCTTCTTCAAGTTTTGGGTCGGTGTAGCTTTATTATTTCCAGATCAGTAGTTTTACCAACTACACTCACTGAGTATTTTACACATAAAATATCTAAATGAAAAGAAAATTAACTGGAAAAACGCAAGTCATTCACATTGCAAAAACATGTCAATTTACTTAGCCATCCCAATAAAGTGTTTCCCATCACCAGACCTACCCATTATTTTTTAAATAACAAAAGTTTCTGATTTTATTACCTACTCCTTTTCTCTCGGACATTTTAAGTTTATTACGCTGTTTGAGTTTGACACTTAATCCGCCCTTTTAACAACTTCTTGGAACACACTCTAGAGTGATAGCGGCTAGTTACAAAACGGCGGACACTGGGAAGCTATATTTAAGGCTCGCTTGGAAATAGTTATTTGATAATTTGTCAAGGGTTTTTTGTCAGCCTTATTTTTTATTTTGTTTTAACCGACCAAAGAAAGCCAAAACGGGAAATGAGACATTTTATGGGGATGGCCTTATTACTAAAAAGGAAAGAACCATCACGTTCATTGCCACTTTGTACACCAGTCTTGGATTCCATTTCCATTTTTATCAATGAAAGCTAGTAACTGACACATTCCACGAGTTGCAACTATTACACTTGTACCTTGCTCTGAAAGGGTCAAAACGGTGAGATGTGGATATGACAGTAAACAAGCTTCCTTCTGTATAAAGCAAAACATTTTCTCACTGTTTACTGTTAACTCTATACCTATTTTTTCCATCAGTAGGACATAATGCTTTTGGTTCAGCAATTCGTTGCTGGTGGCGACCTTGAAGAACAACTTTTGGCCAATGGAAAGTTTGCAGAGGACACGGCGAGGTATTCAGTGCAAGAAAATGTCTTGCAAATTTGGAAAAGTGAAGAGCCTTATTTTTTAACATCAAATTTAGGAGCATAGTCATTGCTTTACTGAGAGAGTGCCTAAATAGTCCAATTTCAGGCTCGTAAATTTAACTGTGGGCTAGAATTTCTTCACGAAAATAACATCATACACAGGTATAGCAGCTGTTATTATGTAAAATATGAGATTGCTAATACTTCGCAGTCAGGTTAAGAATTACCTAATGATGCACCTTTCAATACACTCTTTTCTACGATATCGATGTTATTTAAGTGTCCTTAAATTTCAGTCATCTTACCTTTCCACTTGAATTATGGAAAGTGTCCCTGTTCTTATTCCTGTAGCTTCTCCTTTTCGATAAGCAACTTTGGAAGAATTTAAATAAATTTTGAAAAGAAGGAAATAAAATAGGGGAGAATATGTGATTGCATGTGACTGTATTTAGGTTGTGTAGTGGGATTCAGTTACACAGTTGCAGTCAGAATTTTTGCAAGTACACAAGGTTCCATTTGGTGGGAAATGAATATTTATTTACTGATGTCTTCTTAGGGACCTGAAACTTGAAAACGTCCTTACTGACAACACGGAATGTCAAAATTACCGATTCTGGAATTTCCAAATCTTTAAAGAGGAGAAGACCACAGAGATTTATGGCATGATCTATGATATGGCACTGGAGGTGTCAGTTTTTCGTTAAAGTAAGAATTTTGATGGGCCAACAAAAACTGTTAATTTCGGTAACATCTTATGGGATCAGAGCCTTGAGGCAGATGGATGAAGATGAACCACATGATTAAAGTGTGGATTGTTGTTCCTTTGGAGTGTTAATTAATTTGCAAATTATTGACAGGAAAGGTTTGTATTATGGCGTCACAAAAGCTACGATGCCTTGTGCATTACTGCATGAATCTCTGTGAAACAGGCATCTGATCATGAGGAATGAACCCAAAAAGGCGAAACTGGTGATAGACGTATGGCTACCCTAATCTGGGTACTACTTGTCCCTGGTTAAAAGCTAGATTCCTTTAAGCTAAATAATTTTGAGGTCACATGTTACCATGGTGTCGGTTTGGTGTGTAGTTTTCAACTTTGTCGCATTGTTGTATCCTGATGCATTGTGCACCAGTGGACCCCATAGCCTTTGTCACATGGAACCTCATCTAACAAGCTCAGTAAGCTGATGGTAGCCCAGCTACACGGAATTTGCTCCCACTTCAACACGGAGGATGAACCCTCTGGGCACAGGGAGAAGCCCTACCTGGATTTTATTTCGGAACTTGCAGGGACCTGCTCTTGCGCATCCTCGAACATATCACAGTAGAACTAGTCTAACAAGAGCTCTTGACGGGAGCATAAGCAGTTCGAGTTAGCGTTTCAAGTAAGGGCATGGTTTAACTTACATATTGTAGACCTGATTATATACTGGACAGGATAGATATTTGGTGTAGATTTTGAACACTTCGCTGTGTCGTGAAAATAACTTGAACCACATGTTCACACTAGCGAGGCAAGTTCAAATACCTTAAAGTCAGGATATGAGTTCTTTTGGCTGAAATTGGTGTAAAATTTGCCAGCTAACGTCTATGAAGCATGGATTTATCACTGTGGGACTTGAGATTCCCTAAATTTAACGTATTTTGGCTGAAACATTTGTTTAAGTGATGATTTCTGTGTTGCGCCAAACTTCAAATCTGTCAAGTCACTCAAATGGTCACTGAATTTCGCGCTCTCAGAAATTCATTTCATGTGTCCTCTTAGTTTTAAAACCACATTTTAAAAGCCCAGAGATTGCTTTTAAATGTGGAATGTCTTGTGCTGTTTGAAACTATGTACCAGGCAAGAACACAATCAATTCAAGCACTTAATGCCCAGACACCAATATAGGAATTGTCTAAAAATGTTATTTTTATCCATTTGAAAACTACTGTGCTTAAAACTGCTGTGCTGAAATGGTTCTCAACCATTCAAGCCTCAGTAATCGGCACCTCATTTCTTCATATAATTCTACAATGAAGATCATAGAAATAAACAAAATGATGAGCATTAAAACGTAAATTGTTTCAATGTCTGAGGTTAAACATATTTTCAAAATAAATGGATGCTACAAGGCAGTGCTCTAAGAAAAATTGTCAGGAGCCCAAAAGCTCTGCACCTGTGAAATCCAGTGTGCCCAGCATATAAGTTGCGTGCAACCACTAAGATTTCCTTGTCGTCCGAGAGGAAAAGTAAGTCACCAGGGGACACCTGGCACGGCTAGGGCACAGCCTTGTACTGTGGAGGAGAATTTGTATGCTCACATCGGAGTCTAAATTACACTTGGCAAATCTGAGACAACTATTAACTAAGAGCTCAATGCAGACAAATAAATCCTCTACTAGTATGTTCACTTTGAGTTTAATATTCTCTGCCATAAGTAACATGGCCTTAATAATTGGATTTAAAAGTTAATAACAGTAATCAAGCTGGAAGGGATAGTATGTAAGATTAAATGAATTTAACGGTACCACACAAAAGACCAGCACTACATACTTTAGATTTTTACTGATCATAATAAATAAAATTTTCACAGCTGTCAACTCACTTATGAAAACTTAAGGTTTAATCCAGAATGAATATATATGTTCACTATAACTGAATTAATGCATTAAAACAAAAGTGGCTGAGGAAGCTCCATACTTAAAAGCAATTATCATTTAAGAAGGCCATACCCATGCATGACACATTTTAGACCTCCAGAGATCGAAACAAAAAATAACATTTGCTTGATTTCACATATTGGTGGTTTCAACGACTTTCAGTTTGTGATGACCTACTTCTCGAAAAATGAAGCATTCAGGGTCAAGAGCAAGGAAGTGTAGGTACTATGGCAAAACAGCCCGAGACATCTTAAAGTAAATAAAATATTATCTGACACTTTTTGGCCAGTGCCACATAGCAATTTTTTTCATCCGTTTATACTCTCTTTCTTGCCCAAAGCTTTTCTGTCCCCAACTGGATTCTCAGTGCTTTACTAAGCTGAGTTATTTCTTCCTCCCCAGTTACCTTTCCATGTAGTTCCAATTCATCCCCATGTAATTCAGGTACATCAACTATTGCTCCAGAAATGGTCCAATCCTTGGCAGTTTTAGTGACTTTCCACCAACTTGATGGCTTTGTCAATTTTGAGATATAACCCTGTCCTTGATTGTATTTCTTACGACTTCACTAGAGATCTCCAGCATCGAATGTACATCCATTCTGTCTCTGTTACGGCAAGCTCCTACTGTGAGATGACCACATAAATGTTCCGCAATGGTCGGACCCTCTCTTAGGGTGCAACGTGTACGTAATTGATTCTGTAGACATTCACTACAAAGAACCAGAAACTACCTACACAGCATTTAAAAGTGCTTGACTGGTATCAAGCCTCCGCACTACATTGGGTTACCTAGAAATCAAGAAAAGCACTTTGCACACTTACAAGCAACAGAATTGCAAGCATGGTTATTGTACTATGCAATTCCTTGCTTGCTGGGGTACTTGCCAGCAAAGTATCTCCAACATTTTGCATGTTTGTTAGAAGGGATCTACCTTCGTCTTGGAGACAACACAACTGAAGGTGACTTAGT